>CM038143.1:233766780-234366780 GCA_021437245.1 Aegilops speltoides
CCACTATCAACAGTTCCCCCTACCTAACTCTGACAGCAGGGGACAAGGGCATTTAATGCCCGTCCGGTCGCCCCAACAGTGCAGGAAGCAACCGTTAGGGGCGCCTCCGATCGCCACGATGGCCTCCTTGTCAGCTTCGCTTGCCACCTCGCACCGCTTGGCTACGCAGCTACCCGCCACGTGCACCAGGAGCGATCCTGTGGCGACACGTCGTCGGATGCGCTGGAGCGAGGGCGCAGAGTGGTGGCTTCGCCGCGGCAAGCGCCTTGCCGCGGTCGCTGTCTTGTCGCACCCGTGAGCTTGTCGCTCGCTGGGCCTTGCCGGGATGCGTGGCGCGTCGCGGCAAGTTCTTCACAGTCTTTGGTTGGCCTTCTCGGCAAGCTCCTCTTGCCGGGGTCTTGTCCTTCCCGGGAAGCTCCTCTTGCCGGGGCCTTGTCTTCTTAGTTAATACTTTGTTCTTGAATGGAAGTAAATAGGAATAGCGGAGGATCTTGGCGGACGCCCGGCAAGCCTTGCCGCGGGATGCTGCGACTGCCCGTGCCCAAGTTCGGGGTACTAAGGTACCCCTACTTTAGTACACCGACAGAGCCCCGGGCTGGGCCATACACAAAGGCCTGTTGGGCATAGCCCCAAAACAGGCACGGGCACGCGGCGGCGGGTCCAAACCAAATCCACTCCGTATCCACCGTGATCCTCCGTAGCAGCGCACGCATCAATCGAGGCGTCGTGGGAGAGATCGTGGGCTATACTTTAATCTAGGAAATGCGTAACGTTCGCCTCCCCTGTTTATAAGCAGAGGAAACAGAGCCGTTCCCCCACCTTCGCCACTTGCAGTTCCTTCCTCCGAAAGCTCCGCCGCTCCCCTCCGCTTCCCAAGCCGAAAGAGAACAGCGCTCCGCCGCCCGTCGCCGCCGTCGTCCTCAATACCTCCGCGCTTCCCCGCCGCTTCTGCCATGGCTCCGAAGATCAGCAAGGCCACGAAGTCGGCCGAGGCGCTGCGGCTTGAGGCGCTGCGCAAGGAGCGAGTGCTTTTCCCTCCCGAGCTCACCCCGACGGCGCTGCGGGAGGAGTTCTACCTCTTCTGGTCGATGGAGACGCGGGCGCATCCGCGCACGCCGGTGCTCTCCGCCGAAGCTTCTAAATCGAAGCGGTGCCCAAAAGGGTACTATTTCTTTCCGGTGTTCTTCTATTGCGGGCTCTGCCCACCTTTTTCTGACTTCTTCTGCGACATCATGAATACCTACGGGTTTCATCTTCTTGATTTCACCCCCAACGCCGTTCTGACAATGGCGGTTTTCGCACACCTCTGCGAGAACTTTGTTGGCATCCACCCAAATGTTGCTCTTTTTCACCACTATTTCACCCCCCGAGCCAAGAAAGGAGAGCCATTGGCTGGCGGAATCGCCTGGACCTCACGGATCGGCATGAAGGAGGTGTACTTGACGGGCGAGCTTCGCAGCAAGTGGGATGAGTGGAGGGCGGAGTGGTGCTGGATCTGTGATGCCAATCCGCAGCCATTCACCAACCTGCGCCAGGCTCGGGTAGTTCGCGGCGGCGACTGGAGCGCTCTGTCGCCGGACGACGCCAAGCTGAAGGTTGCCACCACCCGAATCCTCCGGCTCAGGCTTGCCGGGCTCACAGCAGGGGCAGTTGGCGCGGATTTCCTTCGTCGTCGCATCGCCCCTCTGCAGAAGAGGGGGAGGCCCACCTGGCAGTTTGGTGGTCCGGCGGATATCATGAGGCTGCGTCCAGGCCTCAACTTCATCTTCACGGTTCTGGAGCTTGACGGGATGCTAAGGGAGCTGTTCAAGCATGACGCCAACCATCCAGAGTGGTTCAGGCTGCCACAGGGCGTCATCCCGTTGTGCAACAACTCCCAGCGCGATCGCATCTGCGTTAATGATGCCAGTCACGATTCGCACGGGATAAGCGCAACTTGGATAGAGCCCGCCGACGACGTCGTGCGGCAATTCTTCGATGGCTTGACGGAGGTAGCAGTCAACTCCGACGAGCAGAGGCTCCTCACCCGCGACACCACTGAGGACGAGATGCGCTACATCGCCACCAGGGCCGAAGAGGCAGCAGCAGCCGCCGCCGTGGGTGAGTTCGTCTTCACGTTGGAGGAGGCAGAGGCGGCCGAGGCGGCAAGCCTTGCCGACAGGGAGGACCTTGCCGGAGAGGTCGTTGGCGAGGGGGAGCCCGAGGCCGAGGCGAGCGAGCCCGCCGAGGCGAGCGAGCCCGCCGAGGCGAGCGAGCCCGCCGAGGGCGCGAGCGGCCAGCCGTCTTCGAGCAGCTTGCCGCAGGAGGAGCCCCCAGCAGCCTCAATTCCAACCAAGAAGGCGCCTCCGTCGAGTTGGAGATATGGCAGGGGGACAGGCAGGCCAGCAGCCGCGGCGCCGTGGGACACGCTCCACCGCGGCAAGTACCATTGCCACGGGAGGATCCCAGGCTGTGCCGGCAACTGAGGCGGGGTCTTCCCGGGCCGCCACGCCTGATCCTGCCGCAGCCTCCGGCAAACGTCCAAGGGAGCCTATTCCTCCACCTCGCCGCGCAGAAAGGGTACCGGACTTCGACCTCTCTGCGTTGAGTTCCGACGAGGAGGAAGAAGAGGAGGAAGAGTAAGGCTTTCTTCTCGCTGTACTTGTTTTTCTTCGATCTTTGCTGTTGCTTGTCTTGCATCTGATTTGCTTCTCTCTGAATCTCTGTTTTTATTTCAGGACTCTGGCCGAGAGAGCGGCGAAGAGGGCCAAGGTCCCCGTTGTTGTCATCGAGGATGATCCTGCTGTGATGGCAGAAGATACGTCCAAGACCACCTTGACGGACCCGGTTCCTTCTCCTCGCAGCAGCCCCCAGCACAGCCCCCAGCGTAAGTGTTTGGTTCACTTCCTGTTGTAGGGCGCGCATAGGTGCTTCTTCTTTAGATGACATCTTGACTGTTGATTTGTTTGTGTAGGAGTAGAACAGGCCCACCAGGAGCAGTCAGAGGCCATTCCGGAGGTGCAATCTGCTTCGACCACGCCGCCAAGGGGAAATTCTCCGACAAGGGAATGCTCCCCGGCAAGGGAGAGGTCCCCGGCAAGGGAAGGATCCACTGAGCCCCCAGTGGTGGAGCCCATGGTCACGGAGCCCAGCACAGGTAACTCTCCTTGTCGGAAATTTTCCCTTGGTTTTTCTTCTTCTGACCTTCTTTAATCTTTTCTGGATATTTACTTGACTTTTCCTTCCTCTCCTTGTCCTCAGAACCCCCTCTCACAGACCCGATGGAGACTGAGGCCACTGGTGATGAAGGCGCGCGCGGCAATACTGAACATGCCGCCACTGACGAGGAAGAGGCCGGCGCTGATGAACCCGCCGACGAAGAAGCCACCAAGGCTACTGGCGCAGGAGCTGGCGAGGGGTCCGGCGATCGTACTGGCGACCCGGAGGGCGCAGGAGCGCAAGGCGCTGCACCGACCGCCGACCCCGCCGCCACTAATGCAGCGCCGGGCTCTGAGGAGCCCCAGCCAGGCGCATACTTGAAGGCCGGAGAGGGCGTGTACATCAAGCTTCCCTGGGCGTCGAGCTCCAGGGCGCCGGTTGAAGGAGAGTTTGACGGGGAAGTACTCGCCTCTGCTAGGCGGGCAAGGTTGACGCCCAAAGAGCAGCGAGTGGCGAAGTCCGAGGAGGAGCAGCTGCCCGAAGTTGGTGTCACTCTACCGCGCCCGGCAAGCGAAGGTTGAGTCCCGGGAAGCGCTTGTCGCGCGGGCGGGAGTTGACATAGTGAAGCACGCGGAGGAGCTCAAGAGCAGCAACTAGGAGGCCCTCCGATCCATTGCGGAGGAGAGGGCGCAACTTGACGAGGCGAAGAAGGCATTCATCCTGGAAAAGGCTGAGGCCGAGGAGCAGCAGAGGCTCGCCGCCGAGGAGATATCCAGGCGTGAAGGTGAATTGACGCAGAAAAAGGTCAACCTGGACAGCCACGAGGAGGAGCTCGCCGCGCGGGAGCAATCACTTGGTGGGGCGCTCAAGGAGGCAAAGGACGCCGCCGCGGCTGCTGAGGCCGCCAAGAAGGAGTTAGAGGTGAAGGTGGTGCAGCTGGAGGCGGATGTGGGAAAAAAGAATGAAGAGCTTGCCGCACTCCAGCGCGAACGCGAGAAGGATGCCCTTGCCCATGGCGATCTGCAAGTTCAACTTGCCGACAAGATCAAGGAACTGAACGCCGCTAAGGACTCGAGCGCTGATCTGGAGCTGAAGCTGGCCACCCTGACGGAGAAGCTGGACGCCGCCAAGAGGCGAGAGGATGAGTTGAAGAAAGAGATCAAGGGCAACGAGGAGCTGCTGACGAGGGCCGCCGAGACTCAGAACACCTTCAAGGCCACGGTGGAGCTCTGGATGGAGGGCCTCGTCAACATCGCTGCATCCATCGACGAGGAGCTGGCGGAGCTGGATTTGGCGGGCTTCGGGTACTCCGCCGACGAAAACCTCCATCCCAGCGCCAAGCTTACTCTCTTCTTCAAGGGCGTGGTGGCGGCCTTCCAAAGAACTCCGGAAAGGATCCTCAAGAAGGTGGGCGGACGAAGTCGCATAATCTGCGCCAAGGTCTTGGCGAAGGTGTTGGTGAAGATACTCTTCCGCAACCCGGGCATCGACCTCACCCGCGTCCTCAAGAAGCTGCCGGCGGGTGCTGATCTCGAAGAACTCAAAGCCATTGTCGCACCCATTGTGGACAAGGTGAATGAGGTTAGGAGGGTCGACGGCGAGTGCGTGGATTAGGCCACTCTTCTTCTCCCTTCCTTCTTCTTGCCGCTACTAGATATGTCATAGGAACAATCTCTTAGAGCGCGGCAAGTCATTTATTGTAATATAACTTTATTCTGGGTACTGCTTGCTACGTTATCTCCTTTACTTGATTCCATCCCTTGTATGTTTTTACCCGCGCTTCTAGGAACTTGCGGTATAAAGCACGCTTACATGGCGCGAGTCTGAGTGCAATCGGCACTGCTTCTTGGCGGTGTTGCCTCCGCAAGAAACCTTGTCGGGCTAGTCATGACACACTTTCATTGTTGAGCGGACTCAAACAAAGTAAGGGCGCAACTTAGCCACGATCCGGTTCCTCCGCGCACAGGTTTTCCATACAAGGCACGATCGTTCAAGGAACATAACTTTAAAATTTAAAATTGACTATGCTCAAACTTTGGCAACTTAGCTTTTCCGTCGTCTACGTCCCGGCAAGGCTAGATCCCTTTGAACGACGCCTGGCCCACATCTTTATCTTCTCCTCCCCCCCGGTGAACTTGTGGGCGGAGGAACCTTCTTTTTGAGAAGAAAGAAGAGAAAATAATGATATGGAACCTTAAGGTTCGCTATTGCTTACCGGGGGCAAGTGCTGCACAAAGTGTCAGTGTATACATGCTAAAAAGAAAAAGGCATGAAATTTGACAACTTTTGGCATAGCATACGATCTTTATTTATGCACGGGATCTGCGCCCGGTTTTGTACAAAGGGTTACATGCAACAGCGGCAAGGCTTGTACAAAAGGTGGTTGCCGGAACGGGTCCCGGCAACCGCGCCTTATGGGTAAAACTTGCGAAGATGCTCTATGTTCCGTGAGTTGCTCACCGAAAGCCATCTTCGGTCTCAAAGCGGACAGCGCCGGGCCTAGTGACTCGCTTTACCCGATAAGGTCCTTCCCACTTCAAGGCCAACTTGTTGGAATTCTTGGCGGATTGAACGCTACCAAGAACAAGGTCGCCTTCCTCGAAGCTTCGCATTAACTTTATGGCTATGGTAGCGACGCAAAGCTTGCTGGTAACGAGCAGCTCGTACAGCAGCCTGAAGACGATCCTCCTCGAGGAGCAGCGCATCATCTTGCCGCAGCCGCTCTTGCTCAAGCTCATCATAAGCGAGCACTCGAGGCGATCCATATACGAGTTCCGTGGGGAGAACTACCTCTGCTCCATAGACAAGAGCAAAAGGTGTCTGGCCAGTGGCTCGATTTGGCGTCGTCCTGATCGACCAAAGAACCACCGGCAGCTCCTCGATCCAATTTCTTCCGCACTTGCGCAGCCTGTCGAAAGTTCTGGTCTTGAGCCCGCGCAGCACTTCAGCGTTTGCCCTCTCCACTTGACCGTTGCTTCTTGGGTGAGCAACAGAAGCGAAGATCTTGGACGTACTGCATGAAGGTGCGGCTCGTGAATTGTGTGCCATTGTCGGTGATGATCCTGTTAGGGACTCCGAAATGGCAAACAATCGACCTGAAGAACTTGATCGCCGATCGTCTTTGTCACCTTCCTCACTGCTTCCACTTCCAGCCACTTCGTGAACTTGTCGATTGCCACGCATAAGTACTCAAGCCCCGACAACTTCGGGAAAGGGGCCGAGAATGTCGAGCCCCCAGACCGAAAATGGCCAGGTTAAAGGGATTGTTTGGAGAGCTTGAGCCGGCTGATGAATCTGTTTGGAGAGGAACTGGCACGCTTCACACTTGGTTACTTGTGCAGTTGCATCCTGGAGGGCTGTCGGCCAGAAGAAACCTTGCCGGAAAGCCTTGCCGGCAAGTGCTCTTGCGCCAATGTGGTGACCACATATGCCTCCGTGTACCTCCGCCAACAGCTCTTGTCCTTCTTCCCGGGAAATGCACTTCAATTTCACTCTGTTGAATCTTCTTCTGTATAGTATGTCATCGACAAACTGGTACATACTTGATTGCCGGGCAACTCTCTCTGCTTCCTCTTGCTCATCGGGAAGTTCTCCTGTTTGAAGGAAATGGACGATCTGCTGTGCCCATGCCGGAGCTTGTGGCTCGACAACAAGGACTAAAGGCGCAAATGCTGCTGCGGGAACATTCGCTTCTCGGCAAGGATCCGGGATCCCGCCGAGCGTGATGTTCCCGCAAGCGTGTCGGGACACGACTTGTCGGGGCGCCTCGCTTCAACGAAACAAACCCTAGGCCTTGTCGGAGCAGATCGCTCCTCAAAGACTTTCTCGTTGATCCTGGGGACCTTCTTGGCGGCGGCTTCGGGGAGCTCTGCCGGAAAGTAATCGCCAGTAACCAACTTTCTCTTCTTGCTCTGTCCAGTCGATGGTGTGATAGATGGTTGAGTCAGCTTGAGCACAAAAATTCCTGGTTCCACAGGTAACATGAGTGCGGCACACTTTGACAGGCCATCTGCAATGTCATTCTGAACTCTTGGAACGTGTTCCATCTGTAGACCGTCAAAATGTTCTTCTAGCTTCCTCACTTCATCAATGTATGCTTCCATCAACGGACTCTGATAATCTTTGTTAACTTGGCGGACGACAAGCTGTGAGTCACCCCTGACAATAAGCTTCTTAATCCCAAGCTCGCGCTATTATTACGAGTCCGCAAGCAAGCCTTCATACTCTGCAGTATTGTTCGTTGCTTGCTCCTTGGGAAAGTGCATTTGGATCACGTACTTGAGGTGTTCTTCGGTGGGTGCGACAAGCAACACTCCCGCACCAGCGCCTTGCAGCGAGAAGGCACCATCAAAGTACATGATCCATTCTTTACTTGCTTCCTTGACGGGGATGCTCCTCTCCGGAGTTTCTTCATCAGGCGTTGGCGTCCATTCTGCTATGAATTCTGCCAATGCTCGGCTCTGAATAGTTGAAGTACTTTCAAACTTGAGGCCAAAGCTTGACAATTCCAAAGGCCCACTGACAATCCGCATGTTGCTTCGGATTCTGCAATATCCTCTTCAACGGAAAGCGAGTGACAACTGTGATCTCATGTGCTTGAAAGTAATGGCGCAGCTTCCTCGAGGCCATGAGAAGGCCAAAAGCAACTTCGCACACCGTAGTACCTTGATCTAGCCCCTGCAGAAGGGAACCGACAAAGAAAACTGGGCGCTGCACCATCTTCTTCGCTTTCTTCTTGTGGCTCGCATGAGATCCATCCTTGCCGAACCGTAACTTGTCGGGAAGCCCTCGCTTGTCGCTGACTTCGCTTGCCGCGTCACCGGCTCATCATCCGCCTCCCTCTCCGCTACTAACGCAGCACTAACCACTTGATTGGTTGCCGCCAGATATAGCAGCAACTTCTCTTGCGGCTTAGATGCGACAAGTGTTGGAGTGGAGGATAGGTATCTCTTCAAGTCCTGCAGCGCAGCCTCCGCTTCCGGAGTCCATTGCATTGGACCTGCCATTTTCAAAATTTTGAAAAATGGCAGGGCGCGTTCAGCAGACTTAGAGATGAACTTACTGAGAGCAGCAACACAGCCGGCAAGTCTTCGCACATCCTTGATGCGCTTTGGTGCTTTGATCTGTTCAATGGCTTTGATCTTGTCGGGATTAGCTTCAATCCTCTCTCGAGACACAAAGAATCCGAGAAGCTTGCGGAAGGAACTCCAAACACGCACTTCTCGATTCAACTTGAGATTGATCTTGCGCAGACTTGCAAAAGTCTCGCCCAAATCTTGGATCGAGTCTCTTTGTCCTTGCTCTTGACCACTATGTCATCCATGTAAGCTTCTACATTTACTGCAGTGTGGCTCAAAAGCAAGATCGACTACTCTTGCAAATGTTGAACCGGCATTCTTAGTCCGAAAGGCATTCGTACAAAGCAATGCGTGCCACATGGAGTAATGAATGCGGTTTTCTTCATCCTCTTCGCCATGAAGATCCGATGATATCCTCGAGTATGCATCAAGGAATGAAAGAAGATCACATCCTGTTGTGGAGTCGACAATCTGGTCAATGCGCGGCAAGGGAAATGGATCCTTGGGACAAGCTTTATTAACATCAGTGAAGTATATACAAAGCCTCCACTTCCCGTGTGCTTTGCGATGACTACCGGATTGGCTAACCACGTTGGATGGAGTACTCCTCGACCAGGCCCGCCGCTTCCAATTTCTTGATCTCTTCAAAGAATGAACTCTTGGCGTTCCACCGCTTGCTTCCCGACTCTCGCTTGACGGGCACGTGAGGGCAGACGGCAAGGTGGTGCTCAATTACTTTCCTGGGAACACCGGGGATGTCAGATGGTTGCCATGCAAACACATCAACATTCGCCCGCAGGAAAGCAACGAGCGTGCTTTCCTATTTAGGGTCAAGTGTGGCACTGATGGTAAAGGTACCACCAGTGCCGTCCTCCTTGGCGGCCACTTTCTTGGTCTCAGGTGTCGCTGTCTTTGCCTTCTTGCACTTGCCGGTGGAGCTCGATGGTGCGTCCTCGACGGTAGCGCAGCACTCCAAAGAGGTGCGCTTGCCGGAGTGGGCATCAGAGCTACTCTTGCCGGCCTTGGTCTTCTTCTTCCCCCCGCGAGCTTCAGCGCAAGTGGTTTGCGTTCTGCTGGGGCTGCTGCTTCCCGGTAGATCTTGTCGGCACAGATAAGTGCATCCTTCTTGTCGCCATGGACAGAAATAACACTTATCGGACGAGGCATCTTGAGCACATTGTAGGCGTAGTGAGAGGCTGCCATGAACTTGGCAAGCGCCGGACGGCCGAGTATCCCATTGTAGGGCAATGGGAAATCAGCAACATCAAATGTGACTCTCTCGTCACGAAATTCAGCTCGCTGCCAAACGTCCACTGGCAAGCAGGATCTTCCCTTGGGCTTGCTCCTTCCCGGTTGATTCCTTGAAAGGTACCAGTTTCTTCGAGCTCGCTGTCGGGGATCTGGAGCTTGTTGAGCACCGCGGAAGAGATCAGATTCAGGCCGGCCCCGCCGTCAACCAACATCTTAATGACCTTGAGGTTGCGGATGGTTGGTGAAACCAACATCGGCAAGCACCCGACCGCAGTGATGCGGTCAGGGTGATCCTCAATGTCGAAGATGATGGGCGTGCTGGACCACTTCAGGGGTTTGCGCGACTCGACGGACGGTTCTGCTGTGTTCACTTCTTGCACCCACTGTTTGAGTTGGCGGTGCGAGGTGTGCAGAGAAGCACCGTCGTCGACGCACAAAACCTTCGTTGCCTTCTGAAACTCCTGCTCGTCGGTCTCATCTTCCTCCATCTCGTCATCTTCGTCCTCATCTTTGTCCTTGTCGCGGCCACGGGGAGGTCTGTCTCCTTGCCGCTGCTTGGCCTTGCCGCGGCGCCCTCCCCGGGCGAGACGCTTCTTGCCGGATCCTCCGCCACCTTCCTGGGCCTTCTCCTTGTCGCGACGCTCATATTCAGCTTTCTGTAGCTCTGCCATCTGCTCAACCTTCATGCAGGCTTGGAGGTCATGACCCTAGGTGCGGTGGATCTTGCAGTACTGCTTGCCGGAGCCGTCCTGCTTGTCGGTGGCCACCACAGCCTCGCCGGAGTCACCAGCTTTGGCCTTCTCGGAGCCGCCTCCGTTGCCGGACTGCTCGACGACTAGCACATCCTTAGCCTTTCTCTTTCTGTTGTTCTGCCTCCGGTTCTTCTTTGCTGGAGGGGCGTCCTCACTGTCAGATCCTTCTGCTCCTGCATTCTCTCCGGGGAGTTTCCTCCCCTCTTCAGCACGTGCACACTTGTCGGCCAGAGCATAAAGCTCGCTGACATCTCTAATCTTACACATCCCCATCTCCTCCCTCATCCTGCGGTTACGCACGTTCTGATGGAACGCTACCGATAACCGCGGCGGGGTGGACGCTCGATGTTGCGCCGCACTGGCTGAATCTCTGTATGTACTTGCGTAGGGATTATCCTTCCTTCGGGCGAGCAGATGAAGATCGCTCTCGGCCATGGGGCTTGTGGTCACCGTGAAGGCGCCGACAAACCGATGGCACAGTCCGCCCACTTAAGAGATGGAGTTGTCCGCAAGTGCATGAGCCAAGATCCGACGTTGGGCTTGAGCACCAGCGAAATAGTTGGCGAGATCTTCTCGCCTCACCCCCCGCAGCCTCGCACCACGATGGTGTAGACGCCGAGGAACTCCGACGGATGTATCCTGCCATCATACTTCTCGCACGCCTCGCTTGAAGTTCTTGGTATCACCATCGACTTGCCGCAGCTCACAGTGAACGCAGGGCAACTCATCACAGACAAAGAAGTCGCCTGGTTCTTCGGGCGCAAGCATATCGACAGGCCCAGCCAATAGGCTGGTCGATTGACGCCGTGCTTCTCTTCTGCGCTCGATGCGAGTACGAGCATCTTCGTGTTGTCATTCTTGGAGAACTTGGCGCTGATCACGACGAGTTCGCGGGTCCGACGACGCGGTGGAGTCGGTGTCGAGGTTGGCCCGGCGAGTCGGCGATCTTGGCCTTCGGGGCGGGGAGTGCACAGTGGTGGCACCCCCAGCGGTCTTGTCGGCGCGGCTTGCGCTGGGCGCCTTGCCGGGCTTCATGTGCTCGGTTATGCGGGGCTTGTCGCCGCCGCGGCCGATGAGGCTCGACCTTGGCCTCCGAATCGCCGATCTTGTCGGCGCCGAGGGTAATCTAGAAGCAGCTGGGCTCGGGGCAGCGCTTCCTTTGGAGTTTTCGGCGGTGGGGGCGAACGACGCGAGGAGCGAGTTATGCTCATACTTCTAACAGTGTTAGAAGGAGCAACATCTCGTCCAGGCGACCGTACCACGCTCGTGCCAGCGTGTTGACGCGCATGCTGGCCTTGCTCCAATGCGAGTACGGTGCTAGGAGCATCATGGCGTTGTCGATTCTGCACCTCCTGGGAGGGGTGCGGTGTAAGCGCGGATGCCGAGGCTTGCGGGGCCTTGTCCTTGACCCGTGACGACGTGAGTCCCACCGCATGGCCGCCGCTCCGCCGGGCGTCTACTCCTCCGCCCGCTTGCTCGGTGGCGGTGGGATCGACGTGGACGGAGCGGCCACCTTCGAAGGCTTCTTCTTCGGTGGCATGTCGATGAAGATGTTGATGTAGCGCGCAGAGACCGGATCAGGTTCGCACAACCTCGACGCCCCCTACCTGGCACGCCAAAAATGTCGTGGGGAAACGAGCACCTATGGGGCAGGGCCCCTTCTCGGTCCGGCAGGGAGCGGAGGGCGCACAAAGAGCAGATCGAGGTCGAGCGCGCGAGGGATTTTACCAGCTTCGGAGCTCTCCGGAGAGATAAAACTCCTACTGCTGCTTTGTGTTTCTATTCCGTTCTTGCTCAAGAGCGTAGGTGTGTTGTAGTGTCGAATGAGTCGAACCTCTTCTACGTGTGCATGGGCCTCGTTTTTATAGTCTAAAGGGGTCACCGACAGGTGGCAACGCAGAGAGAGGGGTAAAAAAGTAAAAACGCAGGTTGGTACAACCACTATCAATAGTGCCCCCTACCTAACTCTGACGGTAGGGGACAAGGGCATTTAATGCCCATCCGGTCGCCCCAACAGTGCAGGAACCGACCGTTAGGGGCGCCACCGATCGCCACGATGGCCTCCTTGTCACCTTCGCTTGCCACCTCGCACCGCTTGGCTGCGCAGCTACCCGCCACGTGCACCAGGAGCGATCCTGTGGCGACACATCGTTGGATGCGCTGGAGCGAGGGCGCAGAGTGGTGGCTTCGCCGCGGCAAGCGCCTTGCCGCGGTCGCTGTCTTGTCGCACCCGTGAGCTTGTCGCTCGCCGGGCCTTTGCCGGACGCTGGGCGTGTCGCGCAAGTTCTTCGCAGTCTTTGGTTATTCTTCCGCAAGCTCCTCTTGCCGGGTTCTTATCCTTCCCGCAAGCTCCTCTTGCCGGGCCTTGTCTTCTCGCTAATACTTTGTTCTTGAATGGCAGAAATAGGAATAGCGGAGGATCTTGGCGGACGCCGGCAAGCCTTGCCGCTGACGCCAGCGATCGCTCGTTTCCAAGTTCGGGTACTAAGGTACCCTACTTTAGTACACCGACAATTGGGCGAGGACGGTGTCGTTAGCTCAAGGGGAATAAGGTGAAGACACGGTCTTCGAAAGTTAAATCTCAGCCTCCCTAACTGCATATACATTGTCACAAAGAATCGAACTGGTCCAACAAATCCGTGGTCTTCAACAAGCGAATCGGTTCTATCCCTTCCCATCATTTACTTAAGTTTGTCTTCGTGAAGTCATTGCCTATCTCGTATCCGCTTGACTTCATTGCTTGACTACTACCGTTGATTGGCTTCATACTATCTTCCATCCTCGATCCTTACTACTTAGCCGCTATTAGTCCCAGATTTCACATCATTGCATACTTGACTATGGCTTGCTTAGGGTAGTTTATCTTCCGCTGCATATCAATTAGGTCATTTCTGTTGTTTGTCTTCGAAACTTCTAAGTTTTGAAGACTTTCATAAAAATCGCCTATTCACCCCCCCCCTCTAGTCGATACTAGCACTTTCACCTTGGACTGGACGAAGAAGGCGACGGCGAAGGCGAAAGTGAAGGGGAGAGCGACCAGTCGGGGCGGATCCTCGTCGCGGTCAGGCCTGCCGCAAGGCTGGATCCAGGGAGACTAGATCCGCTCGACCATCTGGCCAACGAAGGGCTGATCTCCCATGGGTCAGCAAGGCTTCCGGGGACGGAGTGGCAGCCGCAGCCTTAGGAGGGTGAGTGTGTTCTCTTGGCCACCCATGTTGATCGTGGGTTTTCTCTGCCGCCGAATCTTTTCTTTCGGGGGTTTCTGAACTTTTTTGGGGAACAACTCCACCACTTCACACCCAACTCCATTGCCTATCTCGCCAGATCCCTGCAGTGAGAACTTCTTGGGTTGTCGGCCGCACTGGGGCCTTTTCAAACACATATTCACCTGTCGCTCTCAGACGGTCAAAAAGGCTAATCCGAATGACAAGAGGACCCAAGTAATCCAGATGTGCGGGGGTCTTGGGGTTCAGATGAGGAGTAAGAGTGCCTATCCAGCCATGACACTACCTGAGTCAGTTAGAGGGTGGCAGTCGACCTGATTCTACTGCCAAGACCAGTCGACGCCAGGGCAGTCGACTGGCCTCCCCTCATTCTCCATGGACCGAGTTAACAAGTCGTCCTCTCTGAAGGTGCTTCCGGAGCAGAAGGCTCATGTTAAAATGTTGATGGAGCATGTGGTCCAGCTCATTCGCGACGGAGTGACTGGCATGGATCTTCGGGAGGTTTTCCTTCGACGGCACATTCAGCCACTCCAATACTGAGGCTACCCAATGTGGTTGTACTCTGGTACCGAAGACAGCACTCGAGTCCACCCAGAGGAGGTCGACGACGCCACACTGGAGAGATGGATGACTGCCATCACAGGGAACAAAGATAACCCTCGTGGGGCTAGGAGGATCCCACCACTCGACCAGTCTTACGAACCAGACAAGGTATGACCACTTATCTCCGACTATGATCCTGTTTCGGTCATTCTGTTTTGTTGCGAATCAGTCGATTGACTTTTGTCTTGTTTTGTTGTCTTCCAGATCACTACTGAGTTGTATTCGATGCCCAACGGGGCGCAAGCACAGACCGAGGAGGAAGAAGGGAGCGGAGGTGAAAGTCAAGAAGAGTGGGAATCCGATGGTGATGAGGATGATGAAGAAGCCGGCTCTGATGAGGAGGACGAGGAGGAAGGGGAGGAGGAAGTCCAGCCTCCCCGTACCGAAAGGAGAACCAAGCTCGTTCATGACCTTGCAATCGAGCGCGGCAAGGGGGTCGTGGCTCACAGTGCCGAACAAACGCCCCTCGGACGACCTCTCCGGCGCCGACCGAGAAAGCGCCGAAGCAACTCCGAAGCGCGCCGCAAAACCAGCGGCTCGCCAAGATGAAGATGGCGATTCCACTATTTCCCGTAATGGCATAACTTGTGTTTTCTTGTTTCACGGGTTTACTCTTGGTCGATTCGTCACGACCGATCGATTTCAAACCGCAGGTCGCTACTTTCGAGACCTCGATCGACGTGATTTATCAAGAAATGGAGGACGCTGCAACTTCCAGCCCTGGTATGATCCCTGTGGTTTCGCTTTCGGTCGATAGGATCTTCATCTTTAACTTTTGAATTCTTTCTGCAGCTCCACCAAATATCATCATTGATCTCCCTGATGATGACGATGAGGAGCCACTGAGGCAGAGGAAGAACAGGAAGGCGTCTGTAGGCAAGACTGCTCAGGTCGTATCCGCACCTGATGCGCTGGTTTCGAAGGGGGCAACACCACTCGGACTATTGTGTCCTTTGCCGTGCCGCTGACGAGTGCTCGCCCTCCATCGTCGAGTGCAGATCCGCCTTCTCTTTTTTCCACCCATCACGTCCCAGAGGACCAAGCAGGCGCTGCTAAAGAAGACATACGTCAAGCGGGGGTCATGATGGAGCAAGTGAAGGCGATCCGAGACGCCAGTCAAGCGGCCTATGACGCAAGTTCAACTCTTCAAAGCAATGTCCAGGTTAGTTGATCACCGCCTGTTCTATTAGGATATGATACCTGAAAATTTTTTCTTTTTGAAGATCTTAGTATCTGTACAACCACTGGGTGTCTCGATTGAATATCTAGATTGGTGGGGGCACGCTGAGTGCACCCACTGGGTGTAGTCCCCGAGGATATGGTGCACTGCTGGCAGTCGACCATAATCATGGAACCAGTGGGGGCATGCTGAGTGCACCCACTAGGTGTAATCCCCGAGACCGTGAATCGACTGCTGGCAGTCGACGATGGTCTTAAGAACCCCCTTTTTTTGAGGTTAACTGCTGACAGTTAGCTATGGTTTAGGATCAAAAAACCTTTCTGTCTCTTTCGGTCGACTGATCGAGCCGAGTCGGTAGAACCAGTGGGGGCACGCTAAGTGCACCCACTGGGTGTAGTCCCCGAGACTACAGCTGAATGTTTTGATTCGGCTGTAGTCTTAGAGATACTATGATCTTTCTCTTAGTCACTCGGAAGTGACCTATTTTTGACGTCTGTCGATTGGTCTTTTGCAGAAATCTTGCGAGCTCATGGCTCATTATACTGAGTTGGAGAACAAGCATATCCAGCTCGAACTTGACCTGAAGCTTGTCCAGGAGAACTTCACGAAGGCGAAGGAGGAAGCAAAAGGTATGTTTGGTGAGAACCTTGACGACTGCCTTTGTTTCTTGTCCATTCCCAAGTCTGATCTCACTGTGATTTTGCAGATATACTGAGGGATTCTCTAAAGAAGAAAGATCTTGACCTTGCTGAGGCGCAGAAAGCAGCTTCGGAGAAGACCAAACTCGTAGAAGAAAAGCTGGCTTCAATCAGCAAACTTGAAGAGGAGAATACCAATCTGAAAGCTGCTCTTGATGCGGCCAACAAGGAGGTCAGTCGACTGAAGAATGGCAAGATGGCCTTGAGTGACAAGGCCAGCGAATTGGTGGGAAAGAAGAATGATCTGGAGGCTTATCTGGGAGGACTCGCCAAGAAGCTATTCCTCATGCTTGAAGGTAATCTCTTGTATCCGACAGGCCCTTAATTATGGACTTATCACCAAACTGCTGCCTTAACTTTGGGTTGTGTCTACAGAGTTCTACCAGAACTTTGAGGAAGAGACTGGTCAACTGGAGACGAGCCTAGATCCCATTAACTCTCTTGTGAAAGATGAAGCCGCCTTGAACGTGCTCCGACTCGAGTCTCGCGTTGCTGCTCTGGTCGACTATCTTGCAAGACTGAAGGTTGCAACGTCGCGCATCGACACAACACTTTGGCCAGGAGAAACACTTCAGAATGACCTTGAGTCTCTGATGACTCGACTGAACGAAGTTCCAAGTCGAGTGCAAGAATGGAAGAAGTCTTCTGCCAGGTGTGGTGCCAACGTTGCTTTGTCTCTGGTCCGTGTTCACTTCAAGGATGCGCGAGCGGACAAGCTGGCGTCTCTCAAGGTGGCTAATACCAAGAAGTATGACTTTCGATCCTTCATGGAGACCTTCATCGCTGCTGCTACTCAGATCGCAGATGGAATCGACCTGGACGAGTTTGTTGCGCCTTCCAGCCCTCCGCGGGAGGGGTAAAAAACTTCTATGCTTGATGCCTTAAATTTGCCTTGGTATGGCGAGTGGTTTTTGTAACCGGTAAACTTTAATAGGCTTGGTGCATGAGCACTTCTGGATCCGTAGGACGCTATTTGAACTTGGGTTTGCCGTTGAATATGTTTGCATTTTCCTTCGAACGAACATTGTTCCTCGCTCGGTATATATGCTAGTGTTTGTGATGTTCTTTTGCAGGTAAGGATGAAGCACAGGTTGCAATCGACCTGTACCTTGTCATACTTAGGTTGGCACTGGGCTGCAGCTAAGCCTCAGAGTGGAAAGTTTGCTCTTCACTCGTTAGGATTTTCAAAAACTTAGGCGAGCACTGGGCTGCAGCTAAGCCCTCGAGTGGGAGGTCTGCTCTCCACTCAGTAGGATTTTCAAAAACTTAGGCGAGCACTGGGCTACAGCTAAGCCCCCGAGTGGGAGGTCTGCTCTCCACTGTAGGATTTTCAAAACTTAGGCGAGCACTGGCTGCAGCTAAGCCCCGAGTGGGAGGTATGCTCTCCACTGTAGGATTTTCAAAACTTAGGCGAGCACTGGCTGCAGCTAAGCCACCGAGTGGGTGGTTTGCTCTCCACTCTGAGGATTTTCAAAAACTTAGGCGAGCACTGGTTGCAGCTTAAGCCTCCGAGGGAGGTTTGCTCTCCACTCTGTAGGGTTTTTGTATGCATCAAGGAGAAGGTAATAGTCGAACTGCACCTCGTCCTCCTTGCGGGTCGCACGTTGTATTTGTGGCGTAGCTCGGAAGGAGAGGGTAGTAGTTGACCTGCGCCTCGTGCTCCTTGCGGAGCGCACGTTGTATTTGTGGCGTAGCTCGGAAGGAGAGGGTAGCAGTTGACCTGCGCCTCGTCTTCCTTGCGGAGCGCACATTGTGTTTGTACTTAGGCGAGCGCTATGCTGCAGCTAAGCCCCCGACTGGGAGGCTGGCTCACCACTTGGCAGGATTTTGCTTAAACTTAGGCGAGTACTTGGACTGCAGCTAAGCCTCCGAGTGGGAGGCTGGCTCACCACTCGACAGGATTTTGTTGAACTTAGGTGAGTACTTGGACTACAGCTAAGCCCCCGAGTGGGAGGCTGGCTCACCACTCGGTAGGATTTTGTTAAACTTAGGCGAAACGGATTCGTAGGTAAGCCCCCGAGTGGGAGGCTGGCTCACCACTTGGCAAGGATTTCTTTTACAAACTTAGGCGAATCGGATTCACAGCTAAGCCACCCAGTGGGGGACCTTTATGTGAACAAAAGTAACAACAATCACTGGGAAAATTATAATACTCTTGTCTTTAAAAAATGAACTACAGAAGTACTTTTATTACATCTCATCTGAGTGAATACTTAAGTATAAAAGGGGCGGAGCAGCTCCGCGTTCCAAGCTCGAGGCTCGTCAATCTGGTGATCGACATTGTAAATGTGGTATGCTCCATTGTGGAGAACCTTGGTGACAATGAAGGGACCTTCCCAAGTAGGAGCAAGCTTGTGTGGCTTCTGCTGATCCACTCAGAGAACAAAATCTCCTTCTTGGAAGGCTCGACTCTTCACATTTTTGGCATGGAAGCGACGCAAGTCCTGCTGATAAATGGTCGATCAGATCAAGGTCATCTCTCTTTCTTCTTCCAGAAGGTCGACTGCGTCCTGCCGGGCTTGCTCTGCTTCAGCTTCAATGTAGAGTTCGACTCGGGGTGCGTTGTGAAGTAGGTCACTCGGCAAGACTGCTTCAGCTCCGTAGACCAAGAAGAACGGAGTTCTCCCAGTCGACCGATTAGGTGTGGTCCTTAATCCCCAAAGTACTGACGGAAGTTCGTTGACCCATGCACCAGCTGCGGCTTGAGATCGCGATCAATCGGGTTTCAGCCCTTTGAGAATTAAGCCATTTGCCTGCTCGCCTGGTCCATTTGATCGAGGGTGAGCGATCAAGCATAGTCGACTCGTGTGCCCCGAGATGTGCGTAAGGCTCAATTCCTCGAATCGGGTTAGACCCATTGTCGATGATGTTGTGTGGAACTCCATATCTGAATATCAACTCCCTCATGAAGTCGACAAAGCGAGGCGACATCAAGATTCTTGATGGGTTTAGCCTCAATCCACTTGGTGAACTTGTCGACCGCCACCAAAGACATGGGTGAAGCCGCTCACTGCTCTCGTGGTCCAACCATATCCAATCCCCATATAGCGAAAGGCTAGATGAGTGGGATGGTCTTCAAGGCTGAGGCGGGCTTGTGTGACATATTCGAATAAAATTGACATCCTTCACACTTGTCGACTATCTCCTTTGGCATTTTATTCGCTCTTGGCCAGTAAAATCCCACTCGGTATGCTTTAGCCACAATGGTCCGAGAGGACGCATGATGGCCATAGGTCCGCGAGTGGATATCGTCAAGCATTATCCGACCTTCTTCTGGCGTTATACACTTCTGACCAACTCCAGTCGCGCTTTCTCTGTACAACTGTCCCTTTATCAAGGTAAAGGCCTTGATCGGCGGACGATCTGTCGAGCCTCTTCTTCATCCTCTGGGAGTTCTTTCCTTAAGATATACGCGATGTACGGTACTGTCCAATTGAGAGTGATCACCAACGCTTCCATGATCAGGTCGACCACTGCTAGAACTTCAACTTCAGTCGGATCTGTGACACTTTTAGGCTGCGGAGCTTCTTTGGTAAAAGGATCTTCCTCAATCGATGGAGTATGGATATGTTCCAAAACACATCACCGGAATGGCATCTCTCTTGAACCTATTTTCGCCAAATCATCACCGCTTGATTCTTTAGTCGGGTATATGATGGAGCTCTAACCCTTCAAATTTCTTTTCGCTTTCACCGCATTGCAAGATCCAAATCATGGTCGGGCTTCTAACGCCCCACTCCTTCATCACCTGATTGACCACCAAATCTGAGTCACCATAAACCATAAGGCGACGGACGCCGAAAGTGAAATGGCCATGCGCAACCCATACAAAAGTGCCTCAGATTCGCTTCATTGTTGGAGGAATCAAAGTGGATCTCGAGCACATATTTGAGCTTATCTCCTCGGGGAAACCAATACTACCCCAAAGACCGAACCATTCAACATCTTAGAACCATCAAAGAACATGGTCCAAAGGTTCGAGTGAACTTGAGTCGGTTGTTGTTGTTCGATCCACTCGGGCGATGAAATCTGCTATCGCTTGGGACTTAATGGCTTTTGCCTCAAACTTGATATCAAGGGAAGGAGTTCAATCGCCCACTTTGCCACTCAACCGCTTGCATCTCTCACAGCAAAATCTCGACAATGGGCGTCGCCGACGATCGAATGGAATGATTAGAGAAATAATGAGCAACCTTCTTCGTGGTCATGTAGATCCCATATACGAGCTTCTGATAATGAGGGTATCTTTGCTTCGATGGGGTCAACACTTCGGAAAGATAATATACTGGGCGCTGAACTTTGAAGGCTTTCCCTTCTTCTTCCCGCTCGACCATAAGTACTGTACTGACGACTTGTCCTGTGGCTACAATGTAAACCAATAAAGGCTCTTTGCTGATTGGAGCAGCAAGCACCGGCTGGGTGGAGAGTAGAGCTTTTAGCTCGGCAAACGCTGCATCATCTTCTAGAGTCCACTTGAACTTGTCTGACTTCTTCATCAGTCGGTAAAGAGGAAATGCCTTTTCACCGAGGCGAGAGATGAATCGACTTAACGCGGCCAAGCATCCAGTAAGCTTCTGGACATCGTGCACATGCATGTATGCTTATCTGGAGTATAGTGCCAACTTTTTCTGGGTTGGCGTCGATTCCTCGTTCGGAAACGAGAAAACCGAGTAACTTTCCGCCAGGAACTCCAAATGTGCACTTTGATGGATTAAGCTTGATATCATATCTCCTGAGATTGGCAAATGTTTTGGCGAGGTCGGTCAACAGGTCGGAACCCTTCCGTGATTTGACCACAATATCATCCATGTATGCTTCCATGTTCCGACTGACCTGAGTGAGTAAACACTTCTGAATCATTCTCATGAACGTGGCTCCGGCATTCTTGAGGCCGAATGGCATGGTGACATAGGAGAAGCATCCGAATGGAGTGATGAAAGCTGTTTTGATTTCATCGGGTCCATACAGACAGATCTGATGGTACCCAGAATAGGCGTCTAAAAAAGACAATCTCTCACATCCCGCAGTCGAGTCGACAATTTGGTCGATGCGAGGGAGAGGAAAATGATCTTTCGGGCAGGCCCAATTGATATGTTTGAAATCAATGCACTTGCGAAGTGACTTGTCCTTCTTAGGGACCATGACAACATTGGCGAGCCACTCGGAGTGGTAAATCTCTCAGATAAACTCTGCTGCCAGGAGCCGAGCTACCTCCTCGCCAATGGCCTTTCTCTTCTGGACGGCGGACCGTCGAAGATGTTCTTTGACAGGTTTTGCTTTTGGGTCGACTTGTAAATGATGCTCAGCCAGCCCCCTGGGAACACCCGACATGTCAGTAGGCTTCCATGCGAAGATGTCCCAGTTCTCACGGAGGAACTGGATGAGCGCTTCTTCCTATTTAGAGTCGAGTGTTGTGGAGATATGAGTCGGAGCAGCACCGGGTCGGCCGGTGAATGTGAATAGGCTTCGCCCCACCGCATTTAATGGAATGTCGACTGTGGTGGGCTTCTTGGCCCGCAATAAATCACTCGGATCTGCATTTTTCTGATATTCTTGCAGCTCCACCACTGTTATCTGAGCATCGGCAATCTTTGAGCCCTTCTGAAAGCACTCTTCTGCCTTTATCCTATTGCCAGTGATGATGATCACACCCTTGGGACCAGGCATCTTCAATTTGAGGTACACGTAACATGGTCGAGCCATGAATCGTGCATAAGCTGGCCTGCCCAAAATAGCGTGATAAGCACTCTAGAAATCCATGACTTCAAATGTTAGCTTTTCCTTGCGGAAATGCTTCGAATTGCTGAAAACCACATCAAGAGCAATTTGGCCGAGTGACTCAGCCTTCTTTCCAGGAATGACTCCATGGAAACTCATGTTGTCGAACTAAGTCCGACATCGAATGCCCATTCCTTCAGCCGCCTCCGCATACAATATATTCAGTCCGCTGCCACCATCCATCGTAACCTTAGTCACCGAGTGCCTTCGACGACTTGGTCGACCATCAAAGCTTGCCTCCCGTGGGTGGCTATGTGTGTCTGATGATCAAACCGGTCGAATGTGATGGCGGTCCGAGACCATTTCAGATAGCTGGGTGTCGCGAGCAACCATATTCACCTCACGGTTGATAACTTTCAATCGACTTTTGCTCTCCACATCAGCAAAAAATCATCGTGGTGGAATTGACATGGGGGTATCCTTCATCATCGCTGCCTTTGTCCTCAGCCTTGTCCGACTCCTTTTCCTTATCCTTGATGTTTCCTTGAAACTGCTGGATTAAGAGCCAGATCAAGCGAGTGGTATGCTTCGCAAATGAAGTTACCCCTTCATCTTTATTTGTGTGGATGTGGCATGGCAAATCCATCACGTCGTTTCCTTCCTTGTCCTTCACCTTCTTGGGGTTCCAGGATCCTTTGGGCTTCCCTTTAACCTTGCCCTGAGTCATGGCCAAGGCTTCTCCAGGAGCAGCTGGCTCGGCTTTCCGCTCGCTCCGACTAGAGTTTTTTTTCGATCGGATCGGCTTGTACTTGCCACTCCGGAGTTGATCCTCTTCTTCATCATTGGCATATTTGGTGGCAATCTCCATCATTTGACTCAGGGTCATGTCTCCGGTCCGACCGAACTTCAAACATAACTCTCTATTCTTAACGCCTTCCTTGAAGGCACAAACTGCTTGGTGATTAGATATGTTCTCCACCGTATGATGCAATGTGATCCACCTCTGGATATAATATCTCAGGGTCTCATTCGACTTTTGCACGCAGACCTGCAGCTCATTAAACCTGCTGGTCACTTGCAAGTTCCTCAAATGTCCCGGACGAACACTCGGCAAGATCTTCCCAAGTGTAAATGCTACTAGGCGCCAATCGATTCGCCAGGCTCGCCGAGCCTCCAACATAAGCGGTAGATGTTTCATGGCCACCTCATCATTGCCACCGCCAATCTGAACAGCCACTCGGTAGTCCTCAAGCCAAGTATCGCTTGGACTCACCAAAGGAACTTACTCACCCCACCGCCAACCTGAAGTTGGGAGGATCACCGCTGCTCGATGGCTCGCTAAAACACTCGTCCTCAAACATGAACTCGGCTGCCGGTGGGCACATCTTTGTCATGGCCTTCTCGGGAGCTCGTTTAGTCGACCAAACCTTGCACGATAATGGATCTCGCACAAAGCCTCGGTTCCTCGGGTCGACCGAGCTCTTCGCCCAACACTGTGGTCAAGGCTCACTATTTTGCTGCCGAGGGGCATAAGACCCACCCTTGGGGAGGAGGGCACTGACGCTGATCATCGTGATCGAATCGGTCATCATACTAATCACGCCGACCCCACGCCCCTCACGCCGCAGAGGCAATCTTGGGCTATGAGCCGATCGGATCAGATTCGCAGGACGGATCGACGGTGAATCCTATTGCGGATCTGTGGATACACCTGAATTTCGATCTCCTATCGCCCGAGCAAATCTGATCCGATCAAGCCTCCGCCAGCTCTCGATCGAGAGGGCTGAATCGACTCGCTATACGGGCTGCACTGCTAGATTCTGAATTGGGGTTCGATATACCTGAGTCGGCGGCGGAAAGAGTTGACGTTGACTAGAGTCTGGTACTCGTTGCCGTGCGCGCTCGTTGAGTGCTCGCTGGAGGTTCTCCAGTCGAGTGCGCTCAGCCAAGTTGGCCAAATGCGTGTCCTCCAAGGCACGAGCCTCGGGGGTTTCTCCTATGATAGGAGTATGCAGAGCATCGATATTCTGGCGGCGAAGATCTTCCCTTTGCAGAGAAGTGAGTGGCTCGGGTTGATACTCCTCGTGGACCTGAGCGGGGTCGCCTCCGCCGTCCGCTCTGTTAGTGCGAGGGAATTTGGGAGGACTATGAGGCCCATTGACCATCAGGACCTCCGCCGCTGGATAACTACTGTCGCACTAGGATGCAGTCTCTACGGAGCCACCGACGATCGAACAGCCAGAGAGATTCGCCGGCTCGATCGCGCGACTTGAGTGGTGGCCGACATGCGAGCCACCGCGTCTCACCCATCGCCGAAGCCTCGATCACCAGAGCGCTTGCGCAAGCGGAGACAGGAGGAGGTCGACACAGAGTCGACCGATACGGAGCCGACGGTTGCCGCAGCAGGACGCCGCAGACACATGCGCGAAAGTGCGTCGCTCCGCGGACGGGAAGCGCGTCGATGTCGAGTGGAGCCTCCTGGAGCCAAGCGGAGTCGTCGGCGATGAACGTGAGCACGCCGAGACGGATCTCGCTGCCCTCGACCAGAACTCCGCCAGAAACCATGATGAAGGCGATCGGAACAATTGACTTCTCCAATAAGTCGCTAAGACACCGGCCCCACGGTGGGCGCCAACTGTTGTGGTACTAAGACTGGCAATAGAATAGGGGGTAGGTATGGAGAGGTAAGATCCTAGCTATGGAGTAGTTGTATACGCAAGGAATTTACTAGTTCAGGCCCTTCTCTGAGGAAGTAACAGCCCTACGTCTCGGAGCCCGGAGGCGGTCGACTGGATTATATGCGTATGAGTTACAGGGGTGCGAACCCTTCTGCCAGTGGAGGGGGGTGGCTTATATAGAGTGCGCCAGGACCCCAGCCAGCCCACGTAGCGGAGGGTTTAAAGTACATTAAGGCCTAGTGTTACTGGTAACGCCTTACATAAAGTGTCATCATGACCATAAAGGCTACTTAATTACATATCGTTTGGATACAGAGTGAATCTTGAACTCCTGGTGGTCGAGTGAGTCTTCATGGTCGAGTGTCTTTGAGTCTGTCAAGTGGAATCCTTCCAGGTCGACTAGAAGGCAGTTTCTTCTAAAGATGTCCTTGGGGAGGGTACCTTGGACAGGTCCGTGACCCTACCCTAGGTACATGACTTCATCACCACCAAAAAGGACCTACACTCCAGCAAAAGGTATACCGACTTCAGTTGCCATAGCACCAGCTGTACCATAGAAAAATCCCACTCCAGCAAAAAGTACATCAAGTCCACCGGCTCTAGACCTATCCCAACTGCAGAGACAGCCAATTCCTGTAGATTTGAACCCCATTCCAGTTATTCCCAGTGTAAAACACAATGCTTTCAATGTTGTTAGGGATTACATTTGTATATTCCCATCATGGGAAGATTATTGCAAAGACAAACACCATTTTCACATCTTCTTGTCCAACTTATGTGTAAGTGCTATTATTCATGGTTATTATTTATCTGTTTTGTGCTGATTAAACACATCAATGATTTACATTACATTGTTGTAACTAGGCGAGGGTCAATCTGGATAGTCATGACGAGTAAAGCTTGCTTGTGCTTTTCGAGGAAGCATTGCAGCAGTATCGATGTTACCTGAGGAAATCACACATTCATGGCAAGTATATAGACGAATTTCCGGTGAAGTCTCCTGTGCTAAATTTAGAAGACATTGAATGGAAAAACCTTGTTATGCACTAATCTCATTCCCAGGATGAGGTACTGTCTATGAAATCACATCACAATTTGTACTTCTACTTTTCTGCATGTGCCTTACGGATCCTTTTTGCAGGAAATCTGCTCGAAGAAGAATTCCGGTTTGAAAAGAACGACAGGATATCGCAAATATGTTGCCCACTGCTTTGCTCTTGTTAGTACATATTGTCCTATATCATTGTACTTGCATACATACCTGGTTCATTATGTGACAGCAGTATGCATGATAGCTTGCTTATCAATTGTTCGCTCCAAATTATCTGATCTGTATGAATGGTTACATCAGTGTAGAATATATCCAATGGCAATGAAACTTTTTAGCTCTGCATTGCTCTTGTAAGTACTTGTTGTCCTTTATCAGTGTACTTATATTGACAGCTAGTTTTTCATGTACCATCACTCTATAGTTTATTTTCCTTTGCCCTCCATTTTCTACACATCAGATCTATATTTACTCTTACCATAAGGTTGGCTAACACCAATGGTACTGAAGAAGTTCAGCTCTGCATTGCTCTTGGCTGTACCTTTTGCCTGTATCGCTATACTTACAGTTATTGCTACTTGGTTATGTAGCATCACTCTTCATCTTATCTTAAATATTGTCCATTTTTCTTATATTATCACATCTATATTTACTCTTAACAAAATGTAGAATAAAGGCAATGCTTACGAAGAAGATTCTGTGGTAAACTTCTTGAATTGCCCCCCTCCCCATCAGCATGGACAAGCGCTTTATAGAGCCTGTCTTCACCAATAATGTAATTTTTTTCCTTCTTAGGCCTTTAAACTTTGTTGTGTATATTTGGTTAGGCATGACTGCAACAGCTGTTTATTTTTGGTGTTCGCATCAAATTGCATGTTTAAAGGTTATTATGTAGTTCATAAACGAAAGTTTGTCCTTCTCGATTTAAGTTTTCACTTGTACAACCAAGTTCCTTCTTCATACCATGTAAATTAAACTATACAGAGCAAGTGATCTTCTTCTGCATTGCATGTATGCTTCTGTTCTTGATCTGTAATCTAGTGGTGTGGTGAACCTACCCACTACAGCACAATGTCATATTCTTTAATGTCTTAACTATGAACAATGTCATATCACTCTACTACTATTTAAACCGTTTCTTTATTTGTCAATCTGAAATGGCATAAATTGACAGCACACTAACCATTGATACTTATGAGTTCTTGATCTATAATCCAGTGGTGTCGTGAAGCTGCCAACTCCTTCACAATGTCATTTCCTGCCATGTCTTGACCTGAACAATACCATATTGTGTTAATGCAATTTTAAACTGTGTCACTTTATTCGTCAGTAAGAAATGTGATGAATTGTCAGCACTGGTACTTTTATGTGCAAAACCTGTCATCTGTCTGCTTGTTTATCTTTCAGAGTGAGGAGGATATAATTGTTAAACAAGCGCAATCTCATCTGCTTGCTCAGCTGCTTGCGCTGCAACTCCTGAGCAAGGCTAACCTTTCTTGAACTCTATTGAAGTGTTGTCGGTTTTGTATATTATTTTGTCGACGTGTTTATTTGCACTGTTGGCGATCTTTGATGCCCAGTGTATGTAATCTGCTGTCTACTTGTGCTTTATTATCATAGTGGCGAACTTTGATGCCAAGTGGATGTAATATGCCATAATTTTCTTTATTGTATAGTCTAGGTTTTTTATTATTCACAATGCTGCAGTTATTTTGCTGTATATATATCCTGTCTTCACAGTAAACCAGCCAAACCGTAAAATTACGGTACATAATCGGGCCGTCATGCAATCGCAATGTATGATCCGCCTCATGGGCCCCGTCATCTTGGTCCGTTAACAGGCCTAAATGTAAACTGGCCCACTAGTAGATTCAGGCCTTTAATAGGCCGAGTAAACCACTGGCCCTCTTTTCGCAAGAAACCTCAATGGGCTTTTAGGAGGCTGAAAAGTAGGTTGGGGCTGAAACGTGCCGAATAGCTCACGGGCCGGTAGCAGCCCGAAATGGACCTCGGCCCATGATTGTGCCAATCAAATCACGGGCTTTTAACAGGCTAAAATTGTCTCCGTCCTTGTTTGGCCTAATCAGATTATCGGCTGCGAGCAGACCGGATGCAAACCGGGCCGTAGTTAGGCCTAAATATATGACGGGCATTAAACACGCCAAAATAAATATAGGGCCAAAATGTTAAACGACCCTTTAACAGGCCGAAACTAAAACAGGTTGAATTACTAAATGGGCCTTTAGCAAGTGGGCCCAAAAGCATAGCGTCCAGTTGACGAGCCGAATCTGATATGGGCTATAATTTAGCCCAAAGCCTCTTAAAGGGCCGGACCTAATCTGGGCCGTGATTTGGCCTAGAACATGGTAGGCTTTTAATGGGCCGGATCTCATATGGGCCATCATTAGGTTCGGAACATGGCAGGCTATTAATGGACCGGATCAAATATGGGCATGCATTTGGCCCAAAACATGGCAGCCAGTTAATGGGCCGGCCTACTAGGGTCCTCAAAATCTTGTGGGCCTTCAGCTGGGCCGGCCCATTATGGCCGGTGAAATCTCGGGGGCCTTTAGCTGGGCCGGCCATTATGGTTCGCAAAATTTTGTGGGCACTCACCTAGGCTGACCAATTATGGCCTGCAAAATCTTGTGGCCTTTAGCTAGGCCGGCCCATTATGGCCCGCAAAATCTTGTGGGCCTTTAGCTGGGCCGGCCCATTATGGTCCACAAAATCTCATGGGCCTTTAGCTGGGCCGGCCCATTATGGTCCACAAAATCTTGTGGGCCTTTAGTTGGGCCGGCGCATTTAAACTTTATGGGCCACTTTTGGGCCGGTCCATGTGTCAACATATCATAGGCGCATCTCTCCCATTGGATGAGTGACACCGTGCAACGTGAGTCGACACGCAGTTTTCTCCACCAATGAAGATTTTACACATGGAAAATCCCCATTGGTCCGGGCTGTTAACGGGTTATCGGATCCAAAACCGGACCCGATAGCTTAACGGCATTCCATTACGGTGGATGCCACGTGTCGGTCACCCTTTACGAAAGCACTTCTATGATGCGTGATTTATCATCATGGAAGTGGGCACTTCCGTGATGATAATTTTGGTAATGTCATGGAACACTTCTACGACAACACAGGTATGACTATCTTTATTCTTTCATAAAATCGTCATGGATGTACATGCATGACAAAAAATGTGACCTACTGTGACAAACACGTATCATCACGGAGGTGTATTTTTTTGTAGTGTGACGATGGTCACGGTCATCCCAGCGTCCTCCACTTCAGCCTCCTCTGTGACCGTAGCCTCGATCGTTGCGCTCGGGCCGACGACTAGGCAGCCGTAGTGGATGGACCTGAGCTCCTGGCGGTCATTGGTGTTGTGGTTGTGCACATTGTGGATGACTCTAGGTGATCGCGGCCATGCTTCATCTCTGGCTCGGCTGCGAGTATGTGTCGGTGTACTAAGGTAGGGGTACCTCAGTACCCCAACTTGTGCACGGGCAGTCGCAGCTTCCCGTAGCTGGATCCACCAAATGCTTGCCGGAGACCATTCCCGCTCCATACCAAGCCATTCAAGAGCAAAGTGTACAAGACAGAGTTAAGACCCCGGCAAGAGGAGCTTGCCGGGAAGGCCGCTCTGTGCTCAAGACTACATCGCTATGAAGTCCTCAAGCAGAGGAGCTCGCCGGGAGACTAGAAGATCACATCACGTAAGACACGCCTCGGCGCTTATACGCGCGTGGCGAGGGCCCGGGAGCGACAAGACTACAAGCCCGACAAGCTCCCTGCCCGGCAAGATTAAGACCCGGCAAGGTACTTGCCGGGCGAAGCTACATCACAGGTCCGCACTCCAGCTCATCTCGCCCACGCCGCCTTTCAGCCTTCTCCAGAGACGCTGGCGGGGCTGTGGGCGCATGAAGGGTGCGGTGGCACTCCACAGCTGGTGGCTTCATCGCCGTGGCAAACGGAGACGCAAGGGCGGAGCTTTTGGGGCGACGGCGACGGGCATTTAATGCTCTTGTCCCCCTCTCACAAAAGTAGGTAGAATCCACTTGCTCATGCAATCGTAGCTGCACTGCTCCCAAGACTGCTCCAACTACCACCTCTTTTACATTTTTACCCTCTACCCTACGCTGACACTGCCGGTGACCCTTGCCCTATAAAAGGAGGCCCATGCACAACGTGGGGGTTCGGATCATTCGCGACTCTCGGGGTACCGATCATTCGCTACTCGCGGGTTCGACTTTTCGCAACTCTCACGCCGTGTAGCTGCCTCCGTGCTCCGAGCGCAATACAACACAAAGCAGCAAGAGGGTTTTACGCGACCATCGCGCCCGGCCGGGTAAAATCCTCGCCGCCCGCGCAAGACGCCTCGATCCGCTCTCTCAGGCATCCTCCGCCCTCGCATCAACACACGGCGGGCCGCCCCGCCCCATAGGTGTCGCGCCCATCGCGCTCGACATCTTTGGCGCGCTGTAGGGCGCCGAAGTTTGTGCGGACTCGATCCGTGTTCGCGCTGCCGCTGCTTCTTCATCAACCTCTCCAGCCACACCGCTTCATCGACAATCGCGCCATGGCCCCAAGACGAGAGCTTCGAGGGTCGCAGACTATCTCCGTTTTTCCCCACCGCCACCGAGCCAACGGTGGCGGAGGAGACGCCGGTGGAAGGGTGGACGCCGCGAGGGCACTCGCAGCGCCACCGAGATCTAGGGACAGGACGGATGACCGCGCCTCGGTCTCCGCAGATCCACGCCCATCTCAAAGATGACGGCTGCCAGCAGCCGCCATACCACGAGAGGTGGTATCCGCTTTCTGGGCAAGAATAGGCCGAGGTCATGGGATGCTCCGGATTGCTGTCCGGACATGAGCAAAGCGAAGTGCCGGAGCAGGGTCTTGCTCCTCCTATCGCTACTAGGAGTCCGAGCATATCTCGCTTCTCGCGCGCGCTTCCCGCTCCCTCCGCCGGGCGAAGCGTGTCTCCTTGAACGCCACGCTGTCGCCGAGGACGCGCCATCGAGCTCTAAGTCCGCGAGGACGGCTCGCGCCACTCCGACAAGCACGGCTCGAACGCTATAAGCCCGGCAAAGACAGCTCGTGCTCGCTCCGCAAACGCACCTCCCGGAGGGCTGCGCTGTCGCCGAGGACGCGCCATTGAGTTCCGCCGACAAGTGCCAAGAAGCAAGAAAAAGAAAGCTAAGTCGCCGATCCTTCGTGCGAGCACTCCTTAAATCCACGCTTTTATTCGTTATATCCTCTCGCGCCGCCGCTTGTGCACAAAACCTCGTGCGCCGAGGAGCCTCGCTGAACAACCGCACCCTTACTTTGCTTCAACACACTCAACGAGTAAAAAGTGAGCTGCGACCAGCTTCGCCCTTGTTTCGCTTCGAGTCCGCTCAGCAAGTTAAGTGCGTCGCGAGCCAGACGCTGCAAGGTTGCTTGCCGAAGCGACGCCAGCCAGCCGGGCTGCCGATGTCCCAGACCAAAGCGCGTTAAGCGCCGCAAGTTCCCTAGAAGCGAGGGGTGAAAGCGCACAAAGGGCGAAGTAGAGGGTGTAACGTGGCAAGCCCCGCCGTGAGGTGTCCCTACGATGAGAGGCTTGTGCGCGAGAGGAGCCAAGTCGTGGTCCAGCTTATGCATTTGTTTTGTTTCGAGTCCACTCAACAAACACAAGTGTGCTGCTGCACCCTTATCTTGCTTTCGAGCCTCGCCGAAGTTAAGCCGCATAATCGCCCGGCGAGGTTGTTTGCCGAAGCAACACCGCCAGCTGGCTGTCCCGCTGCAAGCGTGTTCGCCTCGACAAGCTCCCCGAGAGCGAGAGTACAAACATACGAAGGGCAAGACACGCATCGATTGTATAGTCGAGATCTACATACACATACATATACGTGAAGCAATTGCATATCTACCTCGGCTGTTTTATGACTGCAATTGCAGCGACAAGGAGGAACCGAAGATCACACCAAAGACTGGGCCCGGCAAGCCAAGGTCGCGGGGGCGGGTGCTAAGGTTCTTCTTCGGCGAGCCCGCCTCGCCGGGGCCGTAAGCACCAAGATTCGCCTCCGCAAGCTGGAGTTGTTTGGGGCTGCAGATCGATGAGTTTTCCATCCTCGCCATGCATCCTCTCATGGACCGAGATGCGGGCTGCGCTTTTGAACGAAGCGGTCTTGTAAAAACCCGTACGTGGAGGAGCCGAGTCGTGGCCCAGTTGCGTACTTGGTTTGTTTCCGAGTCCGCTCAACAAACACAAGTGTGCCGCCGCACCCTTATCTTGCTTTCGAGCATGCTCAGCAAGTTAAGCGTCGCAACTGGCCCGACAAGGTTGCTTGCCGGAAGCGACACCGCCAGCGGGCTGTCCCGCGGTCGATAAGCGTGTTCGCCCCGGCAAGCTCCCCGATAGCGTAAGAACACACAAGGCACGCAATCAAGTAAAAGACTCATCCGCAAGCTTTCCCTCTTTTCATTAAAAACATCCAGTTTAGTACAAGTCCATAGAGGATGAAAACATGATAGAGAGGATTACAAGTTCTTAACACAGCTAATGCCCGAGGGCTTACAATTTAAAAAGATAAGGTGCCCGTGATCCCTCTCCTGCTTTCTCTGCTCAGAGTTCAGGAGGTAGGTCAAGGAGCCCCTGCAAGATAAGCTCGCGGGGAGGAGGCCCCTGCAAGAGGAGCTTGTCGGGAAGGGCGAAGGAGCGCCTAGGAGAGCGTGGCGGTGACGCCGCCAGGCCCCAGAGCTGCGCAAGGTGACGGGCATGGGAAGCGCCGACGAGCCAGCGACAGTCCTCGGCCCACGGAGAGCCAAGGGCGCCAGAAGACCCCAAGAGAACACCCCTGGGCCGCCAGAGCTTGGCGGAGACGGAGGCGCGGAGGCAGAGCTTGAAGATGGAGTGGTGGATATCGGCACGAGGGCACCTCGCCTCGACTCACTTAATGGCCTTGCCGCCGTCCCCTCTTCCTCTTCTCGCTGCTTTCACGCCAGCCGCCAAGAAGACGGCCCCGGAGTTGTAGGCCGCAACCCGAAGATGGGGTTGCGGTGGCGCGAGGCAGCGTGTCCGACGCCTAGTCGGGCCCGCCATCCCTCGCCGCCGCTTATCGCTTCTCCTCCTCGCCACTCGCCGAGGAGGGCCTTCGCTATCCGAGGAGCTGTCCACACAGCAGCGCACCCGGTTCCATAGTCGCCAAGACCTTGACGGCGAGGAGGTCACCATCCATTAACTTGAAATGGAGGGTGAATCCCGCCGTCAAGCTATGGATCCGGCGAACGCTTCCACCCTCGGTCGAAGAACATCACGCCGGGCTGGGGACACGACACTCACCCGAAAGTGCCGCTGATCCCGCAGCCCTCGCGCAACTCCATCACGTCGGGTGGATCCGGTCCCATCGCGTCCGCGAACGGGACCGGCAGCCGGAGGCGACGACGAGGCGCCCGGAAGCTTGATGAAGAACTCCTGTGGGTCATCTCCGTGTGGACCGCGCCAGGTCGAGACGCCGGGAGACGGAGGAGGCACGCCACCACGACCGCCTCTCCCGCCGCCTCGGCCACGCCTCGCCTGCCTGCCACGCCCACGCCTCCCTCTCCCTCTCTCGAGCGGGCTCACCGCCGCTGGAGCAGGATGGGGAGTGGTGCGCTGCCTAAGAAGCGACTCGCCGCCACCGTCAAGAGCCGGATTCCCTCCTTCCATGGCGGCAAGAAGAATGAAGATGAAGATAAAAGGAGAAGTGGATGAGTGTGGCCATTGTGCTCCCTTCCGCCCTTTTTAAAGGGGCGAGGTGGGGCTCAACCGCCTGGCCGACCAATCGAAAAGCGAGGAGGCCGAGGAGCGGGCCGACTCGCCTCTCCGCCTGTGGACGGCTCGGCCTCCCACTTTCGCCGCCCGACCCCCATGCATGAGGGTCAGCGTGGCGGCGGAGCCGAGCGACGGGTGAAGCGACCCGCTGCGCCACGATCACGGGTGGATGCCTTAAAGGCTGCATGCGCCGCCCGCCTCCCACGACGCCAAGAATCGACGCTGCTGTTTGGGAAGCGGCGGATGCTGTAGCAGATTCGACGCGCCATGGGCTTCAAGCGTGCCTGCAGATGCCTTGGGCTCGGCCCAACAGCGCTGGCACTGTATGGCCCAGCCCGGGGCTCTGTGCGGTGTACTAAGGTAGGGGTACCTCAGTACCCCAACTTGTGCATGGGCAGTCGCAGCTTCCCGTAGCTGGATCCACCAAATGCTTGCCGGAGACCATTCCCGCTCCATACCAAGCCATTCAAGAGCAAAGTGTACAAGACAGAAGGTTAAGACCCCGGCAAGAGGAGCTTGCCGGAAGGCCGCCTGTGCTCAAGACTACATCGCTATGAAGTCCCTGGCGAGAGGAGCTCGCCGGGAGACTAGAAGATCACATCACGTAAGACACGCCGGGCGCTATACGCGCGCCCCGTGAGGGCCCGGGAGCGACAAGACTACAAGCCCGACAAGCTCCCGGCCCGCAAGATCAAGACCCCGCAAGGTACTTGCCGGGCGAAGCTACATCACGTGTCCGCACTCCAGCTCATCCGCCCACGCGTCGCCTTCACCTTTCTCCAGAGACGCGTGGCGGGTGGTCAGTCTTGCATGAAGGGTGCGGTGGCACTCCACGGTGGTGGCTTCATCGCCCGTGGCAAACGGAGACGCAAGGCGGGGAGCTTTTGGGGCGACGGCGACGGGCATTTAATGCTCTTGTCCCCCTCTGTCAAAAGTAGGTAGAATCCATTGCTCATGCAATCAGAGCTGCCTTTGTTCCCAGACTGCTCCAACTACCACCTCTTTTACATTTTTACCCTCTACCCTCGCTGACACTGCTCGGTGACCCTTGCCCTATAAAAGGAGGCCCATGCACAACGTGGGGGGTTCGATCATTCGCGACTCTGGGGTACCGATCATTCGCTACTCTCGGGGTTCGACTCTTCGCAACTCTCACGCTCGTGTAGCTGCCCTCCGTGCTCCCGAGCGCAATACAACACAAAGCAGCAGAGGGTTTTACGCGACCATCGCGCCCGGCTGGGTAAAATCCCCGCGCCGCCAAGATCGCCTCGATCTGCTCTCTGTGCATCCTCCGCCCTCGTACCGAACACACGAAGGGGCCGTCCCCGGCCCCATAGGTGTCGCGCCCCATCGCGCCCGACAGTATGGCCGGTCCCTTGCGCTTCACATCCTTGGCCTTGGCCTTGTCTTCTTGGTATGTGCCAGGGAGCTCGAGGAGGGAGAGGCATGCCTCCTCAGCTCTCACACACTTGGTTGCCATGTTGAAGATCTCCAGGGCCGTGCAGATGTCTTCGTGTATGGCAAGCTCCTCCTTCATATTGACATCACGAACGCCATCAGTAAACACCGAGATGATGGCTTCGTCCGACACCTTGGGGATCTTGAGGCGAACGTTGTTGAAGCGTTGGATGTACTTCTACAGGGTCTCTCCTGGCTGCTGCTCGATGCGGCGTAGGTCACCCGCGGTCGGCGGGCGTTCGCGAGTGCCCTGGAAGTTCGTGATGAAGCGCTCCTGCATCTCATCCCAGGAGGAGATCAATCCTGCGGGGAGGTTCAGGAGCCAGGAGAGCGCGCCATCCTTGAGGACCATGGGGAAACCAGTTCGCCATGACCTTCTCGTCGCTGCTGGCCGCCTTGATGCCTAGCTCGTTGAGCTGCAGAAACTCAGCAGGGGCGACAGTGCCGTCGTAGCGCGGAGGCAGGTCGGGCTTGAACTTCCCTGGCAAGATGATGCTGCGCAACTCCGGAATGAACGTGCGGCACCCTACTGTGGTCACGGGAGCCCATCACGGAGGTGGATCCTGGTCTTGGTACTCACACGCCGCCATCACAGGTGGCGCGCGGTCTTGATGGGGCGGTGCCGGGAGCACACGCGCATCTTCTTGTGGCCGCTACACCATGTGGCAGCTTGCTTCATCGCGCATGGGTGCCAGACGCTGCGGCACACGCTGTAGCGACCCGACCTCAGATGGTCAAGTCTCTCTGCTTCCGTGTCATCCCTGGATCGGTAATGCTAACACACACAGTACTCGAAGGATTTATAACAGAGTAGCAATCACACACTTATTACATCGAATGTCTCAAAAGAGAACTTATTACAATAATATGGCTTAAGGCCATCTAATGCGATAACAGCGGAAGGCTTGTAAGATAAAGTGAGTCCATCAACTCCAACGGCATAGCTGAGCTGCACGGCAACGACCTACAAACCTTACTCCTCGTCTAAAAAGTCTGCAACATAATACGTTGGGGAGCACATGGAATATGCTGGCAATGTAACACAAAAGAGCAATAACAGAGTAATGCTACCACTACATGCATATTTGGCTGGTGGGGAGCTCTATGGTTACAGTTTTTGCAAAAAGCTAGTTTTTCCCTACAACAAAGGAATATAATTTTAATTTAACTATCATGGTGGTTGAAACATCATGTGAGAAGGTAACCCCGACTCAATGATCCCAATTAAAATAATTAACAACCTAGCAATATTATTTAAGAGTGTTGAGATACATGCGAATACTCAAGTACTAGATACTCAGAATTGTCCATAACCGGGGACACGGCTAACCATGATTAGATTGTACACTCTGCAGAGGTTTATGCACTTTTCCTCAAGAAGACTCGATCGCCTCCGCTGATTTCTCGCACTACATGGTGTTTGAGAGACGGATGACCGAGACACGCCTTTGTAAACATTAACTCTCTACTCCGGTAGACCATACCAAACCTACAAACCCACTACCTGCTGATCCACCTCTTCGAGAGCTTCACGTAACTTACTCAACTATGCTACATCCCATAATAGCTTGTGGCTGCACACGGAAGTTTCTAGCATGAATAGACTCAGTTCCCTTTGAGCCTGGGTGGCGGTCCATAGGAAGATCACACGGTAACACCGATTTCCAAAAATAAAACAGTAATCATCGGATACCCTGTGCCTCAATCCAACCAGATGTGTATTAAAGTTGCCACCTTAAGTAAACCATTAATTTAACAATCTCACATCTGTCATGGAAATTCTCAAACCCAATCCACGTCTACGAGCATAGCATGGCAAAAATAGCAACGCGTAGAAGTAACTCCCAAGGGTTTGATAATGAACAGGGCAATAGGTTCTACCTCAGTAACTACTTCCCAAAACCCACATGTTAAAGGCATCCTAGTCATGCAATGTTTGAGGATTGAAACTAATGCATAAAAACTGGCTATGAAAAGAGTATGATCAATGTGTTACTTGCCTTGCTGACGATCCGTGAAACCTAGAGACTCGTAGTAACACGCTTCGCACTCCGGGAATTCTATCGCAAGCAAACAATAACATACATAAGCAACAATCAATGATTCACAAGTAGAACTCCAAATAAAAGAGTTTGACCGAAGAGTTCAACTTCAGAACTCCGGTTTGCGAAAAGAAACAAATCAAATGGAGCAACGAAACTCAAACGGCAAAAGAAACAAGATCCGTTAACTAATCTGAAGTAGGGTCAAATTTACAGAGATAAAAACTTGTTTGAGTTGATTATTCGGAAAGAGGGTTTCGAGATGAAACTCCAAGCGCTTGAATCGCCTGATTCTGATAAACGAGCGAAAAGATAAACAGGTTTGAACATTGGATCAGAAATCGCGATCAGAATAATCGCGGAATAAATCCGATAAAAAGAAAAATGTTGAATGGTTAAACGAACGAACGTTCGTTAACAGAAACTGAACGATGAAACGGACGAGCGAACGCTCGCTAAGTAAATAAACCGAAGAATAAAACTGATCTATAAAAAACGAACTAGGTTTTTTTTTTAAAACCAAAGGGGTATATTTTTTAAAAAACCGGCGGCGAGGTGGCTACCTCCGGCGAGGTTGTCCACGGGGCGGGCGACTCGGCTCGGCGGGGCGGCGGGGCTCGCGAGGGCGCTGGGTTGCGGGCGGGAGGGGCGGTGGCGACTCTGGCGGCGGCGCTAGGGCGGCGGCGGCGGCTCGGGCTCGGGCTCTGGAAGGAAGGCAGCAGTGGTGGTGGTGGCTAGAGGGTGGCGGCATATATAAAGGGGCGGGGCGACTTGGAGGAGGGGCAAGGCGGCGGCGGAGTCCGCTCGGACTCGAGTCCGGGTCGGGCGGCGGCAGGCTAGCAGGAGGCGGCGGCGGCTTGGTGGGCCCTAGGCCCGGTCGGTAGGTCTCTTTTAAAAAAACACATTTGACCGATTATAAAAATCCTAGTAAAATAAATAAAAATCTAAAAATTCCAAAATAAGTTTTCTCCGTCTAAATGAAATATTTAGAAAGAGATGAACTTTTCTTGGCCCCTAAAATGCAACTTTTAAAACATGCAAATTTTTCTAGGGCAAATAAAATTCCGAATAAACTCAAATAAAAACCAAATAATGATTTTAACATTTTTCCTCCGATATTTCAATTATTTTGGAGAAGTCATATTATCTCCCCTCAGTTATTATTTTGAAATATTTTTCCGGAGAGAAAATAATTAAAATCAAAATCCTCGTCTTCACTATTTGATAAAATTCAAATATGAAAATTGGAAAATCCCCAACTCTCTCCGAGGGTCCTTGAGTTGCTAAGGATTTCGAGGATTGCAAACGAAAAAGCAATAAATATGATATGCATGGATGACCTATGTATAACATGCCAAATTGGAAATTTGGGATGTTACAAACCTACCCCCCTTAAGATGAATCTCGCCCTCGAGATTCGGGTTGGCTAGAAAATAGGTGCGGATGATCCTTGCGAATATCCTCTTCTCGCTCCCAGGTGGCTTCCTCCTCAGTATGATGACTCCACTAAACTTTGCAAAACTTGATCACCTTGTTGCGAGTGACTCGGCTGTCAAAATCAAGAATCTTTACTAGCTTCTCCTCATAGGTCAAATTATTATCCAGCTGAATCGCCTCCAAAGGCACTGTATCATTCAACGGTATATCGGCCATCTCAGCATGGCACTTCTTCAGCTGTGATACGTGAAACACATCATGAACTCCTGACAATCCTTCAGGTAACTCCAGCTTGTAGGCAACTTCTACCATCCGTTCCAAAATACGATACGGTCCTACAAATCTCGGGGCTAACTTTCCCTGAACTCCAAAATGTTTTACTCCCCTCAAGGGTGATACTCGTAGATAGGCTCTGTCTCCAATTTCATAGGTTACTTCCTTGCGTTTTGAATCTGCATAACTCTTCTGTCTAGATTGAGCAATCTTCAGTCTGTCCCTGATCAGTTTAACCTTCCCTTCTGATTCCTTGATAAAATCTGGTCCAAACAACTGACGGTCTCCTACCTCATCCCACATCAAAGGTGTTCTACATCTGCATCCATACAGACCTTCGAACGATACCATCTTCAAACTGGCCTGGTAGCTGTTGTTATAAGAGAACTCTGCGTACGGCAAATTGTCATCCCAACTACATCCATAATCTAGCACACAGGCTCTTAACATGTCCTCTAGAATCTGATTGACTCTTTCTGTCTGTCCATCTGTCTGAGGGTGAAAAGCGGTACCTAATTCCAATCGGGTACCCAAAGTCTGGTGTAACTGATGCCAAAACTTTGAAGTAAACTGGGTTCCTCTATCTGATACGATGCTCCTCGGAACTCCATGTAAACATACGATCCTGGACATATATATCTTGGCCAACTTGGCACTTGTATACGTTGTTTTCACCGGGATGAAGTGAGCTACTTTAGTTAATCGATCCACAACTACCCATATGGAATCATATCTTGCCTTGGTTCTGGGTAATCCAGTAATAAAGTCCATACCAAGTTTGTCCCACTTCCATTCGGGTATTGGCATAGGCTGTAACAGTCCTGCTGGTTTCTGATGCTCTACCTTCACTCTCTGACATACATCACATACGGCTACATACTCGGCAATATCCTTCTTCATACCAGTCCACCAGAAACGTTCCTTCAAGTCCAAATACATCTTGGTGTTTCCGGGATGAATCGAGTATGGTGAGTCATGGGCCTCTTGAAGTATCAACTTCCTGATCTCCGAATTGTTGGGCACATAAATCCGGTCCTCAAACCACAAGGTATCATGCTCATCCTCGTGAAAACCTTTGGCTTTACCTTCGCCCATCTTCTCTCTTATCTCAGCAATCTCTTTGTCCTCCTTATGAGCTTCTCGAATCTTGTCCAACAACGTCGACTGAACCTCCATTGCTGCAAGAAAGCCTCTTGGAACAATCTCCAATCGAAGTCCCATGATTTCCGCAGCTAACTCTTTTGGCATTCCTTTGCTCACAAGAACATTAGCATAACTCTTCCGGCTCAAAGCGTCTGCTACAACGTTGGCTTTTCCTGGATGATAGTGTAGCTTCATATCGTAATCCTTTATAAGTTCGAACCATCTCCTCTGTCTGAGGTTCAACTCCTTCTGTGTGAAAATGTACTTCAAGCTCTTATGATCCGTGTACACATCACAACGATTTCCAATAAGATAGTGTCTCCAGGTCTTCAGTGCATGCACTACGGCTGCTAACTCCAAATCATGCGTGGCATAGTTCAACTCGTGTGGCTTCAGTTGTCGTGAGGCAGACGAAACAACTTTTCCTTCCTGCATAAGCACACATCCAAGTCCCAAGCGAGAGGCATCACAATACACTTGAAACTCCTTATGTATATTTGGCAAGGTCAGCACTGGGGCTGTAGTCCATCGTTTCTTCAGCTCTTGAAAGCTTATCTCGCAATCCTCTGTCCATTTGAACTTAGTATCCTTCTTTAACAATTCAGTAATCGGTTTAGCAATCTTGGAAAAATTATCAATGAATCTTCGATAGTATCCTGCCAGTCCAAGGAAACTGCGGATCTCGTCAACTGAAGTGGGTGCCAACCATTCAGTGACTGACTGAACCTTACTGGGATCCACTACTATACCCTCTCCTGATATAACATGCCCAAGAAATCCAACTTCTTTCAACCAAAACTCGCACTTGCAGAATTTGGCGATAACCGGTGTTCCTCGAAGTTCTCGAGAACCAAACGCAAGTGTTCTGCGTGCTCCTCTTCGTTCTTCGAGTATATCATAATATCATCAATAAACACCACAACAAACTTGTCCAAATACTCCATGAACACCTTGTTCATCATACTCATGAAATAGGCGGGGCGTTAGTCAGTCCAAATGACATGACCGTATACTCATATAATCCATATCGTGTGGTAAACGTTGTCTTTGGTATATCCTTCTCTCGGATCTTCAACTGATGGTATCCTGGTCGTAGATCAATCTTCGAAAACACCTTAGCTCCTTGCAACTGATCAAACAGATCATTAATCATCGGTAAGGGATACTTGTTCTTTATTGTTACTTCATTCAGAGCTCGGTAATCAACAACCATCCTCAGGGATTTATCCTTCTTCTCCACCAAAAGTATTGGGGCTCCCCAAGGTGATGAACTTCTATGAATGTAACCTTTCTCCAACAACTCTTTGATCTGCTTCTTAATTTCCTCCAGGTCGTTTGCTGGCATCCGATAGGGTCTCTTGGATATTGGACCTCTACCTGGAATAGCTCTATCAAAAACTCGATGTCTCTATCTGGTGGCATACCTGGTAACTCTTCGGGGAAAACATCCGGAAAATCCTTTACTACCGGTACTTCCTCCTGTACAACTCCCGTGAGGGCGTTTACTTGGCTCCTCCTAGGCACATGCCTAGATACATACTTAATCCTTTTTCCCTCCGGGGTGGTAAGATAAATTGACTTGCTAGCACAGTCAATACTTCCTCCATACTTTGACATCCAGTCCATTCCTAATATCACATCCAATCCTTGCGACTCCAAGATAATTAGGTCAGACGGAAATACATGTGTGCCAATGATTAGGGGTATGTGGGTGCACCATCTGCTAGCCATGTACTCTGCTCCAGGTGAGCTCACTAAAAGAGGGATCCTAAGGGTTTGGGTTGGTAACTTGAACTTTTCCACAAATCCCCTTGATATGCATGAATGTGATGCACCAGTATCAAAAAGAACAATAGCGGTAAATGATTGAACCAAAAACTTACCTATTACCGCGTCCGACTGCTCTTCAACTTCCTCCACGTTAACGTGGTTCACTTGTCCTTTGTTGAATGGATTGGGCTTCTTCCCAGCGCTCCCATTTCCGTTTCCATTCTTTCCTTCAGAGCAGTCATTGGCATAGTGCCCTGTCCTCCCGCACTTGTAGCAAATAACTTGGCTTAAGTCCCTCTTTGCGGGTGTAGATGGGTTAGAGCGATTCTGATTATTGTTGGCTCCATTCCCATTCCCGTTCTTTGCACCATGATGGTTATGCGATCCTCCTCCAGTATGGTTATGACCTCCATGGTTATGAACAAGTCCTCCCGAGTTCGGGGTTAAGCGAGGCTTCTGGTGAGCTCCTGAGTTGTATTTCCCTTGTCCATACTTCCTCTTACGATTCTCAATCTTCTGCTGCTTTCCTTCAATCATTAGAGCCTTATCTACCAAATCCTCGTAGTTGTTGAAAGTTGCTACCATCAACTGCATGCTCATCTCATCATTCAGCCCTTCCATAAACTTCTCCTGCTTCGCGGCATCTGTGGCCACATCATCAGGGGCATAACGTGATAACTTGCTAAACTCATCCACGTACTGGCCAACAGTACGGTTCCCCTAGAGTAGATTGCGAAACTCGCGCTTCTTCATCTGCATAGCTCCAATCGAGACATGGGCGTCTGAAAAGCCCGCTGGCCCGAGCCCATGTGATGTTGTCTATAGGATAGGTGGCTGTGGAATTCTCCCACCATGCTGCTATAGGTCCATCCAGTTGGTGTGCGGCAAAACGCACCTTCTCAGCATCTGTGCATCCTGCGGTGGTTAACTCACTTCCAATACGGCGTAGCCAATCATCTGCAACTATTGGCTCGATACTACTGGAGAATACGGCGGCTGTAACCTTAAGAAACGGGCGAGGTTATCCACTGGCGGCAGGTTGTTGTTGGCATTGCCCTGGTTCTGAACTAGCAACTGCATCAAGGCATTCTACTGTTGGATCAACTGGGTGATCTCCGGTGGGAAAACAAAATCGGGGTCTCTCCTCGGAGGCATCTGATGGGTTTAGATGGAAGAGATTAGAATAGAAAAAGATCTAGGGGAGAAACACTACCCATATGCATATGAGGCAAACACAAGCATTCATTCAATCAAACAAGCAAGGCCATACAAAATGGTCTAGGACTATCGCAAAAGTGCTCAACTACTACTAGTTACATGGGGGAAATACTACTATTATATGGTGGTCAGCTAGAAATCTTGATCGGTGGAAGACTCCATGATGTCTGCTCCAGCTTCATCTTCGTAGTCATCATCACTTGGATCCGAGTCGGTGTCGTCGATGATGATGTAATTGTCTAGACAAGTGGGACCTTCTTCTTCTTCCCTCGGGGCTGGTCCTCCCATGAAGATTCCGATCTTCTCGACTAGGTCGTCATTCTTCTCCAGTAGGGTCTTCATTTCCTCCTCATATCCATCACGTGTAAACTTGAGTTCTTCCTCCAGTTCGATGATCCTAGTTTTCGCCTTCTTCAACTCCATCATGTTTGCGCACATCTGGTTCTCCTGACGTCGAATGTGCTGGTTTTGCTCCTGGATAAATGCTACGACAGATCTATCCTTCCTGGTGCTGATCATCTCCCATTGTTCATCTCGGCGCCCACATATCTGATAAGTGGTGTCCTTCAGCTCCCTGTTGTAGATTTCTCCAATGCGTCCCATGGTAATATGAGCTGCCATACTCTCGCCAAGACTCCAAGTGGGTGCTTCAAAAGAAAACTCTATGGGTTTGGAAGTTGGCGAGAACGTCCTTCCTGGAACTCGTGCTTGAATCATCCAAGCTTTTCTTACGGTAGAGTGGCGTTATGCGTCCCAAATAAGATTGGAATTCCAATGTTCAAGTACCTAGTGACTTCCTTCAAGTGGCGTCCAAAAGGTGTGTCTTCATCCGGTTGTGAAAACTTGTTCTTCATCTCCTTCATCGTAAAGAGTGGAAAATGGAGAGGAGTCAGAAATGAGCAGATAAGAGTGACCTATGGTTTATCTTAGTGGTCGTGTCCTACACTCAGCGTGTGCTCTGATACCATCTTGTAGCGACCCGACCTCAGATGGTCAAGAATCTGTGCTTCCGTGTCATCCCTGGATGGGTAATGCTGACACACACAGTACTCGAAGGATTTACAACAGAGTAGCAATCACACACTTATTACATCGAATGTCTCAAAAGAGAACTTATTACAATAATATGGCTTAAGGCCATCTAATGCGATAACAATGAAGGCTTGGAAGATAAAGTGAGTCCATCAACTCCAACAAAGATAGCTGAGCTGCACGGCAACGACCTCTGAACCTTACTCCTCGTCAAAAGTCTGCAACATAATACGTTGCAGCCCGAGAACGGGTCAGCACATGGAATATGCTGGCAATGTAACACAAAAGAGCAATAACAGAGTAATGCTACCACTACATGCATATTTGGCTGGTGGGGAGCTCTATGGTTACAGTTTTTGCAAAAAGCTAGTGTTTCCCTACAACAAAGGAATATAATTTCAATTTAACTATCATGGTGGTTGAAACATCATGTGAGAAGGTAACCCCAACTCAATAATCCCAATTAAAATAATTAACAACCCAGCAATATTAATTAAGAGTGTTGAGATACATGCGAATACTCAAGTACTAGATACTCAGAATTGTCCATAACCGGGGACACAGCTAACCATGATTAGATTGTACACTCTGCAGAGGTTTATGACTTTTCCCAAGAAGACTCGATCGCCTCCGCTGATTTCTCGCACTACATGGTGTTTGAGAGACGGATGACCGAGACACAGTCTTTCAGAAACATTAACTCTCTACTCCGGGTAGACCATACCAAACCTACAAACCCACTACCTGCTGATCCACCTCTTCGAGAGCTTCACGTAACTTACTCAACTATGCTACAGCCCATAATAGCTTGCGGCTGCACACGGAAGTTTCTAGCATGAATAGACTCAGTTCCCTTTGAGCCTGGGTGGCGGTCCATAGGAAGGTCACACGGTAACCCCGGGATTTCCAAAAAATAAAACAGGCAATCACTGGATACCCCAGGTGCCTCAATCCACCCAGATGTGTATTAAAGTTGCCACCTTAAGTAAACCATTAATTAAACAATCTCATATCTGTCATGGAAATTCTCAAACCCAATCCACGTCTACGAGCATAGCATGGCAACAATAGTAACGCGTAGAAGTAACTCCCAATGGTTTGATAATAAACAGGGCAATAGGTTCTACCTCAGTAACTACTTCCCAAAACCCACATGTTAAAGGCATCCTAGTCATGCAATGTTTGAGGATTGAAACTAATGCATAAAAACTGGGTATGAAAAGGGTATGATCAATGTGTTACTTGCCTTGCGGACGATCCGTGAATCCTAGAGACTCGTAGTAACACGCTTCGCACTCCGGGAATTCTATCGCAAGCAAACAATAACATACATAAGCAACAATCAATGATGCACAAGTAGAACTCCAAATAAAAGAGTTTGACCGGAGAGTTCAACTTAAGAACTCCGGTTTGCAAAAAGAAACAAATCAAACGGAGCAACGAAACTCAAACGGCAAAAGAAACAAGATCTGTTAACTAATCTGAACTAGGGACAAATTTTACAGAGATAAAAACTTGTTTGAGTTGATTATTCGGAAAGAGGGTTTTCAGATGAAACTCCAGGCGCTTGAATCACCTTATTCTGATAAACGAGCAAAAAGATAAACAGGTTTGAACATCGGATCAGAAATCGCGATCAGAATAATCGCGGAATAAATCCGATAAAAAGAAAAACGACGAACAGTTAAACGAACGAACGTTCATTAACAGTAACTAAACGATGAACATGTTCATTAGAACGAACGGACGAGCGAACGCTCGCTAAGTAAATAAACCGAAGAATAAAACCGATCTATAAAAAAATGAACTACGGTTTTTTTTAAAAAAAATCCGAAGGGGTTTATTTTAAAAAAAACGGCGGCGAGGTGGCTACCTCCGGCGAGGTCATCCGGCGGGGCGGGGCGACTCCGGCGGCTCGGCGGGGCGGCGGGGCTCGGCGAGGGCGCTTGTTGCGGCGGGAGGGGCGGCGGCGACTCGGCGGGCGGCGCTTAGGGCGGCGGCGGCTCGGGGCTCGTTCTCCGGAGGCGGCGGTGGTGGTGGTGACTAGAGGGGGTGGCAGCATATAAAGGGGGGGGGTGGCGACTTGGAGGAGGGGCAGGCGGCGGCGGAGTCCGCGCGGACTCGAGTCCGGGTCGGCGGCGGCGGCTGCACAGGCAGGAGGCGGCGGCGGCTCGGCTGGTCGGCCCGCTTGGCTGGGCCCTAGGCCTAGTCGGGCGCGAGTCTCTTTTTCTTAATACATTCCGCCGATTAGAAAAATCCTAGAAAAGTAAATAAAAATCTAAAAATTCCAAAATAAGTTTTCTCCGTCTAAATGAAATATTTAGAAAGAGATGAACTTTTCTTGGCCCCTAAAATGCAACTTTTAAAACATGCAAATTTTTCTAGGGCAAATAAAATTCCGAATAAACTCAAATAAAAACCAAATAATGATTTTAACATTTTTCCTCAGATATTTCAATTATTTTGGAGAAGTCATACTATCTCCCCTCAGTTATTATTTTGAAATGAAATATTTTTCCTGAGAGAAAATAATTAAAATCAAAATCCTCGTCTTCACTATTGGATAAAATTCAAATATGAAAATTGGAAAATCCCCAACTCTCTCCGAGGGTCCTTGAGTTGCTAAGGATTTCGAGGATTGCAAACGAAAAAGCAATAAAATATGATATGCATGGATGACCTATGTATAACATGCCAAATTGGAAATTTGGGATGTTACAAACATCGAGGTGCCACCCACTTTGGCTCGATGACGGCGTCCTACCTGGGAGGTGGAGGAGGCATCCCATGAGCTACGTGTCCTGCAGTAGGCGGTGGTTGAGGCAACAAGCGGGACGGTGCAGCAGAATCTCCGGCAGCGCTGATGAGCTCGGCGATGCGGTCGAGCCAGTCCTCATTAAGGTTGGTAATGGGTCGGGTTTGGACCGGGTCAAAAAATATCAGATCCATATCCATATCCATGAAGATAGTCTTTGCCCAACCATGAAAATATCCATCGGTGAAAATTGTGTCCATGTCCAAACCCGTCGGATATCCATACCCACTGGGTATTCATTGGGTCCTCTTGAGACATATAAATAAGACATAATACAATGTTAACATAAGCTCTTCCAGTCTTCACCTCGTGGCAGGCTAGGCCTCACTTACGGTAAACATCAACTTATGGTAAATCAACGCCCACTAACAATCAAATATCATTTAGGATTTTTTTTCTAATAGATGAGAATGACGAGTCATTTAACAAGGAGATAAAAATAAGAGAAGGGGTGTTGGAATATGTTATGGATGGGATTGAATGTCAACTATTAAAAGTGACGACGGGGATTGTGCAATTTCTTTTGCATGTTTTAGATAACATAGTGTAAAATTGCAGCAGGACATGTGACTGTGGGGTAGGGATAGCGATTTTTTCCCAATAAGGCATACTATCGGGTCGGGTTTGGATATATCCACGGGGACAAGATTATATCCATGTCCCGCCCATGAGCAATCGGGGCGGGTTTGGGCGCCACCCGTGGACACAAAAGCATATCCAAACCCAATCCATTCGGGTCGGATATCCATGGGTATCCATGTCCATGGATAAAATTTCCATGTAGAGTCCTCATAGAGGTTGTCGACCGGGCGGTAGCACAGGAGCTCGCGTGCTATGAGCACCACGGCCTGCGCATTCGCCGGGCCACAACGAGCATGGGAGGATGAAGCAGCCGAAGTCAGCGACGGAGTGGCGGTGCGCCCGTCGCGATGCACGGAAGGATGCAATGAAGAGGACTATTGCTGGTGGCACGTGGGGCCTTTGGCGGTGTTCGTCACCGGCGACGGGGGTCGGCGGGGGCAGTCGTCGCCCGCCGGTGCTATCTGAGTGACGCGGGTGGCGAGAGTGGCCCGGCGCTTAGCGCGAGCTCGGCGTGCGTCAGCCTTGGAAGCGGTGGAGCGGTGGCGAATCGACCGACGAAAGAGAGGCTCCGACGCACACCTACCTTGCGCGCCAAATGTCAGATTTCGGGTTCTGCAAACCCTTGAAAGGTTCAAACTCCGGGGTGCGTGCAGAGATCAAAACCTCCCCAGTCTGCCTGCTCATGAATCTCACAGCCTAGCACGACGAACTCGAAGGAAAGGGGACACAACAGTTCACCCAGGTTCGGGCCACCTTGCGGTGTAAAACCCTACTCCTTTTTTGTGGTGGATTTGCCTCGTGGGGCTGAGGATCAACTAGTACAGTGGAGAACAACCTCAGGAGGTGTGTTCTTGAGCTCAAGTGAGTTGGTGAGGGTGGAATGGGTACGGCCGACTTGATCCGTCCTCTCCTTCCATGGTGGTGGCCAGGTCCTATTAATAGTGGCCTTGGTCCTCTTACCAAATGAAGGCGGGAAGGGATCCCACAACGGCCAAATTTGAAGGGAGACAACTAGTACATTTTATCCTGATGAAAGTGGTCTTCGCCTGCAAAAGCTTTTGGTCATGACACCGCGGTGGGATCGGTGTTGACCTCCGTCCTGCCGTCAGGGCGGTCTTGGTCTTGTTGCACCGGAATGGAAACCTTTGGATGCTTCCTCAGGACTGCGCGCCTGTTGCTTGCCTTCTTTGCACCAAAGAGGAAACTGGCACACTGTGCCCGCTGGCGCCCGCCTGGCCTTGGTCATCATGGCTCACGTCACCCGAATCTCATGAGGTGAGCCTTGCATGGAAACCTCCACTCCTCGGGAGCCAGCCTGAGGAGGCTGCTCCCTTTAGAGGTCTTGAGGTCGTCCGCCTCGCGAGGCTTGGACCCTCGTAAGGGTCTTGAGTTGTCGATGTCGAAGCTGGGTCGTACCAGGCCGTCAAAGGAGCCACACCATGGGCTGCAGGCAGGCAAGTCTAGGTACCCCCGTTCCCATAACACCGACAACCCTCAAGGTTGTAGTACTCATAGTAGTGGTTGTGCCAGATCTCGCGTTGGTACTCCACCGCCGATTCCTCGACGGACAGACTTTTCTCTACCTCAACCTGGGCAAGGCGCAACTCCCCCTCCCGGTTCTCCTCGATCTCCGCCCCCTCCTGCATCTCCAGCTCCCGCTCGGCAACCTAATGAGGAAGCAGGTGCTCCATGGCCACCGCTGCCTTTTCGTTCGTGGGTTGCATGCTGGATTTTGAGGTGGCCTAGAATATCTTGGCGTGGATGGCCTCGACCCGTGCCAGGGCGACATTGATGGCACGGACAGCAGCTCGAGCACTCTTGGTGTTTGCAGCAACAGCTGCAGCCGTCTCGGCTGCTGAAGCTACCCTGTCGGCTACCGCAGATGCCCTCTCGGCAAAAGCGGCCGTGCTCAATGTGGATGCAGTGGCACTCTCGGCGTAGACGGCCGCGCTCTCGGTGTAGGCGGCAGCGCTCAGGTGGGACGTGGCCATCATACGGGCCTTCACGAAGCGTTTCCACGACGTCATCTTTGCAAGAAGGGGGTGCGGGAATGGGGATCAGAATTCGTGGATTCGGGGGTTGCCGGCACTGGAGCAGACGAGCCGGCGAAGCTTAAGGAGGAAGATATAAATAGACCCAGAAATTTTCATCGCAAATGGTTCCTACAAAATAATTGTGTAGATATTATTTATTAGCTGTGAAAGATGAATTTGGATTAAAGTGGTAACGGTTGGTGTTTTAAATGTACAATATAATTTGTAGTACTAATACAACTGTCATATCAAATTTTGGAAAATTTCAGGGGTCATTTGACCTTTTAAGACATTTAAGTGATTTTCTAGCCATTTAATGAATGTAATTGAATTTGAACTACATGTACATGCAACAACTAACCATAACGGTTTGAAAAGTCATATTTTGTGTACTTGTGTGCGATTTAATTCCATGTACAGTAAATTGGAAAGAATTTTGAAACATATTGGTCTAACGGCCATAACACAATTAAGCACGGAGTGCCACGGCATTTAAATTCCAAAAAATTAAAAAAAGATTAGAAACACATGAAACCTTGGTTGATGTAATGTCATGCCACCAAGATGATGTGGTAAAAAAATTGGCATGTTTGACGAAAGTTTGGACACACACCCCTCACAAACCGTAGCAACTCACTACAGGGCTCGTGGTTCCGAGGGGGAACAATCCATGTTTGATGACGAACGGGAGATAGTTTCCTCTTACGGCCTTCAATTTTTTTCTACATGTAACGTGCACTAATACAACTGTCATGTGAAAATTTGGAAAATTTCAGAGGACATTTGACCTTTTGAAGACATTTAAGTGATTTTCTAGCCATTTAATGACTGTAATTCAAATTACAACTAGATGTACATGCAACGGCTAACCATAACGGTTTGAAAATCATATTTGTGTACTTGTGTGATAGTTAATTCCATGTGAAGTAAATTAGAAGGATGTTTCAAACATATTGGTCTCACGGCATGGACACATGCATGGAGTGCCATGCCATTTTAATTCCAAAAAATTAAAAAATGATAAGAAAAACATGAAACCTTGCTTGATGTAATGTCATGCCACGAAGATGATGTGGTAAAAATATTGGCCTGTTTGACGAAAGTTTGGACACACACCCCTCACAAACCAGAACAACTAACTAGAAGCCTCGTGGTTCCGAGACAGAATAATGCATGTTTGATGATGAACGGGATATAGCTTCCTCTTACGGCCTTCAAAAATTTTCTACGTGTAAGATGCACCAATACAACTGTCATGTGAAAATTTGGAAACTTTCAGGGGTCATTTGACCTTTTGGAGACATTTAAGTGATTTTCTAGCCATTTAATGATTGTAGTTCAAATTAGAACTACATCTACTCCCTCCGTCCGAAAATACTCGTCGGAGAAATATGTAAAAATGGATGTATCTAGAACTAAAATGCGTTTAGATACATCCATTTCTCCGACAAGTATTTCTGGACGGAGGGAGTACATGCTACAGCTGACCATAACGGATTGAAAAATCATATTTGTGTACTTGTGTGCGAGTTAATTCCATGTGCAGTAAATTAGAAGGAATTTTCAAACATATTGGTCTCACGACATGAACACTTGCATGGAGTGCCATGGCATTTAAATTCAAAAAAATTAAAAAAGATCAGAAACACATGAAACCTTAATTGATGTAATGTCATGCCACCAAGATGATGTGGTAAAAAATTTGGCATGTTTGATGAAAGTTTGGACACACACCCCTCACCAACCGAAGCAACTCACTAGAAGGCTCGTGGTTCCGAGAGGGGACAATGCATATTTGATGATGAACGGGAGAAGCTTCCTCTTACGGCCTTCAAATTTTTTCTATGTGTAACATGCACTAATACAACTATCATGTGAAAATTTGGAAAATTTCAGGGGTCATTTGACCTTTTAAACACATTTAAGTGATTTTCTACCCATTTAATGACCGTAATTCAAATTTGAACTACATCTACATGCAACGGCTAACCATAACGGTTTGAGAAATCATAATGTGTACTTGTGTGCGAGTTAAACAATCATCAAATGATGTAAAAATCTGGTGTTCAAAAAAGAAAATGTAAAATCTGGCAAGACAACCTGCCCCCACAGATTGGCACTCTATTTCGCGCCTCGAGGTTTGGAAGGTGAGTGGCGGGCATTATTAATCAGACACAGTTCTATATTGGGAACCGTTAGCTATTACGTTCACACATGGATTTTGCTGCAGGAATTGCATGTAATTCAAACTATAGTACTCGTAAATTCCGGTGACCGGCGTGTGTATTATTCCCGTCAATCTAGATTCTAGCCGCCAATAAATACTACCTTGCTTATGTCGTCCTGCCTGCATTCTCATCTACATCCTCAACTTGCTCGGCCTCTCTCTCTCTCTCTCTCTCTCTCTCAAATCTCTGCCATGGCGCCACCGGTCTGCCAACGCACCAACAAGGAGTCGCCGCCCCCCGTGGAAGCTCACTCGAAGACCAGCGACGAGGACCCCTACACGCCGCCGGACAAGGTTGCGCCGGACCCCCCAACTTTGGATTGGTTTTGGGGCCAGTACGATCTTTGTCTTTGGAAGTCACTGCCGCCGGCTGAGAAAGCCAAGCAAGTGGCTTTCAAGAAGGAGATGGTGAAGGAGGATGCCAGGTTATAATGAACAACTAATGAATTCCATTTTCTATCTGTTTTTCTATACGAATTTGAATCTAGCTGTTATGATCCACATATATAGAATGTAAAGGGTACAAACACACATTGAAATAGAACATATAAGAACAGAAAACAGAGTACACACATTGAAACAGAGCAATACTATGATTGGTGTGAATACATGGCTATCCACGTCGAAACGACTCAACAAAATAAAGCGCGTCCGAGAGACCATGACCAGTAGCCCTTGCCTACGGTAGCTCTTGGCTTTGCCTAAACTCGTGTAGGCGTTCATCCAAGCGGTCAACACGCTCGCGGTACATCTGGAGCGCGATCTCAAGCTCCAAGTTGGCTATTTCATCGTAGATCACCACCTCGAGGATGCGACGGCCATGTTCCTATACTACGCCCAAGTGGACACCCGGGCCAAGGAGGCGGTCGAGCCTACCAACCAGCATGTTGGCATCGAGCCGGGTGGGGACAAGGCAAACGGCGCGACCCATGCGAACGGCACGGTGGGCGTCCGGTGCAAGTATGGTGCAGAGGGCATGTGCCCACTCCTCGCGAGGATTGGGGGTACTGACAGGGCGTGTACCCAACTGCAACACCCCGTCGACAGCAGGCAAGCACCGATGGATCCGCTCTTGCTGTGCGGCATGTCACGCCTCTTCCTCTGCAGCGTTCCAATAGTCTCGCCATGCAGCGAGCTGCAGCCTATCGGCGCGATGCGCCAAGCTTGCTCTGCGGTGCACCATCGATCATGTTGTGCAGCGAGCTACAGCCTCTCAGTGCTGACATGCCTATCTTGATCCACGGCGCTGAAGCGCCACGCCAAGGGTGCGCTCAACCCTGGCGATGACACGCATCACGGCATCGTCCATCACGTTGCTGGGGAGCGCCACGGCCTCGATGGGCCGTGGTGCCTTTTGGTTTTCCTCGTTGACGAGGTTGATGGCAGAGGCGGCGCTTTGGTGGGTTGGCATGATTAGAAAAGGTGGATGTGCTAGAGGTTGCGGTTGTAGCCTCCATGCATCGCGCACCGCCTAGGTTTATACGCAATATTGCTGGGTGGCGGGAAACAGGTGAGGAAATGGCGGGAAACGGTGGCGATTTCCTAAAACGCCATCAATTAATGGAAACTTAGCATATAAGGAACATCGAGCTAGCACAAGAAGTAGATGATGATGAGATGAACACGGACCACACTAGGGAACCAGTTGGTGATGAATTCATCAATTGCAAATGGTTGTACACTAGCAAGCGTTTGCCCACAACACACACGGCTTATTCCATCACAAACAGGTCAGATGGATCAATTGTATGCCACGTATCGCACATTGTCAAAAAGTAATGTGGTAGACCTTTCTTTAACATGTGTTAAAAAATAAATAAAAATATAAAACAAGCACCTCGAGATGGGTCATATTGGTCATTTAATTTGACATATATGACCCATCCTATTAGTTAATTTAACATCAACACAACTTCCCATCTAGTCACCCATCTGATGGCTGCTCCAGCCTGAGCACACTTAACTTGAGAGTTCTCTTACATGAGCTATTGGTGGAACAGCTAGTCCTTGTTGATATAGGATGCCTCTTCACATCCTTATGGCATATCCGGATGACCTCCCATCCCCCAATGGCCAATAGATGTTGTGTAGACAAAGCATATCACATACGTCTTATTAGAAGCCATCGTCTGTGTTATTATCGGTCTTCGCACACATTTCTTATTACGGACCTGTTTGCCGCGTATCACACACATCTTGTCATATTGAATCATTTCTGTTCTCTTGTCTCAACGCAAACAGTTCATCCTAGTGAACCGCATGCCGTATATCGCACACACATTGATCTGGCTGACCGTTTCTTTTGTGTTACCTAATCACAAATAGTTCATCCAGGTGAAGTGTATGCTGTATATCACACACACCTTCATCTGGCAGGTCGTTTCTTTTGTTCCTCCTCATCACAAACAGTTAATTGAACTGAATCGTATGCCCTGCCTCGCACACGCAACCAAAATCTGAACCATGTTTGATGCATCCATCATCGCAAATGTTTTGCACCTTTTGACGGTTTTTTTACACCACCGTTTTTGATTATTCAATCGCACATAGTTTCAACGAAGGGTCTCTGATCGTAGTGTCGCATTAGCAGCATCCTGCAGTAGGGTAAGCATGTGTATAGTCTGGTAAACACACCTGGGGTTTGTCGTACTGACACATTGCTTGTCCTCAAGCAATTCAGTTGACAAACTAAAAGTGACAAAGAATTTTTTTTACAAATTCTATTTGATCTTGTTGTTGCAAATATGTATAGCCAGTGTTCCGGTTTTCAGCAAAGATAATGAACTAACCATATTCACAATAACATTTAGGTCTCACATTTACTCATATCAATGGCATAATCAACTAGCGAGCAATAATAATGAATCTCGGATGAGAAACAATTTTTCAAAACAAACATGATATGATATAACAAAATGGTATCTCGCTATCCCTTTCTGAGACCGAAAATCATAAATGCAGAGCACCCCTGAAGATCAAGGACTGACTAGACATTATAATTCATGGCAAAAGAGATCCAACCACACTCATACTCAATATAAATTAATAACAAAGCATACAAATGACAGTGGTGCTCTCTAGCTGGTTCTTTTAATAAGAGGATGATGACTCAGCAATAAAAGAAAATAGATAGGCCCTTCACTGAGGGAAGTAGGGATTTGCAGAGGTGCCAGGGCTCAAGCTTTAAAACAGAGATGCATATAATTTTGAGCGGTATGCTTTCATTGTCAACATAACAACCAAGAGATCTCGGTATCTTCCATGCTAGATACATTATAGGCGGTTCCCAAACAAAATGGTAAAGTTTTTACTCCCCCTCCACCAACAAGCACACTCCACGGCTGGTCCGAAACAATGGGTACCGTCCATACCAACAACAGTCCTGTGGGAGTTTTGTTTGATATTATATTTTGATTTGATTTATAGCATGGAACTGGGCATCCCGATTACCAGCCACTTTCACGTGAATAACAAGCGAATCAACACTCACCGTGAGAATAACCCATCTAGCATGGAAGATGCTGACAGCCCCTAGTCGCTACATGAGCGATTCGAGCATACAAAATAGATTATTATTTGAAGGTTTAGAGTTTGGCAGATGCAAATTTACTTGGAACGACAGGTAAATACCGCATACAGGTAGGTATGGCGGACTCATATGGAACAACTTTGGGTTTATGCAAGTGGATGCACAAGCAGTATTCCCACTTAGTACATGTGAAGGCTAGCAAAAGATTGAGGAGCGACCAATAGAGAGCGACAACAGTCATAAACATGCATTGAGATTAACCAACATTGAGCGCAAGCATGAGTAGGATATAAATCACCATGAACATAAATATCGTGGAGGCTATGTTGATTTTGTTTCAACTGCATGCGTGAACATGTGCCAAGTCAAGCCACCTGGATCATTCAAAGGAGGAGACCATCCTATCATGCCACATCATAATTGTTTTAAAAGTGTGTTGGCATGCAAGCTAAACCATTATAAACTCCTAGCTAATTAAGCATGGCATGAGTAACTATAATCTCTAATTGTCACTACAAACATGTTTTGTTCATAATGAGCTGAACATGGAACGATGAACTAATCATATTTATAAAAACAAAATAGGTCGAGTTCATACCAGCTTTTCCTCATCTCAATCATTTCATCATATATCGTCATTATTGCCTTTCACTTGCACGAACCAACGATGTGAATAATAATAAGAGTGCATGTGCATTGGACCAAGCTGGAATCTACAAACATTTATTCAAAGGAGAAGACAAGCTAATATGGGCTCTTTGTTAGATCAACAATAATATATATTAGAGCCACTCAACATTTTCATCGTGGTCTTCTCCTTACGACCCAAAGAAAAGAAAAGGAATTTCAAATAAACACACTCAAATATTTTTTGACTTTTTGTTTTCCAATGGAAGTAAAAAACTAGAACAAGAAAAACTATTTACACAGGAAAGGTCCCAACAAGTAAAAGAAGAACGAGAAATATTTTTGGTTTTTATTTTCATACTACTACTAGATAAACATGGAAAAGAAAACTAAAAAGAAACTACAACTAATTTTTTTGGATTTTCTCAAAGTTTTTCAAACACACAAGAAAAGTGCAAGAAAAAGAAACTAACATGGATAATACAATGAAAAAGTATGAACACCGACAACTGAACTGAGTGTGTGAACATGAATGTAATGTCGGTGAGAGATATGTACTCCCCCAAGCCAGAGATACGTACTCCCCCAAGCTTAGGCTTTTGGCCTAAGTTGGTCTATGCCCACGGATCAAAGTAGCCCACTCCTAGGTACTGAGGAGGATCCTAAGGGTTCCACTAGTAAGCGAGCTCCTGTGGCTCCCACTGATAGTCAGACTCCTCATACGGATTATGTGATGATTCTGGCTCAGAAACTGGGGATCGTGTTTGCTCCGAGTATGCTTAAATGTCCTCGGGCATGATGAGGTACCTGCCTGAATGAATGTCGAACAAATAAGGTGCATGCAAAGTACTAATCTGACAAGTACCCTGGTTGAACACTAGGTTATAGAGGAGTCTCTTGTCATCATCTTTAGAAATAAAATCATGTGCTACCATACTATTATAGTACACATACCTCGTGGGTAGCAGCACTTCCTCCTCTCATCTGGCCTAATGGGTATCTCAAAATGTCTCGCAAGGCAAGAGGCATAGATACCTCCAAAGATAGGACCCCTCGAATGGTTTAAACTCAACCGTCGAGCAACAATGGCGCCCAAACTAAAAGTTCTATCACGAAGTAAAGCATGTCACTAAATAGCAAGGTATGGGGCATTAAGGCCTCCAATCTCCTCACGACAAATCAAACATCTCCCCGCAAATAATAAATAATAACGTAAAACAAGAAAATGTAAGCTGGCCACTCTCACTTCCGACACCCCTCTCTCTTCCCCTACGGTAACTTCATCAATAAAATCTTCCACATCTCTAGGACGTGGTTCATTGACGCTGCCCTCATAAGGTAATTTGTAAACTTCCCAAAAATCATAAAGGGACATCTCCTTATGCCCATCATATAAATAAAATTCTACCGTGGGTGGTGATTTCCTAGCATGAAAGTGGAAATTTGGCACGAAGGTATTAGTGAGTAGGAGGTATTGGTCACACTTATCATGGAGGAAGTCGGTGATGCCTGCATTCTCCGCCGAATAATAGAAATTCTCCAAAATTCCGGCCACTCTCAGGAATGCATCACTTGGCCATTCACATGGCCGAACCTCGACGGTGCAAGGAAGGTTGTACTTGGGCTTCTTCTTCTCTTCATTTTCATTTTCCTTTGAACCCCGGCTTGAAGAACCCCTTAATCATCTCTGCATCATTTCTTTTCTCTGAAAATTTCTAAAAAAATTAGTAACTCGAAATAAAAGTGAACCAAACTCAACAATACTCCTACAAGTGTCAAGAGGCTATATCATGCATCAAAACTACTTTGGACCATATAAATTTGACATGCAAGCTCAAGCACAAGGTCACTACAGCAGCAAAAATTTGCAATATATAAAGCACTAGAACAAAACTAATTGGACCAATGGAGGAGTCACATACCAAACAACAATCCCCCAAAACAGTTTTGCAAATGGAGCTTTGCACACTGAGATCGAAAAATGGCAGCAAGATGAGCAAGAACACGGGGTTGAGCAACGGGATGATTTTTTTTCTAGAGGAAGACGAAGTGGATGGGTGCTGGAATAAGTGAGGGGGACCCACGTGAGACCCACAAGCCACTAGGGTGCACCCAGGGGGGTGGGCGCACCCCCAGGGCTTGTGGCCCACTCGTGCAACCCCCTGGTGTGTTCTTAGTGCCAAAAATTCTCAAATATTCTATGAAAATCATACTAAATTTTCAGGGCATTTGGAGAACTTTTATTTTCAGGACATTTTCTATTGCACGGATAATTTAGAAAACAAACAAATACTAATTTTGCTTTATTTAATCTAAATAAAAAAGTAAAAGGTGGGTATAGAAAGGTGTGCTTTGTAAATTCATCCATCTCATGCTCATCAAAAGGAATCCATTAACAAGGTTGATCAAGTCTTATGAACAAACTTCTTTCGAATAACATGAAACCAGAGAATTTTTGAATAAAACTAGTTTACCTCAACGGGGATATGCATTTCCCCGACAATAATAATATCATATTTTTTACTGGCAGTAGGGAGAGGGAATTCAAAACCTCCAATAGTAATAGTTGAAAATTTTCCAATAGAATTGATACTATGAACTTGAGGTTGTTTCTTCCAGGAAGTGTATCGTATGTTCATTACCATTAATAGGAAAAGTGACATTGCCCTTGTTGCAATCAATAACAGCCCCTGAAGTATTCAAAAAGGGTCTACCAAGGATGATCGACACACTGTCGTCCTCGGGAATATCAAGAATAACAAAGTCTGTTAAGATAGTAACGTTTGCAACCACAACAGGCACATCCTCACAAAAACCGATGGGTATAGCAGTTGATTTATCAATCAGTTGCAAAGAGATTTTAGTACGTGTCAACTTATTCAATTCAAGTCTATGATACAAACAGAAAGGCATAACACTCACACCGGCTCCCAAATCACATAAAGCAATTTTAACATAGTTTCTTTCAATGGAGCATGCTATAGTTGGTATTCCTGGATCTCCTAGTTTTTTTTGGTCTTCCACCCTTCAAATTATAATTAGCAAGCATGGTGGAAATTTCAGCTTCCGGTATCTTTCTTTTATTAGTAACAATATCTTTCATATACTTAGCATAAGGAGACATTTTCAGAACATCAATCAAACGCATACGCCAAAAGACAGGTCTAAGCATTTCAACAAAATGCTCAAAATCCTCATCATCCTTTTTCTTGGATGGCTTAGGAGGAAATGGCATGGGTTTCTGAACCCATGATTCCCTTTCTTTACCATGTTTCCTAGCAACAAAGTCTCTCTTATCATAACATTTACTCTTATGTTGTGGGTTATCAAGATCAACAGCAGGTTCAGTCTCCACATCATTATCATTGCTAGGTTGAGCATCAACATGAACATCATCATTAACATTATCACTAGGTTCATGTTCGTCACCGGATTATGTTTCAGCATTAGAAATAGAATTATCATTTGGATTCTCATGTGTGTCTATAACAGGTTCACTGGAAGCATGCAAAGTCCTATCATCATTCTTTTTCTTTTTATTACTAGGACTAGGTGCATCAATATTAATTCTCTAAGAATCTTGCTCAATACTCTTAGGACGACCTTTAGGATACAAAGGTTCTGACGTCATTTTACCACCTCTAGTCATAACTCCAATAGCATGATCATTGTTCTTACTATTCATCTCATTGAGCAAATCATTTCGTGCCTTAAGTACTTGTTCTACCTGAGTTTTTACCATAGAAGCATATTTACTAATAAGCTTAGGATCATTAATAGTTCTACACATATAAGCATTTCGTTTCAATTGTCTACTAACATAAGCATTCAAATTTTCTTATTTAACAATAAAGTTATCAAATTCATCCAAGAATTGACTAGCAAACTTATTATAAGGAATATCACCTTCATCAAATCTATAGAGAGAATTTACGTCTACTACCTGTGTTAGAGTATTAAGACCATGTATTTCTTCAATAGGTGGTAAATTCTTGACATCTTTGACTTTAATACCTTTTTCTTTCATCGATTTCTTTGCCTCTTGCATATCTTCAGGACTGAGAAATAGAATACCTCTTTTCTTCGGAGTTTTCTTAGGAGGTGGTTCAAAAAGAGTCCAATCATTATCATTGCTCAATATATTATTCAATAGTTTTTAGGTTGCTCAATGGTTCGTTCCCTGAAAGCACAACCAACAAAACTATCTAGGTTTTCCCTAGAATCATCGGTTAGTCCATTATCAAAGATATCAAGTATTTTGTTTTTCTTGAGAGGGTGTTTAGGCAAAGCATTAAGTAGAAGCCTCCCCCAAGCTTGTGGGAGACTATCTTCTTAAATTTGCACAAAGATTAATATTTCCTGTAAACCAGCTTATTTCTTATGAGCAGGAAAATATTTTTCAAAGAAGTAATATATCATATCCTGGGGACTATGCACACAACCAGGAGCAAGATAATTAAACCATGTCTTAGCGGTACCCTTTAGTGAGAAAGTAAACAGCTTGAGAATATAGTAATAGCGAATTTTCTCCTCATGAGCAAATAGGGTGGCTATATCATTCAATTTAGTAAGATGTGCCACAACAATTTCAGATTCAAAACCATAGAAAGGATCAGATTCAACCAAAGTAGTTAACTCAGGATCGATAGAGAATTCATAATCCTTATTAGTAACAAAGATAGGTGTAGTAGCAAACTTAGGATCATATTGCATTCTAGCATTCAAAGATTTTTCTTTCCACTTGCATAATAATTTCTTAAGATCATCTCTATCCTTACAAGCAGGAAAGTCCCTAGCTACCTCTCCATCCATAACATAAACCTCAGGTATAAGAGGCAATTCATATCTAGGAGATCTAGATCTAGCAGGTGTCTTTAAGTGTTTAGTTTCAATAATTTCAGCAGTTTTAGAAATATCATCATCTTCAGCATAATCAAGAGTTCTAACTCTAGCAAGGTGTTCATCAAGTAATTCACCAAGTGGCGCAGTTTTATCAAGCAAAGTAGTAGCATCATAAGAATCATTCATAGTAGAAGTAGCATCATCAATAACATGCGACATATCAGAATCAATAGCCGGTGTGGGTGTCGCGAGTTTACTCAAAACAGAAGGTGAATCAAGTGTAGAGCTAGATGGCAGTTCCTTACCTCCCCTCATAGTAGAGGGATAGATCTTGGTTTTGGTATCTTTCAAATTCTTCATAGTGAGCAATAGATATAAATCCCAAGTGACTCACAGAATTGAGCTATGCTCCCCCGCAACGGTGCCAGAAAATGATCTTGATAACCCACAAGTATAGGGCATCGCGACAGTTTTTGAGGGTAGAGTATTCAGCAAAAAAATTATTGATTCGACACAAGGAGAGCCAAAGAATATTCCCAAGTATTAGCAGCTGAGTTGTCAATTCAACCACACCAGAAAGACTAACTATGTGCAGCAAAATATTTAGTAGCAAAGTAATATGGAAGTAACGGTAACGGTGATAAAAGTGACAGTAACAGTTTTGTAGCAATTGTGACAGTGGCAACGGCAAAGTAACTTAGCAAAGATCAATATGTGAAAATCTTGTAGGCAATGGATCAGTGATGGATAATTATGTCAGATGGCATTCATCATGCAATAATTATAACCTAGGGTGACACAGAACTAGCTCCATTTCATCAATACAATGTAGGCATGCATTCCGAATATAGTCATAGGTGCTTATGGAAAAGAACTTGCATGACATCTTTTGTCCCACCCTCACGTGGCAACAAGGTCCTAATGGAAACTAAGGGATATTAAGGCCTCCTTTTAATAGAGAACTGGAACAAAGCATTAGCACTTAGTGAATACATGAACTCCTCAAACTATGGTAATCACCGGAAAGAATCCCAATTATTGTCACCTTGGGGTATGCGGATCATAACTCGTAATACGTGTCTACAACTTGCAAGATCGGATCACGAACACAAATATATTGATGAAGACATAATAGGTTTAGATCTGAAATCATGGCACTCGGGCCCTAATGACGAGCATTAAGCATAGCAAAGTCATAGCGACATCAATCTCAGAACATAGTGGATACTAGGGATCAAACTCTAACAAAACTAACTCGATTACATGATAAATCTCATCCATCCCATCATCGTCCAGCAAGCCTACAATGGAATTACTCACGCACGACAGTGAGCATCATGAAATTTGTGATGGAGGAAGGTTGGTGATGATGATGGGAACGTATCCCCCTCTCCGGAAGCCCGAACGGATTCCAGATTAGCCCTCCCGATGTAGACCATGAGGTGGCGGCGACTCCGTATCGTAAAAGGCGATGAATCCTTCTCACTGATTTTTTTTCTCTACGGATGTGAATTTATAGAGTTGGAGTTAGGGTCGGAGGAGGTCCATGGGGCCCACAAGCCGCCATGGCATGCCCCGGGGGGGCCTCGCTTGTGGCCAATGTGTGGACCCCCTCTGGTTGATTCTTGCGCCAGTATTTTTTATATATTCCAAAAATATTCTCCGTAAATTTTCAGGTCATTCTTAGAAATTTTATTTCTGCATAAAAATAACACCAAGGCAATTCTGCTGAAAACAGCATTAGTGCGGGTTACTTCCATTCAAATCATGCAAATTAGAGTCCAAAACAAGGGCAAAAGAGTTTGGAAAAGTAGATACGATGGAGACATATCAGGTCCAGCCTTGGGTTTCTTCACGGGAGGAGCAACTACTTTGCCACTCTTCATGAAGTTTCCCTTCTTTCCCTTGCTCTTCTTTGACCATCAACACTTGATGCTCCTTCCAGATGTCTGACTCAACGACTTTCAGCATCGCGAACAGCTCAGAGACTGACTTGTTCATCCCTTGCATGTTATAGTTCAACACAAAGCTCTTGTGGCTAGGTGGTAGCGATTGAAGATCACTGTCAATGACCGTCTCAGGCAGGAGCTCAACTCCCAACTCAACTAGACGGTTGTAATACCCAGATATCCTGAGTATGTGATCACTGACAGAGCCATTCTCCTCCATTTTGCAGGCATATAACTTATCGGGGGTCTCATACCTCCCGATCTGGGCATTCTTCTCAAAATAAAACTTCAACTCCTAGAACATCTCATATGGTCCATGACATTCAAAACGCCTTTGAAGTCCCGGTTATAAGCCATACAACATGGTGCACTGAACTATTAAGTAGTCATCAACACACGACTGCCAGGCATTCACAATGTCCATGGTCCCTAGAGGGAGTGGCCTACCAAGCGGTGAATCAAGTACATAAGACTTTTGGGCAGCCGTGAGGATAATCCTCAGATTACGGGCCCAGTCTACAAAGTTGCTTCCATCATCTTCCAGCTTAGCTTTCTCTAGGAACGCATTGAAATTCAGGGGAGCTACTACGCAAGCCATTGATCTACAACATAATTTGCAAAGACAACTTAGACCATTGTTCATGATAATGAGTTCAATTAATCATATTACCTAAGAACTCCCACTCAAATCAACATCCCTCTGGTTGTCCGAGTGTATCAAGATCCAAATTCAACAACCCAAGTCCGATCATCACGTGAGATGAGGTGGTTTGAATGGTGAACATCTCCATGTTGATCATATCTACTATATGACTCATGTTCGACCTTTCTGTCTCTTGTGTTCCGAGGCCATGTCTGTACATCCTAGGCTCATCAAGTTTAACCCAAGTGTTCCGCATGTGCAAAACGGCTTGCACCCGTTGTATGCGAACGTAGAGTCTATCACACACGATCATCACGTGGTGCTTCAAAATGACGAACTTTCACAACGGTGCACACCTGGGGAGAACACAATTTTATCTTGAAAATTTAGTGAGGGGTCACCTTATAATGCTACCGTCGTCCTAAGTAAAATAAGGTGCATCAAAGGATTAACATCACATACAAATCATAAGTGAGATGATATGGCCATCATATTATGCTTTTGATCTCCATCTTGAAAGGACCGACATGATCTCCATCGTCACTGGCATGACACGATGATCTCCATCATCGTGTCGCCATCAGGGTTGTCACGCCAACCATGCTTCTACAACCATTGCTACCATTTAGCGATAAAGTAAAGCATTACATAGCACTTAATGATTGACACGAAGGTCATACAATAATAAGACAACCCTATGGCTCTTGCCGGTTACCATATTCATCGGCATGCAAGTCGTGATAATCTATACAAAACATGATCATTTCATACATCAAATATATCTCATCATGTGTTTGGCCATATCATATCACAACATACCCTGCAAAAACAAGTTAGGCGTCCTCTCTTTGTTGTTGCATGTTTTACGTGGCTTCTATGCGTAACTAGTACGAATCGTTCTTACCTACGCAAAGCGACAATGGTGATATTCAATTTGCTATTTAACCTTCTACAAGCACCACCTTTGACTAATCCGATTCAAATAAGGTGGAAGAGATAGTCACCTGCCAGCCATCTTTTTGCAACAAGTTGCATGTCAGTCGATGGAACTTGTCTCATGAACGTGGACATGTAAAGTTGGTCTGGGCCGCTTCATCCCACAATACTGTTGAATTAATATAAGAATAAGGAAGTAAGCAATCTGAACATCAACGCCCACAAACTCCTTTGTGTTCTACTCGTGATGTCATCTACACATAGACCTAGCTCATGATGCCACTGTTGGGGAACATTGTATGGGAAACAAAAAAATTCCTACACTCACCAAGATCAATCTAGGAGATGCATATCTACGAGAGGGAAGATTGGATCTACATACCCTTGTAGATTGTTAAGCGGAAGCATTAAGAAATGCGGTTGATGTAGTCGAACATCTTCGCGATCCAATCACGATCCGTCCACGAACTCCTGATCAAGTGCCGAACGGGCGACACCTCCGAGCTTAGCACATGTGTGGCTCGGCGGCGTCCTCTCCTTCTTGATCCAGCAAGCAAGATAGAGGGGGTAGATGAGATCGGGACGAACACGACTGTATGGTGGTGGTGGTGGTGGCAGTGTAATTCCAGCAGGGCTTCGCCAAGCACGTACCCGTGAAACATGGGAGGAGTTGGGAGAGGTAACGGGCAAGGGTTGAAGGGTGGCTGCCCCCAACGCCTCCCCACCTTTATATAGGCGTGAAGGGGGCGGGTGGCTTTCCCTCCAAGGCCCTAGGGTCATTGGCCAAAGGGGGAGGAAGGAAATCCCACCTTTCCTTCCCCACCGATCACTAGCCTCCCTTTTTAGGGATCCTGATCTTATCCCCTTGGGACATGATACTATTCCTTTTAAGGGAGGATCTTGGTGCATCTAGACCAGGGTTGTGGGGAATTTCCCCACTACCCACATTCACGTGGGTTCCCCATGCAGGTGGGCCCCACTCCGGAACCTTCTAGAACCTTCCCAGTACAATACCGAAAAAACTCGTATTTTTCTGGAACCCCGATAACAACTTTTCATATATGAATATTTACCTACGGACTATTTTGCAGCTCTTTGTGATGTCCCAGATCCCATATGGGACTCCGAACAACCTTCGTAATTTCCACTATTAATATCTCAGTACTACCCTAGCGCTACCGAGCGTTAAGCATGCGACCTTACGGGTTCGAGAATCATGTAGACATGACCGAGATTCCTCTCCGGTCAATAAATAATAGGGGACCTAGATGACCATATTGATTCCTACATATTCCACGAAGATATTTATCGGTCAAACCACGATGTCAAGGATTGAGCTAATCCCATATGCAATTCCCTTTATCTATCGCTATGTTACTTGACCGAGATTCGATCATCGGTATCTCCATACCTAGTTCAATCTCGTTACCGGCAAGTCTCTTTACTCATTCCATAATACAAGATCATGTGGCTAACTCTTTAGTCACATTGCTTGCAAGCTCATTGTGATGCTCTATTACCAAGTGGGCCCCGAGATACCTCTCCATCATACGGAGTGACAAATCCCAGTCTTGATCCATGCCAACCCAACAGACACCCTCGGAGATACCTATAGAGCATCTTTATAGTCACCCAGTTAAGTTGTGACATTTGATACACACAAGTTACTCCTCCGGTGTTAGTGTGTTGCATGATCTCATGGTCATAGGAGCAGATACTTGACATGCAGAAAATGATAGCAATAAACTTGATATGATCATATGCTACGTTTATAGTTTGGGTCTTGTCCATCGCATCATTCTCCTAATGATGTCATCCTGTTATCAAATGACAACTCATTTGTATAGCTAGGAAACCATAGCCATCTTTCATTAACAATCTAGTCTGATAGAGGCTTACTAGGGACACGATGTTGTCTATGCATGCACACATGTATTTGAGTTTCCAATCAATACAATTATAGCATGGATAATAAACGACTATAATGAATAAGGAAATATAAAAGTAACCACTTTATTATTGCCCATAGGGCATATTTCCAACAACAAGGACCTCAAGATGATCAATAAAGTGAAGGAACTGGTGGATATCATCCCAGTCAACTTTAGTGCCATTAGTTACAGTCGAGTTCTTATCAAATAACAACGAGTAGTGTCCTGAATTATGTAACAACCTACACGTGCCACCATTTATAAGAAATATTAGTTAGAAGTAGCATCTTCGTGAGAGAAGGGAATCACAAATTGTTGCTACTTCTAAAGTCAAACTATGATTAGTTAGGCAGAATAGGTGGATTAAGAAGTAATTGAGGCAACATGCAAGAACCAGAACAAAACTAACATGGATGAACTACTGGAACGACGTCGGGGTGGAAGGTTGTAGTGAAGATGAGAACAGGTTTTGCTATTTCCATCAACATTCGTGTGCCAACTTTCAGTCCGTAACACTTGAGAAAGTTTATCCAAGTTCGTTCGTAAAAAAGCAGCGATCTTCTTGGTTCGTGAACCCTACTAGGAACTTATATCCATGGTGTGTCTTCAATGTGACCATTAAACTGGTGTAATCAGTTATGGCAAGGTCAGCCATCTTGAGTACATGTGTTCCGAAAGAGCAAGGGATGCACTGCAGGAAAAATAATATGAGAACACAATTTATTCGATATCCAAATCTAGAAATAATTTCCTATTTCACATAGTGTTGACCATGGTACTAGTACCTTTTATCTAAATATAGCAGCCCAAATTTCCAAATTAGTCGACAGCATGTTCAAAAAACCCAACCCTCCCGGATAGAAAAGAGGATTCTAGGAACATATTGTGCATGTTTTAAAATCCTGTGTTAGGATGAGAAGGAACAAGTGTGGAATCTTGCCAGGGGTGCAGAAACCTGTAGGGTCCTCGCATTTTGGGCACTGCAAATGAAACACATTAGATTCAGTAGGAAGAAAAATGCATCAACGGTGGCGACTGCCATCCTAGGGTTACCGGCGACCAAGGGACTAGGATTTATCGGGGATGGACGAAGAATTCGTACCTGGTTCTCCATGAGAAAACCCTAAGCAATTGTTGAGAGGATGTTTTCTCTAAACAAGAAGAGGAGGGAGAAGGGGATTCAGGCCCAGTGAAATATTTCTACTTCGTTCGTCCAGCTTACTGCTACTGCTAGAAAGGTGGGGGTTTTGTGATTTGACTGCTCATTGAGCATTACTGCAGCGCTACGACCGAGGTGAGTCTATCATGCAGTTGTGCAGTCTAATTTGGTGCATGGCATGTTTATGCGGAGCATCCCACGATCATCTCCATGGACATATCTACATCTCCCACGACACCACTTGGACCAATGACCAAAACAAGAGCTGGAGCGAAGGCTATAGAAGATAAGGTGAACTCGCTCCTCTCCGAACTACCCCTTTCCATACATGAGGCATGGCTACTACCTCAAGCGGAAACACTATGTGTGATCAGGTACTTAGAAGAAGGCCATGGAACAGCTACATCCAATGGCCAAGACGGCAAGGACACCGAGTGTGAAGGACAAGAAGAAGAGACGTCTAAGAAGCTCCAGCAAGCAGACGACCGCCAAGGACCGGACGTCTGGCGCCTAACGCTCGAGCCAGCGGACGTCTGACTAGGACCGGATGTCCGGCGCCTGAAGGCCCAGCTACAGCGAACACGGTCCAGCGAGCGGACGACCGAACCAACCAGACGACCGGCCACATCGAACGTCCGACAACTTGATCACAGAAAGAAATTAGCGAAAGTCCGAGCCCTACCGGACGTCTGGACCTCCGCGAGCGACCGGACGACCGGTAGAGACCGGACGTCCGCTGCCTGTGCGCGTGCAGCTCCGGGCCTGAAGCCCATGTAACCCTTTATTTCGCCCCCTTTTGCACTTAGACTATAAATGGAACTCCTCCTCCTCCTAGCTAGGGTTAGGGTTTTGCTAGCTCATTTGTGAGATAGAGCCTCGCTCATCCATCCGGATCTGCTCCTCCAAGAGAGACCATGCCTCTACGGAGAAGATCCACTTGGATTCAATACACCTAATGGGAAGAACTCAAGACCTCCTCACGAAGAAGAACCGTTTACCCTATGTATCGTCCCTTGTTGGACTCGGATTGTGTATCTCTTTGTGTTTTGAGGATCTAGCATATGCGTGACCATATTCTTGTTGGTTGATTGATTTCTCTTGTGTTTCCCCTCATTTTCCCCTCGTGTTCTTCGTGTTTTTGGTAGGATTCCCTCCAAACATGACAGATCGGGCATCTAGTTTTCTACTCTACATCAAACATGGACCCCGTTGATGGATGCCCCGCACATCAGCGAAAGGAAGTAGAAAGGAAGGGGTAACTAGTTACACATAAATATATTTTTGATAAAGAGATACTCCCCCTGTAAAGAAATATAAGAATCTTCTATATCACAACTATACATAAGAAAAATCAAGGGGAATATATAGAACATAATATGGGGTTCAGATGAGAATAAAATACTCAGATAGGCTGACGGTCTGAAATTTGGGCCATCGGCCGGTGGGGGGTCCATGTGTTCTAACTCAGCGCATTCATCCTGTAAATATTGTCAGCGAACGGTACGACACTGGTTTTAGATGCTGTCGCAAGGCGAATATAGAAAATTAAATAAAGCACGACATTTGTTAGAATGAAATTGAACGACAGCTCCTAACCAGCTATCAGAATTGCAATTCTTTCATGATATCCTATGTGATAAATAATATTATAGTACTAGTTATACACACAAGAGACTTGTTTCACCATGCCATATTATTACATCAAAAGCCCTTGGAGGATAGATCAGTTCGGCAGTTGCATGCTACTACTGAAGAACTTCAAAGTTGATTAGGACCAGCTCTCCTTGTCGAGAAAGTTCGATTTTGACATCATCCTCAACCGCAAGATTTGATAGAGTTTTGAACCTTGACCATCATTTAGCATCAATCATCATGCGACCATCCATTGTACTTACGATATATTGAGCAGGATCATTCACACCGAGGTCGCGCATGGTAAGAGAAACTTTGCCACAGTCGCCCACATTATTGAACGACTCCCTCATTGCTCTAGGAATTCTTTGTTTCCAAACAAGAAGACATACACAAACAATTAGATCAACATAGTGAATCATGTGAAACAACATGGAAAGGAAAAAAGAATGAAGCACCTGGGCTGCCAATGCTTACTAAGAAGGTGGAGATATCGGTTTTTCTAAGGACTTTGGTATATGTAGTGCAAACTGCAGCCCAGTCCGTTGCAAGTTCAAGTGCTGGTTTCGTTGCCGCTGCACGGGCCGGAGCAAATGCAAGTGCAAGTTCAAGTGTTGGTGCACGTACCGGAGCCATTGCTAGTGCTCGTGGCGGTGCGACTGGTAGTGTCGTTGTTGCTGTCGAAGATGGTGCTCCTTGTGGAACTGGTGCCGGTGTTGGAGCAGCTGCCGTGTTGGTGCCCGATGCTCCGGTAGATCAGCCTGATCCGCTGACGAGGTCGGTGCCCAATCCTCTCGTGGATCAGACTGAGCTACTGCTGCTGTCAGTGCTAGAGCCAGTGTTGTTGGGGCAGGTGCCGGTGCTCGATCTGATGTTGAAGGTGGTACCGATGCACGAGATAGCAGTGATCGTCTCTGGTCTACTATGATTTCATACTTCAGCTTTCTAAATTCGCTAGGCTCCGTAACCTGGATCCAGTCTTTTCCTTTCCTTCTTTTAAACGCGAGAAGGACTAATTGTGGTGTGTTTGTTAAAACAAACTATAGTTGATTAGAGGGCTTTAGGTGGTACTCAAACAACAGACTGATCTAATTGTGTCCAGTAATATAAGTGATGGATAGTGCCTTCATTACTGATACGTCATAATAAATGAAACCTGCTAAAATAACCATCACATAGCAAACCAAACGGTTTATTCTGCAACGAATGTGACATGGCAAAACCTACATCGTAAAATTGCAGCAAAAGCAAGAAAACATGACAATAAATCAATAAGATTTACTTGATGTGACACGAGGGAATCCTTACTAGGATATCACTATGTTCAAGTTCTAAATTGAAGGTTGGTCGTCCAAGGGTGGCATGCAGGGCCCCCACTTACTCCCACAAGCAGGACAGTCCAAAGGTCGTGACAACTCGTAGGGAGCGAACATCGTGGGACTGGAAATCCTAGTGGGTGTGATTAACCCTGCAATGCATACATATATTGGAGTGTAACACTAATTGATAAACCGTCCTGACAACAAAGATGATCTGGATACTTCAAAATATATAGACTGAATTGAGTGGACAAACATTAACATACATTGTTCTCAGGACTCACCACACAACAAAAGCGGCAGTACTAAACCATACAGGGTTCACACACACAAATCAAGTACTGAACTATATTACTATCTACAGACAAGCAAAGTTGCACCAATTAAACTCTACAGACTATTTCTTGCCACCGACCTATGGGATGTGCCCCTGATAACTGACTAGGCCATGGACTTCATGAGAGATGTCTACCGGCACCTTCGCCATCTCGTCAACCTTGGAGAACCTAACAGAGTGGTCTTTCCACTCATAAACATGACAATGAAGATAGTCGGCATCAGATTTGTCGTGAAGCTTCACAAGAACCACACCCTTCGTAATTAAAGGCACAGCTAGGAAATTGTTGTGGTGAAGTACATCCTCGAGAACACGTCTGACAACAATGCTACAGGAAAACACTTGTTCACGACATGTGGTTACAAGGACACAACAGCTGGATAGTTTAGTAGTAGAACACATCCTAAGGTCTTCAAGTTCACACGACATGACTTTGAGAACTTCATATCCACGGCTAACCTGGTTCTAATTCAAACAGAAACCAAATATTTATTACCACCTCCGTTCAAAAATATAAGATGATTTTCGATATTTTACTCCATATAAGACTACATATATGCATAGAAATGAGTTAACAAAGACACTAAAACATGTCTACATGAGATACACAAAAATTTAGAACATCTTATATTCATGAACAGAGGGATTACTTGCAATATCCATAACACAAGTTATTGAGGCTACTGTAGTCTCTTCCAAGGCATGAGAGCTAAATCTTGCATTTCCTACAGCTAGCATCGATGTTCATGAAGTAGTTGAAAGTAATCTATAAGAAATCAATGTTATGTGCAAAAATCATATGTATGTTAACCTCTCGCATGTTTTGGTCAAAAGAGCCATTCAGAACCATCATTTGGTACACAAAAATCACATGTGAGATTGCCTAGAAAGTTGTATTACTAGTCCTGTGTGTACATTACACAAACCTCGCATATTAGCAAGCAATTTGCAAGTTAGATAAAAAACACGATCAAGATCGCCAAAAAGATCATCAAGAAGAGATATTACCTAGACCATCTTATCGAGGGATCCTGGAGAGGGGGGCTTGGATAGGGCGATGGCCTTGAGCTTGTCTGCCGTAGTCTTGGCGGGGTGCTTGCGCTTCTTCGTACCCTGAGCCTCGACTGTTTTGGCCAGAGCCATAGACATCACTTTGGCCGATGCTCCAGGGTCCATCAAGAAACTATCAAATAGAAAGAAAAGGAAAGAAACCACAATCACAAGCCCAAAAGAAGAACAGAGAGGGAATTAGGATCGGTCGAGGGGTTGCAAGCCTGAGCCTTGGCCAAAAGCAACACTATTGATGCGCTCACCTTTCCTTCTTTGGGAGCGAAGAACAATGGCAAAAGCGCGTTGGGGTTTTCTGCAAGAAATGAGGAATAAGATGAGGGAGAAGCGAGTTGGGGTTTTCTTCAAGAGAGGAAGAAGAGGGAGAAGAGTGAAATGAAGGTTGCTTCGTCCATCCAACTTGCAGCTGCAATGGTCGGATTTTTTGATTTGAAGGCTCATTGGGCATTACTGTGGCGCTTCGACCGGGGTAGTCTATCGTGCAGTTGTGTACTCTAATACAGAGTAATTTTGTGCATGGCAAGTGGACCCCGATGCTGGTTGTCCCACACGTCGGTGAAAGTGAGTAGCAAGGTTCCCAACGATCGTCGAGGAGGATCCCTGCAGTAGAGCGTGTCCACTGTTTCTTGAAAAATGATTACAGCAAGCGTTTCCACTCTTACGACGAAGGAGTGCGAAACATGGCAGCCACTTGAACTTACACTACTAGTACTCTTACTACTAGGCATGTTCAGTGGTTCATACATTAGTACTATAATATTGTTGCTAGTGTAGTAAGATATGACGATAAAAAATGATGTTGTGCGCATGTCAACTACGAACAGTAATGTAACATGCCCCTTTTTTGACTATCCGGTCGAGAATGAACGGTGAGGTCAATGTTAATAGAACTATATCTACAGTGGATGGAGGGTACAATGCTACAGTACTCCGTGGAACATGAATATGAAGCATGAATATGTGTTAGGTAGGGTGTATGAAGGGTGCATGGGAGCAAAAGTTCCATTCTCAACCCACTTTTGGATGTTTGGTAGAGTGCATGAATGGTGCATGGGTCCACACGAGGATAACACAAATACACTAGGAGCATGCATGAAGAGAGCATGCATGAAGAGGGGTGCTGAGATGAGCATGCACGAAGAGGGAACAACTATGTTGAGATGAGAATGCAACCGAACACACCCGCACACTTTGTGCTACAATGACTGATCTGCATCATCTGAGTTTGATCCAACGGCCATGTTGCACCGAGACACGCCCATGCCGATGACGCGTAAACACCACTGAAGTCCCTCTACTTCTCAAGGCGCACGACAATGGTGATGTAGGGTGCCACCGCCCGCAGAGCCCGCTCCCGGTCAACGGGAGCGAGCTTGCCAAAGATGGTGTCTAATGGCACGAATGGATTCCGGTGATGAAGCCCTAGGAGGATTCACCTGGCAACAGCGATGGCTGCCCGCAACCCCTCCTTGTCCAGATCCGCCCCCCCCCCCCCCCCCGGCCACCGCACGGAGACGGCTCAGTTCCTCGAAGATATATGTGAAGAAGGAGACCAGTTTAGGAAGCCGCGGCTCATTAAAGTCGATGGGATGGTCGAATGGGTTTAGCCCGATGGCCGGCATGGTCGCGCTGGCATGACGGTAGGCATGAAGCAGCCGCAACACGTGCGTGGCTACATGGTCTAGCAATTGGTTGAGGCAATCCTGGACCTCGTCACAATCAGTCCGCTCGCGCTCCAGCTGGCTCACCTGACCGCCTATCATATCTCCCACTTTCTGCAACAATGTTGCCGACACCTCAAGCATCTTTGTGGTGGATACTTGCCACTTTTGAAGCTCCATCAACTCTTGCACATAAAGGAGGAGCATGGCAGTCCTCTCCTCCTTGAGCTCATGAAGCTCCACGTCCTTGGCCCTGAGCTCTGCTTCATTGGCCTGGAGCTCCTCCGTCAGGCGCCTCACCTCAAACTCCGTGATCTGGTGCGCCGCCATGGAATTAGGTCGAAGCAATGGGGAGAGGAAGCAATGGGGTCGAAACAGCTGAAAGGCAATGCAATCTACAGGAAGGCGGAGGGAGCCAGCCAAGGAGAGGGGTGAATCTTTTAGTTTTCAACATGGGAAAAGAAACAATTCCTTATTTAACACTATCTTAAATTTTGTTTCCTTATTTAACACTATTTTTTCCCTATCTAAGAATGAGTCCAAAATTATATGCCCTTTATAACACTTCCATCCATTTTGAGTCTGAATGGCATCTGAAAAGACCCTTTGCCCTTCATATGATATGTGTTTGTGCGGGACCGTAGCATACACACAATATCATTGCGATAGTAACATGCGAGTGGGACAGTAGCATGCACACACATGCATCAGCAGTAGCACACACGCACAAAAGCACATACGCACGCGCACACACAGCAGCAGCACACACGCATGCATCACACACAAGAAATAGCACACACATAGCAACACACACTCACGCTGCAGCAGCAGCACAAACATGCACGTACGCTTGCATGCACACACTCATGCAACATCAATAGCACAGCACACACAGTAGTACGCGCAAACACGTGAAAAATCTAATATAGCTCCACAAGAAGGAGAACGAGTTTGATTTCTTTCATGTGTCGGGGAAAAGAAACTACGGGCGTGTCAGTTTACCATAATACACAAAGAGAGATGTTATGAGAAATAAATAATTCATTGATCAGACATAGTCCGAGGCTCCGAGCACATAGCTAGCTAGCCCTGGTATGTGAGTATTTAAACACGGACATGACCGTGCAACAACCGGTACATGAATACCGGAACAATATACATACATGGCTATGTGTATTCTCTATGTGCATCAAAGACGTGTGGGTATTCAGAAGTCTATGCATACACTGGCTAGAGCCATAAGCCACGTACATGCTACTGTCGCCTTCGATGCATGTACACATACGTATATTCTCCCTTGGAGATCCCCCACTAAAAAAATCTGGCATTCAAAATAGATTATGTGAGCTCCATAACAAAATCCAGCAAATAATTTTATAATAATTATTAACAACAATCATAAAAAATCATCGAACGGCGCGCACGCACAAACATACCACATGAGGGGCAAAAGGGTCTTTTCAAGTGTCATTTAGGCTTAAAATGGACAGAAGTGTCATAAAAGACATAAAATTTAGACTCGTTGTTAGATAAGGAAGAAATTATTTGTCGACGTCAAATAGGGCATAAAATTTAAACACAATGTTAAATAAGGAATTCTCTCGGGTAACCCCAGTCGGCAACTTTTTACATCTGAGAGTAGTGAGTTTTACAGGCGGATTCATCATGACTAATTGTTGTCGGGCCTGCTCCTGTCAAAAAAAAGTCCTGCCGTGCCTGCTGCACCCAAAGACCAAAGCAACACAGTGGTGGATATTTAAATTTACCTATCGGCAACAAGTAAAAAAGGGCCGGAAAAACAAATGTGGCGGTGTCCTAGCTAATCGGTCGCACTAGCCCAACAAGCTAGCCACCGTGCTTCACTGATGTACTCGGCGGGAAAGGTGGGCTTTTATAATTTGACGACTCATTTACTTGCTTCGGTGCTATGACCAAGGAGGACTGAGAAAACGTGCATTAGGGCGTTCCACATCTCGGCAAGGAAGAAAATATGTGTGCACCACCCGAGAGGATCCAGAAACCGCGCTGTAGGGTGTGCCATGTCTTAGCACGGAGGAAAAATGTGCGTGTAAAAATATATTGCATCAGACATACTACTTATGGTTTGAACTCGGGACCCAGCCAATCGGTCGAAAACGAGCCACATAGCTTCATCATGCTAACGTGGCATGGAGGATACTGGTGGTTAGCTCTATCTCAGCCAGCCACAACTTGTCTTGTTCTAGGCGATTCATCTACTTTCCAAGCATTTTTTTTAGTTGTAATAACATCACGGCAAGCTCTTCGTGTTTGCCCGTGCGTCTAAAGGTTGCACTACATGGAGAGGAGATAGAGATCACAGACATGGGACCCACCAGTAAGTAAGTCAAAGTTCATGCACGTGTTGATGAGCCACTCCCTCTACTCTACTCGACGTAATACTGTATAAAATCAAGTTATGCGCCAAAGCCAACAACTGTTGTTGTTTCAGGCTATTGGCCTACGCTTTGTAGTCCAGGTTGCCGGTTCGAATCTCGTCCTTTAGATTTGTTAGTTTTAGGTACAAATTTGATCAATGACAAGTGGGACCCCCGTGTGTTGTTCCGATATATCAGTGTAGGAGGTTTTTTTTCACAAACACTTTGCGCGGTTAGACAAGTTACAGCACCAGTTACACATATTTTGCAGGTTTAGGAACAAAAATGACAGCAACATAGAATTCACGTGCTCCCCGTGGCTTAGATGCTATGGTGATACGAGATTTTTTACGTCGTTAGATCTGAGATCCAATGGCTTGGGAGTAGCCTCTGTAATTATGCGCAATTTCCAAACTCTTCAGTGATTTAAAAAAAACATTTCTGGTAAATGTGTGAGCCGCTGGATCTTGGATCCAATGGCTCCCAGTAGCTCAAATTAGGTGCTCTCCGCAGCTTAATTAGCCGCTGCGGTGATACGAACATCTAGATCGTTGGATCTAAGATCCAATGCCATGTGCATAGTATTTGTACTTTCTACGCAATTCCCAAACTCTTTGAGGCCTATATTGCAAAAACATTCAAACCTCCTACCGCAACCCGTTAGATCTCCCAGGAACTCATATCACCATAGAATCTATGGTGTGGGAGCACCTCATATTCTCCCGTGCGATAAAACATCAAGTGCTCTCGCAGATTGGATGCTACGGTGATACGAGCTTCGAGGTCATTCGATCTCAGATCTAATGGCATCTGAGTAGTCTTTGTGCTTGTGAGCAGCTCCCGAACTCTTTGGGGGGTTTTCTACAAAAACATTTGAACCACCAAGGAGTTGTTGGATATCCGATCCAATGGCTCTGAGGAGCTTGTATCACCACAACATCTAAGGTGTGGTAGCACGTGATATTCTTACATACAAGAAAATATGAGGTCCTCCCTCATCTTAGATGCTACGGCGATACGAGCTTCGAGGCCATTGGATACGGGATCCAAGGGCATCAGAGTAGTTTTTGTACTAATTATGTGCAATTCTCGAACTCATTAAGGTTTCTAGTAAAAATATTAAGACATCATGTGAGCCGCTAGATCTCGGATCTACTAGCTCCAAGGAACTCGTATCACCATATAGCATCTAAGGTGTGGGGGCACATGATATTCTCCCGGGGGTGCACAACCCATCGGTGTTTGGAGGATGGGGACAAATATAATATTCAATAAATATAATCTAAACAATCCTAAGAAGAGCTTCACAATTTTATATAAGGTCGAGGGGTTACCCCCCGACAATCTACATAGCTCCGCATATGCAAGAGGTGTAGTGAGAGCATTTATGTGTGGGAGAGATGAGGCGAGAAAGCGAGGTCAATCGAGTCATTTATAGAGGGAGAGATTGAGTGAGTGTGGCCTAGCGTACACTCAAATGTTAAAGACGATAGACCGAGATATCGTGCGGCGAAGCTGCAGTGAGGGCTGGAGGGAGGTTGTTACAGAGAGAGTGGCCTAGATAGACTTTGTTTGTGTGCACGATGAAGGTGTTTTACATAGGCAACGTATGTGTCTTGACAGAGATAGGGAATGTTTTTCATGGAGGGCACGAGGAGGTTGTGGGTGAGACATACATTTGTTGAGAGGGTGAGTGCAGGTGTAACATAAATGGAGATCAAAACGTGAAGAGAAATAATGGGTGTGCGTGTGTCGGATACCAACAGCTCTATTAACAAAGAAATGAAGATCGGTCGATACATGAAGTATGTGTGGTGGGGGGTCTCGATGGAGAGACCTAACCGCAACATTTGCATGTACATAGTACTAGACTTAGTATTCATGTTTCAGTTTACTGTGCATTAAAATATTGAATGAGGACCATGCATGCCTTACATTTTTTTGAATTCGTGTCATACATGCATGGTCTAGAAAAATAGATGCACTATACTTATTGGTCATCTTTTAAATTTGTTGTATTCGTGTGTGCGTGTGTGGTCATATGCATGAATACATACAAAGTTTTCTCACCACCATACCGTTCATATTTTAAATTTGAATTTGCAATGAAAAACTTACTGTGGATACCATGAAATGTGAAATGTACGTTGAGATGAATATATCACAAACTCACTCTAATTCAAGAACTCACCATAAATCAATTACCGTGCCTTTTGGAATGATTAGTTATTTCCAAGGAAAATAAGGGCATTGTAATACATATAGATTCGTTCGACAATTTTAAAAAACAATTCCTTTCACATTGTCGAATGGTAGCACCCGATGGCGTACCAGCTAGACGCGGGCTCGTGTCCTGCTGGTGGCTTGCGTGGTATGCATATTATCCATCCCCAACCAAAATAACTGCGGTATTAAACTTTGCGCCTCTACTCGAGCCTCCACTTTTCGAGTCTAAATATCTGGCAGCCAGAATTCCAGCCCTAGGAAATTCCCCTCATGTCTCCTCTCCATAATGACTACCGATGAACAGTGGATGGATGCTCTAGTAACTAGCCCACGTTACCTACTATGTCGAGCACGGTTTAATTCCCTCGGTCACCGCTATCCAAGGTCACCCGTCAACTCCAATGCCTAGTACTAATAGTACTACACCAGAATTAGCACAGAATGGAGCTCCGTTTGTTCATGCCTACTAGAGTTACTATATCACGCAATGCACTAGTACGGAGGTATTATCCTTTTACTCTGCATATATAACTTGTCTGAAGTCTAAGTAAGCAAAATGTTTGATCCAATCCTTTCTTAATAAATATTAACATCTACAACAGTAAAGATGTATCGCTTGAAAATTTATTTCATGATGTAGGTAATGATATTTTTTCGAATCCTAGACTTTAAATTCTAGAAAATCCAAAAATCACCTGAAATTCCCCGAGCTGGACACTGTCGCGCCGCGCACGCACCCGAAGTCAAGCCCGAGTCATCCCGGTGCCCTGGTCGACCCTGTGCATGCCAAGGACTTCTCTGTCGCGCCTATCCCTGTCAAACCCTACTGAATCCTGTTTTCCTTTGTTTCCTCGTCTGTACGCATCTGGCAGGCGAATTGGACGTCGAGAACACCCGTAGTCTGCCGCCTTCACCGGACGACCTCATCGTCGTAAGAGCACCTCCAGCCGCTTCGTTGTCCCCTTTGGTTCCCCTCCCCGCCTCGAATCTTTGTGACACTTCGTTTTGCCAAAATCACAGCAGTGCGAGGCAACCGAGCATGCCGAAGCCGCGAGAGCACAGCCGCATTCAAGCTTGTCACCAACGCCAACCGAGAATGCCCCATCGCTCCTGACGCCACCTAACCCACCACCGTTGAATGCCACATCCGCCTTCCCCTTCACCCTCGTTGGATACCCGCCGGAGGAAAGCCGCCGCCGACGCTCGAAACTGCCGCCGCTTATTTCTGCTACTAGTGAGCACGCGTGTGGAGGGAGCCTTTCGGCCATTCGTGCGCTGCCACGTGATCAGTGCATGTGTTTTCTGTTGTTTTTTTAGATCTTCCTCTAACTTTAGTTAGCTACTCCGTGTGTTCCAAAATATAGTGCTTCCTCTATCTCCCTGCTTCAACTTTGACCATAAATTAAACCAACAAGATCGACTGTGGCGAGAGCAAAATTATACAGAGAATTCGTATTCAAAAGAAGTTTTCAATTATATATTTTTCTCTCCCGCTGCAATCGGTCTTGTTGATTAAATTTATGGTCAAAGCTGGACCTCGGGAAGAGCGGACGCACTATATTTTGGAATGGAGGGAGTATATCTTTTAGTCTATATATCCAAATTAGGTAGTTCTTTTTCCTATGCATTCACAATGACCGGGAGAATTTGGCAGAACAAAAATTTCACATGTTTGCACTTTCCAAATTTGGATTCGTTTGAATGTGAATCAAACCTTCCGGAGGCCATAGTCTTTAAACCGTTTGTAGGAATCGAGCGATACTTTTTGTGCTGTGGTCGTAGTGCATTGTAGATGTTTTGTACATGTTGTTATTCTATTGTTCTTGACTTTTAAATGATTTTCTTGCTGTTGGTTTTATTTTGGTTTTATTTGAGTAACGGTGATTGATTTGTGATGGTGTGAAACGTGTAGATTATCCGAAGTGCGACGCGAGCTATTGTCAGGAGTGTCACTTTTTCAACCAGAACCTAGGCAAGTTACATGTTGATTATCCTTTACCTATTGTTTTCTATGCATGTAGTATATATCATACTATAAATTTATGCATGTATAGGAATACTATATTATTGTGCTATGTTGTTGAGCTATCTCCCGTCAATGCAGATCGTGGTAGTTGTAGTTTTGCTATGCTTTGTAGAGTGGGTTGTTTCATGTATACATTGAGCTTATGTGAGGATTATATATATATATATATATATATAATTGAGTAGTAATTAAGGATTTAACTCACCTCTGGGCGGAATTGGTATTGATTGGTGGTTTCTTTAACATCATGGTTTATTCCCTCTGAATGTAAGTGGACGGCCGCCCGGGCTCAAAAATATCAGACAGACTTAGTGACTAGTAGCTTCCATGCGCAACCACTAGTTAAATGGGCTCTGGTTGAGTTAAGTAGGTTGTGGGATCCTCGCCCAATAAGCTAGCAGATGTAGATATGAGTAGGTGTACCGACTACCGGTGGGTAGAGGTGACTACTTCTGAAAGACTTCATCTCGATCTTCAGGTTGAGTCTAGTGGGTAAAGTGTGCAAAACTCTACAGAGTATTAAAAACTAATCGTGATTAGTTGTGTCCTCGATTATGGACAAATTTGAGCAACTATGCCATTACACTCGTTGGATGATCTTGACATATGTGACACTTAATAGTATTTGTGGGAAAACTTAATAAAGGGTAGGTTGGAGTTGAATTTGCCGACTCAACCTTGTTTATATAATTGAAGTAATAAAAGAACTAAATAAAAAATTGGCTATTAGGTAGTTATGAGGACAAAATCAGCTCTCTGCAAAAATAACCCTCAGGCCTTCCTTTTATTGTACTATGCATATACATGTAGGTTTGCTTTATTATTACTCATGTGTAACTTGCCAATACATTCAAAGTATTGACTGATGAGGACATCAATACCATTGTTACACCCACAGCCCCTGCTGCTATACATACTGGACCAATTACTAGAGCTCGCGCACGCCAACTAAATTACCAGGTACTTTCGTTTCTTGGTAATAATTCTAATGTTCATGAGAATATGATGCTGCCTAAATTGGATACATTTGTTTTGCTTACAAATGAAGGGCCTAGCTTGGAGAAGGATGAACATTGGAGCAAGAATACACATGGAGTTGATGGCATGCGCAAGGAGATCCAGAACGGAGTTAGAAGTGATGATTTCAGGACTTTGAAGCCACCATAAGGAGTGCATGAAGCCTTGGACGAAATATACAAGATGCACTTCATAATATTCGTCCATAGGCTATTCTAGGTGCTCACACACCTTATTATTGGGCCAGGCCCATGTAATTTCGAAATACATTAGTATAGGCTATTTTTAGAGTCCGTATGTGTGGGGAAACAAGAGATAGGGTTAGTTTCGGACCCCTCCACCAAGGGCCACGAAATTCACTCCCTCTTCCTCCATATATACAGCCCTTAGGGCACCGTTTAGACTTGGGTTTTGTTTAGATCAAAAGTTCGCCATAGCTGCAACTTCACAGCGTGCCGTTTGTGTTCAACGACTGGACAAAGCGCCACAGAACCCCACCTTGATCAATAAAGCTTTCATCTTATATTCGCAATATCCAGATTGCAATCTCAGTTTCTTGCTTGTTCTTCGTTTGCTCGCAGAAAATGACCCTCGTGGTCGTTGATCGTGCTCCGCGTGGTCAATAACCTCTCGGAGTTGGTTTAGCGATTGCTAAGGCGCGATGTCCTCGCACGTTCGTAGTCGGATCGTCAAAGTCGACTTCCAGCAAAGCGAAATCCACCATCTCATCGAAAGACGGGACACCTTTGCCTCTATCAAGTGGTATCGAGCTCCGTGTTGCTCGGTGAGATTTTCTGATTTTTCGTAGTTTAGATCGAGTCATTCTTCATACCTACAGTTCACGAAAAAGCCAAAAAAAATTAGGGTTAGGTCATCATATCCGAACCAATCGAGCCTTTGCATAATCTTTTACGTATTTGCGTTGTTGAATTTGCGGTTGCATCGTCGTGTCGAGTTCTTGGTCTTAGAGTCTAGTCTTTTAGAGTTTCGAGTTACGGTCATAAGTTGTCACGCCGCCGCACCATCATCATCGCCCCGCCATCTACCACCACCGCTTATCCGCCACCGCTTGAATCCGTCTCCATATACCACCACCGCGCCATATACCACCACCATATATCCACCACCAATCCGAGTTCCTTGCATATTAGATTTGTTTTCGGATCCATCTAATTTCCGATTCGTGTTTCCTTATGCGAGTAGGTTTGGATTCCAGCAATCTTTTGCCGTCCGTAGAAGAGGTTGGTTTCAAAAAAAAAAAAAAAAAGAGTCCGAAACCACCTCCGTTTAGGCCCAAAATTTTCCAAAACGCACGGGATAAAAATTTTCGGCTATCCTATTTTTAGGTGTTTCAAACAGATTGAGCGATCGCCGTTATAGAAAGTTTTTTGACCCGTTTCAGTTTTGGGTCCGGCGATCAAAAAAAAAAATTTGGTCGAAAAATTTCGTGCCCATCTGTCGGTTTGACTGGAAGAGTTTTGAGACACTCGCCATTATAGTGATTTTTCGCAAAAAAAGCAGCAAAAAAAAAAGCAGCAAAAAAAAAAAAAAAGCGAAAAAAAATTCAGAGTGTGCTTTTCCTTTGTTTACGTGCAGCGCCGTGATTTTGTTAGTGTTCTAGGCTCGCGTCTCTAGCACGGTCTAGCCTAGGACCAAGACAAGATCTGCGTCGTTGAGCGTTTATTCAACTTTGCATCTCGATTTGATTATTCTCAACCCTTTTGCTACCATATTATAAGCCTTCCCAGCTCCACATACATCTCGTCGTGCGTTTGATTCTCCACAATAATCGCTATAGCCAAGCTTTGAGAGTTTTGACTACAACGGTTGCCGATCACCACCGCTTCTTTGGGTAAGAACTGGTAAGAATTTGAGATTTGCTTCACGGATTTGTGACTGCCCACCACACCACCACCACCACTTCCTAGTAGTCTCAGGGATCATATTCTTGTGTGTTTCTATTGTCGCTAACCATGGCGAGAACACAGCCGATGAGGCGATTGGGAGAACTCGACAAACAAACAGCTACATGATAAGTTTGACAAATGATGATTGGACAGGTGCAAGATGTGGTAAACAGATTTGACGAGGCCATGGAGAAGATAGATGGCATTGAGAAGACGTTTGAAACAAAGCTTGATAGCAAGTTTGATGAATTGCTCGCTGCGTTTTCCACAACCACCGCCGGTTGCACCTATCGCACCTCTGCGAACGACAACAACTACGCCCCTTCCGAATCGGTATGGGCGAGCTCGGCGTGTTCCTATTGAGCCAAGACAAAATTCTGGTGCCGCTGCTCATCGCTGTTGGTGCTTCTTTGGCTCACCATCTTCTGCTTTGGTACCGACGAGGATGATTATGTGGAAGATTACGAGGATGAGGTTGATCAACATCGAACTACGTGCAACCACCAAGACCACAACCACCGTGTCGTCCACATGCAAATAATGGCAATGTTAGGGCTCCCCTCAGTACGCGATCATGACCATCTCCCTAAACTGAAATTGAATATTCCACCATTTGAGGGTAGATATGTTCCTGATATATATCTTACTTGGGAGTTAGAAACTGAACAACGATTTACATGTTTACAATATCCCGAGGAGAGACGTGTTCCTGCTTGCTTGTGCTTTCACTAGCTTTGCATGTGTTTGGTGGTCGAACATTGTAGATTATATCCTGTTCCAAATACTTGGGCTGCTTTGAAAACTGCTATGCGTACTCGTTGGGTTCCACCATATTATCAACGTGAATTACTTGAAAAATTGCAGCGTTTAAGACAAGGAAAAATTTCGTAGAAGAATATTATCGGGAATTACAAACCGGCTTGATTAGATGTGGTATTGTTGAGGAGAATGAAGCTATGCTTGCACGTTTTACGGGTGGATTAAATAGAGAGATTCGACCATTCTAGACTATAAGGATTATAATAATATCACTCGTTTATTCCATCTTGCTTGTAAAGTGAGCGTGAAGTGCGTGATCGACAGCATTGGCGCCGCACTAACTTTTCTCGCAGTCGACCTTCATCGTGGACACCACGTGCATCATCTACTTCCACCGCACCATCACCTCCTTCAGTGCAAACTCCAACCGTGATACAAGAAAGCGAGCACAACCACCACTATCGCCAAGAGCACACCTGTCGGGCTGCGCACAGAGCTCTTCTTCTTCCATGGCGTCAACAGGGCACACAAGTGATATTATTTGTCGTCGTTGTAAGGGAAGAGGACATTTTATTGAGAATGCAAATCTCAGCGTGTGATGATTGCTCTCGAGGATGGTGGGTATGAGTCCGCTAGTGACTATGATGAGGAGACTTTGGCTCTTATTACACATGAGGAACACGGTGGAGATGATTACGATCATGAGACACAATACATGGCTCTTGAAGATGCCGACAGTATGAATGTTTAGTTGCTCAACGTGTTTTGAGTGTGCAGAGTTACACAAGTGAGCAAAATCGAGAGGCATAATTTGTTCCATACAAAGGAGTTGTGAAGGAACGTTCTATTCAAGCGTCATCATAGATGGAGGGAGCTGCAACAACTTGGCTAGCATGGAGATGGTGGAGAAGCTATCTCTCACCACAAGACCACATCCACATCCTTACTACATCCAATGGTTCAACAACAGCGGCAAGGTTAAGGTAACACGTCTTGTTAGGTGTGCATTTTAGTATCTCTACATATGCTGATTATGTTGATTGTGATGTGGTACCTATGCAAGCATGTTCCTTGTTACTTGGTAGACCATGGCAATTTGATAAAATTTCATACACCATGGTAGAAACAATCAAGATACTCTTGTTCATAAGGATAAAAATATTACTTTGCTTCCTATGACTCCGAGTCCATTTTGAAAGATGATATTAATAGAGCTAATAAAGCAAAACAGAGAAAAATAAGAGTGAAAATCAGATCGTGGCAAAAGAATTTGAGCAACATATGAAGCCTAATAGTAAACCATCTAGTGTTGTTTACGAAATTAAATTGAAAAGTGCATGTTTACTTGCCACTAAATCGATATTGATGAGCTAGATTTTAGCAAATCTGTTTGCTATGCTTTTGTGTGCAAAGAGGCATTATTTTCATTCGAGGACGTGCCTTCCTCTTTGCCCCTAACTGTCACTAACATTTTGCAGAGTTCGCGACGTCTTTCCACAAGGCGTGCCACCGGATTACCACCTATTCGAGGGATTGAGCATCAAATTGACTTAATTCCCGTGCATCATTACCCAACCGTGCACCATACCGTACCAATCCGGAGGAGACGAAGGAGATTATCGTCAAGTACAGAGCTGCTCGACAAAGGTTATATCGCGAATCCCTTAGTCCTTGTCTTGTTCCTATTATTCTAGTGCCGAAAAAGGATGGTACGTCACGTATGTGTGTTGATTGTAGAGGCATTAATAATATTACTATTCGTTATCGTCACCCTATTCCTAGGCTAGATGATATGCTTGATGAATTGAGTGGCTCTACAATATTCTCCAAAGTTGATTTGCGTAGTGGATACCATCAAATTCGTATGAAATTGGGAGATGAATGGAAAACAGCATTTAAAACTAAGTTTGGATTATATGAGTGGTTAGTCATGCCTTTTGGGTTAACTAATGCACCTAGTACTTTCATGAGATTAATGAGCGAAGTTTTACGTGCTTTCATTGGACGATTTGTGGTAGTCTATTTTGATGATATACTCATTTATAGCAAATCTTTGGAAGAACATTTGGAACATTTACGTGTTGTTTTTAATGCTCTCGTGATGCACGTTTGTTTGGTAACCTTGGGAAGTGCACCTTTTGCACCGAATCGAGTATCTTTTCTTGGCTATGTTGTTACTCCACGAGGAATTGAAGTTGATAAAGCCAAGATTGAAGCTATTGAGAGTTGGCCGCAGCCCAAAACGGTCACACAAGTGAGGAGTTTCCTTGGCCTTGCTGGTTTCTATAGGCGTTTTGTGCGAGATTTCAGCACCATTGTTGCACCTCTCAACGAGCTTACAAAGAAGGATGTGCCTTTTGTTTGGGGTACCGCATACAGAAGAGGCCTTCACGGTATTGAAAGCTAAGTTGACACATGCTCCTTTACTCCAACTTCACGATTTTAATAAGACTTTTGAGCTTGAATGTGATGCTAGTGGAATTGGATTAGGAGGTGTGTTATTACAAGATGGCAAACCTGTTGCATACTTTTACGAAAAATTGAGTGGGCCTAGTCTGAATTACTCTACTTATGATAAAGAATTGTATGCTCTTGTTCGACTTTAGAAACATGGCAACATTATTTATGGCCCAAAGAATTTGTTATACATTCTGATCATGAATCTTTGAAACATATTAAAAGTCAAGCTAAACTGAATCGTAGACATGCTAAATGGGTTGAATTCATCGAGTCTTTCCCTTATGTCATTAAACACAAGAAGGGTAAAGAAAATGTTATTGCTGATGCATTGTCTCGTCGCTATACTATGCTTTCACAACTTGATTTCAAAATATTTGGTTTGGAGACCATCAAAGATCAATATGTGCATGATGCTGATTTTAAAGATGTATTGCAGAATTGTAAAGAAGGAAAAACATGGAACAAGTTTGTCATTAATGATGGATTTGTGTTCGTGCTAACAAGCTATGCATTCCAAATAGCTCCGTTAGTCTTTTGTTGTTGCAGAGGCGCATGGAGGAGGACTAATGGGACACTTTGGCGTGAAGAAGGCGGAGGGCGTACTTGCTACACATTTCTTTTGGCCAAAGATGAGGCGGGATGTTGAGCGTTTTATTGCTCATTGCACTACATGTCAAAAAGCTAAGTCACGACTCAATCCTCATGGTTTATATATGCCTTTGCTGTACCTAGTGTTCCTTGGGAGGATATATCTATGGACTTTGTTTTAGGTTTACCTAGAACAAAGAAGGGAGGATAGCATATTTGTTGTCGTGGATAGATTCTCGAAAATGGCACACTTTATACCATGTCATAAAAGCGATGATCTTTGTCAATGTTGCTGATTTGTTCTTTCGTGAAATTATTCGTTTGCATGGTGTGCCAAATACTATTGTTTCAGATCGTGATACTAAATTTCTTAGCCACTTTTGGAGATGTTTATGGGCTAAGTTGGGGACTAAACCGCTTTTAGTACTACTTGTCACCCCCAAACCGATGGATAAACTGAAGTAGTCAATAGAACATTGTCTACTATGCTTAGGGCTGTTCTAAAGAAAAATAAGAAAATGTGGGAGGAATGCTTGCCTCATATTGAATTTGCTTATAATCGTTCATTGCATTCTACTACTAAGATGTGCCCTTTTGAAGTTGTGTATGGTTTCCTACCTCGTGCACCTATTGATTTGTTGCCTCTTCCATCTTGGAGAAGGTTAATTTTGATGCTAAAGAACGTCTTTGAGTTGATTTTAAAAATGCATGAGTTAACTAAGGAAAACATTGAGCGTATGAATGCTAAATATAAACTTCTTTGGAGATAAGGGTAGAAAACATGTTGTGTTTGCACAGAGATCTTGTTTGGTTACATTTGCGTAAGGATAGATTTCTGATTTGCGCAAATCAAAGCTAATACCACGTCTTCTTTGGTCCCTTTAAGGTGTTGGAGAAAGTAAATGATAATGCATATAAACTTGAGTCGCTCGCAGATTTTGGGGTTAGTCCCACTTTTAACATTGCGATTTGAAGCCATATTTGGGTGAGGAAGATGAACTTCCGTCGAGGACGACTTCATTTCAAGAAGGGAGGATGATGAGGACATCAATACCATTGTTACACCCACACCCTATTTGCTATACATCTTGGACCAATTACTAGAGCTCACATGACGCCAACTAAATTACGGTACTTTCGTTTCTTGGTAATAATTCTAATGTTCATGAGAATATGATCTTGCCTAAATTGGATACATTTGTTTTGCTTACAAATGAAGGGCCTAGCTTGGAGAAGGATGAACATTGGAGCAAGAATACACATGGAGTTGATGGCATGCGCAAGGAGATCGAGCGGAGTTAGAAGTGATGATTTCGGGACTTTGAAGCCACCATAAGGAGTGCATGAAGCCTTGGACGAAATATACAAGATGCACTTCATAATATTCGTCCATAGGCTATTCTAGGTCTTTGCGTCACCTTATTATTGGGCCAGCCCATGTAATTTCGAAATACATTAGTATAGGCTATTTTTAGAGTCCGTATGTGTGGGGAAACAAGAGATAGGGTTAGTTTGGACCCTCCACCAAGGGCCACGAAATTCACTCCTCTTCCTCCATATATACAAACCCTTAGGGCACCGTTTAGACTTGGGTTTTGTTTAGATCAAAAGTTCGCCATAGTCGCAACTTCGCGTGCCGTTTGTGTTCAACGACTGCACAAAGCGTCCACGAACCCCACCTTGATCAATAAAGCTTTCATCTTATATTCGCAATATCCAGTTGCAATATCGGTTTCTTGCTTGTTCTTCGTTTGCTCGCGAAAGCAGACCCTCGTGGTCGAGTTGATCGTGCTCGGCGTGGTCGATAACCTCTCGGAGTTGGTTTAGCGATTGCTAAGGCGCGACGTCCTCGCATGTTCGTAGTCGGATCGTCAAAGTCGACTTCCACAAAGCGAAATCCACCATCTCATCGAAAGACGGGACACCTTTGCCTCTATCATTGACCTATATGGCTGCAACGTCTCATGTTGCGGGATTTTCAGACAAAGAGTAAGGTACAGTTAGGGTCGCGAGTCTGCACTCAGCATCGCCAGTGGGCTATGATGGGACTCATCGTTATTTCTGCTAATTTTCCGTTGTTTCATTGAATAAAGCTAGCCATGTGATATGCAAATTATTTTATTTTGTACATTTGGGGTCATACGTTGTAATAAATGATCCACTTGCTATTCTGGTATTCATCTATACTATGTGTGCTAGCGAGTTGATCCAGGGACTAGCACGGTAAGCACAGAGACTCAAACCCTTCGAGGTTTGGTCGTTCCAGATGGTATCAGAGCCAGGTTGTTGACTATAGGACGTGATCCTTGAAAATGGATTAGAAAAGCCATAGGAGTGAAAAATATTTTGTAAACTAGCTATACTTCTTACTGTTTATTAGTTAACCCCCTCAAGTATCTTGACCAGTTAAATAGGAACTAGTGTCGAGACCACCATTCATACTTGTTTTATATTGCAACGTTATCATGTTAGCATATTTGATTGTGCCCACTTTTGTGGTATGATTTACTAGTGTTTGCTTGATTGGTAGTTTTTTGTTAAATTGCATCTTGTCGAAATTATTCGACTATATATACAATACTATCTTATTGTTTGTTGCTTTTTTTGGTGTTACTCTATTTGTGTTTTGTTGTCTTGATCATAATATGCATATGGGAAGAATATATATATATACAGGGTGCATCTATTCTAATAACACTCCTTAAGACCTTATTCCGCTAACACTTTTACTTATTCTGCTAACACCCCACCCCACCGAACCACCTTCTTCTCTCCACCGGACACCTCCTCCCGCACCACGACGAACTAGGCGCCTCCCCCGCCACCCATCCCCCCGAAACAAACCTTCTTCCTCTGCCCCACCCCACCCTAGCGCCGCCGCCCACCCCATTCTACAGCCACTGCCCTACCCCTCATCTGCGTCACCGGATCCGCTGGTTCCCTACTGGAGCACCGCTACCACCGGCCTCCAGCCATGAACCCCTCCCCCTCGATGGTGATCACACCCAACGCCCCCGCCTCCTAGCGCCTCCCCTGCGACAGATCCGTCTGGATCCAGCCCCGCCGTCCGTGGCCACCTTCCTCCTGCCGCACGCCAGGCTACAACCGGGCAGCTGCGGACTCGCACGATTCCCTGCCATGGAAAGCGGCTCCACCTACATATGGCAGATGACCATGGAGGGATCCCTCACCGCCCGCTGCCGTGATCTATACGTCTGTCGCATTAGTGCAGCTCGCTGGCCCTGTGTGCAATTCGTCGATGGAACGCCTGTAGTGCCCACATGCCACATCAGTGCCATCCCTTCCAGCGATGCGTCACCAGTGCCCCCGTTTGTTTCCATGGAGAGCTTTGTCGCACGTGGGACTCGGGTGACTTGGCACGACCATCCCGATGAGCGACTGCCCCCACCCCCGGAACCAGCTCCTCCATTGCGTAACGGTGAGCTCCACGACGTGAGATCCCCATCCCACTGGCTAGCTCTTCTCCCTTCCCCTCCTCTCCTCTCCGTCGAGCTCTCCTCACTAACCTGCTGTTTGAATTTTTTCCAAGCATGAAGTTCACTGGATACCGACGGGATGACCACGATGAGTCGCTCTGCGGCACGCGGCACGCCCACTTGCAGTTTCAGTAGGCGGATGGATGGATTTGTGTAGTTCGGTGGCTCGCCAGGTGCGCTTGATGGTCGTTGTGGTTCACCGACAAAGCCTGATGGAGCTGCACATTGCCGATTTGGTTGCTTATATCCCACCAGTGATGTGGGACTATTCGCTTGGTGAAGTTCGCTGGATACACCCATTCAGTTCGTTTCGCTTCTCCAATGTGGTGGTGTCCAGCGGTCAGCCCCTACCTCGCCGGTACCCACCGCATGTGGGAACTCCTTGTCTGCGGCCTCGTCGCGGGCGCTCTACCTCGGCAGGTTAGACAACCATTGAACTGAATACTCTCTCAGAACAATTTTGCTTTCCATGAGAGTGTTGTGTACCTATACTACATCAGGTAGCATCGTTTGGTCTGATGGTTATATGATGTTTGCAGTGTGCTGGGGTCAACCATGCGGTGCAGATTTGGACAGCAGTGTGATGCCGTTCAAGCAGGTGTGCTCCCAAGTACAGGCTGCTCATTACGCATCTCGGCTGGGTTGTCGGTGCAGTTTAGCACGCACCCGTGCGCCTCCCCCTTGTCGCCTTTGCGGTTTGCAGTTCGCCGTCAGGAAGGAGCTCTATTTCGGCTGTTAAAAAGTATAATTGCAGTGCAGTTCGGTTCATCTCATGGGCGATGTCATATCACTTTTATACTTATTAATTTAAGGGCATGGTTTAGACCGTTGCAATTGATCTGACACTTTTATTATAGGATCCCCATAGCATTACTATGCCTCAGGGGGCTCTGTCAGGATAGACTCTTTTCGATCGAGGTCCAACCCATGTTGGGTGGAGCTCCAGCTCATCCAGCCCACACTCATCTTGCTGTTGCTCCCTGCATGGAAATGGGCCGATTTTTCTTTCCTAGTTTGATTTTCTATGTTTCAGATCAGTTTTTCATTACTAGTTTGATTTTCTATGTTTCAGATTTTGCTGTGTGTTGCAGCTCGGTTGTGCGCATGACGTGTAGTCTGTGCCGTGGGTGCCATCAACCCACCTCCTCCTCAATTTTTGGGAGCTCAGTTTGTTATTTAACCTGTCAAAGAAAAAGGATGATATAGTTTGCCGCCCATCGCATGTGGTTCTCCATTACATATTGCTTTTGTGGGTTATTTTGCTACAAAAAATATATTGAGTACACGATGTAGCTCACAGTAAAAGGCTTTGTTCTCATCTCTAAAAAACATCAAGAAGTTCATTTCGTCCATGTGATAAAACTAGATAAAACAAAAAAATGATTTTGAAAATTGGGCTCATGCGGTTTAGTTTTGGGAGTGTCGTGGTTCAGTTTCCATAGTGTCGTGGTTGACTTACTTCCAACGTGAAGTGCAGAAAAAATGTTATGAAAACGACAAAAAAATAATGCGGTTCACTTTTTGATGCAGTGCGGTTCACTCGCTTAGTCCCTGCGGCCCACTCGGTCGGTCTACGCACGTAAAAAATATTGAGTTTGGAAAAAGCTCAAGCGGTTCACTTTTGGTAGTGTCGCGACCCGTTTACCGTAGTCTCAAGGTTCACTTTTCATAGTATTGCGGTTCACCAACACTCGACATGAAGTGCACTCCATCTCGTTTGGGGAAATTTACGTCCCACAAAAAAATCATGCAGTGCACTTGTCTGTCCGAAGAAGTGTGGTTTTTAGTCTAAAGAAGTGCGGTTTTCTGTCTAATGCAGTACATGCGACGATTTTGGTGTCGCGAAAAAACAGAGTGTCCGTATTTCGTTAAACCAAAAATGCTCTTAAACCGTAAGGAATCGGAGAGAGTGTTCTACATGAAAAAGTTCTGCCTCATCGATATCTTTCCAACGCGTGTAATTTGAATCATTTCAACCGACGGTTTGTAAAAACTTCGCAAAAAATGGCCCTTGTCTCTCGTTGTTAGTCGCACAATTTTCAAAATTAACTAAAAACCGTAAGGAATCTCAAAAACATTTCAACATATGAAATTTGCGCCTCATTGTAGCTTTCCAACGTTGTATCATACAACTCATTTCAACAAACGGTTCAAAAACTGGAATTCAGCAATTTACTAAATTTAAAACTGCTCTTAAACCGTAAAGAATTAGAGAAAATAATAGATATGAAAAAGATGCACCTCGACGATAACTTTCCAACGCCATATCGTTTGCTTCATTCCGATGTGCGATTTAGAAAAAAACCGCAAAAATACGCTCGCTGCATCCCGTCATGCGCGCACTGTTTTTGAAACTGCTCTTAAACCGCGAAGAATCTCGAAAAGTGTTCAACATGTCGAGGCTGCACATTTTCCATATCTATCCAATGGTATATTATCTGCCTCGTTCAGACAAACGGTTTAGAAACTGGAGCGAAAACAATGCCGAAAAAATACATGCAGTTTTTTCTAGTGACATTGCAAGGCTCGTTTGATAGGGATGCAGTGCCCTCGCGTTGAGCGTGCAGTGCGGAAGTTTTATCAGAATAACTATTCTGCTAATATATACACTATTCTGATCATGGGATCAGAATAGTATTCTGATCACAACATGAACTTCCTAAGTTACCTAACCTGACCTTCCCCGAGTACTAGGTTCAACTTCAGTTAAAAAGTGTGCAAATGGGGCTTGCGATATACCGTTGGAAAGCTATGGACACGATTATCATGACCCAAGTTGAACTTTTGGCAAAATGTAAGCGGTTTAAGAGTAGTTTTTAAAACCGTTTTTTCTTCATACAAAAAAGTGAACCGTATTTTCGATCGCATTTCTAAACCATTTATCGAAATGAGACAAATAATATGGCATTGGAAATCTGCTGCAAAACCGCTCCTTTCACGTGTTGATAGTTTTATCTAACTCCCTAAAGAGTAATTTCAAAAATCATAAAATTTCACAAACTAGACAGCTGAGTTCGTATTTTCAATCTCATTTCTAGATGAATGATCCAATTGAGGCAAATGATATTGTTTTGAAAAGCTTATGAAAATGCGCTACTTTTTCATGTTGCAAGTTATTTCTAATTTGGAACGGTTTAAAAGTAATTTAAAAAACGATCAAAGTTCAACCAAATTTGTATTTTCGATTTAATTTTTGAACCATACGTCTGAAAGCAACAAATGATATGGCGTTGGAAAGCTTAAGGAAATGTGAAACTTTTTTGTATCTATTGTTTCTCCCAATTTCTTACGATTTTAAGTCAATTTGGAAAATAGCTAAAAATGTATTTTGCCTTAATTTTTACAAACTTTATCGGAATGGGGGAAATAATATACTGTTGAAAAGCTACAGAAAATGCGAAACTTTTTCATGTTGATGGTTTTCTCTGATTCCTAGCCGTTTTTAGATAATTTTGAAAACGACGAGATCGTACGTTCTGCTTTTGTCGCGAAACAGATTCTCCAAAAATGCACCCCGTGAAGAACTTGAACTTCTCAGCATGTCTACCTGAACTTCACTCAGTTTTTCATGTGCTTTGTTTTCTCGTAGATCTCCATCCACTCACCGGAATTGAGCAAGTGATATCCATATGGCAAGCTGCTGTAAACATGCACCTTACCATGTTGCTCATTTTTTCATACTAGCTACAGTTTTAAAAGTTTTTCATCTGAAATTTATTCAGTGTAGTAGTTAAACTTCCTGTTGTTTTCACGTTGAACTTCTATGACGTGTTTTCGTTTATAATTTTCTCATCCATTCGTCAGTGTTACATAAATGATATTCTTTTTGTACAAACCTCTGTCACAACAATTTTTTTAACTTTCTGCGACCGAGGACTTGAACATATAACAACAAACCTTTTTTCTTTAGTTTTTTAATCCTTTTTAATACAAAATGCACACCACGTAGTACATGAACTTCTGGCAGTTATCAATCTGACCTTTTTTAGGATCAATCTGACCTTCTCTCGATTACGTGAAAATATCTGAGTTTTTTATGATTTTTAATCTGAATTTCTTAATCTTTTTTATGAATTTTGAAGCGCTCTATTTCTAAATGTTGAACTTCTTGTTATTTTATTTTTGAACTTGTTGTTTCCATTCTTTAATAACGAGGAAAATTTCAGTTTTCCATAATCATCAAACTTCTCCGTCTTTTTAATATGGACTTCCTGGGTTTTTTGTTAACCTTTTTTAATGAAGTTTTAAAGCGCTCTATTTTCAAAAGTTGAACTTCTTGTTATTTCATTTTTGAACTTCTTGTTTCCCTTCTTTAATAACGAGGAAAATCTGAGTTTTCTATACTCATCGAACTTCTTTGTCTTTTTAATATGGACTTCCTGGATTCTTTTGCTAATCTTTTTTATGAAATTCTGAATAGCTCTATTTTCAAAAGTTGAACTTCTTGTTATTTCATTTTTGAACTTTGTGTTTACATTCCTTAATAACGAGGAAAATCTAAGTTTTCTATAATCATCGAACTTCTCAATTCTTTAATAATGAAGAAATTTTTGAATACATAAAATGTATTTTAAATGGTATACATGAAAATTTTAAACTGTTCATCGGAATGTAGCACATAATATACCGTTGGAAAGCTTATGAATAGCAGCAAGTTTTTCATGTAGACGGCTGTTACAAATTCATTGCCGTTTGAGAGAAGTTTTTAAAATGGCAAAAGAATGTTGTTTTTTGCCTTTTGTTTCAACATGTAAATGAACGGCTGACGTCTCGCACATGAAATTTGAACTATGCTAGGAGGAGCACGTGAACTTCTTGCAACAAACGTTTTAAGTTTTTAGTTTTATTTTCTTATATTATTATCTAAAACGCATTCCGTGTAGTAGTTGAACTTCTCGTTGTTTTCATTTTGAACTTCTGTCACGTATTTTTGTTCAATCTCTCTCACAAGAATTTTTGAACATTTTCGGTCCGAGCACTTGAACTTCTAGCAACAAAAAATTTAGCCTTTGCTTTTTCATACAAATGCACACCATGTAGTAAGTGAACTTCTAGCAGTTATCAATCTGAGCTTCTCTCGATTACGTGAAAATATATGAGTTTTTTATAGACATTGAACCGCTCTACCTTTTTTATTTGAACTTCATTGTGTATTTTTAGAAATGTGAAAATTGGTGTTTTTTTACACATCGAACTTCTTCATTATTTCGAATTGAACTTCTTGTTTTTACTCTGTGGTAACGAGAAAATCTAAGTTTTTTATATACATTAAACTCCTCCATTTTTTAAAATTGAACTTCTTGGTTTTAATCTTTAGTATCAGGGAAAATCTGAGTTTCTATAAATATCAAACTTCTTCATTTTTCTAATTAGTACTTATTGGTGATATTCGTTAGTAACGGGAAAAGTCCTAGTTATGTAATAAATATTGAATTGTTCAATTATTAAATTTGAACTTGTAGGTCTTTTTCTAAAGAAGGAAAGTCTATTTTTTATAAACATTGAATGTCTCCGTTATTTAAATTTGAACCTCTATGTTTTTTGTTGGAACAAGGAAAATCCATTTTCTATATAAATTTTGAGATGCTCTATTTTTTTAATTTGCCCTTGTTGGGTTATTCTTTAGTAACGAGGAAAATCCTAATTTAGTAATAAATATCGAACCATTTCATTACATAAATTTGAACTTTTAGTTATTTTTTGAACTTCTAGGGGTATTGCTAGAAATGAAGAAAATCTGTTTTTATATTAATAAATTGAACTACTCTATTATTTCAACTTGACCTTCTTGGTTTTATTTTTGAAAACGAAAAAAATCATTTTTATAAACATCGAACCATTTTGTTATTTTAACTTGAACCTCTTGGTTCATTTAGTTTGAGCTTCTAGTTTTTTAAAAACGGGGAAAATCTATTTTAAACTTTTTTAGTTGCTCCTTTATTTTAATTTGAACTTCTTCGTTTTATTCTTTAGTTATGAGGAAAAAATATAACTTTTTAAAAACTTTGAACTTCTCTATATTTTTAGTTTTTTCTTAGTTTTATTCATAGAAAAGTTAAAAAAAATAAACATCAAACACATTTTTTAATATTGCATTTCATACTTGTATTTTTCGTAGAAACAGGGAGAATTTGAGGTTTTTGTATACAACGAACTACTGCATTTTTTATTTTGATCTTCTTTGAACTCTCGAATTGATTATATTTGAACTTCCAGAGTTATTTTTGTCTTGGTGGAGCATTTGTTTTCTTATTTTGTTTTTACGACATAATTATGTTTGTGCTCTGTTTTCTCCTTTTTTGGATTTATCTATGTCGTGGTTTTGAACTTGCTCGGGGCTTCCCTGTATTTTGTAGTTCTTTTAACCGAAACCAACATACTAAAAACACATTATTTTTTGCATCAACTCATAATATTAAACTTCAAGAAAAAGTACAAAACAAGAAAGTAGACACCATGATGTACAAATGGGGGCCAAATAAACTAACGATCTGATTCCCTTCTTATGCTCACTGAATTTCACATGTACAAATGGACTTCACTTCACGGTTTGACCTTCATTCATACACGTACATCCAGCCCAAAATCAAAATGAAAACCATGCCTCTCCAGACACAACATGTGCATAGATGTTCCTTTACAATTATTTCCGAACTTCTATGGCCAATGCTTTTTTTCTGTAGAATATGCACAACAACTATAGAAGAGAGATTTTTTTGCTGGATGGACAGAGAAGTTCAACAACGAGGCAGAGGAGGACATTGGCTGGAAGCGGCCTCACAAGAAGCAACACTGCATGCCAGCAACATCGATTCTCATGAAGGACGACCATCTTCCGAATGGCGACACCCCTGTCCCCTACACCTCATGTGTGACCTTCTCTCCTGCCATGTGTTGAACTTCTTCCTCCCGCTGTTCATGTGGGTAGCGAGCAGTAGAGTAGCACGGAGGATCCTGGAGACACAAACTTTTGAGCATAAATGAGAGAAAAAAAGCACCAAATAGTAGGGGACTGCTGCTACTAAACCAAATACGGAAGGCTCCAGCCACAACATGTTTGAAATACCATAAACATACAAGATTTTCAAAATAAAGTATACATGTTGTTCTATGATGTCGTTCATGTGTGCACAAACATTATTTCAAAATAAGAGAATGTGCCATTGTACTAATCTAGAATCAAAATTATGTGTGGAATAATAATTGAAACATAACCAGAAGGGGCTCGATTTATCCACAACAATACAAAGTATCCAAGATATTTGCAAAACTGGAACATAACAAGAAGGTCAAGTAGGCAAACTTGTTTCCTTCCACAAACTATGTTTTTTTCCTTTTTTGAACTTCCAATTTTTTTATCATTGAACTTCATGTGCTTTGCACGCACGCCTCTCACACATAGAGCACACACACAGAACACACGCACACACCACACACACAAAGAGAGAACCAACGAATGCTATACACAAAAGAAATTGTTCAGAACAAACAGCCATAGCCTGCATTAGCCTCAACAACCGCAGATGGAAGTCCAGAGAAAAATCCACTGTCGTTCTCCTTCCCTATCGGCAGCAGCAGAATTGCGCATCATTTTTCGTTTTCTCCTCTTAGCCTCTAGATGAACACCTGCATGCCACAAGCAATGGATCAGTCAATGGAGGAGCAAGCAATTTGGAGAAGAGAGATGGGGCTACGAAGCATATGCCGAAAAAAATTCTGTTTCACCTAGATGGCCGGCGTGATTCAAAGCCCCCCATGCTGCAGTTCGGACACAATTGCAGAGGAGGGAATCAGCGTGGGTCCTCTGTGGCGGTGCTCTAAGGGGGATATGCTGGGCCACGACGGGCGGTGGATAGCGGTGGTCGCCAGGATCCAGGAAAGGTCCGCTGGCAGTGGCCGCATCTAGAGAGTGGGAGGAGCACTACGACGGAAGGCGAGACGGTGGTTGTCGGCAGTGCGCGTGGAGTTGACGTCTCGTGGAGTAGCCAGGCGATGGTGGTTTTTAGCGGCGCGCTTGGAGGGAGGGCCACCGCCACAGTTGAGCAGGGGGAGGCGGCTTCCATGGTTGAAGTAGGGGGAGGGGGCGCGGCGGTTGGATCCTGGTGGGGGCGATGGCGGCGCGAGATCCTGGTCGGGGGCGGCGTGCGTCGCCGGCGCCGGCGGGGGTGGGTTGGGGGCGCCCACGCGCTGGGTAGCTGCGGGAGGGAGGCAGCGCGTGGGGTGGGCTGGTGGGTAACATGGGGGTCGATGGGGTGGGAGGTTGAGGACGTGGGTTCAGTTTTTTCTTTTGGGCTGCAGTTTCGGTGGTTTCGGGAGTTCAGGAATGGGCCTATATAGGGTTGATCGTGATCTAAATAACTATTTTAATTCCAGGATCAGAATAGTGTCACTCTTTCTCTCTATATATATTCTGATACCAGTAATAGAATAATATTCTGTTACCCTCCGGGCCTATAAGGGCACGACGCGTCCCCGACCGACCCAAATTTCAAGACGACCCGCTTTCTCTGGCAGGAAGCGGCCGATTCTTGAAGCGGCGGCGGCGATGGCGGTGAGCGAGGAGCCCGCGGTGCCATGACCCGCCCGACGGCGAGTTTGCACCACCCACCCCCGATCCACACCCACTGTAACACCCACGATGCGGCTATATCTCCCACGTGTCGAAGAACGACTTAGAGGCATAACCGCATGGTGGTTTTGTCGCAAGAAGGGTCATCTTCACACAATCCCATGTAATGAACAAGAATGGGATAAAGAGAGTTGGCTTACAATCGCCACTTCACACAATACATAATTTAGATCATACATCATTCAAATACACTCATAGACCGGCTACGGTCAAAATCCAAATGAAAAGAAGACAACCCCAAATGCTAGATCCCTGATCGTCCCGACTGGGCTCCGCTACTGATCATCTGGAAATGAAACATAGTAACGACCAAGATCCTCACCAAACTCCCACTTGAGCTCGGTTGCGCCACTTGCGCTGGTATCCTCGGCACTTGCATCTGTTTTGGTAGAATCAGGAGCCACGGGACTCAAAGAATCTCACACCATGAGATCAAGACTATTTAAGCTCAAAGGTAGGAAAAGGGGTAATCTGGTGGAGCTGCAGCAAGCACTAAGCATATATGGTGGCTAACATACGCAAGTGAGAGCGAGTAGAGAAGCAACGCATCGGTCGAGAAGCTAGAAGCGATCAAGAAGTGATCCTGAAACTACTTACGGTCATACATAGCTCAAACCGTGTTCACTTCCTGGACTCCGCCGAGAAGAAACCATCACGGCTACACACGCGGTTGATGCATTTTAATGAAGTCAAGTGTCAAGTTATCTACAACCGGACATTAACAAATTCCCATCTGCCTCATAACCGCGGGCACGGCTTTCGAAATATAATAACCTACAGGGGTGTCCCAACTTAGCCCATCATAAGCTCTCACGATCAACGAAGGATATACCTTCTCCCAATAAGACCCGATCAGTCTCGGAATCCCGGTTCGCAAGACATTTCGACAATGGTAAAACTAGACCAGCAAAGCCGCCCGATGTGCTGACAAATCCCGATAGGAGCTGCACATATCTCACTCTCAGGGCAACATCGGATGAGACATCCTACGAGTAAAACCAGACCTCGAGTTTCCCCGAGGGGGGCCCGCAGTCTACTCAGTTCGGACCAACACTCGAAGGAGCACTGGCCGGGGGGGGGCTAAAATAAAGATGACCCTCAGGCTCGCGAAAACCCAAGGGAAAAAGGGTATAGGTGGCAAATGGTAAAACCAAGGTTGGGCCTTGCTGGAGGAGTTTTATTCAAAGTGAATGTCAAGGGGGTCCCATAAATCACCCAACCGCGTAAGGAACGCAAAATCAAGGAACATAACACCGGTATGACGGAAACTAGGGTAGCAAGAGTGGAACAAAACACCAGGCATAAGGCCGAGCCTTCCACCCTTCACCAAGTATATAGGTGCATTAATTAAATAATAGATATTGTGATATCCCAAAATATCCATGTTCCAACAAGGAACAAACTTCATCTTTACCTGCAACTAGCAACGCTATAAGAGGGGCTGAGCAAAAGCGGTGACATAGCCAAACAACGGTTTTCATAGGACAGGATGGTTAGAGGCTTGACATGGCAATAGGGAGGCATGATAAACAATGGCAGGTAGAGCTAACATAACGATAGAGCGAGCAACTAGCAAAGCAAAGATAGAAGTGATATCGAAGGTATGGTCATCTTGCCTGCAAGGTTCTTAGAGTTGTCGAAGGCTTGATCCTCGTAGGCGTTCTCAACAGGTTCCTCGTTCACGTACTCGTCACTCGGCTCTACCCAAAGCAAGAACACAAGCAATGGAACCACAATCAAACATGGAGCAATGCACAAGCAACATGATGCAATACATGACATGATATGCGAGATGGGATATTCAATGCAAATGCGGGCTCCGGAAGGGAAAATGATGAACAAGGCATTAACTTGGCAAACCAAGTATGCCGCTGGAAAGATGAGATGATTTCGGTTGAAATCGATATAAAGATCACTGGAATCGGATGCACGGTTTGCAAATGACAAGCAAAACAAGAATGACACAAATCTGCGATTAACATCACGATGCTACTTAGCATGCAACAAGAAACTATGCTACAGCACCCCAACATAAAAACAAAGCATATGGCAGTGATCTACAGGAGATGCTTGACAAAAGAGGAACACTAAGCTACGGCTAAATCACATCATAACAGGTTCAAACAAGCATGGGAAAAGTGCAAAAGATATCAGGTTTGACATGGCATAAACAGTATCAGGTAGAAATGTTCAGAGCAAGCAATCAACATGCTACAGGAACTTATAATAGCAAAACAAGGCATGAAATGATTCTACTCCAATCATAGAACAGAAGTCCCTTACTGACGATGAGCCAAAAAGGATCAGAAGAAATGATGGCATGCATGTAAACATAGCAAGTTTAGTTATGATTCAAAGAACTCAAAGATGGCATCGACAGATTATTTAAGGCACCTTCGTGAGCTCGATGCACTCACTACAGAGCATTTCATGATAAACTAAGCATACATCCATCAAGAAGACATGGCATAGAAGCTAAACATGGCTAGAACAACATCATAGCATACACGGATCAACTACAACAACCTTGTAAAAATTGAATATCATGTAAACAATCTGCCAGGAAACATTTTGTAGCAAAAGTAGAGCACGAAAAAGACATGCTAGACTACTCCATAATTGCAAACAGGGGCATGAATGGATAGAGCATAACCATATGTTCAAAACATCCTTACTGAAGTATCTCATAATAAGCATGGATCTCTCTGTAGCATCAAGTTTACATGGCATAAAAATAACAGCAGAACAGGGGCTGAAATCAGCAACATCACGATGCCTAGTTTGCATGCTTGTTCTAGTCACCACAGAGATCACAAAAATACATGGCATACACCCCTCTAAAGATGGCATGGCATAGAACAAAACACCTGTAGGGCTCAAGTTCATAAGATGCACACATCAATCATGGCAAAAATGACAAAAGTGCATGTTCTGATAAGAATCTGAAACTAACATCACATAGCCCTCTTCCAACAGAATTTCGGGCATCGAGATGACCTCAAATGAAAATGATGCAATGAGATGAAATGATGTACTCATTGAGACGAACAATTCGGTATGCTACATGCCCAAAACGGAGCTACAGGTGCAGAGTTATGGTGCGATGAACCTGCAACAAATTACTGACACAAAAAATGATAGTGGATTTCGGGGGAGAAGGAAGTCAACCCTAGTCTCAGATCTGGATCCGGCTCGGCACGCGGATCGAGGCGAAGCCGGAGACTCGCCGAAGAAGAGGACGGCCGGAGGAGGACGGGCCGGCCGGGCGGAGGCGGCGGCCGACGGCGGGCGGCGCTGATCTTGGGCGGCGAGGCGATTTGCGGCGGAGACGCGGACGCTGGGCGGCGCGAGGACGGCGACGGCGGCGGTGGTCAGAGGCGCGGACGCTGGGCGGCACGGAGGACGGCGACGGCGGCGGCGGTCAAGTGTGGGGCGGCGAGGACGGCGGCGGCGGCGCGCGCGGCCGGGGGCGGGCGCGGAACTGGCGGGCAGCGGTGGCGCTGATGGCCGGGGCCACGTGGTGGCGGCGGGGCGACCCGGACGTTTCCGGCTGCGGTCGGACGTGTCCGGTGGCGGCGGGGACGAATCTGCTAGGGTTAGGGGTGGAATGACTCGAAATTTCGGGAGGAGGGGTGTTTTTATAGGTAGAGGGAGCTAGGAGGCTCCAAATGGAGTGCGGTTTTCGCCCACACGATCGTGATCCGACGACGGAGAGCATGGAAGTGACTTAGATGGGTTATTGGGCTGTTTTAAAGGGGTGTTGTGCTGCAACCCAAAAGAGGCCTTTGTGGCTACCCGGTTAACCGTTGGAGTATCAAACGACCTCCAAATGGCACGAAACTTGACAGGTGGTCTACCGGTGGTATACCAAGGCCACTTGGCAAGGATCGGTCCATTCCGAGAACATTTAACACCCGCACACGAAAAAGAGGCAAGAGGGGTGCGCCGGTGCATGTGGGAGTGTCGGATTGCAAAACGGACAACGGGGAAAATGCTCGGATGCATGAGACGAACACGTATGCAAATGAGATGCACATGATGACATGATATGAGATGCATGACATGAACAAAATGCAAAACGAAAAACAAAACCCAACCACGGAGGGAATACCATAGCACATAGCCGAAAATGGCAAGAGTTGGAGTTACAAATATGGAAAGCTACATCCGGGGTGTTACAACACTCCACCACTACAAGAGGATCTCGTCCCGAGATCTAGGACTGAAAGAACTCCGGATATTTGGAACGGAGGTGATCCTCGCGCCCTGTGTGGCTTCTCGGTCGAATGGTGTGACCACTTCACTTTCGTGAATTTGATTGACTTGTTGCGAGTCTTGCGCTCGGTTTCTTCAAGAATAGCAACGGGTGCTCATGATAAGAGAGATCTTCTTGGAGGTCAATTTCTTCGGTTGATAGTGCGCTCGAGTCTTGAAGCACTTGCGAAGCTGTGACACGTGAAACACATCGTGCACGTTTGCAAAATTGGACGGAAGCTCAAGTTGATTGGCGAGATCGCCTCTTTTGCCAATGATCTTGAAAGGACCCACGTATCTAGGGGCAAGCTTCCCTTTGATACCGGGCGGCAGTGTCTTTCATTGGAGAGACACGGAGGTAGACATGGTCTCCGATTTCAAAAGCCACATCACGGTGCTTGTCATCATAATAGCTCCTCTGGCATGATTGCGCGGCCTTAAGATTCTCACGAATGACTTTGCACATTTCTTCGGCTTCTGTGATCAAGTCGTTGCCAAGAAGTTGGCGTTCACCTGTCTCGGACCAATTGAGAGGAGTACGGCACTTTCTGCCATAGAGAATTTCGAATGGGGCCTTGCCCGAACTCGCTTGGAAGCTGTTGTTGTACGAGAATTCGGCATAAGGAAGAAAATCTTCCCACTTCATGCCAAAGGAAATGACACAAGCCCTGAGCATATCTTCAAGGATTTGATTGACTCGCTCGACTTGGCCACTTGTTTCAGGATGGAAAGCTGTGCTGAAATGAATGTTGGTGCCCATGGCCTTCTGAAAGGATTCCTAGAACTTAGAAGTGAAGATGCTTCCACGGTCTGAAGAGATCAATTGTGGAATGCCGTGCAAGGAGACAATTCTGGAGGTGTATAGCTCTGCCAGCTGAGCTGCTGTGATAGATTCTTTGATAGGAAGGAAATGAGCCACTTAGTAAGCTTGTCAATGACAACGAAGATAGCATCATTTCCACGCTTGGACTTAGGAAATCCAGTCACGAAGTCCATCTCGATATGATCAAACTTCCATTCCGGAATAGCAAGAGGTTGGAGGAGACCAGCTAGTCGTTGGTGTTCTGCTTTCACCCTTCTGCACACATCACATACATTCACGAATTGAGCAATTTCTCGCTTCATTCGAGTCCACCAATACGACTGCTTGAGGTCATGGTACATCTTCATACTTCCAGGATGAATGTATAGAAGGGAATTGTGTGCCTCGTTCATAATGACTTTTCTCAGATCGCCTTTTGGAACCACAATTCGATCCTCGAAGAAAAGAGTATCTTTGTCATCCAAGCGATAGCACTTGTATTTGGAAATGCCCTTGTTAATACCACGTTTCACCTTCTTCACCATGGTATCCAGGAGTTGTGCCTCACGAATTTGATCTTCCAAAGTAGGAGAGACTATGAGGTTGGCAAGAAAGCCTTGAGGAACAACTTGAAGATTCAACTGCGGAAAGCTTCACAAAGATCCGGTTGAAATGGTTTAAGAATTAGATCATTGTAATAAGCCTTTACGCTCGAGCATCTGCAATCACATTCGCCTTGCCAGAGTATATTCAATACTTGGATTGTACTCTTGAATCATTTCGACCCATCGAAGTTTGCTCGAGGTTGAGGTTGGGTTGAGTGAAGATATACTTGAGACTCTTGTGATCGGTGAAAATGTCCACTTTCCTTCCCAACAAGAGATGTCTCCACGTTATCAATGCATGGACAATCGCCGCCAACTCAAGATCGTGAGTGGGGTAGTTCTTTTCGTTGAGCTTCAACCGACGAGAGGTATAGGCCACAACTTTCTTCTCTTGCATTAACACAAGATCGAGACCTTGAAGAGAAGCATCACGAAAAACTTGAATGGCTTGGATTCATCAGAGGAGTCAAGACAGAGCTGTGACTAGCTTCTCTTTGAGGGTGTTGAAAGCAACGTCACATTCAAAGGCCCGCACATACTTGACATGCTTCGAGGAGGTTGGAAAGAGGCTTTGCAATCTTAGAGAAGTTCTCAACGAATCTTCGGCAATAGCTTGCAAGACCAAGAAAACTGCGGAGCTGCTTGACATTCTGAGGAGGTTCCCAATTCACAATTGAAGACACTTTCTTGGGATTAACAGCGATGCCCTTGGCGGAGATGATGTGACCAAGATAAAGAACTTCATCAAGCCAGAACTCACATTTGGAAAACTTCGCATAGAATTGATGCTCTCTAAGCTTGTCGAGCACCAATCGCAAATGTTTGGCATGATCCTGCTTATTCTTGGAGAAGACCAAAATATCATCGAGATACACCAAGACGAATTCATTGGTGTAGGGGTTGAAGATGAAGTTCATCATTCGAGAGAATGTTGGAGGAGCATTGACAAGGCCGAAAGACATGACAGTTGTCACGCCCAAGATGCGACCCTATCCTAAAGGAACTCGAAGGTCCCACCAAGGATAGAAGCGCATCTTGAAGACGCTTTTGCAAGGTGGACATCATTACATCAACATTACATAATAGTTGGGGATACATACAAGAGGCATACAATGCCACAAAAATACAACAATACAACATACAAGAACAACATCCGACTACGGATGAATCATAAACAGAAACTCAAACAATATCCACCACGCTAGCCCAGTGCCGACGACCGAACCTATCCTCGATCAAGAAGAAGCGTAAGAAGAACTCCAAACAAGCAAACATCGCTCTCGCGTCATGATCATCGTGATAACTTGTACTGCAATCGTTGTTGTAGTAATCAGGAGCCACGAGGACTCAAAGAATCCCATTACCATGGGTATCAAGACTAGCAAAGCTTAATGGGAAAGGAAGGGGTAAAGTGGTGAGGTTGCAGCAATGACTAAGCATATATGGTGGCTAACATACACAAATGAGAGCGAGAAGAGAAACAAAGGAACGGTCGTGAAGTCGGCAATGATTAAGAGGTGATCTTGAACTCCTACTTACGCCAAGCATAACCCAAAGACCGTGTTCACTTCCGGACTCCGCCGAGAAGAGACCATCACGGCTACACACATGGTTGATGCGTTTTAATTCGGATCCGTGTCAAGTTATCTACAACCGACATTAACAAATTCCCATCGCCACATAACCGGGCACGGCTCTCGAAAGTTTATACCTGCGGGGTGTCCCAACTTAGCCCATGACAAGCTCTCGCGATCAACGAAGAATAGACCTTCTCCGTGAAGACCCGATCGGTCTCGGAATCCCGTTTACAAGACATTTCGACAATGGTAAAACAAGACCAGCAAAGCCGCCTGATCGCCCGGCAATCCCGATAGGAGCTGCACATATCTCGTTCTCGAGGGCAACACCGATGAGACATCCTGCGAGTAAAACCAGACCTCGAGTTGCCCGAGGGGCCCCCGATCTACTCGGTTCGGACCAGCACTTTGACAAGCACCGCCCGGGGCTAAATAAAGATGACCCTCGGGTTGGCCACCCAAGGAAGGGTATATGTGGTGGTGAGGCAAATGGTAAAACCAAGGTTGGGCCTTCTTTGGACAAGTTTTATTCAAAGCGAACCGTCGGGGGTCCCATAAATCACCCGACCGCGTAAGGAACGCAAAATCCAGAACATAACACCGTATGACGGAAACTAGGCGGCAAGAGTGGAACAAAACACGGGCATAAGGCCGAGCCTTCCACCCTTTACCAAGTATATAGATGCATTAATAATATAAGAGATATTGTGATATCCCAACATAACCCTGTCCACCATGGAGAAATCTTCATCTTCACCTGCAGCTAGCAACGCTATAAGAGGGGCTGAGCAAAGCGGTAACATAGCCAAACAACGGTTTGCTAGGAAGGTGTCAAAGGTTAGAGGTTCATGGCTATTTGGGAGGCTTGATGAGCAAAAGATAGGTAGCGCAGCAAAGCGATAGAATGAAGCAACTAGCATAGCAATGATAGTAGTGAGATCCAGGGTAGCAGTCATCTTACCTGAAATCCCGCAAGGAAGAAGAACGAGTCCATGAAGAAGACGAACGAGAGTAGTCGAACGAATCCTCACAATCGCAACATTACCGGAACTTAGAAGCAACACCGGAAAGAAACAAACAACATGGTAAATGCACAAGCATAAACATGGCATGATGCACAAACAAGTATGATGCATGTCCGGTTCAATGAGGCATGGCACGGCAAAGTGCAACAAACAGTACTACAAGTTAAGTGGAGCTCAATATGCAACGAGTTGCATATTGACGAAACACCACATCTGAGTTATTTAGTTCGCTCTCGTTTAGATACACAACAATGTTAAATGTTGTTTAACATGGCAAGGGGTGTAACAAAAGTAAACTAACTATTTAGGCAAGTTTAAATGAGGCCGGAACAACGAACAACAATTCCGGAAAATCCTCATGAGCAATATTCGAATTTGGTACTGTTCTGCCCTAAACACAATTTTATTGTTGTTAAACAGCAAAATAAAGTGCACCATGTTAAACTAGGCATTTTTCCACCCCATTTACATATAAAGTTTATTTAAAACCGATACGGTTATTTAGTTATGAGATAAATCATTTGAACATGGCATTTGAGCAAGTTTAATCAAACAACATATTTAAAAATATCTAACATGGATGAAAGTGGCATATTCTTAATCTACACAAAATTCTAAGCATTTTACATGTTTAAAACATTTTAATCCGATGCACGGTTTGTGAGTTATTAAATGCATGATCTAGGGGGACTTTTCTGCAAATCTGTAAATCACTGGATAAAAGGAAATTCGCAGGTCTGTAAAAAAAACATAAGCGGGCGAATCTGAACAAAGGGCAAACAGGCAGGCGGCTGGGCGGCTCACCATGGGCCACTGGGCCAGATCTGGAGAGGAAGCGAGGCAGGCCGTATCTGGCTCGGCTGGGCCTTGGCCAGCAGGCGAAGGGGAGGCAGCCTAGGCGCGTGTGGTCGTGGGACTTGGCGCGGTCAACGGTGAGGAGGGGAGACCGGTTTGGGGCGATGCAGGCGCCTCGTCCTGGAAGCAGAGGACACAAAGGGCGGGACTGGCACCAAGGCGTCTCCGGCGACAGTGGAAGGACGAGGGGGACGGATCCGCGATGGGAATCTGCGATGAGGATCCGTGGCGGGCTCGGGTTCCAGATGGCGGATCCGGAGGGGTCGGCGAGGTTGGAGCTCCATGGGGCTTGAGGACTTGGTGTACAAGGGCGGCGGCGATGTCGCATTCGGGTGGCGGAGCTCGTCGCGGAGGGGCGGCGCGGCAGTCCGTGGTGGTTGGAGACGAGGCGAGTGGAGGAGCACTCGGCGCTCGGCGCCTTCGCTGCTCAGCGGCCTGCAAGGAACAACGGACGGGGAGGCGCCAGAGAGAGAGTTCAGCAGGAGGAAGAGAAGAGATGGGGCTCGAGGGGGTTCTGCTAGAGGTGGTCGTCGGCGATGTGAGGGACTCGATCGGGAGCTCCTCTCCTGCTCCAGATCGAGGAGGCTGTGGAATTTTGGATCGGGAGGGGAAGGTGGAGGCTTGGCTGCGCTGGGTCTGGCCAAGTGGAGGCAGGGGACTGGGTACGTGCGGATTGTGAGGAGAGAGCGGCGGCGGCTGCGGGATTGGAGGGAATTGGTCTGCCTAGGGTCTAGGGTTAGGCAAAATATATAGCAAGTGGGTTTTGGGTTAGGGCTATCTCGTCCCTCCGATCGTAATCGGACAGGCAGAAAATAGGCTAGGGAAGTCCAAATAAGAAAACGGAGATGTTTTCGGATGTTTGGGGATGATCCGGATCCATCGGTAAAGACCGAAAGGTGTCGAGTTCGGCAAGTTTGACATGCGCAAGAGGGGGTGGGTGCTTGTGCAGAGAGGTTAAGTGGTTTGACAAGAGGGAAACGAAAAACACGGTTGGTCTCGGAACGGTCAACGAAGGCAAGGGGGGACGCGGCAACTACGAGCGGGTGCAAGTTTTATGGAAAACATGAAGATGCAATGCGCATGATGCTATGAGACGAGATGCAAGACATGAACAACATGCAAAACAAAAGACAAAACCCAACCACGAAGGTAAAATCGTATCACATCTCCGGAAAAAGGCAAGAGTTGGAGTTATGAATATGGAAAGTTGTATCCGGGGCGTTACAACACTCCACCACTACGAGAGGATCTCGTCCCGAGATCTAGGATGGCACCGGGGGGAAAAGGAAGAGGAAGATAAGAGGTAAACTAAGTTGCTTCTTTGACGAACGAGTGAAACCACGAACCTTGAGAGGTTGAGCAATTTAAAATAAAGAGTACAACAGAGATGAATGAGATTGCAAACAATCCGTTAGAAAAGAGGAAAAAGGAAGATTACGAGAACTTGAAGGTTGCAAAGACATGAATCAAGAGTTTCACGAATGAAAAGAATATGACCACCTCGGTATAATGAGATAGCCAAGGAACAAGAATGACAGAATTTGGACAGCACTCCAGTAGAAAAGAGAAGAAAACTTGATGAGATGAAAAGATATTGAAGAGATGATACAACACTCAGGTTAAATGGATAAGCCAGAAAAGAACACGATCCTCACAAAATGAGGTGATGGGTGAAGAGCACAACATCACAATGCCTCCATAACGAAAGAATAGAAGTTAGATCGTTGGGATAACGGGACGGAGAAGAAAATGACAACTTTTGCCACTAGTGAACTTGGAAAGCATCCTTGCAAAGAAGAATCGAACGGAGTTGTTGGAAAATCAACAACGAGAAGCACAAGCTTGTTGTGGGCTTAAGGAAAACATCTCGAGACTATGAGGTGACAACCGGCCACTAATGGAAACCAATGATTTGATTGAGAGCACCAAAGAGATGAAAAACTTCTTCCACCAAGTGAATAAAGAGCAAGCTTGGGTCATGCATAATCACCACAAATAGCAACAACCCTTAAGGAAAGGCTTTAGGTGAAATATGACACAAGATAACTCCAACAAAGGGATTGATGGATTTAAAATACCTCATTCTTGACAACAATATGAATCATGAAACATGAAGGAAATTGCCAAGAATGATATAACACCACCTCAAAAGATAAGGTAGAAAGAATTGCACTTTGGAACGCAAGATGAAGAATACTTGAGCTCCTCAAAACAAAACATGTGTTGAGCACCATGTTTATTTTAGAGTATAGCTTGGCGGATCATAAATTCAAGAGAAAACTTGAAGAACAATTGAAGGAAGAGAGGAATCCTTGACGAACCACCATGTAGAGCCTCAATGAAGAACTCCGGTAATAAAAGGATGATAAAAAAAGAGAAGTTGAAAACACAAGGTGAAGCCTTGCAATGATTTAGATGGAGCTTCGCGATGATAATGCGGAAAACTTGGAACTCCGGAAAAGAAAAGATGAAGCATCTTGAACCGAGAAATGTGACATGATGAATAACTATGGAAAGAAGAAACTAGATCACTTGGATGAAACAATAATAAGAATTACGTTATGCGTATCCTTCACCAATTTAAATTGATGACAAGCAACGGATTTGGCATACTACTTATTCTTCTTGAGGGATTAAGGATAGAGATAGCGCAAACTTGAGAAGGTATTGATGGAACCACCGGTGGGATTTGGAAACAACGAATGAACGAATGAATGAATTGATACGATGACAAAGGAAGAGAAATCTTGAACGAACCACCGTAAGAATTGAAAATGAAAGTAGCAAAGGCACAATTCACCGGGAAGAATTGGAGAAAAAGAAAACGAAGATACTTGAGAGGATTTAGATACATGAGAACGAAGAGATCATGAACTGATTAGAGGATATTTGAACGATGCACCGGCAAGATTTGGAGAACGATAGCTGCACGCTGAGAATGAAGAATTATGACATGATGGCCTTCGGAGGAAAGAAATGAAATCAACTCATGAAATGCTCCGGATGGTAAGAAAAGAATTCTCACAATCGAAAACAATTATGAGAGGATGGCATCAAGCTTGAACTACGCCTCTTTGGAACAACGGGTAAGGATTTAATAGGAACTCTTCTTCGGTCTTCAAAATCCGAGAATGACGACGAGAAACACCACCATGAATTGTTGAGATACTCCGGGAGAATTAAAAGAGGAAAGGTTTAGCCAAAGATGAAAAGAATTTGGAAGCGATCTTGGAGAAGGCATGTGACTGATGGGATCCATTCTTACATCACACTTGAAAAGAATTTGAGAATAACTCCGGGAAAATTAGGAGAGTCAGGTAAGATCCTGGGAAAAGACCTGTGGGTTAGGGCCCACTCGAAAGAACCATCGTTGAAGGATTTTAAAGAGAGGTTGCACCGGTTGAATTAAATGGCTTGAATGAGATATCAATCTCCAAATGGCTTGAACGGATTAAGAATGGAAACACAAATCTTCTGAGATATCTTCAACACTCTGGAACAACTAAATAGCAAGAGGTGAGTGATTGAGAGGTGCACCGGCATGAGAAAGCATTTGACACGAGGAAAGGAATATGATCAACACTGAAATCTTGAATTGGATCCACCGGAGAAGCAAAAAAGAACGGAGGATGATGAACTTGAAGCTCGTGAGCATCTTCACGAGGGATCACCGGATCAGAACATTGATTGAAAAGAATGAAGAGACTTCCCACAAATAAAAGGATACATGATTAAGAAATCTGAGTCCTTGAAGAAAACGGGTGGGAGGGTGGGGAAAACAAAGACAACTTGGGATGAAAGAAACAAACACCGTTGAGAAAACTTAGAATTGATCTTGCGGATGAGGAGAATGATGGGATCATCTCGAAGAGAAGCGCACCGGTTGGAAAAGAATTAACATGACAACCTCAATGATCAAAAAGGATTAGTATTCACATAGCAATATGAGAACACTGTTTAGGAAAGGTATGGATTCAACATTTGACATTGAAGCAACTCGAATACCAGAAATAAAACAAAACAAAGGATTTGGCTTGCAGAATAAGCCAGAAACAAACATATGATAGAGATTTACCCAATCCCGTATCATGCATTTGTCGGAAAGATATTCTAGGAGCTACTTGAATTCCCACCTATAAACTCCCGATACTTTCTGGTTATGCAATCAGGTGTTGGGGATACAGGGGAAGCAATATATCTCACCCAAACTAACAATACCTACATCCAAGCTGTATCCATCCGTCAACACATAACCAAGAAACCTTCGGAAATCGTGTACCTCAACCTTCGAAAAGCATCCGTTATACGAGTTATGGCAATACTCCCGAACTCCCCAAAGATCGGGTGACGCCGAGGTTATATCACCAACAACTGCATAAAAGAGATTTTCGATGTCGGCAAAACTCGGGTATTCCAGAACTGCAACAATAAAATTATGACGACAACACCTCGGAGCTCAACTCCCGGGACACCGCACAACCCCTAAATGTCGAGGCACCAAGAACAATGTTCTCGCTATAAGAATATCGAACGATCCCAAGATACCCGCGTGATCCTAAAAAAATTCGTGAAATTTGAGGAGAGGAAAGACAAAACATCTACGTCAGGAGTCCTCACTAGAGCGACGAAGGGGCTGAGGAGTAAAAAGAATCCTACTCTCCGATATATATAATCCTAAGACTCAAAATAGTTTTCTTCTAGACTCAACAACGGCCAACAATCAAGGGGGCTCCTATGGTCGGTCGAGGCTCGATACTAACTTATCACGCCTAAGATGCGACCCTATCCTAAAGGAACTCAAGGTCCCACCAAGATAGAAGCGCATCTTGAAGACGCTTTGCAAGGTGGATATCATTACATCAACATTACATAATAGTTGGGGATACATACAAGAGGCATACAATGCCACAAAAATACAACAATACAACATACAAGAACAACATCCGACTACGGATGAATCATAAACGTAAACTCAAACAATATCCACCTCGCTAGCCCAGTCTGCCGACCGAACCTATCCCCGATCAAGAAGAAGCGTAAGAAGAACTCCAAACAAGCAAACATTGCTCTCGGCCATGATCATCGCATAACTCTGTACACGCAATCGTTGTTGTAGTAATCAGTGAGCCACGAGGACTCAAAGCAATCCCATTACCATGGGTATCAATACTAGCAAAGCTTAATGGGAAAGGAAGGGGGTAAAGTGGTGAGGTTGCAGCACCGACTAAGCATATATGGTGGCTAACATACGCAAATGAGAGCGAGAAGAGAAACAAAGGAATGGTCGTGAAGCTGGCAATGATCAAGAGGTGATCCTGAACTCCTACTTACGTCAAGCATAACCCAAAGACCGTGTTCACTTCCCGGACTCCGCCGAGAAGAGACCATCACGGCTACACACACGGTTGATGCGTTTTAATTCGGATCTGGTGTCAAGTTATCTACAACCGAACATTAACAAATTCCCATCTGCCACATAACCACGGGCACGGCTCTCAAAAGTTTATACCTGCAGGGTGTCCCAACTTAGCCCATGACAAGCTCTCGCGATCAACGAAGGAATAGACCTTCTCCGTGAAGACCCGATCAGTCTCGAATCCCGGTTTACAAGACATTTCGATAATGGTAAAACAAGACCAGCAAAGCCGCCCGATGCGCCAACAATCCCGATAGGAGCTGCACATATCTCGCTCGTGGCAACACCGATGAGACATCCTCACGAGTAAAACCAGACTCGAGTTGCCCGAGGGGCCCCGCATCTTCTCGGTTCGGACCAAGACTTAGACAAGCACTGGCCCGGGGGGGCTAAAATAAAGATGACCATCGGGTTGGCCGACACAAGGGAAGGGTATAGTGGTGGCGAGGCAAATGGTAAAACCAAGGTTGGGCCTTGCTAGACAAGTTTTATTCAAAGCGAACTGTCAGGGGGGGTCCCATAAGTCACCCGACCGCGTAAGGAACGCAAAATCCGGGAACATAACACCGGTATGACGGAAACTAGGGAGGCAAGAGTGGAACAAAACACCAGGCATAAGGCCGAGCCTTCCACCCTTTACCAAGTATATAGATGCATTAATAATATAAGAGATATTGTGACATCCCAACATAACCCTGTCCACCATGGAGAAATCTTCATCTTCACCTGCAGCTAGCAACGCTATAAGAGGGGCTGAGCAAAGCGGTAACACAGCCAAACAACGGTTTGCTACGAAGGTGTCAAAGGTTAGTGGTTCATGGCAATTTGGGAGGCTTGATTAGCAAAAGATAGGTAGCGCAGCAAAGCGATAGAACGAAGCAACTAGCATAGCAATGATAGTAGTGAGATCCAGGGTAGCGGTCATCTTGCCTGAAATCCCGCAAGGAAGAAGAACAAGTCCATGAAGAAGACGAATGAGAGTAGTCGAACGAATCCTCACAATCGCAACATTACCGGAACTTAGAAGCAACACCGGAAAGAAACAAACAACATGGTAAATGCACAAGCATAAACATGGCATGATGCATGTCCGGTTTAATGAGGCATGGCATGGCAAAGTGCAACAAACAGTACTACAAGTTAAGTGGAGCTCAATATGCAACGAGTTGCATATTGACGAAACACCACATCCGAGTTATTTAGTTCACTCTTGTTTAGATACACAACAATGTTAAATGTTGTTTAACATGGCAAGGGGTGTAACAAAAGTAAACTAACTATTTAGGCAAGTTTAAATGAGGCCGGAACAACGAACAACAATTCTGGAAAATCCTCATGAGCAATATTCGAATTTGGTACTGTTCTGCCCTAAACACAATTTTATTGTTGTTAAACAGCAAAATAAAGTGCACCATGTTAAACTAGGCATTTTTCCACCCCATTTGCATATAAAGTTTATTTAAAACCGAGGTACGGTTATTTAGTTACGAGATAAATCATTTGAACATGGCATTTGAGCAAGTTTAATCAAACAACATATTTAAACATATCTAACATGGATGAAAGTGGCATATTCTTAATCTACACAAAATTCTAAGCATTTTACATGTTTAAAACATTTTAATCCGATGCACGGTTTGTGAGTTATTAAATGCATGATCTATGGGGACTTTTCTGCAAATCTGTAAATCACTGGATAAAAGGAAATTCGCAGGTCTGTAAAAAAACATAAGCGGGCCGAATCTGGAACAGGGGCCAAACAGGGCAGGCGCTGGGGGCGGCTCACCATGGGCCACTGGGCCGGATCTGGAGAGGAAGCAAGGCAGGCCGGATGTGGCTCGGCTGGGCCTTGGCCAGCAGGCGAAGGGGAGGCAGCCCAGGCGCGTGCGGTCGTGGGACTTGGCGCGGTCAACGGTGAGGAGGGGAGACCGGTTCGGGGCGATGCAGGCGCCTCGTCCTGGAAGCAGAGGACACAGGCGGCGGGACCTGGCGCTGGCGTCTCCCGGCAACGAGTGGAAGGACGAGGGGGGGACGGATCCGGCGATGGGAACTCCGATGAAGATCCGGCGCGGGCTCGGGTTCCAGTGGCCGGATCCGGAGGGGTCGGCGAGGTTGGAGCTCCATGGGGCTTGAGGACTTGGTGTACAAGGGCGGCGGCGACATCGCAGTTCGGGCGGCGAAGCTCGTCGCGGAGGGGCGGCGCGGCAGTCTGTGGTGGTTGGAGACGAGGCGAGGTGGAGGAGCACTCGGGCGCTCGGGCGCTGCTGCTGCTCCAGGCGGCAGCCATGGTTCCCTACGAGGAACAATGGACGGGGGAGGCGCTGTGAGAGAGAGTTCAGGCAGGAGGAAGAGAAGAGATGGGGCTGCGAGGGGGGGATCCTGCTAGAGGTCGTCGTCGGCGATGACGAGGGACTCGATCGGGAGCTCCTCTCCCGTTCCAGATCGAGGAGGCTGTGGAATTTTGGATCGGGAGGGGAAGGTGGAGGCTTGGCCGCGCTGGGTCTGGCCAAGTGGAGGCAGGAGACTGGGTACGCGCGGATTGCAAGGAGAGAGCGGCGGCGGCTGCAGGATTGGAGGGAATTGGTCTGCCTAGGGTCTAGGGTTAGGCAAAATATATAGCAAGTGGGTTTTGGGTTAGGGCTATCTCGTCCCTCCGATCGTAATCGGACGGGCAGAAAAATAGGCTAGGGAAGTCCAAATAAGAAAAAGGAGATGTTTTCGGGATGTTTGGGGATGATCCGGATCCATCGGTAAAGACTGAGCGGGTCAGGTTCGGGCAAGTTTCGGACACGCGCAAGAGGGGGTGGGTACTTGTGCAGAGAGGTTAAGTGGTTTGACAAGAGGGAAACGAAAAAAACGGTTGGTCTCAGAACGGTCAACGAAGGCAAGGGGGGACGCGGCAACTACGAACGGGTGCAAGTTTTATGGAAAACATGCAGATGCAATGCGCATGATGCTATGAGATGAGATGCAAGACATGAACGACAGGCAAAACAAAAGACAAAACCCAACCATGAAGGTAAAATCATATCGCATCTCCGGAAAAAGGCAAGAGTTGGAGTTACGAATATGGAAAGTTGTATCCGGGGCGTTACAACAGTATATTCATAAGAACCAAAGCTTGTTCTGAATGCTGTCTTGGGAATATCTTGTTCACGAATGCGAATCTGATGATAACCCATACGAAGGTCAAGCTTGGAGAATACTTTAGCACCTTTGAGTTGCTCGAAAAGCTCATTGATGTTGGGAAGTGGATACTTGTTCTTGATTGTCTTCTTATTCAATGGACGGTAATCGACGCAAAGTCGGTCCGTGCCATCCTTCTTCTGGACAAAAAGAACTCCACAACCCAATGGAGATGAACTCGGTCTGATCAAACCCAGACGCTCTTGTTCATCGAGTTGTTTCTTCAATTCCTTCAGCTCCTTGGGTCCAAGCTTGTATGGACGCTTGCAAACGGGTTCAGTGCCAGGCTCAAGATCGATAACGAATTCGACTGGCCGGTGTGGAGGCATAACCGGAAGCTCTTCTGGAAAGACATCTTGGTACTCACAAACGACTGGAATTTGAGAAATAGCATCCAACTCGCCCTTCTCATTGAGAGAGAATAACCGAATGGTTTCATCACGAGCGGCATAGATGATAACATCCTTAGAAGAGTGTGTCAATTGAATTTCCCTGGCAGCACAATCAAGTTGAGCTTTGTGCTGAGAAAGCCAGTCCATCCCAAGAATTAGATCAATATCTGAGTCACCAAGAACAATTGGTTTAGCCAGAAATTTATAGTTGCCCAACTGGATGGAAACATCAGGAGCAACCAAACTAGAAGTCATAAGTTTTCCCGGAGAAACAACTTGCATAACTTTGGACAAGACCTCTGTGTCCACATTGTGCTCTGATGCAAATGGGTATGACATGAAAGAATGCGATGCACCAAGATCGAATAAGACTTTTGCAGAATAGAGTTAATCGGAAGGTTACCCATGATCACATCTCAAGAATCCTCCGCTCGAGCTGCATTCATCATGTTCACCTTTGCATGCTTTGGATTATGCTTGACCAACGCATTGCTTGAAGACCTCACAGGAGGAGGAGGAGGAAGGCGCCTTTGGTCAAGCATTTGTTCGCAGAGTGACCTTTCTGCTGGCACTTGTTGCAAGTCACTTCTGAGAGCGGACAATGATACGGAGCATTTGATCTTGGAGCTTGAGAATTTGACTTGTTTTGATGGCTTGGGTTGGGTGGGTGGAAGATCCACGACCACCGAGTTCTTCTCACGGTAAGGCCGACGAAACGGAGGAGGAGGAAGGTAGAACTTTTGTCGCTTAGCTGCCACTTGGGAGGAAGAAGAAGACCGAATCGCATCCCCGATTCTCTTCTTTGAAGCCTCACACTTGAGCTGAGCACCTTCTTGCTTGAGGGCCATATTGTAGAATTGATCAAACTGAGTAGTCTCAACAAGAACAAGAGCTAACTGCAGATCCTCTCTAAGGCCACCTCTGAATTGATAGATCATACTCTTTTCATTAGGAACGTCTTGTTTAGCGAAGCGAGCAAGTTTCTGAAACTGCTTGTTGTATTCGTACACTGACATGTTGCCTTCCTTGAGACTGCAGAACTCCTCACGCTTGCTCTCAACAACACTGGTAGGAATATGGTGAGCTTCTTGATCCTTGACAGAAATCAGTCCAAGTAATCACTCGACGTCCTCTGGAATCCTTGTATTGCTGGAACCAATCAGCTGCTTGATCCTTGAGCTGAAAAGAAGCGAACTTGACGTAGTCCTCAGGCCTGACATTGCTGCATTCGAAATGCTTGTTGATATCCACGAGCCAATCGTCGGCGCTCTGTGGCCTCGCACAAGAGTCAAGACTTCGGCTGATTTGCAAGGAACTGGTTGAGGGTAGGAAACTGAGGCTGATGGTTGAAATGCCCTTGACCTTGATTCCCTTGGTTGCCTTGGCCTTGATTGTGCTCTTGCATGAGCTGAATCAACAACTGAGCGTTGGCATTTGTGGTTGCCATCAAAGCTTGCCATGCCTCCGGAGGCGGAGGTGGAGGTGGAGGGTTCGCCTGACTTCCATCATTGCGTTCCGGATTCTGACACGTTGGCGGAGCCATCTTAAAGAGGGTGACATCTGTTAGCATCTTGATAGACAGATAGACAAGTTGAATCAACGGATAGAAATTGCAACATATAGTCTTCACAATAAACATTCGAACAAGGATGAACGAATGAATTCCAAAGTAAACATCACGTCCATTAAGGTGAGAAGCCACTTGATAAGAGATTGATGAAAGAAAATAAAAGCAAGGTACGAATGGAACAAATAAGTGGTAAGGATTACCCAATCACAAACCAAATATCTGCGGGAAGAAATGCTAGCGCTACTTGAATCCCACTATAAACTCCCGAAACTTTCTGGTTATGCAATCAGGTGTTGGGGATACAGGGGAAGCAATATATCTCACCCAAACTAACAATCCCTACATCCAAATTTATCCATCCATCAACACATAACCAAGAAACCTTCGAAATCGTGGTACCTCAACCTTCAAAAGCATCCGTTATACGAAGTCATGGCAATACTCCCAACTCCCCAAGATCGGGTGACGCCGAGGTTATCTCACCAACAACGCATAAAAGAGATTTTCGATGTCGGCAAAACTCGTATTCCGAATCGCAACGATAAAATTGTGACGACAACACCTCGGAGCTCAACTCCCCGGGACACTGCCACAACCCCTAAATGTCAGGAGGCACCAAGAACAATGTTCTTGTCACAAAACCATCGGAACGATTCCAAGATACCCGCGTGATCCTAAAATTTTTTTAGTGAAATTTGAGGAGAGGAAAGTCAAAACTTCTACGTCAGGAGACCTCACCAGAGCGACGAAGGGATTGAGGAGTAAAAAGAATCCTACTCTCCGATATATATAATCCTAACACTCAAAACATTTTTTTTCTAGACTCAACAACGCCAGCAAACAATCAAGCAGGGGGCTCCTAAGTCGGGGATGGCTCTGATTACCAACTTGTAACACCCATGATGCGGCTATATCTCCCACGTGTCCAAGCACAACTTAGAGGCATAACCGCATGGTGGTTTTGTCGCAAGAAGGGTCATCTTCACACAATCCCATGTAATGAACAAGAATGGGATAAAGAGAGTTGGCTTACAATCGCCACTTCACACAATACATAATTTAGATCATACATCATTCAAATACACTCATAGACCGGCTACGGTCAAAATCCAAATGAAAAGAAGACAACCCCAAATGCTAGATCCCTGATCGTCCCGACTGGGCTCCGCTACTGATCATCTGGAAACGAAACATAGTAATAACCAAGATCCTCGTCAAACTCCCACTTGAGCTTGGTTGCGCAACTTGCGCTGGTATCCTCGGCACCTGCATCTGTTTTGGTAGAATCTATGAGCCACGGGGACTCAGCAATCTCACACCCGCGAGATCAAGACTATTTAAGCTCAAAGGTAGGAAAAGGGGTAATGTGGTGGAGCTGCAGCAAGCACTAAGCATATATGGTGGCTAACATACACAAGTGAGAGCGAGTAGAGAAGCAACACATCGGTCGAGAAGCTAGAAGCGATCAAGAAGTGATCCTGAAACTACTTACGGTCATACATAGCTCAAACCATGTTCACTTCCCGGAAACCGCCGAGAAGAAACCATCATGGCTACACACGCAGTTGATGCATTTTAATGAAGTCAAGTGTCAAGTTATCTACAACCGGACATTAACAAATTCCCATCTACCTCATAACCGCGGGCACGGCTTTTGAAAGATAATACCCTGCAGGGGTTTCCCAACTTAGCCCATCATAAGCTCTCACGGTCAACGAAGGATATACCTTCTCCGGAAGACCCGATCGCCTCGAATCCCGTTCACAAGACATTTCGACAATGGTGAAACTAGACCAGAAAAGCCGCCCGATGTGCCGACAAATCCCGATAGGAGCTGCACATATCTCGCTCGTGGCAACATCGGATGAGACATCCTACGAGTAAAACCAGACTCGAAGTTTCCCGAGGGGCCCCGCATCTACTCGGCTTTGGACCAACACTCGAAGGAGCACCGGCCTGGGGGCTAAATAAAGATGACCCTCGGCTCGCAAAACCCAAGGGAAAAAGGGTATAGGTGGCAAATGGTAAAACCAAGGTTGGGCCTTGCTTGGAGGAGTTTTATTCAAAGCGAACTGTCAAGGGGGTCCCATAAATCACCCAACCGCGTAAGGAACGCAAAATCAAGGAACATAACACCGGTATGATGGAAACTAGGGTGGCAAGAGTGGAACAAAACACCAGGCATAAGGCCGAGCCTTCCACCCGTCACCAAGTATATAGGTGCATAAATTAAAACAATAGATATTTTGATATCCCAAAATATCCATGTTCCAAAAAGGAACAAACTTCATCTTCACCTGCAACTAGCAACGCTATAAGATGGGCTGAGCAAAAGCGGTGACATAGCCAAACAACGGTTTGCATAGGACAGGATGGTTATAGGCTTGACATGGCAATAGGGAGGCATGATATACAATGGCAGGTAGAGCTAACATAATGATAGAGCGAGCAACTAGCAAAGCAAAGATAGAAGTGATATTGAAGGTATGGTCATCTTGCCTGCAAGGTTCTCAGAGTTGTCGAAGGCTTGATCCTCGTAGGCGTTCTCAACAGGTTCCTCGTTCACGTACTCGTCTCTCGGCTCTACCCAAAGCAAGAACACAAGCAATGGAACCACAATCAAACATGGAGCAATACACAAGCAACGTGATGCAATACATGACATGATATGCGAGATGGGATATGCAATGCAAATGCGGGCTCCGGTAGGGAAAATGATGAACAAGGCATTAACTTGGCAAACCAAGTATGCCGCTGGAAAGATGAGATGATTTCGGTTGAAATCGATATAAAGATCACCGGAATCGGATGCACGGTTTGCAAATGACAAGCAAAACAAGAATGACACAAATTTGCGATTAACATCACGATGCTACTTAGCATGCAACAAGAAACTATGCTACAGCACCCCAACATAAAAACAAAGCATATGGCAGTGATCTACAGGAGATGCTTGACAAAAGAGGAACACTGAGCTACGGCTAAATCACATCATAACAGGTTCAAACAAGCATGGGAAAAGTGCAAAAGATATCAGGTTTGACATGGCATAAACAGTATCAGGTAGCAATGTTCAGAGCAAGCAATCAACATGCTACAGGAACTTATAATAGCAAAACAAGGCATGAAATGATTCTACTCCAATCATAGAACAAAAGTCCCTTACTGACGATGAGCCAAAAAGGATCAGAAGAAATGATGGCATGCATGTAAACATAGCAAGTTTCGTTAACAGATTCAGCAAACTGAGCATGGCATTGACAGAATTATGAAGGCACCTTCGTGACGTCGATGCACTCACTACAGAGCATTTCATGATAAACTAAGCATACATCCATCAAGAAGACATGGCATAGAAGCTAAACATGGCTAGAACAACATCATAGCATACACGGATCAACTACAACAACCTTGTAAAAATTGAATATCATGTAAACAATCTGCCAGGAAACATTTTGTAGCAAAAGTAGAGCACGAAAAAGACATGCTAGACTACTCCATAATTGCAAACAGGGGCATGAATGGATAGAGCATAACCATATGTTCAAAACATCTCATCAAGTATCTCATAATAAGCATGGATCTCTCTGTAGCATCAAGTTTACATGGCATAAAAATAACAGCAGAACAGGGGCTGAAATCAGCAACATCACGAAGCCTAGTTTGCATGCTTGTGCTAGTCACCACATAGATCACAAAAATACATGGCATACACCCCTCTAAAGATGGCATGGCATAGAACAAAACACCTGTAGGGCTCAAGTTCATAAGATGCACACATCAATCATGGCAAAAATGACAAAAGTGCATGTTCTGATAAGAATCTGAAACTAACATCACATAGCCCTCTTCCAACAGCATTTCGGGCATCGAGATGACCTCAAATGAAAATGATGCAATGAGATGAAATGATGTACTCATTGAGACGAACAATTCGGTATGCTACATGCCCAAAACGGAGCCACGGGTGCAGAGTTATGGTGCGATGAACCTGCAACAAATTACTGACAGAAAAAATGGCAGTGGATTTCAGGGGAGAAGGAAGTCAACCCTAGTCTCAGATCTGGATCCGGCTCGGCCTTGGATCGAGGCGGCCGAGACTCACCAAGAAGAGGACGGCCGAGGAGGACGGGCCGGCCGGCGAGGCGGCGGCGGGACGGCGGGCGGCTCCGCTGATCGCCGGGCGGCGAGGCGGACGGCGGCGGAGACGCGAGACGCCGGGCGGCGCGAGGACGGCGACGGCGGCGGTGGTCGAGGCGCGAGACGCTGGGCGGCGCGAGGACGGCGACGGCGCGGCGGCGGGCGCGGCGGCGCGGAGGACGGCGGCGGCGGCGACGCTGGCCGTGGTGGCGGGCGCTGGCCTAGGGGCGGCGGCGGGCGATTCGGACGTGTCCGGCCGCGCCGGACGTGTCCGGTGGCGGGGGACGAATCGCTAGGGTTAGGGGTGGAATGACCCGAAATTTCGGGAGGAGGGGTGTTTTTATTGGTAGAGGGAGCTAGGAGGCTCCAAATGGAGTGCGGTTTTCGCCCACACGATCGTGATCCGACGACGGAGAGCATGGAAGTGACTTAGATGGGTTATTGGGCTGTTTTGAAGGGGTGTTGGGCTGCAACCCAAAAGAGGCATTTGCGGTTACCCGATTAACCATTGGAGTATCAAACGACCTCCAAATGGCACGAAACTTGACAGGTGGTCTACCGGTGGTGTACCAAGGCCACTTGGCAAGGCTCGGTCCATTCCGAGAACTTTTAACACCCTCACATGAAAAAGAGGCAAGAGGGGTGCGCCGGTGCATGTGGGAGTGTCGGATTGCAAAACGGACAACGGGGAAAATGCTCGGATGCATGAGACGAACACGTATGCAAATGAGATGCACATGATGACATGATATGAGATGCATGACATGAACAAAATGCAAAACGAAAAACAAAACCCAACCACGAAGGGAATACCATAGCACATAGCCGAAAATGGCAAGAGTTGGAGTTACAAATATGGAAAGCTACATCCGGGGTGTTACACCCACCACACCCCCGACGCGCCGCCATCAAGCCATGCTGCCGACCGACCGCCGCCACCATCACTCGCCTCGTCCTACGCCAGAGCCTCCCCGCCCACCTCCCCGCCGTCGGGAGCCGGAGCCTCCCCGGGCACCTCCCTGCCGCCGGGCGCCAGAGCCTCCCCGCGCGCCTTCTTCCGTTTGGTGCCGGAGCCTCCCCGCGCGCCTCCCGCCGCCTGGTGCAGGAGCTTCCCTGCGCGCCTCCCCGCCACCGGGCGCCGGAGATTCGCCTGGGCCGTGATCCACGCCTCCCGCCTCCACCCCTCGCCGGACCTCGTCGACAGAGCTCCACCACAAGCACCGTGGTCTCCCCCACAACAATAGCTCCGCCTTCCAAGTTTTTGCCAATACGCCGCCAATGAGACGAAGAAGAATTCAAATGCAACAAGGTGCAGTTGATGTCTCCTTCCCACACAAATTACTAGCAACACCATGTTTTTCTAGATCTAGGTTTGAATGAAGATAGTTACCATGTTTGTTTCAATTCATCAGTTTGTCAGTTCATCTGTGCTGCTATGCTCTTCCTACATTTTACACTATTAGGTTCATCAGTACAAAATTGTGTGCTGCATCTGTGCTGCATCAGCACATTGAAAATGCTTGCATCAGTTCATTTACACCCCTGCCACTTGATGCACAATTAGAATGTCAAGATTACTGTCAGTACCTCTAATATGGTAGCTTCAGTTCAAGTAAAAAAAATTAAACTTATGAATCAGTCCAAGTAGCTAGCACTAAGGTTCAGCTACCACTTGAAGTTGTATGTTGTTATTTCTAAGAGTACAAGTCATGTAGTTGCGCCAGTTTGAACGAGTAAAAAAATTGTTGCTAAAAAAATTGTTACACAGTAAGTTCAATGATACATAAACTAGTAGTACTTATAATGTAGATGCATAAGTTCTAGATGAAAAAAAAAGAAAAGAATCCATTCATGTTTATATAAATCCACGTTGTTTGAAAGTTCAATGTTCAGTTTCCAAGCAGTGCACCATATGTTCATGCATCAGTTATAGAGAAAAAAACAAAAAAAACTTTACATCTGTACATCAGTTCTTAACATATCTATACATCAGTTCGACTGCAGAAAAGATTAACCCCAAAACTGTTGAATGTCATTACAGAAACAAGCAAGGCGCCACATGCAGGGAGGGTTTGATGAGCCAGGCAGATATAAGGCACCGCCTGGTTGGGTAACACCAGAAATACCACCTGGATACTTCAACAATACAGGAAGATTTCAAGGTACACTAGAATCATCAGAAGCACAGTCTAGTTCTTCTCTGCAGCAAACATTGATTGCTGGGTATTCAAGCTTTGCCACTGCTGAAGTGCAACAACGTCTGCAATGTCCCTAGAAACAAATATTTTCCTTCCCTAGCACATGCAGAAAGGCAAGGACACCCAGGCTTCCACCAATTACTCCATCAACAGCAATCATCCGTGCTGCAAAAGCGGTTGCGACGGGAAGACCAGGCAAAAGAGACAAGAATGTTCACCACTCTAGCAGGGTGCAGAGTACAAGATATGAGCCATATAGACAGGAGCAACCTCACAACAAATCTGAGGCAAGACGGCCGTACAATGAGAGACGGAGAGCATCATCAACATTGCTCCGTCCAAGAGATGCATTGTTGCATGTGCCTAGGGTGACACCTCCCGCGCCCATACACGAGGGTGAACAGCAAACACCGGATGCAGTGCAAAGCTATACACATGTAAGTATCCATTAAAAAACATACAAGCACAGTCCACCCCCTAGTACTGTGATAACACCATCTAACATTTTCATCACTATGTTTCTGTTTGCTCATTGTTGCGTGCAGCCACCTAACATTGAAGCTTACGTTCTACCAAGGCTAGAAATGTGCTTTGAAACTTTCGAAGAAGCAAAGAACTTCTACAACGTCTATTCAAAGCACGCAGGTTTTGCTATTAGGGAAGGCCACAAGGTTGAGAACAGAGTCTACCTTTATTGCACGTGCTATGGAGTCTATGAATCAAAGGTATCAGAAGCAAATAGACAGCGGAACAAGACCACAGCCAGGACTAACTGCGAGGCTAAAATTAGGATGAAGAAGGAAAAGGATGGAACACTAGTCGTAATAGAGATAATCTGGGGAACACAACCACAGGCTACAGCTCACCACAGAAATGCCTGTCTTTTTGCACTCCCACAAAAACTTTAGCAAGACAATATTGTAGTACGTCAAGTACCTGCAGTTCAAAGGCATTAAACACGCGCAAATCATGAGCATACTGGGTGGCGATGACCCAGGTATCTTCTTCCTCGAAATGAATGCCAAAGACCTAATTAACATGTAAGTACAAACTTGTTCTCCTCCCAAAAAACCCCTCTGTCCTTTTTCAATTGTCAGTACAAATATATTATGCAATGCATTACCTGATGCCAGTTCAACATGCATTTTTGCAAATGACTATTCACTTTTAATATGTAGCAAAGCAAAGAATTCAAGGATGGATGACGTGGGCGATGTCTTGAAGACTGTCAACTTCTTTAGGGAGATGAAAGCAATAAACATGGAATTCTTCTCCGACATACAACTTGATGAGTCCGACAGAGTGAAGAACATATTCTGGGCGAACGCGAGCTGCCGAGGGGCATACCAAGACTTTGGTGACTGCGTGGCGTTTGACACCACGTATAAGACCAACAAATACCATATGCCACTTGGAGTGTTTGTGGGTACCAACAACCACTTTCAGACTACAATCTTTGCTTTCGCCCTGCTAAGAGATGAGGATGTAGATTCATTCAGATGGCTTTTCAAAACAATTTTAAAATGCATGAGAGGGAAGGCTCCTACAGGCATCCTCACAGGTACAACCGCAAAAAAAACCATAACCCTAAACCATACCTAAAAAAGGAAAATAACACAGTAAAAATGTTGTGTCAGTTCTATTTGTATATATGCACAACCATCAGCTGACCTCTCTGAGTCTATTTTCTCATTACCAGACGAGTGCCCGACAATGGCTTTGGCGATCCCAGATGTTTTCAAGAACACAGTACATAAGCTATGCTGCTGGCACATTATGAAGAAGTACAGGGAACACATAGCGCACATGTACGACCTGTACAAAACCTTTAAGGATGAATTCACAGCAATCCTCAACTGGCCCCTCGTGCCAACTGAGTTTGAGATTGCCTGGAAAGATCTCATGGATAGGTACAACCTCCATGATGATGCCACGAGTGGTGGCAATGTGGAACGAGCGCGAGAAATGGATATCAGCTTACTTCAAAGAAATTTTCTGTGCTAGAATGACATCGACACAACGGAGTGAGAGCATGAACTATGTGCTGAAGAAGAACTACGTATGTGAGAGACAACACCTGTACTGGTTTGTCAGCCAGGTAAACACCTGCATCAAAAAATAGGAGGCAGGCAGAAAACAAGGAGACAATAAGTAACCGGGTATAGCTCTATCACCTATCATAAGAAAAATAATGTGCTTACTAAAGTAATTCTTTCTTAGTTAGACAAGTTTTGCTGCAACAAAACTAATAATTTGTTCAACACTCTTGCTTGCGCAGAATAGAACAAACATGCTGACCCTCTATGGGTTCGACACTCAGATGGCAAAAGTTTACTCACGAGTTGTATACAGCGATATCAAAAAAGGGTAAAGCTGAGCACCCTCTTCACGGTGACGGACACGGAAGAGGCCACAAAGTACCTTGTATGCTACAAAAAACCGCAAACATCGTCTACATGGTCTCAGCACGCGTTCCAGGTGGTTGCAGACCCCGTGGGAGAAATATACGACTGCGAGTGCAAGCTCTGGGACCACATAGGTGAGTACTCAAAAAAATGTTACACACTGTACTACTTATTTTTGCAAAGTTTTTGTTCGAATGAAAAGACAGAAAACATGCACCTCTTCCAAAAAAACAGGTATTTTCTACGTGCATGTCCTATGCATGATGCAAACAATTAAGGCTAAGACCATTCCAGAGAAATACATCCTCAGGAGATACACCAAACGCCCAAAACATCCAGCCAACCTTCAACAGAAATGACTTGAGGGCAACAACGTCAAACAAGGCCTTCCAATACTGCATTGAAAGGGCTCTGCTGCTGCAGGTTTTGAGAGTGCATAGGAAAAGCTTGAGAAGCCAAGACCAAATGGTGAGGTCACAGGTAGTCATGGAAAGATGTAGGATCGAAAGTATGTCTAGAGGGGGGGTGATTAGACTACTTGACAATATAAAAATTCAGTCTTTTATCAAGGACAGATTTTGGCAGATTTTGCATAACACATACAAGTCAAGTATCACCCTACACATGCAATTCTAGAGTATAGGCAGCGGAAAGTAAATTGCACATGTAGTAAAGAGAGGTGGAGAAGAGCAAACGCAATTTTCGAGACACGGTGATTTTTCTCGTGGTTCCGATAGGTGGTGCTATCGTACTTCCACGTTGATGGAGACTTCAACCCACGGAGGGTAACGCCATGCGAGAGTCCACGGAGGGCTCCACCCACGAAGGGTCCACGAAGAAGCAACCTTGTCTATTCCATCATGGCCTACGCCCACGGAGGGCTAGCCTTACTCGGGGTAGATCTTCACGAAGTAGGCGATCTCCTTGCCCTTACAAACTTCTTGGTTCAACTCCACATCTCGACGGAGGCTCCCAAGCGACACCTAACCAATCTAGGAGGCACCACCTCCAAAAGGTAATAGATGTTGTTGATGATGATGAACTCCTTGCTCTTGTGCTTCAAATGATAATCTCCCCAACACTCAACTCTCCTCACCGATTTGGCTATGGTGGAAGAAAGGATTGAGTGCAAAGCAACTTGGGAAGGCTAGAGATCAAGCTTCATATGGTGGGAGTGGAGCAACTTGATCTCAACACAAGGGTAGGTAGTTCTCTTCTCGTAAATGTAAGGTAGGAGTGGTAGTTCTTTCGATGGCTCTCTCCACGAATGAAGAGGGGTGGAGGGTATTTATAGCCTCCACACAAAATCCAACCGTTACACACATTTGACCAATCTCGGTGGGACCAAAGTTGACAACTCGGTGAGACCGATAGTTCAAATAATGTGAACGTTGGGATTTTCGGTGGGACCGAAAATACAATCTCGGTGAGTCCGATTCGTGCAAAGACAAGAGATTGCCAATTTTGGTGGGACCGACTTCATCATCTCGGTGACACCGATTTGATGACAGAAGGTTACAGAAGCTTGGCAACTCATTTTTCGGTGAGACCGAGTTCAGAATCGGAAAATCCGAGTTTGCTAGGGTTTGGCTTTATGGCTGAGGTGGTTCATCTTGGTGTGACTGAGTTTGGCAAATCGGTGGGACCGAGATTACTTATGAGTGTATATGGCAGTGAAAGTTGCTGATAGTTTAGGAGATGTATCACTAAGCACTTGAGCAACCAGATCATCATCATAACCTCATCCCCTTTTAATAGTATTGGCTTTCCTATGGACTCAATGTGATCTTGGATCACTAAACCAAAAATGGAGTCTTGAGCTTTTGCCAATGCTTGCCTTAGCATTTTGAGGGGTCCACTTCTTCATCCTTGCCATACCCATATCAATCGAACTTTCTCAAACGATTCTCAAGAAACTATTAGTTCAATGATATATATGTTGTTATTAATTACCAAAACCACCCGGGATTAGTTGCACTTTCAATCTCCCCTTTTGGTAATTGATGACAACATATAGATCAAAGCTTCGACAAAGGATATAATCAATGAATAATATCGTCGCTTTGAGAAGTATGTGATAAGCAAGAGCTCCCCCTAAATTTGTGCATTATTTAAGATTTGCGTTTGAATGCAAATGCACAATCGATTAGGATCATGGGTCACTCTTCCATGTCACATACATCTTGGTGGAGCGCACAAAATGATAAGAATGAACAGCATGCACCCAATCACAAAGACATGAGTAAATGGTTATACAAGATAGGAATAGCATATGATAAGCATTAAGCACACATTAAAGCATAGTACGACCAGGCACTCATTAAGGTAGGATCAAACGAGTATCAAACACACGTAATGTCTCGAAAACCAAAAGTATCTCAAAGAAACCGCAAAAGAACGAAAGAGCAAAAGCGACAACAAACTCTCTCTCTCGAAGTCCTATGATCTATACACTTTCTCCCCTTTGGCAACAAGTTACCAAAAGTTCAAAAAGCATAGAGCTAAGCGCCACCGGGACTCACTGGCGGCTCCGTCTGGTTGATGTTGAGTTGATATGACAAAGATCGGCGAAGACTTCACCGATGTCTCAGACTTGGAGGAGGGTCACCGAGCCGAGCCGGAGTAGGAGCAATCGAACTGTGGAGGTGCCAAGTCTGTAGTCCCGTGTCATCACATCGAATAGCAATGATCGGGTCCTGTGGGAACCGGAGCAAAGTGTTGATAAGCATCCCGGACTAAGTCATCCCGCATCTCACGATAAGCTCTTCCTTCTCCCGCTTTGCTTCCTCAATGTCCGCCTCAAGCTTGTTGACAACACTTGCACTTCGGCGACTTCACATCCAGAGCGTGGATCTTGTCCTCAACAATCCTCTCTAGGCTCTCCCGAGACTGCATAATGCTGGCCAGCGTTGTTCAATCCTTTGGGTAGCTTCAAGAATCTGCTCTCCAAAACTCTTTGGTTTAGCTGCTGCTGCGCTTTGCTTCCTTGTCGCCTTTGGCTTTCTTGGCAGCTTCAATCTTGGCTTGACCTTCAACAGACGTTGATCCTCCTCATCCATCACAACATCATTATCTTCATGCTCGCTGCAGTGGTAAGTGTTCTCTATCCAACAAGAATGTGCCCGTGCCAAACTTGGCATTGATAAGCATCCAATATGCGGGCAAATCCACATGACCTTTTCTCGTCACCGCAGTCCTCTTAATGGTCTCTACCATCAAGTCCATCACCTTGAAAGGTGCCTTCTCATCAAGTATGTGCAGCATGTTGATAGAGTATCCTCTGATCATGCGATGATCTCCAGACTTGGGCATCAAGGTATGCCTCAAAATAGTATTAGTGGTAGGTAAGCCTGCCTGGAGATAGTAGACTGAGCCGAGCTTCCAGATTCCCAAATCCTTAGCTGGAACTTCTTTGTACATGTTCTTCATGGATTCATGATTCTTCTTTGGAATGCCATATACATCAACATCATCCTCTCGTTGCACTGGAGCATTCAGAAGTTCTGCCCATTCTTCAACAGATGAAGAAAATCTTTGGCCTTCAGTCATCCACACAATCTTCCCATCAGGGTAGAAGTGACCTGTGGCATAAAATTGCATTATCATCTCATCGTTCCAACTGGTCAACTTCTGACCTACAAAGTCTGCAGAACGCCACATGCAAAGGAAGCTTTCATGCACATGTGGAAAGAAATCTCTGTGCTCTTCGCTATCAATGTACTTCTAGTCAACGATCTTGTGTCTCGCGACTATGGGCTTCTTGTCCATCAAGACGGTCTCATAGAAGTCCCGCTACTCTCGGTGTGAAATCTGGGATCAACAGCAGCTTCTTCTCCTCACGGCATATGGGTCACTTGTCTCCATAGCCCGAGACCTCTATCTTTCCTTTCCTTCATATTCTCACTTGAGGATGAGCATCATTGTGAAGTGGCGCTTTTGGACGAAGTTTCAAAAAAACTGGTCCTTCATCATCGACACACTGGTGGCACATCATCCTTGTTCTTCTCGAGACATCGGAATGTTCCCGACTGTCTTCTTGGCTTGGCAGCGAGGCTTTGCTAGAGCTGCCTTAGCTGGAGCAGATTGCTTGGGCTTTGATGTGGCTCCAAATTTAATGGCATCACCCATGAACTTAGGCTTCGAGGAGGAGGCTGGGTGCTTCTCATCCTCATCTTCTGCTGCTGCATCATGCACTAATCTCTTTCTCTTGGAAGTTTTCTTTACTTTGCTTGCGCTTGCCTCTTCCAAATTCAGCTTCTTGGCAACAGCTTGATCGCTTGACTTTTCTCGGTGCCCTTCTTAGTTTGTCGACCTTGTGGCTCTTTGGCAACAACCTTCCTCTTGGGCTTTGAGGTTACCTCTTCCTCAACAACAAAATCGAATCTTCATCATCCGAGTTCCTCTTCTTTCGCTCGGTGGCTGCAGGAGGCAAACCACTTGGTGTACTCCTCTCACCATCATCCGATGAGCTGCTAGGATCGGGACTAGTGCCCGCCTCGAATATCTCGCAATGGGTGTCTCGACTGTTCGATCACACCGGCATCCGACATGGCCGACAACCTGTGAATAGATAAGGTGTAGGCAGAGAAGAAGAGTTATCACAAACTATGAAGTTTTTGCAAAAAATGAGTTCAAATTCTAGTATTAGGTTTTCACGAAGACATTTCGGTCGACCGAGTTTAAGATTCGTGAATCCAAGTGTTAAATGAAGCTTTCACACCACTTTCGGTTGGACCGGTGGGTTTCGTCCCGCCGAAAACACTAGGGTTTCACAGACAGCCATTTCGTCACACCGATTTGCACAACTCGGTTGGACCGAAGGGTGCAAAGGTAATGGCTATGGGCCAAATCGGTCTTACCGAAAATCTAAAATCGGTCTCACCGAGATGTGTTCGCGGAAACCTAACCCTAAAACTTTTACTCGAATCTAGTCCAAACGAACTAATCTGTGTACAGGAGGATTTCAATCGTGGCAAGATAATAGGCAAACCAAACGTGCATTGAATCGGAGATTGAGCACGAGGGATCAAACTCACCCTAACTTGGTGGAGTTTTTCACGGCGGCAACGGCGCGGAGAAGATGTCCGCTGACGGCGACGGAGACTCATGCGGCGAGGGCGCACGCGCATTTACGGCACGGCGACGATCGGAGACCAAGGCGACGGCAAGAAGGGTGTGGGGCGGCGCTTGAAGGAGAAATCAACGCGCGACCCTCGAGTATATATACCCTTTGTTGTCGGTGGGACCGAAGTTGTAAAACTCGGTGGTACCGAGATGGATAACTCGCAAGCGCTTATGCACTTCGGTCACGCCGAAAATCACAACTCGGTTTCACCGAGGTGAAAACCTAGATCAATCTAAATGCTTTCGGTTCGACCGAGTTTGAGTGAGTTGGTCTGACCGAAATCAATTAGAAGGTTTTGGAAGTTAGCCCTTGACGGATCGGTGGCTCCGAGTGCTCCTCACCCGGAGGGTTCGAAAATGACTTGTTCAAAGTTTGTGATGTAAGCATGAATAGAATTTGAGACAAGAAAGCATAGATAGCTAGGGGAGGTACTTAGGCATTCTTGTCCATCCATTTGGTCAGAAAAATCAAAACGACCAAAACAACAAATGGATGTCCTTGAATGGATAAAATCATGCATCCAACATGCTCACACAATAAGATAGCAAATGAAATATGTGTCAAACATGCACAAACAAAACTCTAGCTACTATCACACAATTTGTCGATGACTAGGTCATCTATATATGAGTATATTGACTTAGGAGCCAAATGAGAACATTTGATCATAGGTCATACTCATCGCTTAAGCACAAGTGGGGTTACCACTTTTACATAAAGCATTGATGTGTTCACATCATTTGAAGATGCTTTAGCTCAATTCTTTAGAGCAAAGCTCCCCTAGATGTGAGAACCCCTTTAAAGGGTCAAACTAACCTTGGGTTGTCGAGAAGACTTCATGTAGATGTTGAAGATGTGGATGCTCAATGTTGATGAAGATCATCAAGAGTTTGGAGCTATCCTTTGATTCGTGCACTTTCAATACCTACATGGGTTAGTCCCACAAGGAACAAACAAGGATATCCATGGACATAGATTGAAGTACACAAAAGATGATGTCCATGAAAGCAATGATTACCTTGTCCCTTGACTTACCAACAAGAGGGTTTGTGACTCCATGAACTAGTGCACGATGTGGAAGTTGATTGCACAAGTTTTTGCCAAAATGAATGTGAGTGAAGTATGTTGGCGGAGTCACCCTCAAGAACTTTCTAGTTCTTCTTCTTCGGGATCCACATCATCTTGATGGGAATCCTTGGGGTTGTAGTTGAGCTTGACGAAGTAGAACTTGACGCTTCCTTGGGAACCCACTTGACCATGGCTTGAGGTGCTTCAATAAATGCATCAATCTCCTCTTGAAGCTTGTCCTTGCCTTTTAGCTTGTGGTCTTGTGGTGGAAGGTCATCTTGAGCTTGTTTCACATTGGAAGAAGTAGGATCGCATTTCTCCTTTTGAGAAACAAACTTTGGAGTAGGATATTGACCTTCTTCCCACTCAACACCTTCGGCGTTGAACTTTCGCTCAAAACCAATTCCTTGATTCTTCCTGCCTTCCTTGCTTAAGTAACAATTTCTCAAAGTTCTTGCTTCCGCAAGGCTCTTGTAGACACCTTTCTATAATCCCTTTCAATAAGCTATTTTCTTGCTCAAGTGTAACTTGGCTTGAAACATTGTTAGTGGAATCAAGAGAACTACTAGAAGCAACAATATTGGATTTAGCATGGTTATTGTTACTACTAGAAGAAGAATTTTTCTTATGCTTGTCATGCTTAGTTTTAATGGGAGGCAAGAAATTAGACAAGAGAAGTCGCTTGGCAAGATATGAAGAACTCTTCTTTCAAGATCGCATTGATAGCTTTTAGAAACTCATGTTCTTGCTCTAGAGTGAGCTTCTCGAGCGTAGCTTCTCATGAGATCTTAGGAGCTCTCTATGATCTTCTTGAGTTGTTTCATGAGCTAACTTAAGAGTGTTTAGTTCTTTAGTTAGACGCTCAATCTCCTTCATAGCATTGTCATTCGACTCTTCTCGACTATAAAGGCTACTAGCATGTTCATCATTACTAGGTTCATTGGATTTATCATGTAAGAGCTCATCTTCACCAAGCAAGTCATCCTCATCACTATCGAAGTCAATGAATTCAGGGTGTGATACCTTGGGGCCTTTAGCCAAGAAGCATCTTCCAATTCCCTCATTTGGTGAATCAAATAAGTCGTAGGAGTTGGAGTTGGAGGATACGAGAGCAAGACCGCAACACCTTCATCTTGACAGTAGTCGGAGTTGGAGTGATAGCTTCCTTCGATTGATTGTCGAGTCGGAGCCGAGACCCATTCACCTACATGAGCTTGATGTTTTCTTCTTGTGTAGCTCCTTGATGACTTGTCTTTCCTCTCCTAATCCTTGCTTCTCCGAGAGGGTCTTCGCTCATAACGATCATCTCTCGCTCCTTCTCTCTTTCGAGGTGACTCATCTCTTGAGCTTCTTCTTCTTGGAGATTCTTCTCTTCTCTTGGGGAGCCGACACTCATTTGAATAGTGTCCGGTCTTCCACAATTGTAGCAGCTTCGATCACGACTAGAAGATCTCTTTTCATCATATGATCTAGACTTTGAGCTTCTCTTTTGCTTCTATTCTTGTAGAATTTGTTGAAGTTCTTGACCATTAGGCTTATCTCTTCATTGGAAACTAACTTGTCACTTGAGGTTGTAGGAGCATCACTTGTAGCTTTGTAAGCACCACTTGACTTGTTGTGAAGCTCTTCCTTATCCTTAAGTGTCATCTCATGAGCAACAATTCTTCCAATGACTTCGTTGGCTTGAGATTCTTGTAGTTTGGCATCATTTGGATCAAAGTGCACACGGTGTCATACTTTCCATCCAAAGCTCTGAGAATCTTCTTGATGATGAATCGGTCGATCATTTCTTCGCTTCCTAAGCCGGCAATCTCATTTGTGATGAGAGCAAGCCTAGAGTACATTTCAGCGACTCCTTCACCATCCTTCATCTTGAACTTGTCAAGTTGACCTTGAAGAATGTCTAGCTTTGATTCCTTCACGGACTCGGTACCTTCGTGCATTTCAACCAAAGTATCCCAAATCTCTTTTGCATTCTCAAGACGGCTGATTTTGTTGAACTCCTCGACACAAGGCATTGAAGAGAATGTCACAAGCTTGAGCATTGTTTTGTAACATCCGCAATTCTTCCGCTAGAAGCCATGATCCGAACTTTTCCTTCCTCAAGAATTCACCTTGCATACCAACACAAATAATGCCCCATGCGGCTGGGTTATGGCCAAGAATATGCATTTTCATTTTATGCTTCCAACTAGCAAAATTTGTACCATCAAAGTAAGGACCTCTACGAAAATTACCCTCACTAGATGCCATACTCTCCTAGGTTGTGAAACCAAGCTTATGGAGTCCAATGCAATGGAAACCAATACAATGGAGACCAAAGATCTGATACCACTTGTAGGATCGAAAGTATGTCTAGAGGGGGGGTGATTAGACTACTTGACAATATAAAAATCCAGTCTTTTATCAAGGACAGATTTTGGCAGATTTTGCATAACACATACAAGTCAAGTATCACCCTACACATGCAATTCTAGAGTATAGGCAGCGGAAAGTAAATTGCACATGTAGTAAAGAGAGGTGGAGAAGAGCAAACGCAATTTTGGAGACGCGGTGATTTTTCTCGTGGTTCCGATAGGTGGTGCTATCGCATTTCCACGCTGATGGAGACTTCAACCCACGGAGGGTAACGGCTGCGAGAGTCCACGGAGGGCTCCACCCACGAAGGGTCCACGAAGAAGCAACCTTGTCTATTCCATCATGGCCTCACGCCCACGGAGGGCTAGCCTTACTGGGGTAGATCTTCACGAAGTAGGCGATCTCCTTGCCCTTACAAACTTCTTGGTTCAACTCCACATCTCGATGGAGGCTCCCAAGCGACACCTAACCAATCTAGGAGGCACCACCTCCAAAAGGTAATAGATGTTGTTGATGATGATGAACTCCTTGCTCTTGTGCTTCAAATGATAATCTCCCCAACACTCAACTCTCCTCACCGATTTGGCTGTGGTGGAAGAAAGGATTGAGTGGAAAGCAACTTGGGAAGGCTAGAGATCAAGCTTCATATGGTGGGAGTGGAGCAACTTGATCTCAACACAAGGGTAGGTAGTTCTCTTCTTAGAAATGTAAGGTAGGAGTGGTAGTTCTTTCGATGGCTCTCTCCACTAATGAAGAGGGGTGGAGGGGTATTTATAGCCTCCACATAAAATCCAACTGCTACACACATTTGACCAATCTTGGTGGGACCGGTTGACAACTCGGTGAGACCGATAGTTCAAATAATGTGAACGTTGGGATTTTTGGTGGACCGAAAATACAATCTCGGTGAGTCCGATTCGTGCAAAGACAAGAGATTGCCAATTTCGGTGGGACGACTTCATCATCTCGGTGACACCGATTTGATGATGTATGTTCTGAAGCTTGGCAACTCATTTTTCGTGAGACCGAGTTCGAATCGGAAAATCCGAGTTTGCTAGGGTTTGGCTTTATGGCTGAGGTGGTTCATCTCGGTGACTGAAGTTTGGCAAATCGGTGGGACCGAGATTACTTATGAGTGTATATGGCGGTGAAAGTTGCCGATAGTTTAGGAGATGTATCACTAAGCACTTGAGCAACCAGATCATCATCATAACCTCATCCCTTTAATAGTATTGGCTTTCCTATGGACTCAATGTGATCTTGGATCACTAAACCAAAATGGAGTCTTGAGCTTTTGCCAATGCTTGCCTTAGCATTTTGAGGGGTCCACTTCTTCAGTCCTTGCCATACCCATATCACTGAACTTTCTGAAACGATTCTCAAGAAACTATTAGTTTAATGATATATATGTTGTTATTAATTACCAAAACCACCCGGGGATTAGTTGCACTTTCAAAAGACTTGAAGAAGAACTCGACGCCATGCATTCTTCTGAAAATGGAGGTGTCGTGGACAACGAAGCAGAAAAACTTGAGCAGGATATTGCTACAATCTTATCTGAGATGAACCATATGGGAGATGTTGAACCATACAACAACGAGGAGGAGGAGCAACAGCAATCAGAGCTTCCCCATGAGCACACTCAAGAGTAGCAACATTGATGCGGAGCATCCCACGTTCATCCCCATGTACACTCCGACTACTCTCCAAGCCCCAAGAGGACATATGACGAGACCTCGAACATACGCCATTGGACACAAGGTGAATTCACTCCTCTTCAAATCGTCACTTTCCACATGTGAGACATGACTACTACCTCATGCATGGACCTTACCTATACTCACGTACGACCGAGATGACCATGGAGAATCCAAGGACCAAGGCCAAGCATGGAAGAGGAGAAGGAAGAAGAAGAATGGAGCAAGACAGGACTTGCCCGGATCATCTGGACACCCAGCCGGACGATCCGGACCGAGCCCGGACGATCCGGACGACCACCCGGACGATCCGGCTAACGTGCCCGAAGACACCCGAAGCTGCTCGACGAAGCCGGATCATCCGGACGGTCACCCGGATCATCCGGACCCCCGACACCCGGATCATCCGGGCCACCATCCGGATCATCCGGACCCCGCCTGTGTGTGTGACTTGGCCTGAGCCCATGTACCCCTTCGCCCCCTAGCCTATATATAGGACTCCTCCTCCTCACTTTGAGACTTAGCATTGGATTAGCTCATATTTGTGTGAGAGCCTTTGCTTATCCACTTGGATCCTTCTCCTCGGTGATCACGACCTCTTCGGAGAAGATCCCCCAAGCGGATTCAAGACCCCTTCTAGGGAAGAACATCAAGGCCTCCTCTCGGAGAAGAATGGTTCCTTTGTATCCTTACCTTTGTTGACTTTGGATCTCGTGAATATCTTATGTGTGTGGTGATCTAGCACTTGTGTGATTGATTCATTGTTGGTTGAGTGATTCTCTCTCGTTTTCCCCGTGTTTTCCCTTTGTGCTTCCGCGTGTTCTTCGTGATTCCCCATAGGATCCACTCCAAACGTGAAAGATCGACGCTATAGGGTTCCACCCTACATCATATGGTATCATGAGCCACGTTGATCACGTTTTTGGAGCCCCTACCCCGTGTTTTCTAGCTTCATTTTGTTGTTTTCGTCCTAAATCCGAAAATCCCCACCAAAAATAGCCCCCAAATTTTTTTGTGATTTGTTGGTTTGATGATGTTTTGTTGATTTTGATCCATGGATTTGCTTGGTTTCAAGTGGATCTAGCATCTCCCCAAGTTTCCCCACCTTCCATCCACGAAATCTCCTCAAATTTGCCCCGAAAATCCTCCATTTCCGCCCCAAAAATGGACTCCACGAGCAAATCCCGAGCGGATTGACTTGCCCGGATCATCCGGACCTTCTCCCGGATCATCCGGACATCCCCCGGATCAGCTGGACGCCCCCCGGACGTCCGAATACCCCACGCACCCAGAAAACAGAACCGGAGCTGACGAACCCGGATCATCCGGATGTACACCCGGATCATCCGGACCTAGTCCGGATCATCCGGACCCTCTCCCGGATGTCCGGTTAACCCTGACACTGACTCGGCTGAAATTTTGTTTTGGTCATAACTAATTCATCCGAACTCCGTTTTTGACGTTCTTTAGCTCGTTTTGAAGCTATTGACATCCCCTATCCCACAAAAAATACCACCAACATCATTTGACTCCATCATATTTTCTGAAACTTGGCAAGTTTGCCTAGGCCCTTCACCATATCATCTGCATTACCACCACCACTTCCGCAACCTAACCCATTTTGTTCCCCATTGCATATGTGGTTGTTTCAGTTGTGATTAGAGTCTCCTAAGGTGTTCCGGCTACTTAGGGACAATTGCTTCTTCATCAACCACCACCACCACTTCCGCATAACCTTGCCCACCATACAATTCCACCCCAACTTAACCCAATTTTGTTTGAGTTGTGGCTTGTGTCTCCTAAGGTGTTTCGGCTACTTAGGGACGGCAACTTCAACTCCGACACGTGTATATCCATCATTCCACTTCCGCATTTGCCTAGTGCAAAACCACCACCGCTTTCCGCTACAACCATTTGACATTTGTCATTTGAGATTTTGAGTTCGCGGTTTTTCCGTTTCCTAAGGTGTTTCGGCTACTTAGGGACGAGTCTCCATCATCTTGGTATCTACATCAAGAACACCGCCTCTCATCATCTCCAAGGATGGTAACCTCGACGACACCATTGTATATTCCCCTTGCCATTGCATTGTTAACCCCTAGCCCATTTTGCGTTACTTGCCTATCGAGACTAGCCATTTGAGTATTGCCGGCAACGTTACTTGTGCACATTAGTGATCATACCTTCCATTACATACATACCATATCATCTTGGAATCATATCATCCATTTTGTCTCAAGTTTGTTCCCGCATATACACAATTTCTATCTTGGTTTGTGCATTGTGCAAAAGTGGCCATAGAAAAAAAAGAAATAAAGCTTTTAAGCAAAAGAGAGAGAGCAAAGAAGCTTGTAAGCAAGTGCCATAGCATCATACCACATTGCATATAAGATTGTCATATCCGATCATCTTGAGAGAAACACCGGGAACCATACATACATAGCATACTTGGGATAGAAGAATATCCATTTTGCATCTTATAGGTTGTGCACAAGTGTCGTATCCGCCTATTGAGCAATCGTGCTAGCGTCTCTCTTGAGTTGTGCAACACGAGCGTTTTCCGTGGATTCCACATTTTGTGCTCATACCTTGGTTGCACGACCCCATTTATCTATCCGTGTGTGTGTTTCCGTGTGCCATTCTTTGCTATTGGTCCATTTGTTTCACTTGCGAATTTGTGAATCTTTTTCAACATTATTGACTCTTGCTAACATTTTGCATTAAATTTTTGTGCCACTATCCTCACCGAGCTCCACTATAAGCCTTACTTGTGTAGGTGTGAGAACCGACAAGGATTGGTACCAATAGTGCTATTTCATTGTCCGCATTTGAATGAACTTGATTCATTGTCAACATCGGTCAAGGTACATTGGTATAAGTTCTTCTCTTTCTCCCACTCATATTTGCTCGAGTCTTGTGATGGATAGGCAAGGCATTTCCTCTCCGGTCTACGACAACAACGACGGCGTGAACAACTACATCACCAAAAGGTCCATCTTCGACTACAACGACAAATGCAAGGTGCACAAGCAAGATTGCAAGAGCGCATTGAGAACATCTCCATCGACATTTTCCACTCCGAAGCAAGGAAAAGGGACTACATCGACAACAAGATTGCCGCACAAAAGGAGGAGCAAGATGCGAGGATGGAAGAGATTCGGGCCTTGATCAAGTCTTCTTCCACTTCATCATCCTCAAGACGCATTTACGGTCAAGCCACAAGTCTTCGGAGCGCGAAAAAGATGCAAGTGCAAATCATCCTCGTCCACATCTACATGGCGACCACCATCACGTTCGTGATCAACATCGTCATGAAGGGCAAGTCACCTCCAAGCAACATGTGCATGACGATGACGAACGACATCTCCTAGGAGCTCAAGCACGACAACGACATCATCATCATGAAGATGCTCCACGAGCGCCAGTGCACAAGTCCCAACAAGCCCTACTTCACGCCAAGTCCAAGCTTCAAGAGCACAAAAGAAGACCGCGAGATGACCACCGCCAAGACGGCGCTACGGCTACATCAACCACTTCGGCATCTTCGCCAAGTGTTCTCAAGGCATCTTCACCTTTGGACGTACGGCATCTTCGCCTACTTCCCACGAGTGTGCCTACATCGACTTCATCAAGTCCAAGGCGACCACCTACGAGCGAGGGTGATACTTCCATCTTCGGAAGCCCCTCAAGGAAGATGGCCGAGCATGGGAAACTCCCTTCGGTCATGGAGACGAGCTACGAGGTGCCACATCATATGGACCTCCAACACCAAGACGGCGACGAGAAGGTCGAGCAAGGGCCATCCCCTTCGACCACGGCAATAGAAGTTGAGCATGGAGACATTTGCACCTACACCTCTCCGACACCCACATATGTCGAGATGCCCAAAGTGCCATGTGAGGAGAGCCACCACCCCATGAGAGAGATGAGTGACTCCACCATATGTGATACTGAGAGCATTTCCTATGAGAGGATGAGTGTGACCACCACTAGCCCCACACATGAGAGCATGCCACACATCCTATGTGAGGTTGAGCGCCATTTGAGTGACTCCACCAACCATATGAGTGAGAGCATCCTTGAGGGAGTGAGTGAGCCACAACACTTAGCGAGTGAGATAGTTGACACGGCATGTGTGGCCACTTTGATTTCTAACGACTTAACCTCTACTCCTAGTGCGTTTTCTTCTTTGGTGCTAGGTCTCCTACATGAGGACATGCATACCTTCAACGAGTCCATCCCTCCAATGGAGACGACAATGGCCATGGTGGACGATGATGCACCCCCCACATGGTTCCATCATGATGAAGATGACAACGATATGATCTTCAACACCTCACCTACAACACATGAGCGACACTCCAAAGGTAACATAGGTGATGGTGCTTCTCTTGTCCCACTAGTGGACTCTCTTGATAATGATTGCTCCCATGATGTTGACCCACCTATTACCATGCTTCATGCTAGTGAGACTTCTTCATGCCTTGACTTACCTATTTATGATGAATATGATGATGAGCATGTTGAGTTGCCCAGTTGTGATGCTATGCTTCATAGGATATCATGTGAAAATTCTATTGGTCACTTCATGTTTGACAATCCATTGAACTTGTCATATGCTATGAGTGAGATCTCCCATATTGCATCCCTACAATCTCAACATAGTAACTATGCATGCCCCATTCAAATCAATCCCATTTCCACTTATGGCATAGATGACGAGATGATGGTCATTGGCTTTTGTTTTTCATGTGATTATATTGCCATGCTTCCTTTACATGATTTGTGCAATTCATCTACTATGACATGCCATGATCACATTGTTCCGAATATGCATTGTTTTGGATGTTGTCAATATTCTCCATGTGATGTTGCTACTCATGCTCATGAGGAGACCCCCATAGTTTCCTCATACATATTAGGAGATCTTGATGCATTCCATACTTTGCATGATTTCCACGATAGTGTACACCATATGCATTCCATGAATAACAATGCTCTAGATATTTCTCATGATGCATTACACAATTTGAGTCTCCATTATGCTATACATAATAACAAACCTCTCATGATGGATGACATGTTTCTATATCACGCATCTCATTTATTTGAGCATTGGCTATTTTTTGCTCACCGACACATGCACGTGTGCATCATGATGGATGATGTGTACATCTACCACGCACACACAATTTTTCCTTTGTCTTTGTTTTGTGAAGGTACTCACGTATACTTGTCAACCTCTCAATCCCAAGAGTTGACGAAGCGAGCTCTTGAGAGCAACGATGACTTGGGATCCCGTGGACTATCCTTACCATCGCTCCTTCGCAAGGACTACGCGCATCTCTTTTACTTGGCTCTCATACGGCTATGGGCTATTTACCACTTGTCACCTTATGCCCATACTATTGTGTTCACTTTGCATGTTATGCTTGCTCCTATGCCTTTTCCATGCAATTGTGACCCTTGCTTGCATCTACCCATGATTCACCATTATGCTACTTCTATGTGTATTCGCATGCTTGGTGGAGATCCTTGTTGCTTTTGCCATGTTTATCATGTGCCCCATGCTAGTGATGCTTGTTGTGTTGGGAGAGTCATGATGCCCCATTGCTATTTACATATGGTCTCTCGCCAATACATTGATGACATTTTACTCATATCTTGCTTTCATGCTTGTGCTATGACATGTGAATTATTCATGCCCACTATTTGCACACACGACATGCTTGCCATGATTCCTTCTAGTATGTTGCATCTTCGCACTACTAGCTTGCTTGAATTGATCGCTATGATTGTTTGCTATGTTGCATCACCCATGTTCCACTATTATTTGCTTTCTTGGGTTGATGACATATATGCTCATGCCTCTCACATGATATATCTTGATCATTGTCTCTTGTGTCCACTAGTTGCCTCTTTCATATCCACTTGTATTGAGTGCAACCATCCTATGCTTATTGATCTTGGAGACCTTGACACCTTACTTGTGATGCATGCTTGTTTGATTGAGCCTATTGCACTTGGTTGTTCTTGCATCATATGCCTCCATACTATGACACGCTCCCTTGTACTTTCTTATGATGAGCATGATGCATACACTTGTTGGGTATCTTACCACTCGAATGATAGGTTTTGCATTTCCGCTAACCTCATTTGTTTTTCCGAGTGTTTGTCATGTTCTTCCATTTTGGAGGTTTCACAAGGCAATGCCGTTATGCGACAACTTGGTTATGTGAAGGCATACATAATGTGCAACTCCAACATCTTCAGGAACATTCATAAGGTGAACTCCTTCCCTTTGAGCCATCCTCGAATACGCATATTGGATGGGTCACTCTTTCATTGTTGTTTCCTTCTTGTTGTCTACATGATACATCTCGTGAACGGAGGAGCGACATTGGAGATTGGCTACATGGTGTCGGTGTACTAAGGTAGGGGTACCTCAGTACCCCAACTTGTGCACGGGCAGTCGCAGTTCCCCCGCGGCTAGATCTACCATGTGCTTGCCGGAGACCATTCCTGCCCCATATCAAGCCATTCAAGAACAAAGTGTACAAGACAGAAGATCGAGACCCCGGCAAGAGGAGCTTGCCGGGAAGGCCGTTCCAGGCTCAAGACTACATTGCTCACACAAGGCCCTGGCGAGAGGAGCTCGCCGGGGAGACTAGAAGACTAAATCGTAGAAGACACGCCCCGGCGCTATACGCGTCCCGGCGAGGGCCCGGGGAGCGACAAGTTACAAGCCCGACAAACTCCCGGGTCCAGCAAGATCAAGACCCCGGCAAGGTACTTGCCGGGAGAGCTGCGCTATGCGCCCGCACTCCAGCTCATCTGCCCACGCGTCGCCTTCAGCTCTCTCCAGAGACGCGTGGCGGGTGGCTGTGCTGCATGGAGGGTGCGGTGGCACTCCACGGTGGTGGATTCATCGCCGTGGCAGACGGAGACACAAGGGCGGGAGCTTTTGGGGCAACGGCGACGGGCATTAAATGCCCTTGTCCCCCTCTGTCAAAAGTAGGTAGAATCCATCGCTCAAAATCGTAGCTGCACTGCTCCCTCACTGCTCCAACTACCACCTCTTTTACATTTTTACCCTCTACCCTCGCTGACACACCGCCGGTGACCCCTTGCCCTATAAAAGGAGGCCCATGCACAACGAGGGGAGGTTCGGATCCCGGGCAACTCGCGCCTTGGGTTCGGCTAGTTCACCACTCCACACAACTCCACCATAGGCTCGTTCCTGAGCAAGATCAAATACAACACAAAGCAGCAGTAGGGTTTTACACGACCATCGCGGCCCGGCTGGGTAAAATCGCGCCCGCGTGCATCGCCTCGATCCGCTCTCTCAGGCCTCCTCCGCCTCGTCTCAACACACGAAGGGCTCCCGCCCCATAGGTGTCCCCGACATCTTTGGCGCGCTGTAGGGCGACGAGGTTGTGCGGACTGATCCGGCGTTCGCGGCCGCGTTCTTCATCAACCTTTCGGTTTCGCTGGCGACTTCATCGACAACTGCGCCATGGCCCCGAAGACGAGGGCTTCAAGGGTTGCAGATCCGTCTGCGTCTCACCCGCCGCCACCGGAGCCAGCGGTGGACGGAGGAGACGCCAGCGGAAGGGTGGACACCGGCGAGGGCACTCGCGGCGCCACTGAATCTGTGGACAGGCGGACGATCGCGCCGGGTCTCCGTGGATCCACGCCCATCCTGGCAGCGACATCCCAAAGAGCGCCGTGCCACGGAAGATGGTACTCGCATGCTTTGGGCAAGAACATGCCGGGCTCGCGGGATGCTCCGGACCGCTGTCCATGCATGAGCAAAGCGGCGAGCCGGCAGGACTCGCTCCTCCTATCGCTACTAGGAGTCCGAGCCTATCCGCCCTCGCGCCGCCGCTCCGCGCCCCCTCCGCCGCAAGCGATCTCCTCGAGCGCTACGCTGTCGTCGAGGACGCGCCATCGAGCTCTAAGTCCGGCGAGGACGGCTCTGGTGCTCACTCCGACAAGCGCAGCTCCTCGGGACGCTCTAAGCCCGGCGAGGGCAGCTCTGGTGCTCGTTCCGGCAAACGCACCTCCCCGGAGTGTTGCGCTGCCGTCGAGGACGCGCCATTGAGCTCCACCAGCAAGTGCAAGGAAACAAGAAAAAGAAAAGCTAAGTTGCTCGAGCTTTTGTGCAGAGCACTCCTTAATTCCATGCTTTTTTATGTTATATCCCTCGTGCGTTCGTCATTTGTGCGCAAAGCCTGTGCGCAGAGGAGCCTGCCTGTGAATAGCCGCACCCTTACTTTGCTTCGAACACACTCAACGAGTTAAAAGTGAGCCGCGACCAGCTTCGCGCCCTTGTTTCGCTTCGAGTCCGCCAAGAAAGTTAAGTGCGTCCGCGACCGACACGGCAAGGTTGCTTGCGGAAGCGACACCAGCCAGCTGGCTGCTGATGTTCCGCACTCAGCAAGCGTGTTGAGCACCGGCAAGTTACCTAGAAGCGTAGGGTAAAAGCGCACAAAAGATGTAAAGTAGAGGGTGTAACGTGGCAAGCCCTGCCGTGAGATGTCCGTCGTATGAGAGGCTTGTGCGCGGGAGGAGCCAAGTCGTGGTCCAGTTGCGTACTTGTTTTGTTTCCGAGTCCGCTCAACAAACACAAGTGTGCTGCTGCACCCTTATCTTGCTTTCGAGCCTGCTCAGCAAGGTAAGCGTCGCAACTGGCCCGGCAAGGTTGTTTGCCGGAAGCAACACCGCCGGCGGGCTGTCCCGCGCTCGGCAAGCGTGTTCGCCCCGGCAAGCTCCCCGAGAGCGTAGAGTACAAACATACGAAGGGCAAGGCACGGCATCGTATTGCGCAATCAAGATTTATATACATATCCGTGTACATGATGAAGATGTTGCAGATCTGTCTCAGCTGTTTTCATGGCCGAAATTGCAGCAACAAGGAGAAACTAGAAGGGCGCGCCCAGACTGGACCTCGGCAGCCGTGGTCGCCGGGCTGCGAGCGCCAAGATTCGCCGCAAGCCGGCCTTCTTTGCTGCGAGCGCCAAGATTCGCCTCCGCAAGCTAGAGTTGCCGGGGCTGCGATATCGATGAGTTTTCATCCTCGTCATGCATCCTCTCATGGACCGGAAAAGCGGGATGCGTCTTTGAACGAGCGTGTCTTGTAAAACCCGTGCGTGGAGGAACCGAAGTCATGGCCTGGGCTATGCATTTGGTTTGTTTCGAGTCCGCTCAACAAACACAAGTGTGCTGCTGCACCCTTATCTTGCTTCCGAGCACCTCAGCAAGTTAAGCGTCATAATCGCCCGCAAGGTTGCTTGCCGAAGTAACACCGCCAGCGGGCTGTCCCTTTTCTCGCAAGCGTGTTCGCCCGCAAGCTCCCCGATAGCGTAAGAACACACAAGGCACGAAGTCAAGTAAAAGACTCGATCCGCAAGCTTTCCCTCTTTTCATTAAAAACATCCTAGCATAGTACAAGTCCATAGAGGATGAAAAACATGATAGAGAGGATTACAAGTTTTAAATACAGCTAATGCCCGAGGGCTTACAAATTAAAAAGATAAGGTGCCCGTGATCCCTCTCTGTTTCTGCTCAGGGAGTTCAGAGGTAGGTCAAGGAGCCCCGGCAAGATAAGCTTGCTGGGAAGGAGGCCCCTGCAAGAGGAGCTTGTCTGAGAAGGGCAAAGGGGCGCCTAGGAGGGCATGGCGGTGACGCCGCTGCGTGCCCAGAGCTGCGCAGGTGACGGGCATGGGGAACGATCCCGGAGAGCCACGGCGCCGAAGACACCAAGAGAACACCCCGGGGCCGCCAGGAGCTTGGCGGAGACGGAGGCGTCGGAGGCAGAGCTTGAAGACGGAGTAGTGGGACATCGGCACGCTGACGAGGGCTCCTCGCCCTCGTACTCCGATTTAACGGCCTTGCCGCCATCCCCCTCTTCCTCTTCTGCTGCCTCTCTACGCCAGCCGCCAAGGAGACGGCCCCGGGAGTTGAAGGCCGGCGACCAGAAGATGAGGTCGCCGGTGGCGCTGTGAGGCAGCGGTGTCCGACGCCTAGTCGGGCCCGCCATCCTCGCCGTCGCTGCCGCTCTCCTCCTCGCCACTCGCGCGGGAGGAGCCTTCGCTATCCGAGGAGCTGTCCACACAGCAGCGCACCCGGGTTCCGTAGTCGCCGAAGACCTTGACGACGAGAAGGTCACCATCCATTAACTTGAAATGGAGGGTGAACCCCGCCGTCAAGCTATGGACCCGGGCGAACGTCTTCCACCCTCGGTGAAAGAACATCATGCCGGGGGCTGGGGACACGACACTCACCCGAGTGTCGCTGATCCCGCAGCCCCTCATGCGCAACTCCATCACGTCGGGTGGATCCGGCCCCATTGCGTCCGCGAACGGGGCCGGCAACCGGAGGCGTCGACGAGGCGCCGGCGGCTTGATGAAGAACTCCCGGGTCATCTCCGGTGTGGACCGCACCGTGGTCGAGAGACGCCGGGAGACGGGAGGCACATCACCACGACCGCCTCTCCCCGACCGCCTCGGCCACGCCCTCGCCTCGTCATGACCACGCCCCTCCCTCTCCCTCTCGGGGCCGGCTCCGCCGCCACGGGAGCAGGATGGGGAGTGGTGCGCTGCCTAGAGGCGACCCTCGCCGCCACCGTCGAAGAGTTGGGATTTCCTCTTTCCATGGCGGCAAGAAGAACAGAAGATGAAGACGAAGGGAGAAGAGGATGAGTGTGGCCATTGTGCTCCCCTTCCGCCTTTTAAAGGGGCGGGTGGGGCTCAACCGCCCTTCGACCAATCAGAAGCGAGAAGGCGGAGGAGCGGGCCGACTCGCCTTCTCCGCCTGTGGACGGCTCGGTCTCCCACCTTCGCCGCCCGACCCCGTGCATGAGGGCAGCGTGGCGAAAGCGAACCGAGCGACGGGTGAAGCGACCTCGCTCGCACCGCGACCACGGGTGGATGTTTTAAAGGCTGCATGCGCCGCCCACGCCTCCCACGACGCCGCAATCGACGCGCGCTGCTCACGGGAGGGAGGCGGCGATGCTGGCAGATTCGACGCCATGGGCTTCAAGTGTCTGCAGACTGTTTTGGGCCTGGCCCAACAGCGCTCGGGCACTGTGTGGCCCAGCCCGGGCTCTGTCGGTGTACTAAGGTAGGGGTACCTCAAGACCCCAACTTGTGCACGGGCAGATCGCGATTCCAGCTGCTAGATCTACCATGTGCTTGCCGGAGACCATTCCTGCCCCATATCAAGCCATTCAAGAACAAAGTGTACAAGACAGAAGATCGAGACCCCGGCAAGAGGAGCTTGCCGGGAAGGCCGTTCCAGGCTCAAGACTACATCGCTCACACAAGGCCCTGGCGAGAGGAGCTCGCCGGGGAGACTAGAAGACTAAATCGTAGAAGACACGCCCCGGCGCTATACGCGTCCCGGCGAGGGCCCGGGGAGCGACAAGTTACAAGCCCGACAAACTCCCGGGTCCGGCAAGATCAAGACCCCGGCAAGGTACTTGCCGGGAGAGCTGCGCTATGCGCCCGCACTCCAGCTCATCTGCCCACGCGTCGCCTTCAGCTCTCTCCAGAGACGCGTGGCGGTGGTCTGTGCTGCATGGAGGGTGCGGTGGCACTCCACGGTGGTGGATTCATCGCCCGTGGCGGCGGAGACAAAGGGCGGAGCTTTTGGGCGACGGCCACGGCATTAAATGCCCTTGTCCCTCTCTGTCAAAAGTAGGTAGAATCCACTGTTCAAGCAATCGTGCTGCTGACTGTTCCCAAGACTGCTCCAACTACCACCTCTTTTACATTTTTACCCCTCTACCCTACGTTGACACCTGTCGGTGACCCCTTGCCCTATAAAAGGAGGCCCATGCACAACGTAGGGGAGGTTCGGATCCTGGGCAACTCTGGCGCCTTGGGTTCGGCTAGTTCAGTTCACTCCACACAACTCCACCATAGGCTCGTTCTTGAGCAAGATCAAATACAACACAAAGCAGCAGTAGGGTTTTACGCGACCATCGCGGCCCGAAGCTGGGTAAAAATCGCGCCCGCGTGCATCGCCTCGATCTGCTCTCTGTGCCTCCTCCGCCCTCGTACCGAACACACGAAGGGGCTCCCCGGCCCCATAGGTGTCCCCCGACACATGGACCTTCACATTGAGGAGCGCTCGCACTTATTGGATTCACCTTCGGAATTACACTCATGCCTCGACATCGAGCTTTGGTACACCAACACCTTCATATTTGTTGATTGTGCTCATACATGTCATGCTCGATGGACATACCATACTTACCACAAGTTTATACCTCATGCATGGATTACCTCACATTATGATTGCCTTGTTGCAACTTGTATTCCCATGACATCCATGATATATGAGCTTGTGCATTTCCTTAGCAAATTTGTTGTGATCTACGTCGATGGCATATTCATACATCATGATCATCTTGTCCACCATCAATTGCATGATAACATACACATGTTGAGCATCCATTGCCATATTCATGCTATTTATAAACCGTCTCACTATGACATCATTTTGCACCATGGTTGCATTGATCATATTTACAACACATTTGTGTGCACAATGATTGCATTTCCTCCCATTAATGATTTGCATCTCATTCTAGATCATCTTGATAAGCTTCATGCGCTTTGTCACGACCAATCTTGCCGCACGGACTCATTCTTACATGATGGACACTTTGTGTGTGCTAACCATTGTATTTCCGAGTGTTGCTTGTGTTTGCTCTTTTTGCATGTCTATCACTCCGGCGACACCTTGGACTACGCGGATTGCACCATGTCTTCAACTTCGTCCAACTACAAGTCCGTCTACGACAACCGTTTCCATGGTGATGAGGATCACGATCCGAGGTCGGATCTTCCCCAAGGGGCGGAGATGATGCGGAGCATCCCACGTTCATCCCCATGTACACTCCGACTACTCTCCAAGCCCCAAGAGGACATATGACGAGACCTCGAACATACGCCATTGGACACAAGGTGAATTCACTCCTCTTCAAATTGTCACTTTCCACATGTGAAACATGAATACTACCTCATGCATGGACCTTACCTATACTCAGGTACAACCGAGATGACCATGGAGAATCCAAGGACCAAGGCCAAGCATGGAAGAGGAGAAGGAAGAAGAAGAATGGAGCAAGACGGGACTTGCCCGGATCATCCGGACACCCAGCCGGATGATCCGGACCGAGCCCGGACGATCCGGACGACCACCCGGACGATCCGGCTAACGTGCTTGAAGACACCCGAAGCTGCTCGACGAAGCCGGATCATCCGGACGGTCACCCGGATCATCCGGACCCCCGACACCCGGATCATCCGGGCCACCATCCGGATCATCCGGACCCCGCCTGTGTGCGTGACTTGGCATGAGCCCATGTACCCCTTCGCCCCCTAGCCTATATATAGGACTCCTCCTCCTCACTTTGAGACTTAGCATTGGATTAGCTCATATTTGTGTGAGAGCCTTTGCTTATCCACTTGGATCCTTCTCCTCGGTGATCACGACCTCTTCGAAGAAGATCCCCCAAGCGGATTCAAGACCCCTTCTAGGGAAGAACATCAAGGCCTCCTCTCGGAGAAGCACGGTTCCTTTGTATCCTTACCTTTGTTGACTTTGGATCTCGTGAATCTCTTATGTGTGTGGTGATCTAGCACTTGTTGTTGGAAATATGCCCTAGAGGCAATAATAAAAGTATTATTATATTTCCCTGTTCATGATAATTGTCTTTTATTCAAGCTATAACTGTATTATCCGGAAATCATAATACACGTGTGAATACATAGACCACAATATGTCCCTAGTGAGCCTCTAGTTGACTAGCTCGTTGTGATCAACAGATAGTCATGGTTTCCTGGCTATGGACATTGGATGTCGTTGATAACGGGATCACATCATTAGGAGAATGATGTGATGGACAAGACCCAATCCTAAGCATAGCACAAAGATCGTGTAGTTCGTTTCCTAGAGCTTTTCTAATGTCAAGTATCTCTTCCTTAGACCATGAGATCGTGTAACTCCCGGATACCGTAGGAGCGCTTTGGGTGTATCAAACGTCACAACGTAACTGGGTGACTATAAAGGTGCACTACAGGTATCTCCGCAAGTGTCATTGGGTTGACACGGATCGAGGCTCGATTTGTCACTCCGTGTAAGCGGAGAGGTATCTCTGGGCCCACTCGGTAGGACATCATCATAATGTGCACAATGTGACCAAGGGGTTGATCACGGGATGATGTGTTACGGAACGAGTAAAGAGACTTGCCGGTAACGAGATTGAACAAGGTATCAAAATACCGACGAGCAAATCTCGGGCAAGTATAATACCGCTAGACAAAGGGAATTGTATACGGGATCGATTGACTCCTTGAAATTGTGGTTCATCCAATGAGATCATCGTGGAACATGTGGGAGCCAACATGGGTATCTAGATCCCGCTGTTGGTTATTGACTGGAGAACGTCTCGGTCATGTCTACATGTCTCCCGAACCCGTAGGGTCTACACACTTAAGGTTCGATGACACTAGGGTTATAAAGGAAGCTTGTATGTGGTTAACGAATGTTGTTCGGAGTCCCAGATGAGATCCCAGACATCACGAGGAGTTCCGGAATGGTCCGGAGGTAAAGATTTATATATGGGAAGTCCTGTTTTGGTCACCGGAAAAGTTTCGGGTTTTATCGATAGCATCTGGGACCACCGGGAGGGTCCCGGGGGTCCACCAAGTGGGGCCACCTACCCCGGAGGGCTGCATGGGCCATGTGTGGGAGGGAACCAGCCCCAGGTGGGCTGGTGAGCCCCCCACAAGGGGCCTAAGGCGCAGGGGAGAGTGGGAGTGGCAAACCCTAGGGCAGATGGGCCCTAAGGCCCACCCCAGGCGCGCCTCCCCTCTCTCCCCTCTGGCCGCCACCGAGTTGGGATCTGGGGGCTGCCGCCACCCCTGCGGAGGGAACCCTAGAGGGGGCGCAGCCCCCTTCCCTCCCCCTATAAATACTAGAGGATTGGGGGCTGCCCAATACACGAGAATCTCTCCCTTCTCCTCTTGGTGCAGCCCTACCTCTCTCCCTTCTCCTCATATCTCGCGGTGCTTGGCGAAGCCCTGCTGGACTACCACGCTCCTCCATCACCACCACGCCGTTGTGCTGCTGCTGGATGGAGTCTTCCTCAACCTCTCCCTCTCTCCTTGCTGGATCAAGGCGTGGGAGGCGTCCACCGGCTGTCACGTGTGTTGAGCGCGAGGTGCCGTCCGTTCGGCACTAGGATCTCCGGTGATTTGGATCACGACGCAGTCGACTCCTTCAACCCCGTTCTCTTGAGCGCTTCCGCTTAGCGATCTACAAGGGTATGTAGATGCACTCTCCTTCCCTCGTTGCTGGTTTCTCCATAGATAGATCTTGGTGACACGTAGGAAAATTTTGAATTTCTGCTTTCGTTCCCCAACAGTGGCATCATGAGCTAGGTCTATTGCGTAGATTCTTTGCACGAGTAGAACACAAAGTAGTTGTGGGCGTTGATTTTGTTCAATATGCTTACGTTACTAGTCCAATCTTGTTTCGACGGTATTGTGGGATGAAGCGGCCCGCTACCGACCTTACGATACACTTACGTGAGACAAAGTTCAACCGATTGACATGCACTTGGTGCATAAGGTGGCTAGCGGGTGCCGCCTCTCCCACTTTAGTCGGAACGGATTCGACGAAAAGGGTCCTTATGAAGGGTAAATAGCAATTGGCATATCACGTTGTGGTTTTGCGTAGGTAAGAAACGTTCTTGCTAGAAACCCATAGCAGCCACGTAAAACATGCAACAACAATTAGAGGACGTCTAACTTGTTTTTGCAGGGTTTGCTATGTGATGTGATATGGCCAAGAAGAATGTGATGAATGATATGTGATGTATGAGATTGATCATGTTCTTGTAATAGGAATCACGACTTGCATGTCGATGAGTATGACAATGGCGAGGAGCCATAGGAGTTGTCTTTATTTATTGTATGACCTGCGTGTCATTGAACAACGCCATGTAATTACTTTACTTTATTGCTAACCGGTAGCCATAGTAGTAGAAGTAATAAGTTGGCGAGACAACTTCATGGAGACACGATGATGGAGATCATGATGATGGAGATCATGGTGTCATGCCGGTGATGATGATGATCATGGAGCCCCGAAGATGGAGATCAAAAGGAGCAAAATGATATTGGCCATATCATGTCACTATTTGATTGCATGTGATGTTTATCATGTTTATGCATCTTGTTTACTTAGAACGACGGTAGTAAATAAGATGATCCCTTACGACAATTTCAAGAAGTGTTCTCCCTAACGTGCGCACCGTTGCTACAGTTCGTGCTTCAAGCACCACGTGATGATCGGTGTGATAGATCCTTACGTTCACATACAACGGGTGTAAGACAGTTTTACACATGCAAAACACTTAGGGTTAACTTGACGAGCCTAGCATGTACAGACATGGCCTCGGAACACGGAGACCGAAAGGTCGAGCATGAGTCGTATAGTAGATACGATCAACATGAAGATGTTCACCAATGATGACTAGTCCATCTCACGTGATGATCGGACACGGCCTAGTTGACTCGGATCATGTAATCACTTAGATGACCAGAGGGATGTCTATCTGAGTGGGAGTTCATAAGATGAACTTAATTATCCTGAACATAGTCAAGAGATCTTTGCAAATTATGTCGTAAGCTCACGCTTTAGTTCCACTGTTTAGATATGTTCCTAGAGAAAATATAGTTGAGAGTTGACAGTGGCGATTATGCGGACGATGAAAGCTTATGTCCTTAATGCACCACTCGATGTGGTGAACCCCAAACGTCGTTTGTGGATGTTGCGAACATCGGACATACACGTATTGATAACTACGTGATAGTTCGATTAAGCGGTTTAGAGTTGAGGCACCAAAGACGTTTTGAAGCGTCATGGAACATATGAGATGTTTGAGGGCTGAAATTGAGATTTCAGGCTCGTGCCCACGTCAAGAGGTATGAGACCTCCGACGATTTTCTTAGCCTGCAAACTAAGGAGAAAAGCTCAATCGTTGAGCTTGTGCTCGATTGTCTCGAGTCAACAATCACTTGAATCGAGTGGGAGTTGATCTTCCGGATGAGATAGTGATGTTTCTCCAATGTCATTGCCACCAAGCTGCTAGAGCTTCGTGATGAGCTATAACATATCGGGATAGATATGATGATCCTTGAGGTATTCGCGATGTTTGACACATGAAAGTAGAAATCAAGAAGGAGCATCAATTGTTGATGGTTGGTGAAACCACTAGTTTCAAGAAGGGCAAGGGCAAGAAGGATACTTCATGAAGCGGCAAATCAGCTGCTGCTCTAGTGAAGAAACCCAAGGTTGAACCCAAACCCGAGACTAAGTGCTTCTATAATAAGGGAACAACCACTTTGAGCAGAATTACCCTAGATACTTGGTAGATGAGAAGGTGGCAAGGTCGATAGAAGTATATTGGATATACATTATGTTAATGTGTACTTTACTAGTACTCCTAGTAGCACTAGGGTATTAGATACCGTTCGGTTGCTAAGTGTTAGTAACTCGAAATAAAAGCTACGGAATAAGCGGAGACTAGCTAAAGGTGAGTGATGATATGTGTTGGAAGTGTTTCCAAGGTTGATGTGATCAAGCATCGCACGCTCCCTCTACCATCGAGATTTGGTGTTTGCGTTGAGCATAGACATGATTGGATTATGTCTATCGCAATACTGATTATTCATTTAAGGAGAAATATGGTTACTCTATTTATTTGAATAATACCTTCAATGGTCTTGCACCTAAAGGAATGGTTTATTGAATCTCGATTGTAGTGATACATTTTCATGCCAAAAGGGATATAAGATAGTAATGATAGTACCACTTACTAGTGGCACTTTGCCATGTAAGTCATATTGGAGTAAAAGCATGAAGAAGCTCCATGTTGATGGATCTTTGGACTCACTCGTTTTGAAAAGTTTGAGACATGCGAACCATGTCTATTGGTGTATATGCATGAAGAAACTCCATGCAGATGGATCGTTTGGACTCACTTGATTTTGAATCACTTGAGATATGCAAATCATACCTCATGGGCAAGATGACTGAAAAGCCTCGTTTTCAGTAAGATGGAACAAGATAGCAACTTGTTGGAAGTAACACATTTTGATATGTGCAGTCCAATGAGTGCTGAGGCATGCAGCGAATATCGTTATGTTCTTACTTCACAGATGATTCGAGTAGATGTTGAGTATATTTACTTGATGAAACACAAGTCTGAATTATTGAATGGTTCAAGTAATTTCAAAGTGAAGTTGAAGATCATCGTGACAAGAGGATAAAATGTCTATGATATGATCATAGAGATGAGTATTTGAGTTACGAGCTTTGGAACGCAATTAAGACATTGTGGAAATTGTTTCACAATTAATACCGCCTGGAACACCATAGTTTGATGGTGTGTCCGAACATCATAGTTGCACCCTATTGGATATGGTGCGTACCATGATGTCTCTTATCGAATTACCACTATCGTTTATGGGTTAGGCGTTAGAGACAACCACATTTACTTTAAATAGGGCACCACGTAATTCCGTTGAGATGACACCATATGAACTATGGTTTAGAGAAACCTAAGTTGTCATTTCTTAAAGGTTTGGGGCTCCGATGCTTATGTAAAAAAGTTTCAGGTTGATAAGCTCGAACCCAAAGCGGATAAAATGCATCTTCATAGGACACCCAAAACAGTTGGGTATACCTCCTAGTTCAGATCCGAAAGCAATAGGGATTGTTTCTTGAATTGGGTCCTTTCTCAAGGAAAAGTTTGTCTCGGAAAGTTGAGTGGGAGGATGGTGGAGACTTGATATGGTTATTGAACCGTCACTACAACTAGTGTGTAGCAGGGCACAGGAAGTTGTTCCTGTGGCACCTACACCAATTGAAGTAGAAGCTTATGATAGTGATCATGAAACTTCGGATCAATTCACTACCGTACCTCGTAGGGTGACAAGGATGCGTACTGCTTCAGAGTGGTACAGTAATCTTGTCTTGAAGGTCATGTTGCTAGACAACAATGAACCTACGAGCTATGGAGAAGCAATGGTGGGCCCAAATTCCGACAAATGGTTAGAAGCCACGAAATCCGAGATAGGATCCATGTATCAGAACCAAGCATGGACTTTGGTGGACTTGCCCGATGATCGGCAAGCCATTGAGATAAATGGATCTTTAAGAAGAAGACGGACGTGGACGGTGATGTCACCGACTATGAAGCTCGACTTGTGGCAAAGAGTTTTTTCACAAGTTCAAGGAGTTGACTACGATGAGATTTTCTCATCCGTGGCGATGCTTAAGTCCGTTGGAATCATGTTAGCATTAGCTGCATTTATGAAATCTGGCAGATGGATGTCAAAATGAGTTTCCTTGCCAGTTTTCGTAAGGAAAGGCTGTATGTGATACAATCCGAAAGTTTTTGTCGATCCTAAGGATGCTAAAAGGTATCTTTGGCTCCAGCGTCCTTCTAAATCTTGGAGTAAGCATCTCGGAGTTGGAATGTATGTTTTGATGAGATGATCAAAGATTTTGGGTTTATACAAAAGTTTATGAGAAACTTGTATTTCCAAAGAAGTGAGTGGGAGCACTATAGAATTTCTGATGAGTATATGTTATTGACATATTGTTGATCAGAAATGATGTAGAATTTCTGGAAAGCATATAGGGTTATTTGAAAAGTGTTTTTCAATGGAAAACCTGGATTAGGCTACTTGAGCAATAAGCATCAAGATCTATAAGATAGATCAAAATGCTTAATAGTACTTTCAAATGAGCACGTACCTTGACATGATCTTGAAGGTGTTCAAGATGGATCAGTCAAAGAAGGAGTTCTTGCCTAAGATGTAAGGTATGAAGTTAAGACTTAAAAGCTCGACCATGGCAGAAAAGAGAGAAAGGACGAAGGTCGTCCCCTATGTTTCAGACATAGGCTCTGTAGTATCCTATGTTGTGTACCGCACCGAAAGTGTGCCTTGCCATGAGTCAGTCAAGGGGTACAAGAATGATCCAGGAATGGATCATTGGACAGCGGTCAAAATTGTCCTTGGAGTAAATAAGGACATGTTTCTCGATTATGGAGGTGATAAAAGTTCGCGTAAAGGTCGATGCAAGCTTTAACACCTATCCGAGTGACTCGAGTAGCAAACCGGATACGTATAGTGGAGCGACCATTTGGAATAGCTCCAAGTGGAGCACAAGCGACATTACAATATGACCTAGAGATTTGCGAAGTACATACGGATCTGAATGTTGCGCACCGTTGACTAAAACCTCTCTCACAAGCAAAACATGATCAAACCCGTAACTCATTGAGTCTTAATCACATGATGATGTGAACTAGTTTAATGACACTAGTAAACTCTTTGGATGTTGGTCACATGGCGATGTGACCTGTCAATGTTAATCACATGGCGATGTGACCTGTCAATGTTAATCACATGGCGATGTGAACTAGATTATTGACTCTAGTGCAAGTGGGAGACTGTTGGAAATATGCCCTAGAGGCAATAATAAAAGTATTATTATATTTCCCTGTTCATGATAATTGTCTTTTATTCATGCTATAACTGTATTATCCGGAAATCGTAATACACGTGTGAATACATAGACCACAATATGTCCCTAGTGAGCCTCTAGTTGACTAGCTCGTTTTGATCAACAGATAGTCATGGTTTCCTGGCTATGGACATTGGATGTCGTTGATAACGGGATCACATCATTAGGAGAATGATGTGATGGACAAGACCCAATCCTAAGCATAGCACAAAGATCGTGTAGTTCGTTTGCTAGAGCTTTTCTAATGTCAAGTATCTCTTCCTTAGACCATGAGATCGTGTAACTCCCGGATACCGTAGGAGTGCTTTGGGTGTATCAAACGTCACAACGTAACTAGGTGGCTATAAAGGTGCACTACGGTATCTCCGAAAGTGTCATTGGGTTGACACGGATCGAGGCTCGATTTGTCACTCCGTAAACGGAGAGGTATCTCTAGGCCCACTCGGTTGGACATCATCATAATGTGCACAATGTGACCAAGGGTTGATCATGGGATGATGTGTTACGAACGAGTAAAGAGACTTGCGAACGAGATTGAACAAGGTATCGGCATACCGACGATCGAATCTCGGGCAAGTATAATACCGCTAGACAAAGGGAATTGTATACGGGATCGATTGAGTCCTTGACATCGTGGTTCATCCGATGAGATCATCGTGGAACATGTGGGAGCCAACATGGGTATCCAGATCCCGCTGTTGGTTATTGACCGGAGAACGTCTCGGTCATGTCTACATGTCTCCCGAACCCGTAGGGTCTACACACTTAAGGTTCGATGACGCTAGGGTTATAAAGGAAGCTTGTATGTGGTTACCGAATGTTGTTCGGAGTCCCGTATGAGATCCCGGACGTCACGAGGAGTTCCGGAATGGTCCGGAGGTAAAGATTTATATATGGGAAGTCCTGTTTTGGTCACCGGAAAAGTTTCAGGTTTTATCGGTAACGTATCGGGACCACCGGGAGGGTCCAGGGGGTCCACCAAGTGGGGCCACCTACCCGGAGGGCTGCATGGGCCATGTGTGGGAGGAACCAGCCCGGTGTGTCTGGTGCGCCCCCACAAGGGCCCAAGCGCGAGGGAGAGTGGGAGGGGCAAACCCTAGGGCGGATGGGCCCTAAGGCCCACCCCAGCGCCTCCCCTCTCCCCTCCGCCGCCACCCGGATGGGTTCTGGGGCTGCCGCCATCCTGTGGAGGAACCTAGAGGCGCAGCCCCTCCCTCCCCTATAAATACTAGAGGATTGGGGCTGCCCAATACACGAGAATCTCTCCCTCTCCTCTTGGTGCAGCCCTACCTCTCTCCCTTCTCCTCATATCTCGCGGTGCTTGGCGAAGCCTGTTTGACTACCACGCTCCTCCATCACCACCACGCCGTTGTGCTGCTTTGCTGGATGGAGTCTTCCTCAACCTCTCCTCTCTCCTTGCTGGATCAAGGCGTGGGAGGCGTCACCGGCTGTACGTGTGTTGAGCGCGAGGTGCCGTCCGTTCGCACTAGGATCTCCGTGATTTGGATCACGACAGTCGACTCCTTCAACCCCGTTCTCTTGAGCGCTTCCGCTTAGCGATCTACAAGGGTATGTAGATGCACTCTCCTTCCCCTCGTTGCTGGTTTCTCCATAGATAGATCTTGGTGACACATAGGAAAATTTTGAATTTCTGCTACGTTCCCCAACACTTGTGTGATTGATTCCTTGTTTGTTGAGTGATTCTCTCTCGTTTTCCCCGTGTTTTCCCTTTGTGCTTCCGCGTGTTCTTCGTGATTCCCCGTAGGATCCACTCCAAACGTGAAAGATCGACGCTATAGGGTTCCACCCTACATCAAACATGCTCATGTGCAAGATCATGAACTTGACGGTGCTCTAGGCGAACGACATGACAACGGGAGATCCTACCAGCAGCAGCAGCAACAAAGGGTAATTAAACCACCCATATACTCATGCACAAAGGAGAGGAAGAGTAAGATGCATGCAGCGAAAGCAGCAAAAGCAGCATCCAAAAAGCCACCATGCCCCATCAAACGCGTGGAATACGGCCCAGACGAGAAACCTCTCGGGGTAAGGGCATGCGGATTCTGCAACTGGGTGACCAATCATAATTACCGCACATGCCCACACCACACAGATGCCATTGCCAACAAGCAAAAGATGGAGAAGCAGATTGGAGCTGCCTAGGTCTCTACCAATGGAGACGACACACGTAGTAGCTACACTTGCGGCAAGTGTGGGGGGACTGATGGACATAATGCCCGCACATGCAAAGTGGGCAAGGAGGCCGATGGCGCTGAATAGAAATAGTGCAAGGTCTAGAGTTCCAAAAAATCAAATGAAGAGGATGAAGAAGAAGAGTTTGACGATAATGATGACCAATCAGACGAAGGCAATGAAGATGACAGTATTGGGGACGAGGAAACTGAAACTAACGATGAAGCTGCCAAGGCTCAACCAGGAAAGGGCGCCGGCAAGGTACAACATTCGGGGCCAGTTAGGAGGAGCTCAAGACTGAAGAATCCTTAGTGGTTATGCTACTGCAGTACACAATGAGGAAGCATTTCAGAAACATTATCAGTACCAAAACTTATTTAGCTTTGTCATCGATTTTTCAATTAGTACTATAGTTAAGATATAATTTGTGATTTGTGCCCACTAGACCAGTGACATTATTATGTAAACAATTTGATAATACTTTTGAATGCAGTCACAAATATATTTAAAAAAACTTTATCTGGATTTATGTAACGCCAACATTACTGTCGACCAGTAACTCCGCAAAACTATCCTCAGAAAACATGGTTTCAAAAAACAAGCTATGTCTGGTTCTGCCAGTCCTAGTTCAGAAAGTCCATCAGTACAGAATAATAATTACCTCAAGCAAATGCAAATATAATACACCTGTACTGATGAAAAACTAATTTATCTGTAAAAATACTTTCAAAGATTATGTTCATATAAACAATCCTTTCAAAAAAATGTTTTAAAAAAGATTAACATGACACGCACAGTCCGACTAGTATTTGGTAAGTTCAACTACACTTCAATCACCAGTCCAAGTAACGCAGTAGAGAAGTACAAAACTCCATCACCACCAACCCTGACACGTGCAAGTGGGATAAACAGCTAATAAGTACAGCTTGACAAGACGGACTAGTGCGACAGTAAAATGCCATCGTCACTGACCCTGAGACGAGCGCAGTGGGATAAAGGAACTGATAAGTACAGCTTGACAAGACTACTTAGTTTGACTAGATTAATACCCTAGCAGAGAAATTGGCTTGGACGGTTGGTTCTTCCAGGCCAACGCCCGCGCCACACACTGGGCGGTTGCCACAAGGGACTGCAAACGGCGACACCCACGACCACTACACCCACGTCCCAGACGAACCGCCTCCCACACATCCCCGTCCATGCCCAGGAAATAAACCATTGTCTTCCATCTCTGCCTCATCCAAGAACCACCATCGCAGCTTCTGTATCCACCACAGACAACCTAGATACTTCTCTCTTCCAATCCCATAGTCACCAGAAGAGGGCAATGGCAGAGGAACCGTCCGCCAAGCGTCATCATGGTGAGACGTCCGACAAGTGCTACAACCTCGACGACATTCACGTCCCTGGCGAGAAGCGCGCGTACACAAAAACGCTCAAAGGGCTTGATGATGCGGAGCATCCTACGGACATCACCATGTCAAGAGCCCATTTGGCAAGTGACACGTGCGACATCTACTTCACACACACTAAGGTGAATCATCTCCTTTACACGTGCTCACTTGACCCCTTTGAGGATGGCATACTACTTGACACTTCTCCCGTGTGCATGCATAGGTATTGTCGGAACTTCACGGACGACGAGGAGGAGTGCAAGCGCCAAGGAACGACTACACCATCCGCGAGGGAAGCGTGGAAGAGAAGACGGAAGAAAGGAGAAGAAGACGGAGCGGCTGCAGGAGCCAGACCGAACATCCGGACCACCGTCCGGATCATCCGGGCTCGGCCGGATCATCCGGGTCCCCCTCCGGATCATCCGGACAATTCGTCCCGAAGACAACAGAAGCTGCCCGACGAAGCCGGATCATCCGGACGGTCGCCCGGATCATCCGGACCCCCGACACCCGGATCATCCGGGCCACCATCCGGATCATCTGGACCCCGCCTGCGTGCGTGACTTGGGCCGAAGCCCGTGTACCCGTTCGCCCCTCACATACCCCTTCACCCCTTGGGCTATAAATAGACCTCCTCCACCTCCTTTCTAGGGTTAGCAAAGTGATAGCTCATTCTTAAGTGAGCTTTGCTCCTACCTATCTCTACTCTTGAGAGAGAGACCACTACTCCATTGGAGGCCAAGACCTCCATCTAGGAGGAGATCCCCCTGCGGATTCAAGACCCCTCTTTAGGGAAGATCCATCTAGGATATCATCAAGACCTCCTCTTGGAGATGAACCTTACCTTGTATCTTTCCCTTTGTTGTTCATGTACCTTGTGACCTTGTGTGTTTGATTGTCTAGTGGATGTGTGATTTGGACTTGTTCTTGAGTGTTTCCCCTTGTGATTTCTCCCTGTTCTTCCCCGTGTTCATCGTGTTCTTCGAGGGATCCCGCTCCAAACGTGAAAGATCGACGCTATAGGGTTCCACCCTACATCACTTGAGCTCCACGGAAACGAGATGCTGGAGATCGTCTGCACCAGCGAACCAGACAAGGCCGATGAGATGATCACCAGGCTCTGGAGGAAGGCTGGCGGCTGTCATCATAAGATCGTTGGTCTTGGTGTGCACTACACCAGGGAAGACCAACCTCCCCAGATGGCAGCAGTCCTATAGTTGTGCGTGGATGAACTCTGCCTGGTGTACCACATTGCAGCAGCCACGAAATGGTGACCCATCCTACTCATTTGCCCTGTTTGGTTCATCTGTTTAATTAGTACTCATTTAAATTCAAACTTGTTTCTCAACTAGATGTACTAGTGTGGTTTGTGAAAATGGATGCACTACTGCATTTTCTCAAGTAGATACACCATAAATGTATTTTTGAACTAGTGCAGTATCTGATCTTGATCCGATAGTGTAGTTTCTGTACTCAATGTATTAAAAAGATGTTTCTGAACTTGATGTAGTGAAGTAGTATCTGAATTTGGTCTTATGTTATTTTCATAAGCAAAAAAACTAAGAACTTGCTGAAGCACTGGTATGTGTTGTCCTATTCAACAAAAGTAAATAAACTAGTACTAAAGCAGCACATACAACATTGGCTCAAACTATATATAATCCACAAAGTAAAATAACATGACGTACTTGAATTAAATTTCAGAACTTTGTTTACAAATTTCTGAAGTACATTCATCCATTAATTATGCTATATAAGCATCTACTTCATGGATTCATTGCTTATAGAATATAAACAAAAATGAAGAATTCAAACATCAAAGTAATGCTAATCTTCAAAATGTCTCTCCCCTTGCAGGCCCAAGCGCCTCAATGAGGTGCTGAAGCATGAGAAGTTGTTCACATTTGCCGGTTTCAGCATTGAAGGCGACAAAGAGAAGATGAAGATGTCTAGCCTTCCAACGATCAACCCCAACAAGTATGTCGACATTCAGCGCTTCTGGAGAATTCCATACACCGGAAAAGAGTATGACTCCTTGACTGATGTTGCAGCTAGCGTCATCCACCCATTCTACAAAGGCATGAATAAGAACATTGACACATAGGAAGACCACAAATTGTGGGTGATCAGCCCGCTGCTAGACAAGCTCATCGAGTACGCGGGAAAAGATGCGTACGCCACGTTCAAGTCATGGAAGATAATCGACAACATCACAAATGGTAGGGAAATTGCAAAAGCGCGGGAGGTTAACCACTACTACGACTGCCCCTTCCGCCCCTTTTAGGGATGAAGATACATCAAAGCTTGCCTTCGCTTTGCTTCTGTTTGTGCTTGCCTTTTATCTTGTTGTTTCAAATTCATAGTTTGCTCTTGTTGGGTTGAACCAATATGACTATGTCGTGCTTGTCATTGTCGAACAAGTTTACTTATGTCATGAAGTACATTGTCTTGCTTATCTCATTATATAAGTTTGGTAGCTTCATATTTTGTTAATACATCATTTCAAAATTCAAAGTAGCTTCTCAAATGGAACTTTGTGGCTACTCTAAAGTCTTGTTATGAAGCAACTAATCACACAACGTTGTTCCATGTGTAGTATTGTATAGAAAACATAACGTTGAAACAATCAGTACAAATTGGGTTGACTAACAAAACTTCAAAAGTTGAAGCAGAAATTCTAAGTACTTAATGTACTGTTCTCATACATCTGTACTTACTAGAAAATTAAAAAGTACTACAAACATAGAAAGTTAAGAAGCATCAGCACACACTTATGTTGGTCACTTGCGGATTGCGGACTTAGAATGACAGTACTAGTACACTTGATCAGACAGTACATACTTACTACAATAAAAGGTACAAAGAAGCATCAGTTTGTAATCCCCCCCCAAAAAAATGTCAGACTAAGAACGTAAGTGCTACTATGAATGGACTATCAGTACAATTTAGTCTACACGCAAGTACCATAGTGCTAAAAATGATACCAGAAGACACTTGAAAATAATCACAAAAACAAACACAAAACAAGGCAAAAAACTTCAAATGAAAAAATAACACTTCCACGAAACTAGAACAAAAATGGATCACCAAGTTACTGGTGGAGTCAAGTACTAGATTCAAACCAAAAAAAAAGAAAATTTTGACCGCCCAAGGACAGGTAGGCCTTGACGCTGCTACATACTTGAACTTGAACCCACGGCAGAACTGTCAGCGAATCCCTAGTAATCCGCACAATGCAAGGCCAGCCAACCAGGGCCCACAGGTCATGAGAGAGAGAGAGCGCCGTGTATAAGCGCTCAGGTAAGTATTCAAAGGAGTTCGACTAGTAGGACTCGGTCGCGCTTATAAACAGGTCGAGGGCTTCCTCCCTTAGCGAGGTGGGACTAAACCCAGAGCACACGCACATCCAGCAGTCCCCAAAACGCACGCGCGGGCCAGTTGGGCCGGAAAACGGCCCAATAGCCTCCATCGTCTACAAACACCACACCAATAAGGCCAGTTAAACAAAGCAGAGCGCAGTGCAAAGAAATATAAACTACAAAAAAATGTTCGAAAACTGAAAAAATAAAAGTTCAACTACTAGTTTGTAGGCAATAACTTTAAAATAAAAAAATAAAAATAAAAATAATTTTAGCCCTGCACCACGGATGATAAAAAAAGAAAAAATATGATACAAAAACAATGAAACTCTAAAAAGCAGAGAACTTAATAGCCTATCTGTTAAATGTACATAATTTAGAACACCGAATTAAATATTACTTTGAAGTTCAACTACTAAAATGCAAGAAGTCAAATAGATTTTCTTTGTCATTTCTGCTAAACACCTTATTTATGTAAAATCTGACAAGTTCAACTACTAAAATGCAAGAAGTTCAAATAGATTTTCTTTGTCATTTCTGTTAAACTCCTTATTTATGTAAAATCTGACAAGTTCAACTACTAAATTGCAAGAAGTTAAAATAGATTTTCTTTGTCTTTTCTGCTAAACTTCTTATTTATGTAAAATCTGACAAGTTCAACTACTAAAATGCAAGAAGTTCAAATAGATTTTCTTTGTCAATTCTGCTAAATTTCTTATTTATGTAAAATCTGTCAACACCTCAACGAACGATTTCGTCATAAATAATCACAACCCCCACCCCTCAGTACAAACATACATATGACATCAGTTCTAAAAAAGCAGGAACAGTCAGGCCACTCACACCAATGTGACATGAAATTTCAAAACCGAAACTGTATGAAATTACAATTCAGTTCACACAGCACTAAACCATAAGTGCACTAAAAAGAGAATACAAGAACTATAAAAGGCCTAACTTAGGTTTGAACAGATGAAAATAAAATAAGTCCCAGTTTTGAGCAACAACTCCGAGGGCACTGAAAAATGTTTTAAGATCAACTAGTGTATAAGACTTCAGTAGAAAAATAAGACATAACCTCCACACGGATAAACATCATAAAAAAGCATACGTTACTTAAACAGTGCAAAATGCCATCATCACCACCCCTGAGACGTGCAAGTGGGATAAGCAGCTGATAAGTACAGCTTGACAAGACAGATCAGTGTGACAGTAGAGACCCTTGACTTGGACGGTTTGTTCTTCCAGGCCACCACCCGCGCCACCCAGTGGGCGGTTGCCACAAGGGAGTGTAAACAGCGACACCCACAACCACTACGCCCACGTCCCCGAGGAACCGCCTCCCACACATCCCCGTCCACGCTCTGGAAATAACCCATTGTCTTCCATCTTTGACTCATTCCAAGAACCACCATCGCCGCTTCGATCTCCACTGCAGACAAACCACAAACTTCTCTCTCCCAAGCCCACAGTCGCCGGAGGAGGGCGATGGCGGAGGAACCATCCGCCAAGCGTCATCATGGTGAGACGTCCGACAAGAGTAGCAACCTCGAGGACGTTCACGTCCTCGGCGAGAAGCGTGCGTACACCAGAATGCTCAAAGGGGTTGAGCTCCACGGCATGGAGACACTGGAGATCGTCTGCAACAGCAAACCAAACAAGGCCGACGAGATGATGAGCAGGCTCAGGATGAAGGGCGACGGCTTGTATCCGAGCTTCATCGGAGTTGATGTGGACTACACCAGCGAAGATGAACCTCCCCAGATGGCAGCAGTCCTGCAGTTGTGCGTCGAGGAACTCTGCTTGGTGTACCACATCGCAGCGACCACAAAATGGTAACCCATACTACTGTTCATTCATCTGTTGTACTAGTACTACTCCCTAAAAATTTCATTAAACTTTTTTTCCCAACTAAATGAACTACTATTGTTCGTGAAGTGGATGCAGGAGTACATGTTTATCAAGTTTCATGCATTTCTAAAATTGTGAAGTGGATTGTTTCACCAGATTAGCATTTGAAACTCATGCACTAGATTAGCATCTGAAAAATGTTTCACCAAATTAATTTCTGAACTTGATGCACTAGCATAAATTCTGATCTCGATGCACTAGCATAGTTTATAGAATTGATGTACTAAAAGATGTTTGATGAAGTGATATAGGTCCATATCTTGATGCACATGTTTCTCGAATTAATTTCTGAAGTTGATATAGAATTGATGATCAAAGATGTATCAAGCACTGGTATAGGTCTTTTATTCAACAAAAAAGAAAACTGAACTTGAAGTAAGCGACACATATATCATCGACACTGGTAAATAGGTTCTTGAACTTGGTGAAGCATTTGGTGAAGCACTGAAGATACCAAAAAAGAAAAATAACATGGTGTAGTTGAATTTAATTACAGGACTTTGTGTACTAGTTTGTGAACTATATTCATCCCTGACTTGTACTATATAAGCATCTACCTCATGGATTATCACTTGTAAACAAAAAAGCAGGAGAACTAAATCTTTAAAAAAACACTAATCTTCAATATGTGTCTCCCCCTTGTAGGCCCAAGCGCCTCAAACAGTTCCTGCAGGAGGAGAAATTGTACACATTTGTCGGTTTCAGCATTGAAGGTGACAACAAGATGCTGAACAAGTCTGGTTTGGAGATCAATCCCAACAACTTCATTGACATGCAGCGCAAGTGGAAAGTTCCAACCACAAACAAATTCTATGACTCCTTGGTCGATGTTGCAGCCAGCGTCATCCACCCGTTCTACAAAGGCATGAAGTAGAACATCAACAAGGAGGAAGACCACAAACTGTGGGGACCAGCCCGCTACCAGACAACCTCATCGAGTACGCAGGAAAAGATGCGTACGCCGCGTACAAGTCATGGAAGATAATCAACAAGATCGTGACAGGTTGGGATATTGCACAAGAGCAGGAGGCTGACCACTACTACCACTGCAACTTTGCGGGATGAAGAGGCATGAAAGTCTGCCTTCTTGTTGCTCGCGCTTCTGCTTGTCCTTATCTTGTTGTTTCAGATTTGTAGTTTTCTTTCGTTAGGTTGAACCAGCTTCCTTATGTTATGTGTGTCAGGGTTTGAACAAGTTTGCCTATGTCTATCAAGTACATCGTTTGCTTATGTCGTTCGACAAGTTTGCTAGCTTCCTATTTTGTTTATCCATCATTTGAAGTTGAAGTAGGTTGTGAATGAAACTTGATGGCTACTATGCAGCACTAGTCATGGAGCAAACAAATCACACATGGATATTTTCACAAAAAAAAACAGTGGCAGACTAACTAAGGACAACAGTAAATAGTAGTCTTGGACCCTCAATACAGCTTAGACATCTACGGTAGTACTACCGCACTAAAAATCAGTTTTTAGTTTCAGAAGAACACTAAAAAGACTAAGTTTCAGCCGAGGACATCATTCAGTACTAATAGAATCATTCTCATAGTAGTTAGAAAATTATTAAGTACTGCAACAGGAAAAGCAAAGAACCATCAGTACGTATTTCCTAGTCACTAGCATGCTAGGATTGAAAGTACTGGTACACTTGAACACACAGTGCATTCATTCTACAAAAATAAAAAGGAACGGGAAGCTTCAATTCGCATTCCCTAACACAGTGACACAGAAAGAATAATAGTAATAGTAAAATTGAAATATCAGTACAACTTAGTCTATACGGCAGGTACTATGATGATACCAAATATTGCCTTGAGAAAAACCACATCCTAGAAAAAGAAGGCCAAAACTAAATCTAAAAGATATCACTTCAACCAAGGAGAAAAATCACAAGAAGACAACAAAAGCATCCGCACACATTGACCAGTGAGGTACTAGTTTCAAACAACACAAAAAAATATATAAATAATCAAAGTACTAGCACAATTAAAATCTCAGTACAACTTAGTTTATTCGGTAAGTGCTATGATGATACCAATTAGTGCCTTGAGAAAGAAGTAGTTTTGAACTTAATAGGGCTATCTCTTAAACGTAGCTAATTTAAACCTTTTAAAATGAAGTTCAACTACTAAAGTGCAAACAAAAATTTGGCACCAATTTAAAAGCCTTACGCTGAATGAGATTACAATTCAGTACTAATAGAACTATATCATAAGTACAAGTAAACGAGGTACAGAAACTATAAAGGTCCAACTTAGGTTGGAATCAGATAAAAATAAAATAAATCTCACTTTCTTAGTAACAACTCGTAATACACTTGAAAAAAAGGTGTTTCCAGTTCAACTAGTATATAAGTCTTCAATACAAAAAATAAAACTTAACCAAAAAGAATTCCCGATGAAACCTACACAAGTGAAACAGCTATTCAACCACACTATCATCGTGGAAAAAAAATTGTTAAACATTGTGCCACACTTAAACACAACACAAAATATACCAGTTATTGCATAGTACTTGACAAGACATTCAAACACTACAAATAAAGCCTACAATGCTTTCAAGAGATATATCACACAACTATCCCATTCACTATGCAAGTGATGACCATTTCTTCTATGCACCAGGAGCCAAAGCCTGAACCTCCTTGGGAAGATCCATCACCAGAAGATGGTAATTCCGGTTGAACACAACTCTATACAAATCCTCAGCGTTCCAATCAACAATTCGAGGCTGCAAAACAATAAAACAAATTATCAAAAACCATGTGTAGGACCTTGAGAAGAGGTGTCTAGAGGGGGGTGATTAGACACTAAGTACCAAAGTTGCAGTTTTTAAGTTTCCTTAAGTTTAAGTGGAGTTTAGGCACAAGTTTAACATTCACAATACATATCAAGCAAGCATGCAAAGAGTATATGAGCAGCGGAAAATAAAGCATGCAACTTGCAAGAATGTAAAGGGAAGGGTTTGGAGGATTCAAACGCAATTGGAGACACGGATGTTTTTTGCGTGGTTCCGATAGGTGGTGCTATCGTACATCCACGCTGATGGAGACTTCAACCCATGAAGGGTAACGGTTCATGAGTCCACGGAGGCTCCACCCACGAAGGGTCCACGAAGAAGCAACCTTGTCTATCCCACCATGGTCGCCGCCCACGAAGGACTTGCCTCACTAGCGGTAGATCTTCATGAAGTAGGCGATCTCCTTGCCCTTACAAACTCCTTGGTTTAACTCCACAATCTTGCTCTGAGGCTCCCAAGTGACACCTAGCCAATCTAGGAGACACCACTCTCCAAGAAGTAACAAATGGTGCGTTGATGATGAACTCCTTGCTCTTGTGCTTCAAATGATAGTCTCCCAACACTCAACTCTCTCTCATAGGATTTGGATCTCGTGGAAAGAAGATTTGAGTGGAAAGCAACTTGAGGAAGGCTAGAGATCAAGATTCATATGGTAGGAATGGAATATCTTGGTCTCAACACATGAGTAGGTAGTTCTCTCTCGAAAAATGTATGCTTTGGAAGTGTAGGTTCATCGATGGCTCTCTCCACGAATGAAGAGGAGGTGGAGGGGTATATATAGCCTCCACACAAAATCTAACCGTTACACACAATTTACCAAACTTGGTGGGAACGATTCAACAGACTCGGTCGGACCGATTTAGTAAACCTAGTGACCGTTGGGATTTTTGGTGGGACTGATATGCAACTCGATAAGACCGATTCGGTTAGGGTTAGGGCATAACGTAATCTCGGTAAGACCGATTACACAAACTCGGTGAAACCGATTTCGGTAATAAGCTTTCCAGAGAGTTGGTCAGGCAAACTCGATTGGACCGATTATACAAACTCGGTAGGATCGATTTTGGTAATAAGTTAACCAGGAAGTTTGCATTGTAATCTCGGTAGTACCGATTGCTCAAACTCGGTTAGACCGATTTTGGTAATGGACATACACAGAGAGATTACAATCCTATCTCGGTGAGACCGAGATTATGACGCCCCCGATTCAATCGTACACTAATCATGCACGCAAACGTGTACGATCAAGATCAGGGACTCACGGGAAGATATCACAACACAACTCTAAAAACATAAATAAGTCATACAAGCATCATATTACAAGCTAGGGCCCTCGAGGGCTCGAATACAAGTGCTCGATCATAGGCGAGTCAATGAAGCAACAATATCTGAGTACGGACATAAGTTAAACAAGTTGCCATAAGATGGCTAGCACAAACTAGGATACAGACGAAAGAGGCGTGAGCCTCCCGCTCGGGATCCTCCTAACTACTCCCGGTCGCAACAAAGGCGGCTGACTGCAGTAGTAGTAGGCACCTCCATTAATAGTAGAGTCGTCGCCGACGGCATGCCTCGCTCTGGTTCGGACATCCGTTGCGACAACCGTAGAAGGGAAAGGGGAAAAGAGGGAGAAAAGCAACCGTGAGTACTCATCCAAAGTACTGCAAGCAAGGATCTACACTACATATGCATGGGTATATGTGTAAAGAGGCAATATCGGTGGACCGAATGAGAATGCTAGAATAAGAGGGGATAGCTAGTCCTATCGAAGACTATGCATTTGGCGACCTCAAATCTTCTTGACATGTAGAAGAGAGTAGATTGAAGTCCTCCAAGTTGCATCGCATAGCATAATCCTACCCGTGATCCTCTCCTCGTCAGCCTGTGAAAAGCGATCACCGTTACCCGTGGAACTTGTGCAGGTGTATTTTATTAAGTATCCGGTTCTAGTTGTCATAAGGTCAAGGTACAACTCCGGTCGTCCTTTTCCGAGGGACACGGCTATTCAATAGATAAACTTCCCTGCGGGTGCACCACATAACCCAACACGCCAATCCCATTTGGCCGGACACACTTTCATGGGTCATGCCCGGCCTCAGAAGATCAACACGTCGCAGCCCGACCTAGGCACAACAGAGAGGTCAGCACACCGGTCTAAATCCTACGCGCGCAAGAGTCTGGGCCCATTGCACACCTGCAAGTTGCGTACGCGGCCGGAAGCAGACCTAGCCCCCCTAATACAAGAGCAGGCTTACGGTCCAATCCGGCGCGCGCAACTCAGTCGCTGACGTCACGAAGGCTTCGGCTGATACCACGACGTCGAGTGCCCATATCTTTCTCGCGTAGTTGGTTAGTGCGTATAGGCCAGTGCCAGACTCAGATCAAATAATAAGATCTCGTTAAGCGTGTTATTATGATGCAACCGCGAACGCCGACCAGGGCCAGGCCCACCTGTCTCCTAGGTGGTCTCAACTCGCCATGTCGCCCGCCACAAAGTAACAATCGGGGCCGTGGGAACCCGTGCCCACCTCTACCGGATGGAGCCACCGTCCTTCCAAATTTCCACATCGAATCACTTGCGGGTACTCAACAAGTGACCCGACTTTAGTCACCATCTCAGATAGTATGAATATATGTATAGTATATACGTGATCATCTCCCGAGTGATCACTACCGATAGTATAGCAAGGCGGTCGACAAGAATGTATGGCCAATGATGATAAACTAGCATCCCATACTAGGCATTTAGGATTATGTAAGGTATCAATGAATCTAGCAACAATGACAAAGCTATGGAAAATATGATTAATCGAAGCGAATATGCTACACTACTCTAATGCAAGCGAGAGTGTAGAGTAGGCAATATCCGTGATCAAAGGGGCTTACTGTTGCTCGCAAGAAGGAAGGGTCATCAACTCCGTAGTCGAACTCGGGGGGTCGTCGGCAGCCTCAGGGTCTACCAGAAAGAAGTAACGGAGGAGGAACACAATAAATAACAGAGCAATCAAAGTATCACAAAGCGTAGCATGGCAATACGCGATGCTAGAGGTGACCTAACGCAGTAGTAGGTGAAGGGGGGAAACATCCTGAAAGTATCCCCGGCGTTTCGCGTTTTCGGACAGATGAACCGGAGATGAAATGTTGCAGGTTCACTATGCTAGGGATGCGTGGCGGACAAACAGGCTACGCATCTGGATTCGTCTCGCCGATCTGAGAAACTTTTATGTACAAAGTTTTTTCATCCGAGTTACGGATTATTTTATATTAATTTATAAATATTTAATCATTTCCTAGATTTCCTGGATTTAATTTAATTCGAAATTAAAAACAGAATATACTTTTGTCACCTAGTGCTACCCTAGCATGTGAGTATGACAGTGGGGCCAGTGGGTTTGGGTTGACCTAGTCAAAGGTTGACTGGTCAACATATGGATAGTGTAAGTGGGTCCTGTGTGTCATTGTCTTTTGTTTAATAAAATGGTAATTAACTAGGGTGGTCCCACATGTCATTTACACTATACCTAACCACTACTTAGCTAACTACTAATGCCTACCTAACCAGGATCAGCCTCATCCACACACATACGCACATACACAACGCGCTCGCACACACACAACTACGCACACATCACGCACACACACTGGCGCACACGGCCATGGCCGTGGCCAGCAGCAGCAGGCAACGGCGGGCAGCGGCGGCACCTAGTGGCAGCAGCGGTACGAGAGCAGCAGGGGGCACCTAGCGGCAGCAGCAGTACGAAGAGCAGTAGCAAGAGCAGCGGCAAGAATAGCAGCACGTATCGGCAGTACGCAGCAGCAAGGATGCAACAGCGGCACAAGCAGTAGTAGGCAACATCGACGAGCACGACGAAGGCGCGACCACGGGGAGGAGCAAGCGGGTGAGCAGGGGCGCGGCCTCGCGCGCGCGTGGGAGCGCAGCACGCGTACGCGGGCGTTGCCGGCGGCCTAGCGCGCACACTGGGCGGCCAGGACGCAGGGCTCGAGCGCGGTGAGCGTGACGCGGTCGTGGTGGCCGCGGCCATCGGCCGGAATTTGGGCAGCGCCACAGAGCGACGAACAGAGGGGGAAACGAGGGGAATGGGGTGGCGCTCACAGGGGAAGGCGGAGGACGCGTCCGGCGGGGCGGAGGAGCTCCGGTGAGGTAGATCGGGCGCGGGGCAGCGGCGGCCATTGGCGAGGTAGATGCGTCGATCCCGGCGATGTAGTTGATCCGGGCTCGCGTAGAAGGGCAGGGGCGGCGTGTGTTGACGCGGCGAAGCTCCCGAACAACCTCCCGTGGCACGGGGAGGCCTCGGGGCACGAGAACGTCGACAAGGCGGAGATGACTCCGTTAGGTGTGCACCAAAATGATGGGGCCGACGAAGAGGAGAGGGCTAAGTGACCTAGGGTTCGTCCAGCACAGAGAGGAGGGGCTCGGGGTGTTTTTATCCTCACGCGAAGTTACCGGATGGACGACGTGTGGAGATCGGAGGCGTGTGCGGGCACGCGTGCTCCACGGTGACGAGGATGAACAGGAGGTTGGGGATGGCCGTAGGTGGGCTGGGCTGTGTGCTGTAGCGATGGGCTATAGTGCACAGTGTAGCTTTAGGCCTTTTCTTTTTTTACAATTATTTTTCTGTTTTGCTTTTCTTTATAGTTTTGTATCTTTGTTGATCTAATATATGAGTATAGTTAAATGTGCCACTTAGCACATAAATACTAGGCAAGGTTTTGAAGCAGCCACACAATGTTCCAAAATTATTTTGAATAGTTTAACTATTTGTTTAAGTTGAAATGGTTCAAATAAATACTGGTGATTTAGTTTTAAGTAGGTTAGGGACACTTTAAATAATCAAAAGAGGTTGGCTCGTACATGAAAAATAGTTAGGGAATATTTTTAACCCATCAAACATTTTTCTTGTTTGAAGAAATAATAATTTGACTTGTTTTTGGAATTTGAATTTGAATCGATTTCGAACTAACGCGAGGTTAGCAACAGTAATCTAGGTGACGTGGCATCATTAGTAGAGGGTTACTGTAGCTTAATTATCCGGGCGTCACAATTCTCCTCCACTACAAGAAATCTCGTCCCGAGATTTAAGAAATGGAGTAAAGGGGGAAGGTTCTCGTTAAGAAATTCTAGCGAGTGTTCTCGGTCTTGGTTACTCTTATCGAAGAGGTTGATCCAATACGTTCGTGTCTTCGTTTCTCTGCTTTAGGTCATCATGATGTAGTGCACATCCTTTCTTAGGGATCTTCATCGTACTTACGAAAAGAATAAAGGGTGGGCATTCCGGGAGAACGGACCTCTACAAGGTCGACTATCTGGTCGATAACATCGAGGAAGATGGCAGAAGTATCTCTCGAATTTAAACTTAAGAAAATATCAAGAGCAAAGTAAGGAGGTATCATGTGAAGTTTCGAGCGGGCGGGCAATTGTTTGATGCCTGAAACAGAGCGTGAAAGGGGTTCAGAGCAACGAGAATAAGTATTGCGCCTGATGCCAGAATAGATCACTAGGCAGGTGGCCCGTGAATTACATACGAAGTCAAGCGTGAGGAATAACCAATAGAAACAGGGTTGTATAGGAGAGTCAGGTTTCGATCATGTGGAACTGTGGGTTATGGGCCCACCATGCGGTTAAAATAGGAAGGGGGACAGACATCTTGCACGGTCACGATAGCAAGGCATGTCAGAGGCTAGCCTGTCAGTTATGTCGGCAACAACATCGATACCAAGGGCGAGGGATGGAGAGAACCATTTTCCTGCTCGTTGAACGAAGCGGACCAATAGGCAAAGTTCTCGTCCATCGGTGGTTACCGAGATGCTATCAACAATGGTAACAGGGTCTTACTGACATAGTTGTACAACGAGGTGCTTACTAAGCAGGGAATTATCACTGCTCAGTTAAGTCGGATTACAAGAAAGCTTAAACAAGAAATGGAAAGGAAAATGCGATTATCAGGTTTAAACAGAACAATGGAAATGAAAATGTGTATACACACATATTTCGGGGTTATATCCTTCCCAAGGACAAGCGGACCATGATATCCATGACAGGATAGGAAGTAGAAAACCATTTAGGTAAGGGGGGAGGAATCTCATGATATTACCCATACAACGGTGTTAGGATAAATGATAAAGAAAATTTAGCATTGTGCTTCAAATGCTCTTATTAGAAATCGGATTACCACAGACATGCTTCGAGATAGCATTGACATGGTCATCAATTAAGGTTCAGAATTTGGATGCACAAAGGATCCATCAGGAACAACTTGTAGAATAAGTTTTACGATTTCCTCATGGAAGAATGGATAACCTTGCTGAAAAGGAAACCATAACAATAGTCCTCCAATCAGGTGTGCTAGGCATGACATCACCTTACCGGGTCATATAAGACCAACGTTATAACTCTTGGATATATGTTCCAACCATCATATCTGACCGAGATTAAGATCTGATTGGTGTCAGGATACCTCAGACTCAGGATGTCTGAGAAGAAAGGTACAACACTAATTGACGGAATGACATTGTAAGATTCTCGGGAATGAACTATGGAAGCGAGTTCCAAAACAAGAGTTCATCAGTAAACCAAGGAGAGGATGAGGATGTGTCTAATGGACTCAGCAACAATTCATCAAGAATTTCAAAGGATGGATTTCCACAATTATGTGAACAAGGAAATAGCATTTGTCAGATCAAATGATATAGTGAGATATGTCGAGGAAAACATACACAATTAAACATTGGTTGAAAGGTGCACCCAAAATATGGGCTGGGTTGCACGACCAACGTCGGAATGGCGAGTGAGCAACCAACACTCTAAATTGGAATTATTGTCCATTAACTCTGAAGCAATAGGGTAGCTAGAGATAATAAATTTGCACAACAGAGTTCACTCAACACGGGACTAAGAAAAGAATGGTGATGGCGAGAAGCATCACTGTACCAAGAATTTTTAAGAGGTGGTGAAATTCTCACCACATTGTTGACATAAAGATGGTAATACTCCAAGGTAATTAAGAACAAATGCTGGATAGCAAGGAACTCAAGGTATAACACAGAACACGAACAAGTTTGTGTTGGAGGAGAGGCATTAAAGTGGTCGATGACAACACAAATCATCGAGGGCAAGGATGGTATTTCTCATCATGAATTCAATTGATATCCTAGAACAGCTCCGAATGCTGATGATGATCACGACACATTTGTTGAGAGACTTCATGAAGATGTAATCGATCGGTGATGATATCAAGTCAAATGATGATGAAGCGAAAGGTTATGGGAACCGAGGTTACGACACAAACTTGAAATCAAGTTTGTTGTTCAAGGTGACATGATATGAGGAGGAAGATAGGCGTAAGATTAGGTCATCATCGAAAATGGTGCTCCGGGAAGAAGGACCAGGTAGCACAGTTAAAAAGTTGCACGATAATGATATAGCCGATTAGGCTAGGAATGACTTGAAGGATTAATAAACTCATAAGCAACGAAGATTATTTAGAGTTATTGAATCGGAGTGCAGAATTGATTCACTTATCAGTGTTCTCAGTTGACGACAATCCAAAACCCAGAAAAATTGGAATCGGTGAGAAATAACAGTTGATGAAGAACCCATAAGAAGTTATGCAGTTTCGTGATAATCTCGAGATACCAAGGGGGTAATACTCGACGTAGATCAAAGTAAAGGTTGGACTGGTGTATTGATCCTCAGAAGACAGGTGCTTAAACTTTCCCGAGAAATGGGATCAAAGAAGAACATATGGTCGGAACCATGATTGCAAAAGATCAATTCACCGATACCAAAGGATATTATATCAAGGAAATAGCTATTATTACTAGAAGCTTCCAAGATAGGATCTACATCGTGTCCATGGGCATGAACACAAAGGTTCAAGGTCGACTCTCACTTGTTCAATGCATAACCTTTCATTCACTTCTCGACTTTGAAGAAGTTTGAGTGTTGAAATTTTATCTGGCGAAGCACCAGAAGAGTATGACTCGTGAAAACTTTCGGGTTCACATGGTTTTAGAGAAGGTATAGGTTCAACCCATCAGGGCATCTTAGAAACATATACCACAAGCTTCGGAGTAAATAATATAAGCTCAAAAGTAGAGCATGGTTTAGAAAGCAGAGGATACAATTTACCAAAGGCATTATGTATCCGAGGAAAAGCTCACAAGGTTATTGAATATGGAGGATGTTGTCGGATAAAATCCAACAAAGGATCTGTCAGGCCAAAATGGGGCTGATGTGAGTATCGGCACATAAGCAGAGGAAGTAAAAATGCAAAGGCATTGGATTATAGAAACAACTGACTAATTCAGAGCTCAAATGCAAAGGAATTGTGATTTTCAAATCAAGGGCTCAGAAGCAAACGCTCTGATTAAGGATGGATAAGTTGAGTAGACTTAGGGATACAATCGACGGTAATTTGATTAGTCGAGAACCAGCTCGTGTTCAAAATGACATCTGAGCCGAAAGGATGAATTCTAGGATTCGACTGAGGAATGTGAGCATCCTCAACATATTGAATCAACGTACTTTAAATGATAAAGACAAGGGAAGACAATAAGATTACGAGACTTATGAGATTGACCATAATGCAAGCAAGCAAGAATTTCAAGAGCAATAGGCTACTCAAGATTTTTGGAAGACCAAATGGTATTTCGAAGACTTTTGCGAAACACCTAAACAACTGAGAAGGAGCAGATACTCGATAAGTGCAAGGAATTATCCGTATGGGTATTCATGTGGTAAAGAACTACAAGGCGGTGAGCTCAAAGGATTCTTGGGACAACAAAGAGTATTTCGAGACATCTTGTAATAACAAGATCAACGGGGAATGATTGTATGAATGGCAAGTGTAGGCAGTTTTCATAGGGGTTGACGGTGGAAGGAAATCACAAATGCGATGGCACAAAGACTCGAGAGAACATCATAGAGTAACTTCGAATCTTCTAGTGCATCAGGCGATCATCTGAAGTGATGGGCTCTCCAGGAGAAAGTACTTGCGAGAATCTAAAGTTAGTTTTGTTTTTAGCAAAATCCTTTAACCCGAATAGAATAGAGCTTAGAGTCCCAGAGTAAAGATCGAGGAGAAAAAGATCCTAATACCACCCAATGGCGATGTGGGCCCGTAAGGCACACAACCATGTTAGTAAAAGTTTTGCAATGACTAGACTCGACTTCGGCCAAGGAGTGTGGAAGGGGGATTCCTACAGAAGTCGGCTCTGATACCAACTTGTGACGCCCCCGATTCAATCGTACACTAATCATGCACGCAAACGTGTACGATCAAGATCAGGGACTCACGGGAAGATATCACAACACAACTCTAAAAACATAAATAAGTCATACAAGCATCATATTGCAAGCCAGGGCCCTCGAGGGCTCGAATACAAGTGCTCGATCATAGACGAGTTAGCGGAAGCAACAATATCTGAGTACAGACATAAGTTAAACAAGTTGCCATAAGATGGCTAGCATAAACTAGGATACAGATCAAAATAGGCGCATGCCTCCTGCCTGGGATCCTCCTAACTACTCCTGGTCGTCCTCAGCGGCTTGCACGTAGTAGTAGGCACCTCCAGTGTAGTAGGAGTCGTCGTCGACGGTGGCGTCTGGCTCCTGGGCTCCGACATCTAGTTGCGACAACCAGATAGAAGGGAAAGGAGGAAAAGAGGGAGAAAAGCAACCGTGAGTACTCATCCAAAGTACTCGCAAGCAAAGATCTACACTACATATGCATGTGTATATGTGTTAAGAGGCAATATCGGTGGACTCAACTGCAGAATGCCAGAATAAGAGGGGGATAGCTAGTCCTATCGAAGACTACGCTTCTGGCAGCCTCCGTCTTGCAGCATGTAGAAGAGAGTAGATTGAAGTCCTCCAAGTTGCATCGCATAGCATAATCCTACCCGGCGATCCTCCCCTCGTCGCACTGTGGAAAAGCGATCACCGGGTTGCCTGTGGAACTTGTCTGGGTGTATTTTATTAAGTATCCAGTTCTAGTTGTCATAAGGTCAAGATACAACTCCGGGTCGTCCTTTTACCAAGGGACACGGCTATTCGAATAGATAAACTTCCCTGCAAGGTGCACCACATAACCCAACATGCTCGATCCCATTTGGACGGACACACTTTCCTGGGTCATGCCCGGCCTCAGAAGATCAACGCGTCGCAGCCCCACCTAGGCACAACAGAGAGGTCAGCACGTCGGTCTAAATCCTACGCGCGCAGGGGTCTGGGCCCATCGCCCATTGCACACCTGCATGTTGTGTACGCGGCCGGAAGAAGACCTAGCCCCCTTAATACAAGAGCAGGCTTACGGTCCAATCCGGCGCGCGCCGCTCAGTCGCTGACGTCATGAAGGCTTCGGCTGATACCACGACGTCGAGTGCCCATATCTTTCTCACGTAGTTGGTTAGTGCGTATAGGCCAGTGGCCAGACTCAGATCAAATACCAAGATCTCGTTAAGCGTGTTATTATGAAGCAACCGCGAACGCCGACCAAGGCCAGGCCCACCTGTCTCCTAGGTGGTCTCAGTCTGCCCTGTCGCTCCGCCACAAAGTAATAGTCGGGGGCCGTCGGGAACCCAGCCCCACCTCTACCGGGATGGAGCCACCTGTCCTTCCAGCCCCCACATCGGAATCACTTACGGGTACTCAATGAGCTGACCGACTTTAGTCACCATATGTATAATATGTATATATGTATAGTATATACCCGTGATCATCTCCCGAGTGATCACGGCCCGATAGTATAGCAAGGCAGACTGACAAGAATGTAGGGCCAATGATGATAAACTAGCATCCTATACTAGGCATTTAGGATTGCGGGTAAGGTATCAATGAATGTAGCAACAATGACAGGCTATGCAACAGAATAGGATTAATCGAAACAGTAACATGCTACACTACTCTAATGCAAGCAGTAGAGTGTAGAATAGGCGATATGTGGTGATCAAAGGGGGGGCTTGCCTAGTTGCTCTGGCAAGAAGGAAGGGTCATCAACTCCATAGTCGAACTCGGGGGGTCGTTGGTAGCCTCGGGGTCTACCAGAAAGAAGTAACGGAGGGGGAACACAATAAATAACAGAGCAATCAAAGTATCACAAAGCATAGCATGGCAATACGCGATGCTAGAGGTGACCTAACGCAGTAGTAGGTGATACTGGCGAAGGCGGGAAACATCCGGAAAGTATCCCTGGCGTTTCGCGTTTTCACACAAATGAACCGAATGTGAAATGTTGCAGGTTCACTATGCTAGGGACGCGTGGCGAACGAACGGGCTATGTATCTAGATTCGTCTCGCCGATCTGAGCAACTTTCATGTACAAAGTTTTTTCATCCGAGTTACGGATTATTTTATATTAATTTATAAAGATTTAATCATTTCCTAGATTTCTTGAATTTAAGTTAATTCGAAATTAAAAAAGAATATACTTTTGTCACCTAGTGCTACCCTAGCATGTGAGTATGACAGTGAGGCCAGTGGGGTTGGGTTGACCCAGTCAAAGGTTGACTGGTCAACATATGGATAGTGTAAGTGGGTCCTGTGTGTCATTGTCTTTTGTTTAATAAAATGGTAATTAACTAGGGTGGTCCCACATGTCATTTACACTATACCTAACCACTACTTAGCCTAACTACTAATGCCTACCTAACCAGGATCAGCCTCATCCACACACATACGCACACACACAACGCGCTCACACACACACAACTACGCACACATCACGCACACACACGGCGCTACGGCCATGGCCGTGGCCAGCAAAGAAGACAAACGGCAAGCGCGCAGCGGCACCTAGTGGAAGCAGCGATCGAGCAGCGAGGGGCACCTAGCGGCAGCAGCAAGACGAAGAGCATAGCAAGAGCAGCGGCAAGAATAGCAAGACGATCGGCAAAGACACAAAGCAGAAGGACGCAACAATGCACAAGCAATGCAGCAACATCGACGAGCACGACGAAGGCACGACCACGGGAGGAGCAAGCGGGCGAAAGCGGCGCGACCTCGCGCCGCGTGCGAGCGCAAAGACGCGACGCTGGAGTTGCCGGCGCCGAAGCGCGCACATTGGGCGGCCAGACGCAGGCTCGAAAGGCGCGTGTGGACGCGTCGTGGTGGCCGCGCCATCGGCCGGAATTTGGGCGCGCCACGAGCGGCAAACGAGGGGGAAACGAGGGAATAAGGGTGGCGCGCAGGGGAAGACAGAGGACGCGGCGTCCGTGGCGGAGGAGCTCCGGTGAGGTAGATCGGGCGAAGCGCGGCGGCCATTGGCAAGGTAGATGCATCGATCCCGGCGGAAGTAGTTGATCCGGGCTCGCGTAGAAGGGCAGGGGCGGCGTGTGTTGACGCGGAGCTCCCGAACAACCTCCCGTGGCACGGGAGGCCTCGGGCACGAGAACGCCGACAAGGAGGAGATGACTCCGTTAGGTGTGCACCAAAATGATGGGGGCGACGAAGAGGAGAGGGCTAAGTGACCTAGGGTTCGCCCAAAGCCAGAGAGGAGGGCTCGGGGTGTTTTATCCTCACGCAGTTACCGGATGGACGACGTGTGGAGATCGGAGGCGCAAAGGGAACGCGTGCTCCACGGTGACGAGGGTGAACAGGAGGTTGGGGATGGCCGTAGGTGGGCTGGGCTGTGTCAGAGCGATGGGCTACAATTGCAGTGTAGCTTTAGGCCTTTTCTTTTTTTATAATTATTTTTTTGTTTTGCTTTTCTTTATAGTTTTGTATCTTTGTTGATCTAATATATGAGCATAGTTAAATGTGCCACTTAGCACATAAATACTAGGCAAGGTTTTTAAGCAGCACACAATGTTCCAAAATTATTTTGAATAGTTTAACTATTTGTTTAAGTTGAAATGGTTCAAATAAATACTGGTGATTTAGTTTTAAGTAGGTTAGGGACACTTTAAATAATCAAAAGAGGTTGGCTCCTACATGAAAAATAGTTAGGGAATATTTTAACCCATCAAACATTTTTCTTGTTTGAAGAAATAATAATTTGACTTGTTTTTGGAATTTGAATTTGAATCGATTTCGAACTAACGCGAGGTTAGCAACAGTAATCTAGGTGACGTGGCATCATTAGTAGAGGGTTACTGTAGCTTAATTATCCATGCGTCACAGAGATCCCTATCGGTGAGACCGATTTGCCTAGGGTTTGTGGCAGTGGCTATGACATCCAAACTCGGTGGCGCCGGATAGAAAGAATCCCTGGGGTCGAGTTTGACTTTGGGTATAGGACATATGTGTGGAAGTGGGAAAGTAGTTGAGGGTTTTGGAGCATATCACTAAGCACTGTGGAGCAAGAAACTCATTAAGCAACACCTCATCCCTTCTTGATAGTATTGGCTTTTCCTATAGACTCAATGTGATCTTGGATCACTAAAATATAAAATGAAAAGTCTTGAGCTTGAAGCTTGAGTCAATCCTTTGTCCTTAGCATCTTGAAGGAGTTCCCACATCCTTTAGTCCATGCCACTCCATTGTTGAACTTATCTGAAACATACTAGATAAAAGTGTTAGTCCAACAAGAGATATGTTGGCATTAATTACCAAAACCACCTAGGGAGCACTTGTGCTTTCAATCTCCCCCTTTTGGTAATTGATGACAACATACATCAAAGCTTCAGATAAAGATATAGAGAATAGCAAGTAAAGCTTTGGAAAGACATGTAACAAGCATAAGCTCCCCCTACATGTATGCAATCATGTGAATATGGAATATAGAAGCATATGAGAGCATAACGATGATAGAGTAGGCAATGTGTTACATGTATCTTGGCCATATGCATCAGAGCAAAGAATATTAAAGAAAATACCTTCATGCTCATGAGTCCTTCTTGCAAACAGTATGTACATTAGCAAGAATTCCTCATACACATGGTTGTGATCCATATACTTACCTTGTAGTCTTGAGTTGCCTTAGGATGGAATGAACCTGCGTAACCAAGGTTAGATAACACAGATGCACTTACTAGCGAGAGCAAACAAAAGAAACTACAAGAATACCAAGACTGGGATGACATGTAGAGAGTGAGTACTAAGTACCACATTGGATTAGACATGTCCCCAAGAGTAAAGATATGCAATGAATCTAATTGATTTCTTTCCCTTAGATGTCTTGCTCCCCCTGAATCTAGCATGGGATACTGGGAGAAGATAGGGAATAGAAAATCAGAGCTGAAAGATATAAATGATAAACAGAGCTAATGTAAGTTAATGCAAATAAGCACGAAAGATCATATGAACATGTCTCTCCCCTCAAGAAGACATGTGGCATCTCTCCTCTTGAACACCAAGCATCTGGGATCCTTGAGAAATACTGTCTACTTAAGTATTCTCTCCCCCTGGAGATCTCTCTCTCCCCCTGAGGATCTCTCTCCCCCTAAGGATCTCTCTCTCCCCAAGGAGGTGATATACTCTTTCTCTGATGTGACCTCTCTCTAAATGACAAGCTTTGATGTGATCTCTCTCTCCCCCTTTGACATAAATTTCCAAGAAGGGTCTTCTGGAATTTGTCGGATGGGTTTGGTCCTTGAGTCACAGCACAAAGCAATGAGAAAAATGTGATGCTTGTAGAGGACAAGATTCATTGAGTGGAGCTGGTTCAGAAGAAACACGAAATAAGTGGCAAACTGTTTTTCCTGTTGTGAAATCGGTGGCACCGAGTGGTTTGCTTCAGTTGTACCAAAAGGATTTGGTTGGACCGAAAACAACAAATCGGTGAAACCGAGTTTATCGCAGAGAAAAGATTTGTCACCTCAGCTCACTAGACTAGTAAGATCTCACAAAGATTTGCAAGGAATTTACAGAAAGATATGCAATGAATTGGATGCAGAAAATGCAGAGCAAATAGAAAGAAATCTAGATGAAGTTTTTTTTAAAAGGGGAAACAAATATGCATGACACAAATGCAAAAACATAGAAAAGAACACAAGAGAACTTCATCTAGAGATGGTCGGTGACAAAGTCACCTATGTTAGAGTATATTGACTTAGGAGTCAAGCGAGATCACTTGATCATAGGCCATACTCATCGTTTAAGCTCAAAATGGGGTTGCCATTTTTCGTTTAAGCATCTTGATGTATTCACATCTTGTCGAGTTGCTTTAGCTCATAACTTGGAGTAAAGCTTCTCTAAGATGGAATGACATACCTTGGTTGGTGGTGTTGTCCGTGTAGTTGAACTTGTCTGGGTTGCTCAAGGTTGATGTAGTTCATCATGAGTTGGGAGCACCACTTGGAATTTGAGTTCATCTTCCTACATGGGTTAGTTATTCCAAGGAAGAGCAATTGTGTATCCAAAATTGACAATCATGAAGCTCAACAAAGAATTTGTCAAAGGATATGTTTGAGTGGTTTCGTGCTTCCTTGACTTCGACCACCTTAGTGTAGAGACTTGGTGATGTAGAGATTGCTCAAGATGTGAGTAGATTACAATCTCATGGAATTTGATTCAACCAAGTACCTACATGGGTTAGATAACATGCAAGATACAAATATATCCAAGACATAAGATTTTCATCATAAGAGAAATATCAACGATTAGTCATAAGCTCATGTCTTGCATGTATCCAATGGAGTTTCTACTCCAAGTTTGAAGCATCAATGATGTTCAATTCTCCTCTCAACCTGCAAAACACTTTCTCATCAAGAGGTTTAGTGAATATATCTGCTAATTGCTTTTGGGTGCGAACATGCTTAAGATCAATGTCACCCTTAGCAACATGATATCGAATGAAATGATGACGAACTTCAATATGCTTAGTTCGAGAATGTTGCATAGGATTATGACCAATTTTGATAGCACTTTCATTGTCACAAAGCAATGGAACATGTCTCACATATATCCCATAATCTTTAAGAGTTTGGGTCATCCAAAGTAATTGAGCACAACATGAACCAACGGCAATGTATTCCGCTTCGGCGGTGGATAAGGATACCGAGTTTTGTTTCTTGGAGGACCAAGACACAAGAGATCTACCAAGAAATTGACAAGTACCCGAAGTGGAGTTTCTATCAACCTTGTCTCCGGCATAGTCCGAGTCGGAATAGCCAACAAGATCGAAAGAGGCCCTCTTAGGATACCAAATGCCAAAATTTGGTGTATGGATTAAGTATCTCACTATCCTTTTCACGCCTTAATATGACATTCTTTAGGAGCAGCTTGATATCGTGCACACATGCACACACTTAGCATGATATCGGGACGTGAAGCGCATAGATATAACAATGAACCAATCATAGAGCGATAAACCTTTTGATCAACCAGTTCACTATCTTTGGTCAAGTCAAGATGTCCACTAGTAGGCATGGGTGTAGACATACCTTTGCATTCTTGCATATTGAACTTCTTGAATAAGTCCTTGGTGTACTTCGTTTGAGAAACAAAGGTACCTTCCTTAGTTTGATTGATTTGCAACCCAAGAAAGAATTTGAGTTCACTCATCATAGACATCTCAAACTTCTCCGACATTAGCTTCCCAAACTTTTCACTAAAATGAGGGTTAGTTGAACCAAATATAATATCATCAACATAGATTTGGCACACAAATAGTTCTCCATTAACCCTTTTAGTAAAAAGAGTAGAATCAATTTCCCAATTTCAAAGCCTTTTTCAATAAGGAACTCAGTCAAGCATTTATACCATGCTCTAGGAGCTTGTTTAAGACCATAAAGAGCTTTGTGAAGTTTGTAAACATGATTGGGTTTCTTAGGATTGACAAAGCCGGGAGGTTGCTTAACATAAACTTCCTCCTATATTTCACCATTTAGAAAAGCACTTTTAATGTCCATTTGGTACAAGGTGATATCATAATGATTAGCATAGGCAAGTAAGATGCGAATGGACTCAAGTCTAGCAACAGGAGCGTAAGTCTCACCATAGTCCATACCTTCGACTTGTGTGTAGCCTTGGGCGACGAGACGTGCTTTGTTGCGAACTACTTGTCCATCTTCATCTTGCTTGTTGTGAAACACCCATTTGGTACCGATGATGTTGTGGTTGTTGTCGGGCTTCTCAACCAATGTCCAAACTTGGTTCCTCTCAAAGTTGTGTAGCTCTTCATGCATAGCATTTATCCAATCCGGATCTTCCGATGCTTCTTCAACCTTCATAGGTTCAATGCTAGAGATGAAAGAATAGTTTTCACAAAAGTTAGCTAAATGAGTTTTAGAGCGAGTGATTCTCCTGGTTTGAATGTCATTGTAGATTTGCTCGACGGGATGATCTTTAGCAATTCTTGCTCGAACTCGTGAAAGCTTTTTCTAGGGTCTTCATTGAACATCTTCTTCATCTTGTTCTTCTTCTTGGCCTTCTTCATTGTTGGTGTTGTCGTTCTCTTGTCGTGGTGGAGAAGGAGGTTGTTGACGTTCATCTTGATGCACTTCCTCGTTTTCTTCATCTTGGTGTGTCCCACTTGTGGATGCTTCCGTATCAACTCTTGGTTGACCTTGTCGTGAAGTAGAAGCTTCCACTTGGACGGACGAGGTACTCTCCTTCACCTCCGTTGGACGGACCTTGCCAATAGACAAGTCTTGGATTGCTTCTGAAGGATCTTTGTCTCCTACATCAATTGGCAATTGCTCTACTTGCGAGCCGTTAGATTCATCAAACTTCACATCTACCGTCTCTTCAACCTTTCGAGTGAAATTGTTGTAGACACGGTAAGTGTGAGAGTTTGAGCCATAACCTAGTAGGAAACCTTCATGAGACTTAGGAGCAAATTTAGAACGACGATGCTTATCAAGAATGTAGCACTTTGAGCCGAATACTCGAAAGTATCCAACTTGGGGTTTGTTACCGGTGAGGAGCTCGTATGCCGTCTTGCCGAGTAGCTTGTGAATATACGAGCGATTTGTTGCATGACAAGCTGTCTCAACTGCTTCTGACCAAAAGTGCTTTGGTGTCTTGTACTCGTCAAGCATCATTCTCGCCATTTCGATGAGCGTCCGGTTCTTCCTCTCAACAACTCCGTTTTGTTGAGGTGTGTACATAGCCGAGAACTCGTGTGAAATCCCTTCTTCATCAAGAAAGGTGTCCACATTTGCGTTCTTGAACTCCATTCCGTTGTCGCTGCGAACCTTCTTGATCTTCACTTCAAATTGATTTTGGGCCTTCCTGGCGAAGTTTTTGAAGATCTTTTGGACCGGCGATTTATCATCGAGAAAGAACACCCACGTAAATCTTGAAAAATCATCAACTATAACTAGACCAAAAGAATTTCCACCGAGACTCTTGTAAGAGTTGGGACCAAAAAGATCCATGTGAAGTAGCTCGAGTGGCCTCCTTGTGGTCATGATGTTCTTCACGGGATGCCTTCCCCCAACCTGTTTACCTGCTTGACAAGCACTACAAAGTCTATCCTTATCAAATATGACTTTGTTAACTCCAAGGATATGATTTCCTTTAATAAGCTTGTCAAGGTTTCGCATACCAACATGACCTAATCGTCTATGCCACAACCAACCTTTTGAGGATTTAGCAATGAAGCAAGTTTTAGGTTGGGCCTTTTTAGTGAAATCAACAATGTATAGATCACCTCTACGCACACCGGTAAAGACCATTTTATGATTGTCTCGATGAAACACTTGGCAATCTACTTCAGTAAATAGGACATTGAAACTGAAATCAGCAAGTCTAGATACTGAAAGTAAGTTGTATCCAAGAGATTCAACGAGCATGACATTTTGTATGGAGCTATCATGTGATATGGCCACCTTACCAAGGCCAACCACCTTACACTTTGAGTTGTCACCGAAAGTGACATACTTTCGAGGACTATCATTATCAGCAAGCTCACGAAACATGTCTTTATCTCCGGTCATGTGATCGGTACATCCACTATCAAGAACCCATTCCTTTCCTCCTGACATATATCCTCGAAGATTTGCCATAAGACCAAAGTGTCTCATTGCATCATCAAGATCGAAGTCACTATCATCATCTTCATCATAGTATCCATGTTCAACATCGTCATGTGGTGGATCAAATCCTAGAGAGGGTGATTTGTTAGAGTGAGTTTGACAATGATCTTGCTTATGAATTTTTATAGCTTCAGAAATAATATCACTAATAATTCCAACATCTCCTTTGGCATGCATAAGGTTTGCAAGCTCAAATAGACGATCACCAAACATAGGATCACTAGTATTCATCTTACTCAAAGCAATGGACTTATGGAGAATTTCATCAAGATTTTTCAAGGAATAATTTGGAAAGCGTTCCTCAAGAAATTTCCATATGGTGTAGGCACACTTAAGAGTAGGCAAACATCCAATCAAGTTCCCAGGCAATCCTCTAATGATAAGTTTGGCAGTTCTAAGATTCCTGATCATGTCAATTGACTCATCATGGGTAGGATGCATAGGATCAATATGAGGTGCACAAGGGCTAGCAATGTACTTGTTCAAATGATATTGATTGAAGATTACAAGCATCTCATTTTTCCACTCATGAAAATACTCTCCATCAAGAATAGGCACTCTATGTCTAAGACTCCCGAAAGTAGACTCATCCATCTTCCTCCAATGGTGATTAAACCAAGGCAATGGAGACCAATGCTCTGATACCACTTGTAGGACCTTGAGAAGAGGTGTCTAGAGGGGGGGTGATTAGACACTAAGTACCAAAGTTGCAGTTTTTAAGTTTCCTTAAGTTTAAGTGGAGTTTAGGCACAAGTTTAACATTCACAATACATATCAAGCAAGCATGCAAAGAGTATATGAGCAGCATAAAGTAAAGCATGCATGCAACTTGCAAGAATGTAAAGGGAAGGGTTTGGAGGATTCAAACGCAATTGGAGACACGGATGTTTTTGGCATGGTTCTGATAGGTGGTGCTATCGTACATCCACGTTGATGGAGACTTCAACCCACGAAGGGTAATGGTTGCGCGAGTCCACGGAGGGCTCCACCCACGAAGGGTCCACGAAGAAGCAACCTTGTCTATCCCACCATGGCCATCGCCCATGAAGGACTTGCCTCACTAGCGGTAGATCCTCACGAAGTAGGCGATCTCCTCGCCCTTACAAACTCCTTGGTTCAACTCCACAATCTTGTCAGAGGCTCCCAAGTGACACCTAGCCAATCTAGGAGACACCAGTCTCCAAGAAGTAACAAATGGTGCATTGATGATGAACTCCTTGCTCTTGTGCTTCAAATGATAGTCTCCCCAACACTCAACTCTCTCTCATAGGATTTGGATCTGGTGGAAAGAAGATTTGAGTGGAAAGCAACTTGGGGAAGGCTAGAGATCAAGATTCATATGGTAGGAATGGAATATCTTGGTCTCAACACATGAGTAGGTAGTTCTCTCTCAGAAAATGTATGCTGGAAGTGTAGGTTCAGTCTGATGGCTCTCTCCACGAATGAAGAGGAGGTGGAGGGTATATATAGCCTCCACACAAAATCTAACTGTTACACACAATTTACCAAACTCGATGGGACCGATTCAAGACTCGGTCGGACCGATTTAGTAAACCTAGTGACCGTTAGGATTTTCGGTGGGACTGATATGCAACTCGGTAAGACCGATTCGGTTAGGGTTAGGGCATAACGTAATCTTGGTAAGACCGATTACACAAACTCGGTGAGACCGATTTCGGTAATAAGCTTTCCAGAGAGTTGGTCAGGCAAACTCGGTTGGACCGATTACACAAACTCGGTAGGACCGATTTTGGTAATAAGTTAACCAGGAAGTTTGCATTGTAATCTCGGTAGTACCGATTGCTCAAACTCGGTTAGACCGATTTTGGTAATGGACATACACAGAGAGATTAGAATCCCATCTCGGTGAGACCGAGATCCCTATCGGTGAGACCAATTTGCCTAGGGTTTGTGGCAGTGGCTATGACATCCAAACTCGGTGGCGCCGGATAGAAAGAATCCCTGGGGCCGAGTTTGACTTTGGGTATAAGACATATGTGTGGAAGTGGGAAAGTAGTTGAGGGTTTTGGAGCATATCACTAAGCACTGTGGAGCAAGAAACTCATTAAGCAACACCTCATCCCTCCTTGATAGTATTGGCTTTTCCTATAGACTCAATATGATCTTGGATCACTAAAATATAAAATGAAGAGTCTTGAGCTTGAAGCTTGAGCCAATCCTTTGTCCTTAGCATCTTGAAGGAGTTCCCACATCCTTTAGTCCATGCCACTCCATTGTTGAACTTATCTGAAACATACTAGATAAAAGTGTTAGTCCAACAAGAGATATGTTGGCATTAATTACCAAAACCACCTAGGGAGCACTTGTGCTTTCACCATGACACATAAAAAAAGGAATACACAATAAGCGAAACACAGAAAGTGAAAAAGCTCATCTAGAACCCACATCATTATTTAGAATGTTCTCAACGATCTTTTTCACCATCATTGGATCCCGCATACTTCATAGTATAATGGCCACATTCATTCGGCCCTTGAACTGGAACCTTGACAAACGTTGGTTTCTTTGCAAAATCTCCCATTTGGGCTGCTTGCTCGCATTGTACTGAGCATCACCATACACATCCTTCATTACCTGGACCAATCTAGAAATCTGTAAAAAAATAAAACAAACCACACATTTTCAGGTCTCAGAAAAGCAGAAACAAAGATGCGAAAAAATTAATCTAGTATAGAAAATAAATGTCACTCACAATCTTCTCGCAGTCTTTATGAAGGTGTTCTTTGAGGGATGATGGTTCTTCGGATAACGTAAAGAGTCAAGGATGTCGATACTACTCCAGTACAGATTCATGACATATAAGGAAAAGTGGTTCACTTACCTATCCTTTGGTAAAATCATAGGTTTGAATAGAGGCATCAATATCTAAAAAATAAATGACCAAAGAAGACATATTAAATATTCAAAATAAAAACCAGCATGACAACAAACAAATAAAACCAAAAATCAGCTAGTAGAACTCACAAGGTCGGCACTGAGAAAGTCTTCCTCATCTTTAACATAGCTCTTGAAATCTCTCGCTGCACTCTCCACATTATACTCTTTATCTTCATCACCGTAAATGTACAGTCAAGCACAACCTGCAAAAAGATAAAAAAGAAATATATACAGGAGGAAAGGATCAACAATCAAAGTATTATTAAAACTCGTAAAACAATAGGCAGCCTTGTTTAACAGAAAGAAACGATCTGATTGATTACCGTGATGAAATATGGACTCAGCAATACCCTTTTTCCAGATGCGAAATCTGCATTTCTCTCGGGATCTTGCTTCCAATCATCAATGAGGAAGTCCATTATATCACCCTCCATCATTTGCCCAGGTGAAAAAATTTCCCAGATGCGTTTCCCGGTGAAGCTAGTTACGCTATCATCAGGCTAAGGTATCATTGAGAACACATTCCTGCAGCACACACAAGAACAAAAAATAGGGGAAGCAAGATAAGGAATTCATAGCAGTGCAAGTTGTATAAAAAGGAACAGTTCAGGCCATATTTACCTAGCAGTTAGAAACAACAAGAGATAAGAAGAGGAAGCATAATGAGAGATACTCACTCGGCATACTTCTCACGCCATTCATCACTAAGCAACAGATTATACAACTTGCGAGCCTTGTCCACGTGAGGGAATTTATGAGGGTGAAGCTGCTGCACAGGGGAGCAAAACTTTATAGGAGCTCTGGGTGCACGCTTCATGCTTGTAACATTGCCAGAATCCATAACAGGATCCTTCCTAGCAGCACCAGCTCAACGGGCCACTATTCCAGCAAGGGGGGATAAACCCTTGGCAGCAGCGCTCCTGGTGACTCTTCCCATGCCAGCAATCTTGTCAAACGCATCATCGTCGTTGTCTATCAATTCCACAATGGGATTCTTGGGTGTAGAGGGGCTATCTGCACAAGCAGCCGTAGAACCTTTCAGAGCTCCCAACCGCCCCTTCATAACACCAGATCTTGTCTTTTCGGGAGAACGCCCCTGGCTAAAATCAATAGGTACACGCTCGAGCTCCGAGAACTGGCTGCCAAAGATCCTGTAGTCATGCTCACCAAGATCCAACGACTCACCTGCAAAATTAAAAAAGAAAGGACCGCATCAAGGGTAAGTACAAATAAATAATTCATGACAATATTAATCAAGAAGTACAAGCTGCAAAAAATTACAAAAGGTGATGCATACGTACAGGGTTTGATGCCAAACAAACCCCGGAATTCAACATCAAACACATCACCCGTTGCGCAGGTATACAGAAAAGTCTTCCTAATGTCAAGAATGTCTTCATGGCTGTAATCCAACATTTCAATCACACCATCCTCTCGGCAATGATAGGTCTTGCAGTTTTGTAGCATAAAGAAGCCACAATCATGCCTGTTAACAAAAGAAAACACAAAAGGGTACATCACAAATTCGAAAAAACAGGAACACCATCCTCCCAGCAACAAAAACAACTAAGAAAAATCATTAAAAACAGATACTCACATGTTTCTCTGTTGCGGCACCCGCACAAACTCGCAAGAGAAACCATCAATATGCAGCGGCGAGAATGGTTTGGCCCTGTCTATGCTGGACTCCCTCCAAAGCTTCTTTATGTTATCTATCATAGTCCTTAAAAAACTAACTGCATCACTCCAGGTTTCATCACAGAGTGAATCAAGACACTGAAAATGACGAAACCTCAAATTCAGAACAATCAAGCACCAATGCCCAGATTCGTCACTAGGCTTCATGGCTGCCGCAAATGACGGCGGATCAAAAGTAGGGAAAAGAAGCTGAAAAAAGGGAAATTGAGTAAGCAACCCACTACAAAAAATAAATGATACTCAAGTTTATATCCACCGCCCAAACTTGCAACAAACATATCAGTTTAATTTCCTTGCGACAGTAAGTGCAACTTTAAAAAACGAAGCACAAATCATTCATAAGTACAGGGATAAAAAGCACCCTACTGAAGTTCATTCCCACCTCCCAAAATCGAAAAAACGTGACAGTTCTACTTCATGAGTACAATAAGTTCAAGTTAACCTACTTGGTCAAAACCATCAGCCCCTGATCTCGTGAACCACTGTAGCACATTGCCATCAATATTTCCATCACGGATCTTGGTCTGTTGTACAAAAAGAACAACAACAGTTAGAAAATTGCCAAAGTAAGTTATCATCCTGTCTACAAAACAAAATACTGACCGTAACCCATCTGGGAACTATCAATTTGTCAGTGTCTTGGTACTTCTGACGTAGAGAATATAAAACAACGTCAGCACTGTCTGAGTTGAGCATGCCAGTGGGGACAAACTCTTTAGCAATAGAACCAACATTGGCATCACATTGGCTTGTCACTAGAAAAACACAAAAGATGACATGAATTAAAACTATTGCAATAACAACAATAGTCATATGAGGGAGAAAAAGGCGAAAATGATACGAGCAAAATCCCAAACTAACCATTTTGCACGGTTCGTGCGCAACCTCTTAACAGCAAAGAAAAACAAATCAACCTTAATCGCATTAGCACCTTCTGCTTGTAGAAAAAGAATAAAAAATAATAATTCAAGCACTACAAGTGAACATGTCCAAAATGCCATAAATGAGAAGTACGCCTCATTTACAAGTCCTTACCTACACTATCTGAGTTTGACGATGGGAGTTCCTGTGATGACACCAATATGCGTCCAGTTTCAGGGTTTGATGATGGAAGATCTTGTGAGGACATAATTATGGCTGCGCTTTCAGGCTCGAAAGAAAGAAAATCCTGGGATGACACGAGCGTCTCCTACGTCAAGGGGCCAGAAGAAATCGATAGAAGTAAATCATCACCCTCAGATGGTACCTCCTCCACGCTAGAGGCATCTTGCAATGCATCACCGTAATCAAGCCCTCCAGGCGGGAAATTTTCCGGCGGGAAATCTTGACAATCAGAAAGATTTTCATTCCCAGCAATACCAACACCAGACGATTTGGCATCAAGTATGCTGGCAGCACCAACAACCTCAACACTAACTTTGGTACCAACATTGCACCCACTACTCAATGGAACACCACAAGCATCATCCCCACCACTAATGGCAGCCTCAGGCTCAACATCAGTCATCTAAAAAAAATCGGAATAAGTGAATAATATGAGCAAAAACTAACAATCAAAAAAAGCTAGCAAGAGGTGCACAGAAAAACAAACCTTAGCGGCATTCACAGCAACATCATCAATCATGCTGCTACTAACATTCAAAGGAACATCACAATGGTCGAACAAGGCTCGTCGCCAACAACAGGACCCTGACTCATATTAATGAAGCAAAAAAAAATAATGCTATTGTTAGCAACAGTAAGCACAAGGAATTAAACCACACTAACGACGTGCGATAGAAAAATGAACATGTAAGGCACATTGATGCGCATGAAAATTCAAAAATAAATATAAGCAAAATAAAAATAAAAATAACCTTGCACTTATCAGTAGATGGATCATTAATTCCACGGTCAACAGCAGCCTCAACATTATGACTGGTCTCCTGCATGAAAGAAAAATTAATAAACAGATGAAGATGAGTAAGTTCAACTACAATACTGACAGCAGAACAACATAGTAATACTTCCAAACATCGAGGACTGACTCACATCAACAACAGGAGGCTCCAAGCCAACATCATTCACATGGTGATAAGAAACATTAGCCTCAGTACCATCAGCAGCCCTGCTGTCAATGGCAACAGCCTCATCATGCATGAAAGAAAAATTAATAATCAGATGAAGATGAGTAAGTTCAACTTCAATACTGACAGCAGAACAACATAGTCAAAATTGCAAAGATCGAGGACTGACTCACATCAACAACAGGGTGCTCCAAGCCAACATCATTCGTATGGTGATCAGAAACATTAGTCTCAGAACCATCACCAGCCCTACTGTCGGTGGCAGCAGCCTCATCTTTCTCAATCTGCCTGATAACAACATTTGCACTTTCTTCATATGGCTTGCAGCGAGAGTCTTGCATACTTTTGAAACGCTTCATGTTATTCAACAGACGAACAGAGCTCTGAATTAGTTGAGCAGCACCATCACGCATGTCACTAATTAAAATTCTCTCCATCTCAATATATTCCACTGCTTCCTCAACATTAAATTGATGACCTTCAGGAAGGATACCATTGATACAACTAAGACGCTCAACTGTAGCTGGGACCTTTTTCAGCTCAGAACACACATTACTAAAAATATGCTCAGCGCGGTCCAATGCAGAAACAACTACATCAATATTAAAATCCTGCCTCTGTGAAGTACTAGCCTTACTAGGGCCAGGGGGAACATAACCAGAACCTTCAATATCATAGTCATCTCTCACCTCATTGTGTAGAGATAAAATCTTGGGAACCTGAGACGACGGTATCTCCAGGACTGGCCATTTATACACTCGGAAAAAGACAACCTCCTCTTGAGTTTTCCACTACGAACAAGGCGAAAAAGAGTAAATTAATCAATGCAACATGCATGGAAAAATAAACATTATATTAAAAGATTCAAATCAACAGCTCTAATGATCTTTCACTATCAGTGCCAATTTTTTAGTGTTTACAAACACGCCAGGTGAACAAAGAGATTCAGTTCAACCACACATAACACAACAGTACTAAAAAAGCGTACCTAAACAAGTAACTCTGCAGTACACATGTTCACTCCAGGCAAAATATCTATACCAAAATAAGAAAAGGTCTGCAAGACATGACAGAAATAAAACTCACGGAAGCTTCCCAAACACCCAAGTCTTTGGATCTGCATTGCCTTTTTTTATCAAATCTGCATCAGCCAGATCGGAAAGCTTGTCAGGATCCATGAAGCATATGCGGGGGACTCGCATGTCAGGTTCCGTAGTCTTGCCACAGATAAGGAAGTAAAGGTACATTAGTACAGGCCCTATAGCACAGCCTGTGATTGCTTTCCCCATGGTAACACCATCTTGGTACCTGAGAACAGCCCTTCTAAGCTCATCAACCATCAGTTGGCAATAATCCATATTAGCCATGTTCTCAATGACGAGATGCTCAAACATTGCTGCCTCTCTGGAAACACGCGGGGCGGCACCAGGCAACACAATCTTCATAAACACAATAATGAATAACACTTTGAGAGCAAGGTCATCTTTGCTACGATCCTTGACAAGCACCGCTAGCCTATCCCTCAAATCCTTTGTCTTGATATCTTTGTTCCTGCTAATGTCAAGCTCCAATCTTAACTTCATTAGAGCTTCGTCGTATCCGTCCTCTGACGGCCTTGGTGCAGAACGACCACCACGAGGGAACCCAAAAAGTTGAAGTATACCATCGCTAGTGATGCGAAGCTTCTTATTAGCCTCACCCATGTCAAGAGTCATCGTCTCAGGATCTATCCTTAGATACGAAACTCCCATCAGAGGGAGGGAAATGTTAGACTTCACCTTCCACTTGAAGATAGAACCAAAACCAGCTACGTGGACCCTAGCCACATGGCGACTCTCAAGCAATTTAGCACAAGCATCAATCTCTCTCAAAGAACATCGCACAGTTAAGTTCAATCGTTGTAGGTCACCTTCATCCAAAGCAACTTTTCCAGCTTTGCCTCTCACCGGCTTCACGAGACCCATAACGCTAACAGGTTGTAAATCAAAATAAAGAAGGCACGGCTTAATTAAATGAATATAGAAAACAAAACAAGCATATGAAGGCAAGAAAGAAAAAAATAAAGTTTGCACAAGTTCAACTTTTAAAACAACATCAGTACAACCTATATTGATGCAAACAATGACCAGCCCTAACCTACCCATCTCTTAAAACAACATCACAATTAAATCATTGCTAGTACAACTAGTAAGTCACATACAGTACAAACACGTACCACTGCATATTCATCTTTGGAGTTAACTTCGATATCATCTTCTTCAGATACAGGATCTTCAGCTTCGGTATGAGCATGCATCTTCACACCTTTGTTCACCTTCGCAAGACGAACTTTACGCTTCTTATTTTGCTTCAACAAAGAGCGCTCTGGAAGAGGAGACGAAGAAGGCTTCTTATTTGTCAAAACTCGTGGACTCCGACGAACAGGAGAGCCACCAAGTGTGCTTGGACCAATCTTCACAAAGAACACTATCGCATCGCCTTTGCTATTACCAGTCTGCGAAGCGCTTTTCACACGGGCTACGCCTCATGCGCCATCGACATTTGGATATGCCATCTTCCTCTTCAAAACAACTTTCTTTTCCTTAACTGCATCATGAGGGAACACTTAGGCCAAGCGAGTCTGCAACAGATTTGTCTTCATAGGCCTGTCAGTTCCATGAGATCCAGCATCACCAGTTGCATCACCACCTTCATCATCTCCACCTTGAGCAACTTGAGCAACATCCTCAGCACTTCGTTGCACGCAAGCAGCCTGTTTTCGCCGTTCCAACTCCTTTTTCCTTAGAAACTCAGACTTCTTCTTTCTTTTCCTTTTGTCCTCCAACTGTAGCTGCATAGGAACATTCTCAACCTAAGTAACAAGCTCAGTTCCATCAACGCTTTGTGACTGAGTAACTGACAACTGCAAGCTCCCATGATTATCATTAATATCTTTCAAAACGTCTGTAATGTCCTTAGCAGCACCATGACTATCATTAACTTCATAAATTAAAAAACAAAAGCACACACATATACAATTAAAAACAATTAACATTGCAGTGACAAGTAAAACAAGGAACATATCTTCAGACGTAAACAAAAGAAAATACTGATGTAACTAAACAAATTTATGTATGCAAGGATGTTAATAAAAGCAAATAAAAGGTAAACACCAGCAACACTCGCAAGTTCTTCTAGAGGATTTGGTATCTCAAAAATAACATTCACAAGATCTTGAAAGCATTCTAATATGTCAGAATCAGGAGGCACCGGCACTCCAACATTTGCAACAACATCATAATCAGCAAAAAGGTAAAAAAAGAGTACATGGACAAGCAATCAGTTCAACTATATGAACACTACAAGTACACCCAATAAAACAATATCACCCCACCACTGGCACACCAAACTTCAAAATGACAACACTTTCAACATCATAGTAGTTCTTCTCAGACTAATACAATCTATTTAAATGCCAGGACAACAGTTCAAACTACACATGTTGATCAGTACTGCAAACTGTCTGTAGTACACAGAAACCTAAAAACTAGAAACACCACACATTCCAAGGCAAAAATTAACAACAATCATAATCCATACAACTTGTAAAGTCCATACGACAACACCTATACAAATAAAAACCTATTAAGCACCAGATCTGATAAAACATTATCAGAATTGCAGGAAAAATTACCTGCATTCAACTTGTCTGAACTGGATGATGTACCCATTGAGATCTGCAGACCTAAAATCTGCTGAACAAGATTTGCAACACACATGAATAAATATTAGGGCTCTTACCTATTTGAAACGAAGCACGCCATACAAAGCAAAACTCTTACAAGCAAACACAAAATCCACCACCGAATCCAGTATCACTGACGCGAACCGTTCGTTCAAGAGCAAAGGAACCCTAGCGAATCTGCCCTGAGACAACACGAGAGCAATAACTTTGAAATGCAGCGAAAATCTGTACATAAGGGGAAGGAAGGGGAGTCGACGGCAGAGAAAAAAGAGCAAATAGAGCATAGAGAACTTCACCCCTGGAGTTCAACCCGCCGGCCAACGCTCCTGCAGCGAAACAGGAGAAGCAACTTCCAGGCGAGAAGAGGAGAGAAGGGGAACGAAGACCCCCCTCCCCCCCGGCTCGGCCTCGCGCTAATGCGGCAGTGCGCTTGTTTGACATGCATAGTGTGGTTAATCTGTTTCCCACCCCACGCACCCAGACCTCCTCTAAGATAGATAATGGGGGCAAGTCCATACAGGAAAGATGTGTCAGTACAACTATGCCCCTTGGTGCAGTGCGATTATTCTGTTTCCCACCACCACGCACCCACACACCCCCTAAGATAGATAATGGGGGCAAGTCCATACAAGGAAGATGTGTCAGTACAACTATGCCCCTCGGTGCAGTGCGGTTATTCTGTTTCCCACCCCCACGCACCCACACCAACCCTAAAATAGATAATGGGGCAAGTCATGTTACGGACTCGCCTCCGCATGCGACGCCACGGCACGCCGCGTCGTCGCGTGCTATGCCTTGTTCCTGGCTCGGCCTCGCCAGGATGGGGAAGGGGGGGGTCCCAACCATCCCCCCTCCCCCCGACTCGGCCTCGCGCTAGCGTGGCAGTGAGCTTGTTTGACAAGCGCAGTGCGGTTATTCTCTTTCCCACCCCCACGCACCCACACCCCCCCAAGATAGATAATGGGGGCAAGTCCATACAACGAAGATGTGTCAGTACAACTATGCCCCTCGATGCAGTGTGGTTATTCTGTTTCCCACCCCCACACACCCACACCCACCTAAGATAGATAATGGGGCAAGTCATGTTACAGACTCGCCTCCACATGCGACGCCGCGGCACACCGCATCGTCGCCTGCTACCACTCGTTCCTGGCTCGGCCTCGCCAGGATGGGGGAGGGGGGTCCCGACCCCCCTCCCCCCCATGGCTCGGCCTCGCGCTAACGCGGCAGTGCGCTCTTTTCACAAGCAGAGTGCGGTTATTCTCTTTCCCACCGCCACGCACCCACACCCCCTCTAAGATAGATAATGGGGGCAAGTCCATACAACGAAGATGTGTCTGTACAACAATGCCCCTCGATGCAGTGCGGTTATTCTGTTTCCCACCCCCACGCACCCACCCGCCCCCCTAAGATAGATAATGGGGCAAGTCATGTTACGGACTCTCCTCCACATGCGACACCACGGCACGCTGCATTGTCGCCTGCTACCGCTCGTTCCTGGCTCGGCCTCGCGCTAACGCGGCAGTGCGCTCTTTTGACACGCAGAGTGCGGTTATTCTGTTTCCCACCCCCACGCACCCACACCCCCTCTAAGATAGATAAGGGGGACAAGTCCATACAAGGAAGATGTGTCAGTACAACTATGCCCATCGGTGCAGTGCGGTTATTCTGTTTCCCACCCCCACGCACCCACACCCCCCAAGGTAGATAATGGGGCAAGTCTATACAAGGAAGATGTGTCAATACAACTATGCCCCTCAGTGCAGTGCGGTTATTCTATTTCCCACCCCCACACACCCACACCCCCCCTAAGATAGATAATGGGGCAAGTCATGTTCTGAGACTACGCCTCGCATGCGATCTTGCACACGCCAGGCGTCGTCGCTCTACGCTCGTTCTGGCTCGGCCTTGCGGGATGAAGGAGGGGTCCCAACCCCCCACCGGCTCGGCCTCGCTTAACGCGCCAATCGCGCCTGTTTGATAGTCGCCTCGCGTTATTCTGCTTCCCACCCCCACACCCACACCCCCTAAGATAGATAATGGGGGCAAGTCCATACAAGGAAGATGTGTCAGTACAACTACGCCCCTTGGTGCAGTGCGGTTATTCTGTTTCCCACCCCCACGCAGCCACACACCCCCTAACATAGATAATGGGGCAACTCATGTTACGGACTCGCCTCCGCATCCGACGCCGCGGCTCGCCGTGTTGTCGCCTGCTACGGCTCGTTCCTGGCTCGGCATCGCGGGGATGGTGCAAAGGGTCCCGACCCCCCTCCCCCCGGCTCGGCCTCGCACTAACGCGGCAATGCGCTCGTTTGACAGGCGCAGTGTGGTTATTCTGTTTCCCACCCCAACGCACCCACACCCCCTCTAAGATATATAATGGGGGCAAGTCCATACAAGAAAGATGTGTCCGTACAACTATGCCCCTTGGTGCAGTGCGGTTATTCTGTTTCCCACCCCCACACACCCACACCAACCCTAAAATAGATAATGGGGCAAGTCATGTTACGGACTCACCTCCTCATGCGACGCCATGGCACGCCGCGTCGTCGCCTGCGATGGCTTGTTCTTGGCTCACCTCGCCGGGATGGGGGAGGGGGGTCCCGACCCTTCTCCCCCCCGGCTCGGCCTCGCGCTAATGTGGTAGTGCGCTCGTTTGACAAGTGCAGTGCGGTTATTCTGTTTCCCACCCCACGCACCCACACCCCCCTAAGATATATAATGGGGCAAGTCCATACAAGGAAGATGTGTCAGTACAACTATGCCCCTCGGTGCAGTGCGGTTATTCTGTTTCCCACCCCAACACACCCACACCCCCTAAGATAGATAATGGGGCAAGTCATGTGATGGACTCGCCTCCGCATGCGACGCGGCGGCATGCCACGTAGGACGCCTGCTACGGCTTGTTCCTGGCTCGACCCCTCCCCCCCGGCTCGGCCTCGCGCTAATGAGGCAGTGCGCTCGTTTGCCAAGCGCAGTGTAGTTATTTGTTTCCCACCCCCACACACCCACACCCCCTAGGATAGATAATGGGGGCAAGTTCATACAAGGAAGATGTGCCAGTACAACTATGCCCCTCGGTGCAGTCGTAGTTTTTCATCCATATGTAGCTGCTAGAAAATTAGCAAGTACTATAATAGAAAAGTTAAAAAGCATCAGAATCGGCTTATATTACTCACTGGCAGACTAAAGAATGACAGTACAAGTACAGTTGAACGAGCAGTACAGATTTACTAGTATAAATAAGGAACAAAGAAGAAACAGTTTGCAAATCTATCAAAAAATGTGAGCCTAAACACAGAGGTTCTACTTTGAATGAACCGTCAGTACAACTTAGTTTACAAGCAAGTACTATAATGCTAACAAATAAAACAAGAAAACCTTTGACAATAATCACAACAACAACAAAAAAAAGTGAGTTCAAAACTCAAAGACAAAAGAATAGTTTGACAAAACTCACAAGAACTACAATGAAAGTTTAAGTCCAAGTTACTGATGGAGTCAAGTACTAGATTCAAAACCAAAAACAAAGTTGACCGCCCGTAGAAAGACATGCCCTAGCGTAGGTTGACACTTGAACTCGAGCCTACGGCGATACCGTTGGCGAATCCCTAGTAAATTGACCCAACGCAGGGCCTGCCATCAAGGGCCCGCAGGTCATGAGAGAGAGAGAGAGCGCCGTGTATAAGCGCTCAGGTAACTGTTCAGAGGAGTTTGACAGGTGGGATTTGGTAGCGCTTATAAACAGGTCGAGAGCCCCTTCGCCTAGCCAGGTGGGACTAAACCCAAACCACACGCCCACGCTGCACCGCACAGCCGGGCGGACGACCTATTTGGGCCGAAAACAATGCCTCTAGGGAATGGCCCAATGCAACAGTACAACCCAAATACAAAATTCCTATCGATCACGCGAACCAAATTAGAAGGAACAAATGCATATAATTTAAAAATAACCCTCATAAAATATTATTCTAAAAAAATGTACAAAAGTTCAAACACATGTTAGTTGTAAAAAAATTAGAAAACTAAACAAAAAACCTTTTTTTTGAAACATAACTATATAAAAGCATACTTCAACGTAGAAGATTGTAACAAAAGTTTCACAAACAAAATTTTAAAAAGTTCAAGTACTAAAATTCAGAAGGTTCAAGTAAAAAAGTACTATGCAGCAAGATAAAATTCTTTTTATTCAAACAAATACTATAACTATCACTATTCAAATTAAAAAGATTATTTGGCTCTAAATTCCTGACAATAGTAAGAAAAAATGATATAAAGCAAACCAGTGCGCTTGCCATTGACATCCAAAAATACTTCAGTACTACTATTAAGAACATGCAAGTTCAACAAACTCAACCCAAGCGGTCCAACACCCATCATCAACGTGTATATGTTCCGTCCGCAAGCTATGTACATCAGTTCAACTTTAAATTGTGCCAATTCAAAAAAATTATAAAAAAAGTTCTGCTTTAGCCAAAACACGAAGCATTACATAAAAAATACCGCATACAATAACATACGGAAAAAAATAGTCCAAACCATTTGGTAATAACATAGAATTCAACCATCTCACATACATTGTTTAAAAAAAATTACTGCAACATAGTCAAACGAGCACAAATCTGACAACCAGCGTCGTTTGCCACATTTAAACCTATAGCACATAAATTTTGAACGTCGGAGAATCATCTTCCCTGGAGAACATAATCATAACCATATCACCATCCTCAAATCCAGACTCTCCCACACACTCCTTCCACCCAGTAGTTAGGTTGATGCAACCATCAAAGTCGATGTGGTAGGCAACTTCCATCAACTGATACCCGTTTTTGTCTGAAGTCTCCATCTTCAGTATCCCGGAACTAGGAGCAACAATCCTGATTCTGGGTGACATTTTCTGCAAATGGGCATGGGAGTAGAAAACAAAGTGAACACCTGACATAACTGAATTTTTACACAGATCTAGGAACGGTTTGAATAACAAAGTGAAAACAAAATATCTGAACCAAAACAAAAACACCAAACTAACTAATCATATGGCATGACTAAACTGAAGAAATATATAGATCAATACACTAACAGTAAAAACATCTGACAAAAACAGAACAAGGATTACACAAAAATGGGTAAAATACTGTTAAGTAATGAACAAGTACACAAACAAATCCCTAGTCTTAAATTCTGACTAAACTAAACAAAAATTATAAACAAACTATTGATAAAACTAAACTACAGATTCAATCCATGCGATTCAAAATGACACCAACAAAGAGAAGAAAACAAAACAAAAAGAAACACATACCCATGATTCCTTCAAGTCCCCAACCGATAGCCGACAAACATAGGGTGCACGAAACCCATGATTGTTGTACAGCAGACACAAAAGTTGCCACGCCGTGACTCTCGGTGAGCTCCAAACCAGATTCGTACACACAGCCGTCAGCTATCCGCATGAACAATCCTCCATGGAAAACACAGGAATAGGGAAGAAAACAAACAGAGAGAAGAGGGGGGAACCTAGATCTGATTCTGGAAGAAAGAAGAAAAAGGAGGGGGAGACTAAGCCACACACCACAGATAGATGGATAGAATTTATAGCCAGGGAGACTCGCAGGTTATAGAAATAATAAATAGGTAGGTGGGCAGCCAGCTGGTAGGAAATAGTTGTTATACATCTGACCACAAATCAGTTCAACTTCAAATAAAACAGCAGTTCAACTTCAGATAAATACATCTGACCCCTCACAACACAATCTTAAAAACATAAAAATTTAGTACTTCAGTCATAACGATCAAAGAAACGATGCCATTTGGCCCTGGTGGATGGATGTGGACCCGTGGCTGCTCTCGCCCTAGCCCAACTGATGATCTGAATATGGTTCCTTCCCCTTCCCTCTCGGAAAAGAAGCTCCAATTCATTGGAGTTGCAAGTATCCATCACCTCGCGCGCAAGGCGTATGTTGAACTCTGCCTCCACTTCATCCTCACCAGCACGTCGCGCCCTCTGCCTGCGCATGTGCCTCCTCCTCCTCCTCCTCTGCTATGCTACTCCAACCCTCACATCGATGGCATCCCCCTCCTCCTTTGTGACCTCTCCTAGCTTAGGATCTATCTGGCTTTTCTTTTGTGGCAGCTGGTGAAATGAAAGTGACAAACGACTCAGGCTTTATACTCAAAGTGCAGAGGTATGCCGTCAATGTCAACGCACAGTAAATACAATTTTTACACGTAGCAGTCCAACTACACATACGACAGCAATTCAAAAACCAAACTGAAAAACATGCAACTTAATTACACAGTTTGACTAGATTACAAGAAATCACAGCCTACACTCAGCCACCATACACCACATCCGCCAACCACCTCCGCCAACCAGCAAATCACATGGGAATCCGACGTAGAAACAACTCTAGAAACAAAATTGACAACACAAATTTATTCATATATTCCACAGCTCCCTCCCTACAAGGCCAATTCGAAAATAAAACATCAGAAAACAAGAACGCATTTGCATGGCGAACATGGAAAACAACCAAGAACACAGAAACTTCTAATCAAAAAATAAAGTGAAAGAATCTGTGAAAAATTCTAACACACCGATAATTCTCACACCAAATAACAAACAAAACAACAAAACGAACGTAAATTTGACTGCTATAAACACCACAGTAAACACCAATGCCCGCAACACATCCGCCGCCAAATGCCCAAGCCGTCAACTCCGATGAATTGAGATCGGGAAACACGAGAAGCTGAGCGCGTGCACGTGCGGAACCCAGCACATGTCTCCCTTGGCAAAAAATGGCCAGCAGCACCGCGCTGGAGAAACCCCGGAAGCTCCCTGTTTAGTCACCCCTTTCCGCCCGTCGAACAAGCAGGAAGATCAATTCATGTTGAAAACCTACGTCAGTCGAACCTGTCATGTTCGTCAGTTCAAGTAGGGTAACAGAATAATATTCTGTTCCGCGAAACAGAATAGCCCACATGTATATATAACTCATATTTAACTCATCTGGGCTATTCTGTTTCGCGCAATAATATATAGCCCATACTAAGGGTTTTGTTCTGTGATAGGGTTGTGCAGCGGTTTTGGCAGGGATTGAGGTGGATTTAATCCTCTGCAAGTCAAAATCCCCTCCAATCCTCTTGACAAAGGGTGTAACCGAACAAGGCCTTAAGGGGGGTAGCCTGGAAGAGGTGCTAGTTGTGAGGGATTATCTAGATGTGTTTCTAGAGGAGTTGCCAGGTATGCCACTAGATAGAGATATTGAGTTTCTTATTGTGTCGGTGGGAACGACACCTATGGGATCACTGGAATCCCTAATACGGTCGGCAGGCACGAGGTTGTGGAAAGAGCGGGTCTAGGAGCCAGCACAAAGATCGTTTACTTAGGTTCGGGCCACGAGGATGCGTAATATCCTAGTCCTGCTTTGGTGTATATTTGAGTGTTCTTGAGTCCTTGAACTAGCTATGGCGTATGCATTGTCCAAAGATCTGAATCCCACCTCAGTATGCCTCGGGCCTCCTTTTATAGAAAAAGGGGATGCCACAGTGGCACATAGGAGGTGGAAAGTGTATACAGTGTACAAGCTTATCGCCTATCATTACGGGACAAAACACATTAAATACGCTCCTTAGGTGTCCCCTTGCTTTATTGGGGACAGGAATGAGGCCCGTCCTGTCCGTCGCTGCTCCGTCTTGCTTCGACATGCGTCTAGGCCAACGAGGCGTGCAGTGCCATGTAGGCTGGCAGGATGCTGAGTTGGCGTGGTGGTAGGGTCTTCATGAAGATCTGCATGCCACCACGCAGGTGCTTGATGAGTTGGCCTAGAGGCCGCACGTTGCCATGCAGGTGCTCACCTAGTTGGTGGGCTGGCAGCTGTATGGGAACGTCGGTTGAGCCTTCGCCAATGTGGGCCTGGCCGCAGCCCTGCTGACGTTAGCGGCAAGGGTCTTGTCGGGGTCCCGGCAATGGTCTTGCCGTGACATCGTAGTTGTCCTCGGCGAGGATCTTGCTAGAGGTCTCGTGGATTTCCTCGGCAAGGATCTTGCCGAGGATCGTCGTCTTCTGTTCCTCATCTGATCTTGTGTGTTTACAATCTTCACAAAGATTTGCATGCCACCATCGATGTGCCTCTCGAGCCTTGGTCCCAATGTTGTTGATGGCGTTGGAACCCTTGGGCTCAAGGGTGGCACGCTCTGCTGGTATTGGGCAAGTTGCCCCGGCAAGGCTCTTGCCGGGGCTGCGAGGGCCGCACCCGGCAAGGGTCTTGCCGGGGGAGTGCACCTCGCCCTATTGCTCTTTGTGTTTCTCTCTTGGCGATGCTCTGGTCGTCGTGTGTGTAACGCCCTCGATGCGGCTATATCTCCCACGTGTCGAAGCACGACTTAGAGGCATAACCGCATTAAAAGCAATGTCGCAAATGAGGTAATCTTCACACAACCCATGCAATACATCAGGGAAAGAGATACATAGTTGGCTTACAATCGCCACTTCACACAATTACATGAATAAAGCATTACATCATCCAGATACAATCAAGGTCCGACTACGGAACCAAAATAAAGAAGAACTCCAAATCGACAAAGGTCCCGATCGACCCCAACTGGGCTCCACTACCGATCAACTAGAGCGAAACAACACAAAGGGCAAGATCTTCATCGAGCTCCTCCTTGAGCTTAGTTCGTCACCGCTTTCGATAACATAGGCACCTGCAAACTGGTTTTTGGAAGTATCTGTGAGCCACGAGGACTCAGCAATCCCATTACCATAGGTATCAAGACTAGCAAAGCTTAATAGGAAAGGAAGGGGTAAAGTGGTGAGGTTGCAGCAGCGACTAAGCATGATATGGTGGCTAACATACGCAAAAGAGAGCGAGAAGAGAAACAAGCGGAACGGTCGTGAAGCTAGCAATGATCAAGAGGTGATCCTGAACACCTACTTACGTCAAACATAACACAGAAACCGTGTTCACTTCTCGGACTCCGCCGAGAAGAGACCATCACGGCTACACACGCGGTTGATGCATTTTAATTCGGATCTGGTGTCAAGTTATCTACAACCGGACATTAACAAATTCCCATCTGCCACATAACCACGGGCACGGCTCTCGAAAGTTTATACCTGCAGCGGTGTCCCAACAGCCCATGACAAGCTCTCGCGATCAACGAAGGAATAGACCTTCTCCGGAAGACCCGATCGTCTCGGAATCCGGTTTACAAGACATTTCGACAATGGTAAAACAAGACCAGCAAAGCCGCCCGATGCGCCGACAATCCCGATAGGAGCTGCACATATCTCGTTCTCAGGGCAACACCGGATAAGCGAAGCGTACAGGTACCGACGAATCCAAGTTGCCAAGGAATGGTCCCGCACGGTGCTCTAGTTTGGACCAACGCTTAGACAAGCACTGGCCCGGGGGCTATAATAAAGATGACCCTCGAGAGAGCGACTACCAAGGAAAAGTAGGTGGTGGTGAGGCAAATGGTAAAAGTCAATGTTGGGCCTTCTTTGGACAAGTTTTATTCAAAGCGAACTGTCGGGGGTCCCATAAATCACCCAACCGCGTTAGGAGCATAAAATCCGGGAACATAACACCGGTATGACGGAAACTAGGGCGGCGAGTGGAACAAAACACCGGGCATAAGGCCGAGCCTTCCACCCTTTACCAAATATATAGATGCATTAATAATATAAGAGATATTGTGATATCCCAACAAAATCCTGTCCACCATGGAGAAATCTTCAACTTCACCGCAACTAGCAACGCTATAAGAGGGGCTGAGCAAAGCGGTAACATAGCCAAACAACGGTTTGCATAGGAAAGGTGTCAAAGGTTAGAGGTTCATGGCAATATGGGATGGCTTGATAAACAGGTAATAGGTAGCGCAACATAGCGATAGAACGAAGCAAGTAGCATAGCAATGATAGTAGTGAGATCCGAGGTAGCGGTCATCTTGCCTGAAATCCCGAAGGGAAGAAGAACGAGTCCATGAAGAAGACGAACGGATGAAGCCGAACCAATCGTAGACGAACGAATCCTCACGATCGCAATGAAATAGGAACTAACAAGATGAAGCACACAACATAGGTAAACACACCACACATAACAAGACATGATGCGCAACAAGCATGATGCATGAACAAGCTACATGAAGCTACTCATGACAAGAGATGATGCGAACAAGAACAACACATCAAGGCAAGTTTAAATGAGGCCGGGAACAACATATAACAATTTCGGAAAGTCCTCATATGCAAATTTCGAAATTGGTCCAGAACTGAATAAACCTTATGTTCAAGTTGTTAAACAGCAAGTTAAGATGCACCAAGATGATCTACACGAAATTCTAGTCAAGTTACATATAAAGTTCATTAGATTCGGAGCTACGGCCTAGAAGATATGAGCAAAACAAGTTAAACATGGCATTGATGCAAAATGCACCCAAACATCAAGCAAACACCTCAAAACAAGGATGCAACATGATAATATGAAGCTACATGCAAAAACAAGCAAGTTTCATATAGAACACACTCAAAACGGAGCAACGGTGCAACACATACATTCTATACAAGTCATAGCAACAATCTGTCCAAAACAGCAACTAGGCATATTACAAGCATCAAAACAACAAGCTATAGCACCCCAACATAATAACAAAAGGCATGGGCATGAAGTACAGGTAAAGCATAACAAAACATGAACACTGAGCTATCTCCAGAAACAACTAGAACATGCTCAAAAACACATGGAGATATTGCAAATAATAACAGTTTCAGACTTTAGCAGAAATAACATCAGGTTGCAATGTTTGGAGCTATCAAACAACATGTTACAGGAACATATCACGGCAAACAAAGGCATGGCATGAATCTACTAATTGCATAGATCAAAAGTCCCTTACTGACCATGAGCCAAAAAGGCATAGAAAATATGATGGCACCCATGTAAACATGGCAAGTTATATTACAGATTCAAACATGGCAGGAACAACAATAAGTAGGCATGTTGGTGAGCTTGAACCACTCACCACAGAGCAATACATGGCATGGCAAGGCAACCAACAGTAAGAAGGCATGTTTGTGAAGCTAAGCATGGCAAGAACAAGTTCATAGGGTTCATGGATCACTAGGAAAACACATGAAAACAAGTGAACTTAATGTTAACAGGCTGATAGCAACATTATCAAGCAACTTTGGAGCAAGATAACAACATGTTCCAGCAGGCTATAATTGCAACCAAAGTCATGAATGGATAGAGCAAGACATGTAGATCAAAACATGTTTATAGAGCATCTCCAGATTATGCATAGAATGATTAGTAGAAGCATGTTAACATGGCAACAAAATATAACAGAATCTGTCAGGAAAACAGCAACAACAACTACCCTACTTAGCAAGCTTGATACACTCACTACACAAGTCACAAAAATACATGGCATACACCTCTGGAAAGATGGCATGGCATAGATCAACATTCATGTAGACATCAATCTCATAGGATGCACACATCAATCATGGCAAAAATGATAAAACAGCAAGTTATAACAGTTTCATCAGATTAACATCAACATGCACTCTTCCAACAGCATTTCGGGCATCAAGATAAGCTCAAATGAAAATGATGCAATGGAATGAAATGATCTACTCGTCGGGGCGAACAATTTGACATATTATACGCATGAAACGGAGCTACGGATGCATAGATGTGATGGCATGAACATGGCATGATAATTACTGAAACTGGGGACTTAGTGGAATTCATACCCTCGCAGAAACTGGATCTCGGGGTCCCGGGGACGAGACGGTACAGGATGGGTCTGCCGTTTGGATGGAGGGATGAGGCGGTCCAGGGCCCGGCTTGGATGAGAAGAGCCGGGACGACGAGGGCGCGGGACGCCGCGGTGCGTCTGCGCGTTTGGATCGCGGGACGAGGCGATCCCGGTTGTGGTCAACGTCGGCCGGCGGCGGCGGGATCCCAATCCGGCGAGGAGGAGCGAGAAGGAGGGGCGGGGAAGGCGCGGAGCAGCGGATCGACCGCCAGCCGGATCCGCAACAGCGGCGGTCTTGCGCGAAGAGGCGGCGGAGGCCACGCCGACGGCGAGGCGGCGGCGCGCAGACGACGGTTGCGGGCGAGGCACTGGCGCCGGGCTTGCTTCGCGGCAGAGGTCGCCGGCGGCGGGCGCTGGCTGCCGGGAGGGCGGCTCTCGGCGCATAAGCGGGATCCGCACGGGCGGCGGCGGGCGGCGACTTCGGGCCCATGAACCGATCTGAGCCGCAGAGCCCTGGCGGTAGAGGCGGCGGGGGAGCGGCGTGGCGGCGCCGATTGGCGGAGCGGCGGCGCGGGCTTTGTCCGGCGGGAAACGGACATGTCCGGCGGCGGAGGTAGGTGGAGGCTAGGGTTAGGGGAAAATCATCCGCGAATCTTGAAGGGGGAGGCATATTTATAGGTAGAGGGAGCTAGGAGAGTCCGAATGAGGTGCGGTTTTCGGCCACGCGATCGTGATCGAACGACCGAGAGCATGGAGGGGAGTTAGATGGGTTTTGGGCCACTTTGGAAGGGGTGTTGGGCTGCACAAAAGAAGGGCTTTGCGGTTACCCGGTTAACCGTTGGAGTACCAAACGACCTCCAAATGGCACGAAACTTGACAGGCGGTCTACCGGTGCTATACCAAGGCCGCTTGGCAAATCTTGGGCCATTCCGAGAAAGTTTAATACCCGCACAAGAGAAGAGGTCAAAAGGGACCGCCGGATGACATAGGAGCACCGGATTGCAAAACGGACAACGGGGAAAATGCTCGGATGCATGAGATGAACACATATGCAAATGCGATGCACATGATGACATGATAAAAATGCAGATGATGACATGGCAAAGTGCAACACGCCAGCAAATGACATGGCAACGACGGCGAATAACGGGCGGACACCTGGCGCATCAGATCCGGGGTGTTACAGTGTGGCTTTGCTTCCTCCTGTGCCCTGCTAAGTGTGGCCGCGGGCACGACTCTGACTGCCCGTGCACAAGTAAAGGGATGCAAAAGAGAGCCCCTATTTTTGTACACCGACAGGAGCCCCCGGGCCTAGGCCACACATAAGCGCGATGCGTTGTTGGGCTAGGCCCAGAATGATGCGCGGGTAGGCGGGGCGGATTTTTACCGTAGTAACTCCTTCGCCCACTACGCTTCCCCACACCCCACATTGAATGCGCGATGTGGAGGGTTGTGCGTGATGTGGGGGTCGTGCGCAGAATGAGCGCAGCATGCTTGCGTCATTCGTGGTCAACAGTAAAGAGGCGGCTTGCGTGTTCCCTCGGAACGGCAGAGCCGCCGCTCATTTACTCTCTCCGTGTTGGAACCGTTGTTCCACGTTTCCCACTACTCCTGCTCCTTACGCCACATACGCCACATGCACGGCGCGGGGTAGGTGACAGACGCATGGAATATGGGAAGGCGTGCGCGAGGCTGATACTCACGCACCTTCTATTGGGCGGGGAGGGCGGTCGATGGCTTCGCCTGCTGCCACTGTAATGAGCCAGATTCGAGCGGGCTCTTCAGGGGCATAGAGCTAGTCCTTCGGCCTCCCCTTCCCAACTATAAGAAGGGACTCAGGGGCAGGAGGGAAAGCATCTCCCTGCGTCCCCCTGTCTCCATCCTCATCCACGGTCATGGCAAGGGGGCGCAGCCGCAGCCGTTCTTCTGCGGAGGCGACCAGGCCCTCTTCCCACCAGAGAGCTGCAGCGGTCAAGGAAGAGCTAGATGCCCAGGGTGAAGGCCATGCTCGAGGCGGGGCCGCGGTCGGCGAGGCGGTCGAGGCAGAGGTGGGCGAGGAAGGGGGATGCCTGCATCGTCTCCGTCTCCATTGCCATCTCCCCCGCCAACTCCTCCTGCTTCACCGAGTGGTCATGTTGGGGACTCGGCGCTCAAGTCTATCCTACAGCTGTGTGGGCTGCTGCGCCGCTACCTTCGTCTTCCTCGGGCGTTCGCGAGTGTGCTAGAGGTCGACCAGCCACCGCGGCTGAGGCTTCACATGAAAGGGTGTTGCCATGGCGACATGTGGGTGAACACAGCGTTCCCCGCCCCTCAAGTGATGCTCCTTCACCTTGGCTGGCAAACCTTTGCATGCGCCCATTGCTTTATGGATGGGCACATCCTCTACTTCAAGCTAGCGGAGAGTGATTTGCTCTCCGTCAAGGTCTTCGGGCGCTCGGAACACAGGCTAGGGTGCTATGCGGAGAGCTCGTCTGATGACGAAAACTCCTCTTCGGGTGAGAGTGACGAGGAGGACAGTGACAGCGATGACGAGGGTAGTGGGTGGGAGGATAACGGGTCCGACTAGGCGTCGGGCACACCATTCCTGGGCGACGCCGGCAGCACCATCATCTGCATCGCCAACTCCTTGAACTCCTCAGGGTTGCCTCCTTGGGCGGCTGGCGTGGGAAGGCCGGGGAAGACGAAGAAGGCAGGTGGCGGGCCGTCAATTCCGAGTACGATGGTGCCGATGCCTTCGTCTTGTATTGCCGGCCCGCTGCCTCATCTTTCGGCTCTTCACCCGGCACCATCATCACCAGCCCTCTTCCAAACGGCCACCGGGATGTTCTCTTGGTGTCTTCTGCTGCTCGTACCTCGCCTAGGCACTCTTTTTGGCCTCCTGTCATCTTGTTCTGTTTCCCGGGGAGAGGGACAAGAAAGGGATTATGGGCATCTTATCTCTTTTTAGTTTTTTAAGCCTACGGGCACTTGTCAGATTTAAACCTTGTAATCCCCTTGCTCATGTTTATATTTCGTACGAACTGTACCTATATGGGACGTGTTAATGAAAAAGGGTGCTTATCGGGTTCTTTGTGTGCGAGCGAAGCCCATGCCAAGGAATGAATCCTTGTTATTTTTAAGATAGACATTGTCGCCCGGCAACAGGCCTTGTTGTCCCCTTACTTAATTCGACCATACTCACGCTCTTGGCGGAGGCAGGGCGAAGTAGGGTTAGGCCCTATGTTTGCTTCCTTGTCACCACGACTACAACCAAGTTCCAACCCAGGGAATAGTTCTTGGGTACAGGAAAAGGGGAGCATGGTGGCCTAGGAATAAAACAAGGTTTCATACATCCCAATTCCATACAGAAATGCATAACAGGGGATAAAGGACTTATCTGAATGTGCAGCCCCCCGGCAACCTTGGCTTGCCATGGTTGGACCCTTCTGTCTGCAACCCCCGGCAACCTTGGCTTGCCAGGACCAGAACGCCGGCTTGTTCTCTTTTTTCCAAATAGCTCAGCAGAAATGTCCATGTACCCTACGAACCAAAGAGGACGGAAAGGAACAGAGAGACGCACACTCGACCTCTATGCTAGGGGTTAGTCGCCACTAAGCACTATCAGCCCTAACTGAGGGAGAGACTCAACCTAGCATGCATGCTATAACTTAGGGTGCCGACGCTTCATTTATTTACACTCAGGGTCTGCGCCTGGCTTTCTACAGAGGGTTACATGCCTTGCCGGCAAGGCTTGTACAAAAGGTGGTCTGTCGAGGGCCCCGACATCCGCACCTTATGGGTAAAACTTGCGAAGATGCTCGATGTTCCACGAGTTGCTCACTGGAATGGCATCTTCGGTCTCCAGGCGGACTGCGCCGGGGCTGGTGACTCGTATTACCCGATAAGGGCCTTCCCACTTTGGCGTCAACTTGTTAGAATTCTTGGCCTATTGAACACGCCGAAGAACAAGGTCGCCTTCCTCAAAGCTTCGGGTATGAACCTTGTGGCTATGGTAGCGGCGCAAGGCTTGCTGGTAGCGTGCTGCTCTCACAGCCGCCCAAAGCGAATCTTCCTCGAGGAGCATTGCGTCATCTTGCCGCAATCTCTCTTGCTCAAGCTCATCATAAGCGAGCACTCGAGGTGACCCGTATGTGAGTTCCGTGGGGAGAACTGCCTCTGCCCCGTATACCAGGGAAAAGTGTGTCTGGCCGGTGGCTCGATTTGGCGTCGTTCTGATCGACCAAAGAACCGCCGGCAACTCATCAATCCAGCGCCTTCCACTCTTGTGCATCCTGTCAAAAGTCTTTGTCCTTAGGCCTCGCAGTACTTCAGCATTTGCCCTCTCCGCCTGGCTGTTGATCCGTGGGTGTGCCATGGAAGCGAAACAGACCTTGCTGCTGAGGTCTTGGATGTATTGCATGAAGGTGTGTCTTGTGAACTGAGTACCATTGTCGGTGATGACTCTGTTTGGCACACCAAAACGGCAGACTAGCCCCGTGAAGAATTTGACGGCTGACTGCGCTATAGCTTCCTCACTGCTTCCACCTCCAGCCACTTTCTGAACTTGTCGATTGCAACATTCAAGTACTCAAAGCCCCCAAAAGCGCGGGGGAAAGGGCCCAGTATGTTGAGCCCCCAGACCGAAAATGGCCAGGAGAGAGGGATTGTTTGAAGGGCTTGAGCTGGCTGATGAAGCTTCTTTGAATGGAACTGAGACGCTTCACACTTGGTTACTAGTGTTGTTGCATCCTGGAGGGCAGTGGGCCAGAAGAAACCTTGCTAGAAAGCCTTGCCGGCAAGGGCCCTCGACCCTATGTGGGAGGCACATATGCCTCCATGTATCTTTGCCAACAGCTCCAGTCCTTCCTCCCAGGGAATGCACTTCAATTTCACACTGTTTGGTCTTTTTCTGTACAGAACGTTGTCAACGAACTGATACATGGTAGACCGACGGGCTACTTTCTCCGCTTCTTCCTGCTCCTCAGGAAGCTCCCCTCTTTGGAGGAATCGGATGGTATGTTATGCCCATGCTGGAGCCTGGGGCTTGACGGAAAGGACTAAAGTTATTTCCTCTGCCATGGGAGCGGCTGTCTCTACGGCCAGGGCTTGACGCCCTGTCGGAGTCGGTTGCCCCATGGCGGGCTCACTGTCCACGACAACATCTCCGCCAGTGACTCCTGGGAGCTCGGTGGGAAAGTACTTACCGGGGCCTGATTTCCTGCGCTTGTTCTGCTCTGTTGATTGTTCAACGGATGATTGAGTTAACCAGAGCACAAAAGTACCTGGTTCCACAGGTAGTTTGAAGGCAGCGCGCTTTGATGGGTAGTCGGCGATGTTGTTCTCCACTCGGGGGACATGCTCCGCCCGTATATCGTCGAAGCGCTCCTCCATCTTCCTCCCCTCATCTATGTAAGACTCCATCAACGGGATTTGATAATCCTTGTTGACTTGCATGACGACAAGTTGTGAATCACCCCTGACGATGAGCTTCTTGATCCCGAGGTCTGCCGCGATCCTGAGACCGGCAAGCAACCCCTCGTATTCAGCAGTGTTGTTCGTCGACATCTCCCTGGGAAAGTGCATCTGGAATACATACTTGAGGTACTCTCCGGTGGGCGCGACGAGCAGCACACCAGCACCGGCGCCTTGCAGCGAGAAAGCCCCGTCAAAATACATAATCCAGTTGCGACTTGTTGATAACCCACAAGTGTAGGGGATCACAACAGCTTTCGAGGGTAAAATATTCTACCCAAATTTATTGATTCGACACAAGGGGAGCCAAAGAATATTCTTGAGGATTAGCAGTTGAGTTGTCAATTCAACCACACCTGGCTAACTTAGTATCTGCAGCAAAGTATTTAGTAGCAAAAGTGGTATGATAATAAAGGTAATGGTAGCAAAAGTAAAGATAAATGTTTTTGGGTTTTTGTAGTAGTTGTAACAGTAGGAACGAAAAAGTAAATAAGTGAAGAACCATATGTGAAAAGCTCGTAGGCAATGGATCAGTGATGGATAATTATGCCAGATGCGATTCCTCATGTAATAGCTATAACATAGGGTGACATAGAACTTGCTCCAATTCATCAATGTAATGTAGGCATGTATTCCGTAAATAGTCATACGTGCTTATGGAAAAGAACTTGCATGACATCTTTTGTCCTACCCTCCCGTGGAAGCGTGGTCCTAGCGGAAACTAAGGGATATTAAGGCCTCCTTTTAATAGAGAATCGGAACAAAGCATTAGCACATAGTGAATACATGAACTCCTCAAACTATGGTCATCACCGAGAAGTATCCCGATTATTGTCACTTCGGGGTTGTCGGATCATAACACATAATAGGTGACTATAGACTTGCAAGATAGGATCAAGAACACACATATATTCATGAAAACATAATAGGTTCAGATCTGAAATCATGGCCATCATCGAACCCATCACCGTCCAGCAAGCCTACGATGGAATTACTCATGCATGGCGGTGAGCATCATGAAATTGGTGATGGAGGATGGTTGATGATGACGACGGCAACGAATCCCCCTCTCTGGAGCCCTGAACGGACTCCAGATCAGCCCTCCCGAGAGAGATTAGGGCTTGGCAGCGGCTCCGTGTCGTAAAACGCGATGAAACTTTCTATCTGATTTTTTTCTCCCCGAACGTGAATATATGGAGTTGGAGTTGAGGTCGGTGGAGGTCCGGGGAGCCCAAGAGATAGGAGGGTGCGCCCTAGGGGGGGCGCCCCCTATCTCGTGGACAGCCTGTGGGCCCCCTGGTATTGATTCTTTCGCCAAAAAATCTTATTAATTCCAAAAGGTGCCTCCGTGGATTTCCAGGACATTCCGAGAACTTTTCTTTTCTACACATAAAACAACATCATGGCAGTTCTGCTGAAAACAGCGTAAGTCCGGGTTAGTTTCGTTCAAATCATGCAAGTTAGAGTCCAAAACATGGGCAAAAGTGTTTGGAAAAGTAGATACGTTGGAGACGTATCAACTCCCCCAAGCTTAAACCTTTGCTTGTCCTCAAGCAATTCAGTTGATAAACTGAAAGTGATAAAGAAAAACTTTTACAAACTCTGTTTGCTCTTGTTGTTGTCACATGAAAAGCCAGCATTCAAGTTTCAGCAAATATTATGAACTAACCATACTCATAATAACACGTAGGTCTCACAATTACTCATATCAATAGCATAATCAGCTAGCAAGCCATAATAATAAAACTCGGATGTCAACACTCTCTCAAAATAATCATAACATGATATAACAAAATGGTATCTCGCTAGCCCTTTCTGAGACCGCAAAACATAAATGCAGAGCACCTTTAAAGATCAAGGACTGACTAAACATTGTAATTCATGGTAAAATAGATCCAGTCAAGTCATACCCAATATAAACCAATAGTAATGAATGCAAATGACAGTGTGCTCTCCAGCGGGTGATTTTTTATAAGAAGGGTGATGACTCAACATAAAAGTAAATAGATAGGCCCTTCGCAGAGGGAAGCAGTGATTTGTAGAGGTGCTAGAGCTCGATTTTAAAATAGAGATTGAATAACATTTTGAGCGGCATACTTCCACTGTCAACGCAATGACTATGAGATGGATGTATCTTCCATGCTACATGCATTATAGGAGTTCCCAAACAGAATGGTAAAGATTTATACTCCCCCAACCACCAACAAGCATCAATCCATGGCTTGCTCGAAACAACGAGTGCCTCCAACATACAACAGCCCTGGGGGAGTTTTGTTTAATTATTTTGATTTGCTTTGATCTTTTTGGATCATGGGACTGGGCATCCCAGTTACCGGCCCTTTCTCGTGAATGAGGAGCGGAGTCCACTCCTCGTGAGAATAACCCACCTAACATGGAAGATATAGGCAGCCCTAGTTGTAACATGAGCTGCTCGAGCATACAAAACGGAATTTCATTTGAAGGTTTGGAGTTTGGCACATACAAATTTACTTGGAACGGTAGGTAAATACCGCATATAGGAAGGTATTGTGGACTCATAAGGAACAACTTTGGGGTTTAAGGAGTTTGGATGCACAAACAGTATTCCCGCTTAGTACAGTTGAAGGCTAGCAAAAGACTGGGACGTGACCAACTGAGAGAGCGACAATAGTCATAAACATGCATTAAAATTAATTCACACTGAATACAAGCATGAGTAGGATATAATCTACCATGAACATAAATATCATGAAGGCTATGTTGATTTGATTCAACTACATGCGTGAACATGTGCCAAGTCGAGTCCCTCAATTCATTTAAAGGAGGATACCATCCCATCATACCACATCATAATCATTCTAATAGCATGTTGGCACGCAAGGTAAGCCATTATAACTCATAGCTAATCAAGCAAGGCACAAGCAACTATAATCTGTAAATGTCATTGCAAATATGTTTACTTCATAATAGCTTACTCAGGAATGATGAACTCATCAGATTTACAAAAACAAGAGAGGTCGAGTTCATACCAGCTTTTCTCATCCCAATAAGTCCGTCATATATCGTCATTATTGCCTTTCACTTGCACGACCGAACGATGTGTATAATAATAAGAGTGCACGTGCATTGGACTAAGCTGGAATCTGCAAGCATTCAACTCAAGAGAGAAGAGAGGGTAATATGGGCTCTAAATTAAATAAACAATCATGCAAATAAGAGCCACTAAGCATTTTCAATATAGTCTTCTCAACCCCCAAAGGAAAGAAAAGAAAATAAAACTATTTACACGGGAAAGCTCCCAACAAGTAAAAAGAAGAACTAGAAATATTTTTGGGTTTTCATTTTAATTCTACTACAAGCATGGAAATTAAACTAACTAATTTTTTTGTTTTTTCTTAAAGTTTATCAAACACACAAGAAGAAAACTAGAAAAAGAAATTTAAACTAGCATGGATAATACAATGAAAGAGTATGAGCACAGATAACTAGTGTGTGAACATGAATGTAAAGTCGGTGAGAAATACGTACTCCCCCAAGCTTAGGCTTTTGGCCTAAGTTGGTTTAATACCAATGACCGCCTGGCTGATATCCATAAGTGAAACTGGGTTGTCTTGAGATCAGAGGCAACAGCCTCTGAGCGACAACATGTTGGCGAGCTGCCTCCATTCCCTCTCGTATTCAATTGCTTCTTCCTGGTGAAAACATATCTTCCTTTTTCCGATAATCAAAAAGGTAGGGAGCGGGAAGAGTAATGTGAGGGACGACGTTAAATCATCATAGATTAGTCGATAATGGAGGAATTGTTCATTCCTCTCAAGAAAATGATGATCGAACATAGCTTCTTTATCCAAATAAACAGGAGGTAAAATCATATCCCCCTCTCATGGGGCTATATTAAGAAAATTAGCCACACAGGTTCCATAAGTTCCTCCAAATAAATCCCCCCTTCTAGTATTATTCTGCAACCTATGTGCAACTATTGCCCCCAAGTTATAACCTTTCTAACCTGACACAGCAATCTTGAGGACACAAAGATCAGGGACACACATGTGACATGCCTCATCTTTACTGTTAATGCATCTACCAATAAAGAGAGCAAAATAATGTATAACAGGAAAATGAATGCTCCCTATGGTAGCTTGTGCTATGTCCCTAGATTCTCCCACAGTAATACTAGCAAGAAAATCTCTAAATTCAGATTTGCGAGGATTACCCCACTACGGGAGTTTGCAAGGAGTTGTGAAATCCTCGAAATCCATGGTATAAGATGTATCATAAATATCAAACATGACACTAGGATAATTACGCGCACAGATATATTGGAACCTCCGCACAAAGGAATCAGTCAATTGATAGTATTGAGGACACTTATCTTGTAACAAGTTCTCCAGCTCGGCATTACGCACATACGCGTCAAATTCCTCCTTGAAGCCTGCTTCGACCATAAAATCATCGGATGGCCACTCACAAGCTCGTACGTTTGCGTCCCTCGGCAATTCAACATCTTGCTCACGTATAGCAATCCTTGGCCCTTTCTTTGCCGAGGAACCACCTCGATACATTCTTCTAAGCATATTTATTTTTCTGAAAATTTCTGAAATTTTAGTAACTTCAAAATAAGTGAACAGAACTAAACAAGATTGGTAGCAACTACTCCTACAAGTGCCTAGAGACTATATCATGCATTGGAATTGCTTGGGGCCTCAAAAATTTAACATGCAAGCTCAAGAACATGGTCACCTATGCAGCAAAAATTTGCAATGAATAAAGCACTAGAACAAAAACTAATTGGACCAATGGAGGAGTCACATACCAAGCAACAATCTCCCAAAGCAGTTTTGTGAATGGAGCTTTGAGCTAAGAGATCGAAAATCACAGCAAAACGAGCTAGAACTTGTGCTTGAGCTGGATGTGGATTTTTGGGTAGGAGATGAAATGTGTGGGTGCTGGCATAAGTGGAGGGGGGCCACCAGGGGCCCGCGAGACAGGGGGTGCGCCCTATAGGGGGGGCGCCCTCCACTCTCGTGTCCTGGTGCTTGCCCCTCCTACAGTGTTTTTAGTGCCTAAAATCCTCAAATATTCCAGAAAAAATCATACTAAATTTGCAGGGCATTTGGAGCACTTTTATTTTCGGACTATTTTTTAATGCACGGATAATTCAGAAAATAGACGGATAATACTATTTTTGCTTTATTTATTCTAACTAACAGAAAGTAAAAAGAGGGTACAGAAGGTTGTGCCTTCTAGTTTCATCCATCTCGTGATCACCAAAATGAATCCACTAACAAGGTTGATCAAGTCTTGTTAACAAACTCATTCCGAATAACACGGAACTGGAGAAATTTCGAATAACACTAAGTTAACTCAACGGCGATATGAAAATCCCCAACAACAATAATATCATACTTTTTCTTGACAGTAGGAAGAGGAAATTTAAAACTTCCAAAAATGATAGTTGGAACTTTTTCAATAGAATTGATGCTATGAACTTGAGATTGTTTCCTCAGAAAGTGTACCGTATGCTCATTACCATTAACATGAAATGTGACATTGCCTTTGTTGCAATGAATAACAGCCCCTGCAGTATTAAGAAAAGGTTCACGAAGGATAATAGACATACTATCGTCCTCAGGAATATCAAGAATAACAAAGTTCGTTAAGATAGTGACATTTGCAACCACAACAGGCACATCCTCACAAATACCGACAGGTATAAGAGCTGATTTATCAGCCATTTGCAAAGATATTTCAGTAGGTGTCAACTTATTCAATTCAAGTCTATGATATAAAGAGAGAGGCATAACACTAACACCGGCTCTAAGATCACATAAAGCAGTTCTAACATAATTTCTTTTAATGGAGCATGGTATAGTTGGCACACTCGGATCTCCCAGTTTCTTTGGTATTCCACCCTTAAAAGTGTAATTAGCAAGCATGGTGGAAATTTTAGCTTCCGATATCTTTATTTTATTTGTAATGATATCCTTCATATACTTAGCATAAGGATTTACTTTCAGCATATCAGTTAAGCGCATACGCAAGAAAGTAGGTCTAAACATTTCAGCCAAGCGCTCAAAATCCTCATCATCCTTTGACTTGGATGGTTTAGGAGGAAAGGGCATGGGTTTATGAACCCATGGTTCTCTTTCTTTACCGTGCTTCCTAGCAACAAAATCTCTCTTATCATAACGTTGATTCTTTGATTGTGGGTTATCAAGATCAACAACAGGTTCAATCTCTACATCATTGTTTTTGCTAGGTTGAGCATCAACATGAACATTATCATTAACATTATCACTAGGTTCATGTTCATCACCGATTGTGTTTCACATCGAAATAGAAATATCATTGGGATTCTCGGTGTGTCTACATTAGGTTCACTAGAAGCATGCAGAGTTCTATCGTTTTTCTTTTTCTTCTTTTTAGAAGAACTAGGTGCCTCTAAATTATTTCTCTGAGAATCTTGCTCGATTCTCTTAGGGTGGCCTTCAGGATACAAAGGTTCCTAAGTCATTCTACCAGTTCTAGTAGCCACTCTAACAGGAAAGTCATTTTTATTATTTAATTCATCAAGCAAATCATTTTGAGCTTTGAGTACTTGCTCAGCTTGAGTAGCAACCATAGAAGCATATTTGCTAACGAGTTTGAGTTCATCCTTAACTCTAGCTATATTATCGCCTATGCGTCCTATCTCGAAAGCATTATTCTTTAACTCTCTACCAACATAAGCATTAAAACTTTCTTGTCTAGCCATAAAGTCATCAAATTCATCTAAGCAAGGGCTATGAAATTTAGTTGAGGGGACTTCCACTTTGTCATATCTATAGAGAGAATTTACCTTTACTACCTGTGTCGGGTTATCAACACAATGTGGTTCTTCAACAGGCGGTATATTAAGACCATGTATTTCTTCAATAGGAGGTAAATTCTTAATATCTTCAGCTTTAATACCTTTTTCTTTCATTGATTTCTTTGCCTCTTGCATATCTTCAGAACTGAGAAATAAAACACCTCTCTTCTTGAATTGGGTTTAGGAATAGGCTCGAGTTGGCTCAATTGGTTCAGGAATTGGCTCAGGAAGAGTCCAATTATTTTCATTAGTCAACATATTATTCAATAATATTTTAGCTTCATCGACTGTTCTTTCCCTGAAAACACAACCAGCACAACTATCCAAGTAGTCCTTGGAAGCATCGGTTAGTCCATTATAAAAGATATCAAGTATTTCATTTTTCTTGAGAGGATGATCAGACAAAGCATTAAGTAACCGGAGAAGCCTCCCCCAAGCTTGTAGGAGACTCTCTTCTTTGATTTGTACAAAATTATACATTTCCCGCAAGGCAGCTTATTTCTTGTGAGCAGGGAAATATTTAGCAGAGAAGTAATAAATCATATCCTGGGGACTACGCACACAACCAAGAGCAAGAGAATTATACCAAGTCTTAGCATCACCCTTTAATGAGAACGGAAATACCTTAAGGATATAAAAGTAGCGAGACTTCTCATCATTAGTAAACAGGGTGGTTATATCATTCAACATGGTAAGATGTGCCACAACTGTTTCAGATTCAAGGCCATAAAAAGGATCAGATTCAACTAAAGTAATAATATTAAGATCAACAGAGAATTCATAATCCTTATCAGTAACACAGATAGGTGAAGTAGCAAAAGCAGGGTCAGGTTTCATTCTAGCATTAAGAGACTGTTGCTTCCATTTAGCTAATAGTTTCTTAAGATCATATCTATCATTGCAAGCAAAGATTTCCCTAGCAGCTTCTTCATTCATAACATAACCCTTAGGAACAACAGGCAATACATAATCATTGGGAGAACCTTCATCATCACTATCTTCAATAATAGGTTCTTCAGTAATTTCATTCCCCCTAACTCTAGCAAGTTGTTCATCAAGAAATTCACCTAATGGCAAAGTAGTATCAAGCACAGAAGTAGTTTCATCATGCATAGTAGAAGTGGCATCATCAATAACATGCGACATATCAAAATTCATAGCAGTAGCAGGTTTAGGTGTCGCAAGCCTACTAATGACGGAAGGAGAATCTAGTGCAGAGCTAGATGGCAGTTCCTTACCCCCCCCCCCTCGTAGTTGAGGGCAAAATAGTAGTTTGATCGTCTTTCAAGTTCTTCATAGTGATCAACATATATAATTACCAAGTGACTCAGAGAATAGAGCTATGCTCCCCGGCAACGGCGCCAGAAATTAGTCTTGATAACCCACAAGTGTAGGGGATCGCAACAACTTTCAAGGGTAAAGTATTCTACCCAAATTTACTGATTCGACACAAGGGGAGCCAAAGAATATTCTTGAGTATTAGCAGTTGAGTTGTCAATTCAACCACACCTGGATAACTTAGTATCTGCAGCAAAGTATTTAGTAGCAAAAGTGGTATGATAATAAAGGTAACGGTAGCAAAAGTAAAGATAAATGTTTTTGGGTTTTTGTGGTAGTTGTAACAGTAGCAACGGAAAAGTAAATAAGCAAATAACAATATGTGAAAAGCTCGTAGGCAATGGATCAGTGATGGATAATTATGCCGGATGCGATTCCTCATGTAATAGTTATAACATAGGGTGACATAGAACTAGCTCCAATTCATCAATGTAATGTAGGCATGTATTCCGTAAATAGTCATACATGCTTATGGAAAAGAACTTGCATGACATCTTTTGTCCTACCCTCCCGTGGAAGCGGGGTCCTAGCCGAAACTAAGGGATATTAAGGCCTCCTTTTAATAGAGAACCAGAACAAAGCATTAGCACATAGTGAATACATGAACTCCTCAAACTACGGTCTTCACCGAGAAGTATCCCGATTATTGTCACTTCGGGGTTGTCGGATCATAACACATAATAGGTGACTATAGAATTGCAAGATAGGATCAAGAACACACATATATTCATGAAAACATAATAGGTTCAGATCTGAAATCATGGCACTCGGGCCCTAGTGACAAGCATTAAGCATAGCAAAGTCATAGCAACATTAATCTCAGAACATAGTGGATACTAGGGATCAAACCCTAACAAAACTAACTTGATTACATGGTAAATCTCATCCAACCCATCACTGTCCAGCAAGCCTCACGATGGAATTACTCACGCCGGGCGGTGAGCATCATGAAATTGGTGATGGAGGATGGTTGATGATGATGATGGCGACGAATCCCCCTCTCCGGAGCCCCGAACGGACTCCAGATCAGCCCTCCCGAGAGAGATTAGGGCTTGGCAGCGGCTCCATGTCATAAAACGTGATGAAACTTTCTCTCTGATTTTTTCTCCCCGAATGTGAATATATGGAGTTGGAGTTGAGGTCGGTGGAGGTCCAGGGGGCCCACGAGATAGGATGGCGCGCCCTAGGGGGGCTCCCCCCTGTCTCGTGGACAGCTTGTGGGCCCCCTGGTATTGATTCTTTCGCTAAAAAATCTTATTAATTCCAAAAAGTGCCTCCGTGGATATCCAGGACATTCCGAGAACTTTTCTTTTCTAGACATAAAACAACATCATGGTAGTTCTACTGAAAACAGCGTCAGTCCGGGTTAGTTTCATTCAAATCATGCAAGTTAGACTCCAAAACAAGGGCAAAAGTGTTTGGAAAAGTAGATACGTTGGAGACGTATCACTTGTTTCCTTGCCGGGAAGAGTGGTCTCCTAGATCTCTTCGTCGGGCGTCGAGGTCCACTCTGCAATGAACTGTGCCAAGACTCTGCTCTGGATTGTCGAAGTACTTTCAAACTTCAAACCAAAGCTCGACAGCTCCAAGGCCCATTCCACAATCCTCCCAGTTGCATCCTGGTTATGCAGTATCCGTTGCAACGGGAGGCGGGAGACGACAGTGATCTCGTGCGCTTGGAAGTAATGATGCAGCTTCCTCGAGGCCATAAGGAGGCCGAAGAGCAATTTCTGCACACCGGAGTACCTTGACCTAGCCCCCTGCAAGAGGGAGCTGACAAAGTAAACCGGGTGCTACATCATCTTCTTCTTCTGCACCACTTCATTTGGTTGCGCATGCCCTATCCTGCCGGCGTTAGACCCTGCCGGGGGCCTTGCCTTGCCCGACCAGGCCCTGCCAGGGGGAGCTTTGGCTCGCCGTCCGTCAGTTCTGTCATCGCCACTACCTCTTTGTTGACCTCCGTCTGCGCCACTAGCGCGGCGCTGACCACTTGATTCGTTGCCGCTAGATACAGCAGCAGCGGCTCTTGTGGTTTAGGCACAACGAGTACCGGCATGGAGGAGAGGTATTTCTTCAAATCCTTGATCTTTGCTTGACCTCTGGGTCGATCCATTGGGCCTGCCTTTTTCAAGATTTTGAAAAAGGGAAGGGCACGCTCAGCAGACTTGGAGATGAATCTGCTCATGGCGGCAACGGAGCCAGTGAGCCGATGCACATCCTTGATCCACCTAGGCGCCTCAATCTGCTCAATAGCCTTGATCTTGTCTGGATGCGCCTCGATCCCACGCTGTGACACAAAGAACCCAAGAAGTCTGCAGGACGGAACACCGAAGACACACTTCTCAGGCTTCAGCTTGAGGTTGATCTTGCGCAAATTTGCAAACGTCTCTTCCAAATCTTGTACGAGTGTTGCCTTGTCCTTGGTTTGACCACTATGTCATCCATATAAGCTTCCATATTTCTATGTAGCTGGGGATCAAAACCAATTTGGACTGCTCTTGCAAACGTTGAGCCATGACTGTTCAACCCGAAAGGCATCCGTAAAAAGCAATATGTACCACACGGTGTGATGAATGATGTCTTCTCTTCATCTTCTCTTGTCATAAAAATCTGGTGGTATCCTGAGTAGGCGTCGAGGAATGATAACAAGTCACACTCGGTCGTGGAGTCAACAATCTGGTCAATGTGTGGTAACGCGAAAGGGTCTTTTGGGCAAGCCTTATTGATATCTGTGTAGTCAATACACAACCTCCACTTCCCATTTGCCTTGCGCACCACCACCAGATTGGCCAACCATGTCGGATGGAGTACTCCTCTCACCAAGCCCGCCGCTTCCAGCTTCCTGATCTCTTCTGTGATGAACTCCTATCTTTCCAAAGCTTGTTTCTTGACCTTCTGCTTGACGGGTCGTGCATGAGGACAGACAGCAAGATGGTGCTCAATCACCTCCCTAGGAACGCCGGGGATGTCGGATGCTTGCCATGCAAACACATCAACATTCGCCCGTAGGAAAGTGACCAGTGCGCCTTCCTATTTGCTATCAAGGGTGGAGCTTATGGTGAAAGCCCCTCCCGTGCCATCCTACTTAACGGACACCTTCTTGGTCTCTGGTGATGCAGCTCTGGATTTCTTGCTCTTGCCGGTGGAGCTCTCTGACACGTCCTCGACGAGAGCACAACACTCCGAAGAGGTGCGCTTGCCAGAGTGGGTGTGAGAGGTCCTGCCGGTCTTCTTCCCACTCGGGGCTTCGGCAGCAGGAGCAAGTGCCTTGGCGGCAACCACTGCAACTGCTTCCCGACAGAGTTGGTCAGCGCAGATCAGCGCGTCCTTCTTGTCGGAGGGGATGGTGATGATGGTCATCGGCCCAGGCATCTTCAGCATGTTGTAGGCGTAACGTGACGCCGCCATGAACTAGGCTAGTGCCGGGCGGCTGAGGATCCCGTTGTAGGGCAAGGGGATCTCGGCTACATCAAAGACAATCATGTTCGTCCTGTAGTTCAACTCGCCTCCAAACGTCACGGGCAGCGTGACCTTACCCTTCGGCTGATTCCTTCCCGGGTTGCCCCTTAAAACGTGCCCGTCTCTTCGAGGTCTCCATCGGGAATCTGCAACATTTTGATCACAACAGGCAAGATCAAGTTTAGACAGGCCCCGTCGTAAACTAGCATCTTCTTCACCTTGAGGTTGTGTATCATTGGTGAAACCAACAACGTCAGACACCCGAACGTAGTTGTGCGATCTGGGTAGTCCTCGGTGTCAAAAATGATAGGCGTGCTGGACCAATTCAGTGGATTCTGAGCATCGAATGATGGCTCCGCCGCTGTGATCTCACACGCCCACTGCTTGAGCTGGCGGTGAGAGATGTGCAGCGAGGCGCCACCGTCGACGCACATGGCCCCTATAGCTTTCTAAAACTCGGGTTTGCCGGACTTGTCGTCCTCGTCATGATCATTGTCTTCCTGATTTTTGTCGCGGCCCCGGGCGGGCCTCTCTTGCTGGTTATCCTTGCCGCGGTGGTTTCCTTGGCCGCCACGCTTCTTGTCGGATCCTTCGTGTAACGCCCCGGATCCGATGCGCCAGGTGTCCGCCAGTTATTCGCCGTCGTTGCCATGTCATGTGCTTGCGTGTTGCACTTTGCCATGTCATCTTATGCATTTCATATCATGTCATCATGTGCATTTCATTTTGCATACGTGTTCGTCTCATGCATCCGAGCCTTTTCCCCGTTGTCCGTTTTGCAATCCGGCACTCCTATGTCATCCGGCGTCCCATTCTTCTCTCCTGTTGTGAGCAGGTATTAAACTTTCTCGGAATGGCCCGAGGTTTGCCAAGCGGCCTTGTTATAGCACCGGTAGACCGCCTATCAAGTTTCATGCCATTTGGAGGTTGTTTGGTACTCCAACGGTTAACCGGGTAACCGTAAAGCCCTCTTTTGTTGCAGCACAACACCCCTTCTAAAGTGGCCCAAAACCCACCAAACTCCCCTCCATGCTCTCGGTCGTTCGATCATGATCGCGTGGCCGAAAACCGCACCTCATTTGGACTCTCCTAGCTCCCTCTACCTATAAATATGTGATCCCCTCTCAAATTCGCGGATATTTCCCCCAAAACCCTAGTCTTCTTCCCCTCGCGCCGCCGGACATTTTTCCCCACCGACGGACGGACATGCCCGCTCCGTGCCGCCGCCGCCCGCTCTGCGCCAGCGCCTCGCCTCCTGCCGGCGCCGCCGAGGCCGCCGCCTCGGCCGCGCCCTCGCCGCCGAGCCGCCGCCCGTCGCGCCCCTCCCTCCGCCGCCGGGCGCCCAGCCACCGTCGCCCGGGAGCTGCAGCGCCCAGCTCCTCGCCAGTGCCGCCCTCCGGCGCCCGAGCCCCGTCGCGGCGCGCCCGCGCCCTCTGCCGCCGCCTCCGGCCTCCCGCGCCACCACGGGCGCCTCCGCCACCGCCCTCGGCCTCCCGTCGCTTCGGCGGCCCCGCTCCGCCGACCGCGTCGCCTGCCACCGGCTTCCCCGTCGCCGGAGACCCCCTCGCCGGAGCTCGCGGAGTTCGCCGGAGCTCTCGCCGGCCGGATCCGGTGGATCGGGACGAGATCCACCGGTCCCTCCAACCAAACACCCCGCCATCCCGGATCTGCTCGTCCCCGAACCGACCCGTCCAATTTTCCTCGAGGTCCATTTTTCGCCTAAGTCCCAGATTTTTGCACTATATCATGCCATGTTCATCGCATCACATCTCTGCATCCGTAGCTCCGTTTCGTGCGTATAATATGTCAAATTGTTCTTCTCGATGAGTACTTCATTTCATTCCATTGCATCATTTTCATTTGAGTTCATCTTGATGCCCGAAGTGCTGTTAGAAGAGTGCATGTTGATGTTAATCTGCTAAAACTGTTATAACTTGCTCTTTTATCATTTTTGCCATGATTGATGTGTGCATCCTATGAGGTTGATGTCTACATGAATGTTGATCTATGCCATGCCATCTTTCCAGGGGTGCCAACCATGTATTTTTGTGAGTTGTGTGCTGAGTGTATCAAGCTTGCTAAGTAGGGTAGTTGCTGTTGCTATTTTCCTGACAGATTCTGATATATTTTATTGCTATGTTAACAAGCTTCTACTAATCATTCTATGCATAATTTGGAGATGTACTATAAACATGTTTTGATCTACATGTCATGCTCTATCCATTCATGCCCTTGGTTGCAATTATAGCCTGCTGGAACATGTTGTAATCTTGCTCTAAAGTTGCTTGAAAATGTTGCTGTCAGCCTGTTAACATCAAGTTCACTTGTTCCCATGTGTTTTCCTAGTGATCCATGCACCCTACGAACTTGCTCTTGCCATGCTTAGCTTCATAAACATGCCTGCTTGCTGTTGGTTTCCTTTCCATGCCATGTAATGCTCTGTGGTGAGTGGTTCAAGCTCACGAACATGCCTACTTATTCTTGTTCCTGCCATGCTTGAATCTGTAATATAACTTGCCATGTTTACATGGGTGCCATGATATTTTCCGTGCCCTTTTGGCTCATGGTCAGTAAGGGACTTTTGATCTATGCAATTAGTAGATTCATGCCATGCCTTTGTTTGCCATTATAAGTTCCTGTAACATGTTGTTTGATAGCTCTAAACATTGCAACCTGATGTTATTTCTGCTAAAGTCTGGAACTGTTATTATTTGCAATATCTCCATGTGTTTTTGAGCATGTTCTAGTTGTTTCTGGAGATAGCTCAGTGTTCATGTTTTGCTGTGCTTTACGTGTACTTCATGCCCATGCCTTTTGTTATTATGTTGGGGTGCTGTAGCATGTTGTTTTGATGCTTGTAATATGCCTAGTTGCTGTTATGGACAGATTGTTGCTATGACTTGTATAGTGTGCATGTGTTGCCCCGTTGCTCCGTTTTGAGTGTGCTCTATATGAAACTTGCTTGTTTTTGCATGTAGTTCTATATTATCATATTGCATCCTTGTTTTGGTGTGTTTGCTTGATGTTTGGGTGCATTTTGCATCAATGCCATGCTTAACTTGTTTTGCTCATATCTTCTAGGCCGTAGCTCCGAATCTAATGAACTTTATATGTAACTTGACTAGAATTTTGTGTAGATCATCTTGGTGCTTCTTAACTTGCTGTTTAACAACTTCAACTTAAGGTTTGTTCAGATCTGGACCAATTTCGAAATTTGCATATGAGGACTTATCGGAATTGTTATATGTTGTTTCCGGCCTCATTTAAACTTGCCTTGATGTGTTGTTCTTGTTTGCATCATCTTTTGCCATGAGTAGCTTCATGTAGCTTGGTCATGCATCATGCTTGTTGTGCATCATGTCTTGTTCATGTGTGGTGTGTTTACCTTGTTGTGTGCTTCTTCTCGATAGTTCCCGTTTCGTTGCGATCGTGAGGATTCGTTCGTCTACGTGTGGTTCATCCTCTTCATGGACTCGTTCTTCTTCCTAGCGGGATTTCAGGCAAGATGACCGCTACCCTGGATCTCACTACTATCATTGCTATGCTAGTTGCTTCGTTCTATCGCTATCTTTGCGCTACCTATTACCTGCTTATCAAGCCATCCCAAATTGCCATGAACCCCTAACCTTTGACACCATTCCTAGCAAACCATTGTTTGGCTATGTTACCGCTTTGCTCAGCCCTCTTATAGCGTTGCTAGTTGCGGTGAAGTTGAAGATTTCTCCATGGTGGGCAGGGTTTATGTTGGGATATCACAATATCTCTTATTTAATTAATGCATCTATATACTTGGTAAAGGGTGGAAGGCTCGGCCTTATGCACGGTGTTTTGTTCCACTCTTGCCACCCTAGTTTCCGTCATACCGGTGTTATGTTCCCGGATTTTGCGTTCCTAACGCGGTCGGGTGATTTATGGGACCCCCGACAGTTCGCTTTGAATAAAACTTGTCCAAAGAGGCCCAACCTTGGTTTTACCATTTGCCTCACCACCGCCTATCCCTTTCCTTGGGTCGGCCAACCCGAGGGTCATCTTTATTTTAGCCCCCGGGCGGTGCTTGTCTAAGTGCTTGGTCCGAACCGAAGCGATGTCCGGCGCCTGGGCAACCAGAGGTCTATGCCAACCCGACGTCTTGCTCATCCGGTGTGCCACGAGAACGAGATATGTGCAGCTCCTATCGGGATTTGTCGGCACAGCGGAGGCTTTGCTGGTCTTGTTTTACCATTGTTGAAATGTCTTGTAAACCGGGATTCGAGACTAATCGGGTCTTCTGGAGAAGGTCTATTCCTTCGTTGATCGCGAGAGCTTGTCATGGGCTAAGTTGGGACACCCTGCAGGTATAAACTTTCGAGAGCCGTGCCCGCGGTTATGTGGCAGATGGGAATTTGTTAATGTCCGGTTGTAGATAACTTGACACCAGATCCGAATTAAAATGCATCAACCGTGTGTGTAGCCGTGATGGTCTCTTCTCGGCGGAGTCCGGGAAGTGAACATGGTTTTTGGGTTATGTTTGATGTAAATAGGTGTTCAGGATCACCTCTTGATCATTTCTAGCTTCACGACCGTTCCGCTTGTTCTCTTCTCGCTCTTATTTGCGTTGGTTAGCCACCATATCATGCTTAGTCGCTGCTGCAACCTCACCACTTTACCCCTTCCTTTCCCATTAAGCTTTGCTAGTCTTGATACCCATGGTAATGGGATTGCTGAGTCCTCGTGGCTCACCGGATACTTCCAAAACCAGTTTGCAGGTGCCTATGTTACCGAGCAGGTGACGCAGCCAAGCTCAAGGAGGAGCTCGATGAAGATCTTGCCGTTTGTGTTGTTTCGTTCTAGTTGATCAGTAGTGGAGCCCAGTTGGGGTCGATCGGGGACCTTTTGTCGCATTTGGGGTTCTTCTTTTATTTTGGTTCCGTAGTCGGACCTTGAATTTATCTGGATGATGTAATGCTTTATTCATGTATTTGTGTGAAGTGGCGATTGTAAGCCAACTATGTATCTCTTTCCCTTATGTATTACATGGGTTGTGTGAAGATTACCTCACTTGCGACATTGCTTTCAATGCGGTTATGCCTCTAAGTCGTGCTTCGACACGTGGGAGATATAGCCGCATCGAGGGCGTTACAAGTTGGTAATCAGAGCCTTCCCCGACCCCAGGAGCCCCACTGCTTGATCTTTTTAGCGGCCGAGTTGTGTCTAGAAAAATGTTTTGAGTCATTTAGGATTATATATATCGGAGAGTTAGGAATTCCTTTTACTCCTCAGTCCCTTCGTCGCTCTGGTAAGGCATCCTGACGTAGAGTTTTGACTCTTCTCTTCTCAAATTTCACTAAATTTTTTTTTAGGATCACGCGGGTATCTTGGAATCGTTCCGATGGTTTTATGATGAGAACATTGTCTTGGTGCCTCATGTCGGGGTTTAGTGGAAGTGTCCCGGAGTTGAGCTCGAGGTGTTGTCGTCATAATTTTATCGTTGCAGATTCGGAATACCGAGTTTAGTGCGCCGACATCGAAAATCTCTTTTATGCGCTTGTTGGTGAGATAACCCGATAACCCGATCTTGAGGTGAGTACGGAGTATTGCCATGACTCGTATAACGGATGCTTTTCAAGGTTGAGGTACACGATTTCGAAGGTTTCTTGGTTATGTGTTGACGGATGGATACTGCTTGGATGTACGTCTTGTTAGTTTGGGTGAGATATATTGCTTCCCTGTATCCCCAACACCGAGTTGCATAACTAGAAAGTTTCGGGAGTTTTATAGGTGGGAATTCAAGTAGCTCCTAGAATATCTTTCCGACAGATGCATGATATGGGATTGGGTAAATCTCTATCATATGTTTGTTGTTCCGGCTTATTCTGCAAGCCAAATCCTTTGTTTTGTTTTATTTGTGGTATTCGAGTTGCTTCGAAGTCAAATGTTGCTTCCATACTTTTCCTAAACGGTGTTCTCATATTGCTATGTGAATACTAATCCTTTTGATCATTGATTTTGTCATGTCAACTCCTTTCCAACCGGTGTGCTTCTCTTCAAGTGGATCCCATCATTTTTCCCATCCGCAAGATCAAATCTAAGTTTTCTCAACGGTGTTTGTTTCATCCGTCCCAAGTTGCCTTTGTTTCCCCCCCCCCTCCCACCCTTTTTCTTCAAGGACACAGATTTCTTAATCAAGTATCCATTTATTCATGTGAAGTCTCTTCATTCTTTTCAATCAATGTTCTTATCCGGTGATTTCCCATGAAGATGCTCAACAGCTTCAAGTTCGTCATCCTTCATTGTTGCCTCTTCTCCGGTGGATCCTATTCAAACTTTCCATATTCATCATATTCCTTTCCTCGTTTCTAATGCTTTCTCATACCAATGCACCTCTTAATCATTCACTTCTTCCTATTCATTTGTTCTGGAGTGCTGAAGATATCTCACAAGACTTGCGTTTCCATTCTCAATCCCTTCAAGATATTTCGAGGTTGTTATCTCATTCAAGCCATTTAATTCAACCGGTGCAATTTCTCTTTAAAATCATTTTCAACGAAGTTTTCTTTTGAGTGGGCCCTAACCCACAGGTCTTTTCCCAGGATCTTACCTGACTCTTCTATTTTCCCAGAGCTATCCTAAATTCTTCTCCAAGTTTGACGTAAGAATGAGTTATCATCAGTCAAATGCTTTTCTCCAAGATCTTTCAAATTCTTTTCATAGTTGCCTCAACCTCTTCGCTTTTGATTCTTCCGATGTGCCTCAATAATTCTTGGTGGTGTTTCTCGTTGTCATTCTCATCATTTGAAGACCGAAGAAGGATTTCTCTTAAATCTTGGTCCATTCTCTTGAATATTCATGGTCCTAGCTTGATGCCATCCTCTCATAATTGTTTTCGATTGTGAGAATTCTTTTCTTACCATCCGGAGTATTTCTTGAGTTGTTTCCATTTCTTTCTTCCGAAGGCCATCATGTCATAATTCTTCATTCTCAGCGTGTAGCTATCGTTCTCCAAATCTTACCGGTGCATCGTTCAAATATCCTCTAATCAGTTCATGTTCTCTTCGTTCTCATGTATCTAAATTCCTTCAAGTATCCTCATTTGTTTTCAAATTCTTCCCGGTGAATTGTGCCTTTGCTACTTTCATTTTCAATTCTAACGGTGGTTCGTTCAAGATTTCACTTCCTTCATTATCTTATCAATTCATTCGTTGTTTTCAAATCCTACCGGTGGATCGTTGAAGACTTTTCTCAAGTTTGCGCTATATCTCTCTTAATTCTTTCTACGAGAATAAGTAGTATGCCAAATCCGTTGCTTGTCATCAATTTAAATTGGTAAAGGATACGCATAACATAATTTTTATTCTTGTTTCATCCAAGATTGATTAATCTCTTCTTTTCGGTGTTTGTTCATCATATCACATTCTCGGTTCTAAGATGTTCATCTTTCTTTTCAGAGTTCCAAGCTCTCTCAATTATCTCGTCGCAAAGCACCATCTAAATCATTGCAAGGCTTTACCTTGTGTTTTCAACTTCTCTTTCTTTTCATCATCTGTTTATTACCGGAGTTCTTCATGGAGGCTCTAAATGGTGGGTCGTCAAGGATTCTTTTCATTCTTCAATTGTTCTTCAAGATTTCGCTCGAAGTTATGATCCGCCAAGCTATACTCAAAATTAAACAGGGTGCCCAACACTTGTTTTGTTTTGAGGAGTTCAAGCATTCTTCATCTTGCATTCCAAAGTGCAATTCTTTCTACCTAATCTTCTGAGGTGGTGTTATGTCACTCTTGACCATGTTCTTCATGTTTCATGATTCACATGTTGTCAAGAATGAGATATTTTTAAATCCACTAATCAACTTCTTCGTTGAAGTTATCTTTGTTAGATTTCACCTAAAGCCTTTCCTTAAGGGGTGTTGCTATTTGTGGTGATTATGCATGACCCAAGCTTGCTCTTTATCCTCTTGGTGGAAGAAGTTTTCATCTCTTGGTTGATCTTAAACAAGCAATTGTTTTTCGTTAGTGGCAGAATTTCACCTCAAGTGTTGAGATGTTTCCATAAGCCCACTACAAGCTTGTTCTTTTCGTTGTTGGTTTTCCAACAACTCTATTCTAACCTTCTTGCAAGGATGCCTTCCAAATTCAATTGTGGTAGAAGATGTCATTTTCTTCTCCGTCCCTTTATCCCAACGGTCTAGCTTCTATTCTTTCGTTCCGGAGGCATTGTGACGTTGTGCTCTTCAACCATCATCTTGTTTTGTCAAGATCATGTCCTTTTCCTTGCGTATCGATTTAACCGGAGTGTGGTGTCTATCGTTCCTCTTTTAACCGGAGTCTCATCCAAGTGCGTTCATTTTGCCAAGTTCAAATTCTATTCCTCCATTTCCAACCGGAGTGTTGTATCATCTCTTCAATATAATCTCATCTTATCAAGTTTTCTTCTCTTTTCTACCGGAGTGCTGTCCAAATTCTGTCATTCTTGTTCCTTGACTATCTCATTATACCGAGGTGGTCATATTCTTTTCGTTGGTGAAGCTCTTTTTCCATGTCTTTCAAACAACAAGGTTCTCATATGTCCCATGTTCCTCTTTTCTAACAAAGTGTTTTCAACTTTGTTCATCTTCGTTGTTTTCTTTCTTTCATTTTGTTCAACCTCTCAAGATTCTTTAGTTTCACTCGTTTGTCAAAGAAGCAACTATGTTTTACCTCTTCCTCTTCCGTTTCTCTCCGGTGCCATCCCAGATCTCGGGACGAGATCCTCTTGTAGTGGTGGAGTGTTGTAACGCCCCAGATCCGATGCGCCAGGTGTCCGCCGTCGTTGCCATGTCATGTGCTTGCGTGTTGCACTTTGCCATGTCATCTTATGCATTTCATATCATGTCATCATGTGCATTTCATTTTGCATATGTGTTTGTCTCATGCATCCGAGCCTTTTCAACGTTGTCCGTTTTGCAATCCGGCACTCCTATGTCATCCGGCGTCCCCTTCTTCTCTCCTATTGTGAGCGGGTATTAAACTTTCTCGGAATGGCCCGAGGTTTGCCAAGCGGCCTTGTTATAGCACCGGTAGACTGCCTGTCAAGTTTCGTGCCATTTGGAGGTCGTTTGGTACTCCAACGGTTAACCGGGTAACCGTAAAGCCCTCTTTTGTTGCAGCCCAACACCCCTTCTAAAGTGGCCCAAAACCCACCAAACTCCCCTCCATGCTCAGTCGTTCGATCACGATCGCGTGGCCGAAAACCACACCTCATTTGGACTCTCCTAGCTCCCTCTACCTATAAATATGTGATCCCCTCTCAAATTCGCGGATATTTTCCCCCGAAACCCTAGTCTTCTTCCCCTCGCGCCGCTGGACATTTTTCCCCACCGACGGCCGGGCATGCTCGCTCCGCGCCCTTGCTGCCTGCTCTTGCTGCCTGCCTCTCGCCTCCCCGGCGCCGCCAAAGCCGCCGCCTCCGGCCGCCTCGGCCGCGCCCTCACGCCGCTGAGCCGCCGCCCGTCGCGCCCCTCCCTCCTCCGCCAGGCGCTCGGCCGCCGTCGCCCGGGAGCTCTGCGCCCGGCTCCTCACCGGCGCCGCCCTCGGCGCTTCGAGCCCGTCGCCCAGCGCGCCCGCGCCTCTGCCGCCGCCGCCTCCGGCCTCCCGCGCCACCACGGGCGCCTCGCCACCGCCCTCGGCCTCCGTCGTGCTCGGCGGCCCCGCTCCGCCGACCAAGCGCCGCCCGCCACCGGCTTCCCGTCGCCGAGACCTCGCGCGGAGCTCGCGGAGTTCGCGGAGCTCTCGCCCGGCGGATCCGTGGATCGGGGCGAGATCCACCGTCCCTCCAACCAAACACCCCGCCATCCCGGATCTGCTCGTCCCCGAACCGACCCGTCCAATTTTCCCCGAGGTCCATTTTTCGCCTAAGTCCCAGATTTTTGCACTATATCATGCCATGTTCATCGCATCACATCTCTGCATCCGTAGCTCCGTTTCATGCGTATAATATGTCAAATTGTTCGCCTCGACGAGTACTTCATTTTACTCCATTGCATCATTTTCATTTGAGTTCATCTTGATGCCCGAAATGCTGTTAGAAGAGTGCATGTTGATGTTAATCTGCTGAAACTGTTATAACTTGCTCTTTTATCATTTTTGCCATGATTGATGTGTGCATCCTATGAGGTTGATGTCTACATGAATGTTGATCTATGCCATGCCATGTTTTCAGGGTTGCCAACCATGTATTTTTGTGAGTTGTGTGCTGAGTGTATCAAGCTTGCTAAGTAGGGTAGTTGCTGTTGCTGTTTTCCTGACAGATTGTGATATATTTTATAGCTATGTTAACATGCTTCTACTAATCATTCTATGCATAATCTGGAGATGTCCTATAAACATGTTTTAATCTACATGTCATGCTCTATCCATTCATGCCCTTGGTTGCAATTATAGCCTGCTGGAACATGTTGTAATCTTGCTCTAAAGTTGCTTGAAAATGTTGCTGTCAGCCTGTTAACATCAAGTTCACTTGTTCCCATGTGTTTTCCTAGTGATCCATGCACCCTACGAACTTGCTCTTGCCATGCTTAGCTTCATAAACATGCCTGCTTGCTGTTGGTTTCCTTTCCATGCCATGTAATGCTCTGTGGTGAGTGGTTCAAGCTCACGAACATGCCTACTTATTCTTGTTCCTGCCATGCTTGAATCTGTAATATAACTTGCCATGTTTACATGGGTGCCATGATATTTTCCGTGCCCTTTTGGCTCATGGTCGATGAGGGACTTTTGATCTATGCAATTAGTAGATTCATGCCATGCCTTTGTTTGCCATTATAAGTTCCTGTAACATGTTGTTTGATAGCTCTAAACATTGCAACCTTGATGTTATTTCGCTAAAGTCCAAACTGTTATTATTTGCAATATCTCCATGTGTTTTGAGCACGTTCTAGTTGTTTCGGAGATAGCTCGGTGTTCATGTTTTGCTGTGCTTTACGTGTACTTCATGCCCATGCCTTTTGTTATTATGTTGGGGTGCTGTAACATGTTGTTTTGATGCTTGTAATATGCCTAGTTGCTGTTATGGACAGATTGTTGCTATGACTTGTATAGTGTGCATGTGTTGCCCCGTTGCTCCGTTTTGAGTGTGCTCTATATGAAACTTGCTTGTTTTTGCATGTAGTTCTATATTATCATATTGCATCCTTGTTTTGGTGTGTTTGCTTGATGTTTGGGTGCATTTTGCATCAATGAACCGTAGCTCCGAATCTAATGAACTTTATATGTAACTTGACTAGAATTTTGTGTAGATCATCTTGGTGCTTCTTAACTTGCTGTTTAACAACTTCAACTTAAGGTTTGTTCAGATCTGGACCAATTTCGAAATTTGCATATGAGGACTTACCGGAATTGTTATATGTTGTTTCCGGCCTCATTTAAACTTGACTTGATGTGTTGTTCTTGTTTGCATCATCTTTTGCCATGAGTAGCTTCATGTAGCTTGGTCATGCATCATGCTTGTTGTGCATCATGTCTTGTTCATGTGTGGTGTGTTTACCTTGTTGTGTGCTTCTTCTCGATAGTTCCCGTTTCGTTGCGATCGTGAGGATTCGTTCGTCTACGTGTGGTTCATCCTCTTCATGGACTCGTTCTTCTTCCTAGCGGGATTTCAGGCAAGATGACCGCTACCCTGGATCTCACTACTATCATTGCTATGCTAGTTGCTTCGTTCTATCGCTATGCTGCGCTACCTATTACCTGTTTATCAAGCCATCCCAAATTGCCATGAACCCCTAACCTTTGACACCATTCCTAGCAAACCATTGTTTGGCTATGTTACCGCTTTGCTCAGCCCCTCTTATAGCGTTGCTAGTTGCAGGTGAAGTTGAAGATTTCTCCATGGTGGACAGGGTTTATGTTGGGATATCACAATATCTCTTATTTAATTAATGCATCTATATACTTGGTAAAGGGTGGAAGGCTCGGCCTTATGCCTGGTGTTTTGTTCCACTCTTGCCACCCTAGTTTCCGTCATACCGGTGTTATGTTCCCGGATTTTGCGTTCCTAACGCGGTCGGGTGATTTATGGGACCCCCCTGACAGTTCGCTTTGAATAAAACTTGTCCAGCAAGGCCCAACCTTGGTTTTACCATTTGCCTCACCACCGCCTATCCCTTTCCCTTGGGTCGGCCAACCCGAGGGTCATCTTTATTTTAGCCCCCCGGGCGGTGCTTGTCTAAGTGTTGGTCCGAACCGAAGCGATGTCCGGCGCCTGGCAACCAGTGGTCTATGCCAACTGACGTCTTGCTCATCCGGTGTGCCACGAGAACGAGATATGTGCAGCTCCTATCGGGATTTGTCGGCTGGCGGGAGGCTTTGCTGGTCTTGTTTTACCATTGTCGAAATGTCTTGTAAACCGGATTCCGAGGCCGATCAAGTCTTCACGGGAGAAGGTCTATTCTTCGTTGATCGCGAGAGCTTGTCATGGGCTAAGTTGGGACACCCTGCAGGTATAAACTTTCGAGAGCCGTGCCCACGGTTATGTGGCAGATGGGAATTTGTTAATGTCCGGTTGTAGATAACTTGACACCAGATCCGAATTAAAATGCATCAACCGCGTGTGTAGCCGTGATGGTCTCTTCTCGGCGGAGTCCGGGAAGTGAACACGGTTTCTGGGTTATGTTTGACGTAAGTAGGTGTTCAGGATCACCTCTTGATCATTCTAGCTTCACGACCGTTCCGCTTGTTCTCTTCTCGCTCTTCTTTGCGTTGGTTAGCCACCATATCATGCTTAGTCGCTGCTGCAACCTCACCACTTTACCCCTTCCTTTCCCATTAAGCTTTGCTAGTCTTGATACCCATGGTAATGGGATTGCCGAGTCCTCGTGGCTCACCGGATACTTCAAAACCAGTTTGCGGTGCCTATGTTACCGAGCAGGTGACGCAGCCAAGCTCAAGGAGGAGCTCGATGAAGATCTTGCCGTTTGTGTTGTTTCGTTCTAGTTGATCAGTAGTGGAGCCCAGTTGGGGTCGATCGGGGACCTTTTGTCGCATTTGGGGTTCTTCTTTTATTTTGGTTTCGTAGTCGGACCTTGATTGTATCTGGATGATGTAATGCTTTATTCATGTATTTGTGTGAAGTGGCGATTGTAAGCCAACTATGTATCTCTTTCCCTTATGTATTACATGGGTTGTGTGAAGATTACCTCACTTGCGACATTGCTTTCAATGCGGTTATGCCTCTAAGTCGTGCTTCGACACGTGGGAGATATAGCCGCATCGAGGGCGTTACACTTCGGCACCGTCCTGACCCTTCTCCTTGTCCTGCCTCTCATACTCAGTGTTTTGCTTCTCAGCAAGCAGCTCAACTTGTTCGTAGTTATGAAGGTCATGGCCCTTGGTGCGGTGGATCTTGCAGTACTGCTTGTCGGAGCTTCCTGGCTTGTCGGCAGCCGCCAAGGCCCGGCAAGCGGCGTACCGGGCAATTTCCTTGTCGGGGTCGCTGGCCTTGGCCTTCTTGGCAGCGCCGGTGTCATTGGATCCCTCGATGGCAAGCACGGCCTTGCCCTTGCGCTTTTTGTTGCGGCGCCGGCCCTTCTTCGTCGGGGCAGTGGTGTCTTCGTCTGTGGAGTCGGTTTCCGCACCAGCGTCCTCGCCGGGGTACTTCCTCCCCTCTTCAGCTCAAGCGCACCTATCGGCCAGAACATAAATTTCGGCCAGATGTTTGACCTTGTTCATCGCTAGCTCTTCACGCATCTTGCGGTGCACACATTCTGATCACGGCGGCGGGATGAACATATGGGATGTTGTACTGCACCCGGCTGAACCTATGTATGTACTTGCACAGGTTTTCACCTTCCTTCTGGGGGATGATATGCAAATCGCTTGCCTGGCCATGAGCTTGATGGCCCCCAGTGAAGGCGCCAACGAACTCATGACACAAATCCGACCAAGAAGAAATGGAATCCGCCGGCAAGTGCATCAATCATGACATGACATTGGGCTTAAGTGCCAACAGAAAGTAATTGGCAAGCACCTTGTCGTCGCGGGCTCCAGCAGCTTGCATCGCGATGGTGTAGATGCTGAGGAACTCTGACGGGTAAGTCTTTCCGTTGTACTTCTCGCCAACATCGGCCTTGAGTGTGCGGGGAGGGGGGCACTGGAACTGCCGCAGCTCACGGGTAAAGGCTAGGCAACCCACCTCGTAGGGTAGGCCACCATAGCCTCCCGGTGTCGGGTGGTCCATAGTGGGCCCTGCCCACCTATCTGACTGGTGGCGTGCTTCATGCCGGCGTTCGATGGTGGTTCGAGTGTCTTCAAGAGCTCGCTCCCAAAGAACTTGGCGCTGATCGCGGTGGGTCTGTGGGTCGGACGACGCTACGGAAATGTTATCACAAGCGTCATCACGACGGACTGGCACCCACGGTAATTGGCGTGGGGGAGGAGAGTGCATCGTGGCTGCATCACCTCTGGCCCTTCCACCACTAGCATGCGGTGGCTCGATGGAGCATCGGCCTAAGGGCCCCGTTGGTTGCGGCTCATCTTTGTTGGCGACGCCGACGAGGCTCCGGATGGTGGCTCTCCACTCGCCGAGCTTTTTCGCAACAGGAGGAAAGTCGAGGAGTAGCTGCGCATGCGCCAAAGCTTCTGCTGGCATGGGCGGTGGCGAAAGCTACGTAGACCGTGATGTGCTCCGACTTCTAACCACGTTAGAAGGATTTCTATCACGGCCTTGTGGCTGTACGCCATTTTTGCCAGCACTTCGGCGTGCATGCTGGCCTCCTTCGTCTCGCGAAGGATGCGTAGGACTCTTCCCACGGCGGCGCCCGGGGTCACCAGTGTGGTGACGCTGCTCATCGCGCACGACTTGGGAAGAGCGCATCATGGGCACCGGAGTAGGTGTCTTGGAGGTCGTCGCGCCACCGGTAGGTGGCACAACGCTGCCCTTGGAGGGCCCTGCGCTGCCTGCAGGGGGGGCAGCTCTGTCTTTGGATTTGGCGGCGTGCGGCCCATAGTCTTGCGCACGAACGACGCCGCTCACCAGGCTTTGACTGCCAGAGCGATGTGGGTGTTCACAGGCCGTGCCTCGGCTTCCGTTCGCGACCGCCCCGACACTTGCCCGCACTGGTGTGGGGACCCCGACTTGCAAGTCGTGATCACCGAATGCACGTGTACAGTGATCCCAGAGATCAATGCTCACTGAACACACAGAAGCTGAATAACAAGAGTCTTACATCCATACATACCGTCTTACACAAATAGTGACCATCATGGTCAAGTCTTACATCGATAAAGCCTTAAGGGCTGAACATCAAATGAAACATAGCAGCGGAAAACATCATCGATAAGTAGAACCCATGCCATCTCGCCTTAACCCTACAGGCATTACGACTGGAAGCGTCCTAGTTCGCATGATCGTCTCCAAAGAACTCTTCTTGAACTCCGGTTCTTCCATGCCCGGTCAATTAAATAACCAGGGCAAGCCAATGAGTACTTTGAATGTACTACAAGCAACCCATGATTTGGTTCAAGGTGCGGTAATGCATGACATAGGTAAAGTTTTGCATAAAGCTAGTTTTGAGTGCAGGACATGTTCAACATCCTATAAAGCATGCATCAAGAGAATTCCAAAGAATCGTAAGAACTGGTCACAGATATCAACATAAATAGAATGGGCACCAACCCATTTATCATAAACGGAGTGGGCACCAACCCATCTCAATCGTGTCAAGTCCTGGACTTGATCCATGACAACACCATCATCTCACACACACCGGGTTTGAAAACAAGTGGACGTAGCCCAAGAGCGGTTACCCAACTGTCCATGACCGTGGACACGGCTATTCGAATAGTTTTACACTCTGCAGAGGTTGCACACTTTACCCACTAGATCCGGGGAACTTCCGTGTCAAACCACGACCCGCGGTACTTCAAGTACCCGGGGTAAGCACCCGATCACTACCTTTCCCTAGACGACACTAACATGGAGTCCACTCGATTGGTAGTAACCCCCATGCCAAACATCCCACATCATAAAATCGCGGAGCCTCGCTCCCATATTCATCACATACCGCAAGCACGGGGTACCAACGGTGTGTCCGGTGCCCTGTGAAAACAGTCATGGCCGCCCTACCTGGCACGACCCCGTCCCAAGAGAGAGCACCAACTCTCCCCCGTCACTAGTAATGCGGGCTCCAAGCTAGTATCGGTCTAGGTACTCAATAATGCCCTTTCCCATATAAGGGTAGAGTGGTCGCGCATGTAAGGTTGGAATAACGGTCGCAACTCCGACCAATCCGTTTTGAAAACCACACACCCTTTTTGCTTGGCACACCACTTCGTCATCAAGTGGTCACCCATCTCATCATCTCCCTCGGGCATGAGTGGCACCCGACGGGGTTTTCGAAAATACCTTTGAAATCACTTTGCCTCCTTCACCATGCATATACCCATCCCTTTTGCGTAGCATCTACTTTAGCATCCTATCTACTCCCACCGGCACAACCCTCATAAGGAGGTAGGGCCATGCACAATGCAAGTATCAACGAGGAATGTATTCGTGGCAACCACTCATGTGGTTCACCATCTCGTCATGATTCCAATGCATCATCAATAAAGAGCTAAAAATGACATGCATATAAAGGGGTATCATAGTCATGGTCAAAGGGCTGCTTGCCTTGGTTGGCTTGATCTTCAAAGTCTTCCGGCACTGCTCCTCCTTCTTCCTCAGCTACCTCGTCAAATACGGGATCTAACGTTGCAAGCAAACAACGGAAAAATAAGGCAATAATAAAAACAGAAAAGTCAAAGTGCTCTGAAAAATGTCAACCTAATTTTGTAAAATACTAGGAGGAAAGCTAGGAAGGGGGCAACTTTTGGTTTTGGTTCTGGAGCAGCAAAAATAGGAGTTATGGATTTTCAAGGGCTCATTTAAATGTCAAAAACCACATTTGAATATTTACAGAAAAGAAAAGGTGATTGGATCTGAGTGAGAGTTGCACCATTAAATAGATTGCAATATTCTAGAATTTTAGAAATTGGAATCAATGCATTTGGATTATTACTCTGCCCTGTGGAATTTTTGGAAGTATCACGAGAAAAAAAAAGGGAACGGCGCTGTACATCGGGCCGAGAGGCCACAAGCAGAAGCAGGCCCGAAACCCAGCCACGCGCCGCCACGTCGAAGGCGTAAAGGCGAATACGCCTTCGCCGACGGCGGGTCTGTCTTGTGCCACAAGACGTTTAAACTCCGACGGTGGATCCCACCCGCCGTATGTGAGGGTCGACAGTCCGGCCCCACGGCGGCCGTCGTCTACCTCCGGCCAGAGGCGACGGCGAGCTCGCCGGCGGCGATACAGGGCACGGGAAGGAGCGCAGGGGCTACCGTTGGATTCAGGAGTGAGTCGCGGATCCGGTGGTGGTGGAGACGGTCGCCGGGGTGGCCTGCTTCGCCGGCGACGAGGTCCCGCGGCGGAGGTGCTTCGGGCGCCGGTGGCTCGGCCGTTCAACTGCAAAATGAGGGGGAAAGAGAGGAAGAGCATCGGTGAGGCGAGGAGGCCGATTCGAGGGAGAACGGGCGGAGGAGGCTGTACCCGCAGATCGACGGCGACCCGAGGCGGCGGAGCTCGAGCTCGATCTCGAGCTCGGGCGGCTCTGGAGCGAAGTGGGTGGATCCAGGGGTGGATCGGGTGCGAGGAGGGGCGACAGGGAGGAAGAGGAGAGCTCGGGAGCGCCTTAAATAGGCTGGCCGCGGTTCACCGTGGGTGTGGCCTCTGGCACCATGGATCTGCCTGGGGCCGTTGGGGAGAGATTGGAGCTGTCCACGGCGCTCGTGGGAGTGGAGTAGGGCGCCAGGGGGAAGGAGAGAGAGCGAGGGAGGGCTCTGGCGCCCGCGCGTGTGAGGCCAGCCATTGGCCGAGCCGGGCGGCATCGGGCACGCGCTGCAGGAGGGGAGAGAGAGGGGGAGACAGAGGGGGCGGCACGGCGGCGTAGTGAGACGCCGAGGCACATCACCGGCGCGATGGGAAGGCACGGCGGCGGTCGGGGCAAGTCCAACGGTCGGCGCTCTGGCGAGCGCCCAGAGCGCGACTTTGGCCGGCATCCGCGGTTTTTCAGCGGCAAGGCGTCCTTTGCGTCTGGAAGCTACAAAGCAGAGGGACAAGACCGAGAAAGGCACAGGATGCCACAGGGTGCGAAGGGAGAGAGAGAAGCTGGGAGAGAGAAGAGAAAATGTTGTCCAGAGAGGACAAACTTGATTCCCCCCTTCCTCCACATTGCTTCTTCGGGTAGGAAAGTGTCTAAATGACAGAGGGAAGTGAGGAGGGGTTGTGGCAAAGAGATTAACTCAAGGAGATTAGTGAAAGTGGCAAAAAGAGGCCTTTTAGTATTTTGCCAGAAGGTGTTTGATGGAGTTTTGGTTAAGCTAATGATCCTTACTGGCCAAGATACTCCAAGGGGTGAAATGTCACATATATTTAGGGCCTTCCACCCATTTTGAGCTTATTTGGACAAAGTTGCCAATGCAACTTTTGCAAACCCTAGAAATGGGCAGAAATGGGTTTGTGTAGATCCAGTGGAGTAAATCATTTCTCCTTGATGTGCCACTTGGTGTGGTAGCCTTATTTGGTCACATGATCAGGCTCACCAAAGTTGGGGTCTTGGAGAAAAAGTTGGTAGTGCAAAGTGGTTCAAACTTGATTTTGGTCAGAGAGAGTTTTGAGGCACTTTGACCAAGATTTCCTCTTCTCCAACCAGTGCCATTTGGTCCAGTTGCATCATTAGACCAATGAAGCATGTCCACCAAGTTTGAGCACATTTGGACATACTTGGTAATGTAAAGTTGATCAAACCTTAGATTGGACAGAGATGGTTTTGAGGGGTTTTGATGGTGTTATCTTGTTCTCCAAGTCATGAGACTTGGCAAGATCAGCAGATATGTCATATGTGACATGATAGAATTTTCCTGGAATTTTTGGAGAATATTTCCTTTGTAAATATTTCAAAAGCTTGAAATATCCAGAAAGGGTTTTAGAGGGATTTGACCAATATTTTGAACATGACCATGTGTTGAAACTCTTATATATGGACAATATATGTCCTATGAGCTTCTCTAAATTTTGTCAAATATTTTTGAAACAGAAAAATAATTATTTCCTATTAAAGACCATTTCTGGCCTTAAGAAAAAGCCTTTAAATAAAATAGAACAGTAACTTTTAAAATTATACTTTTGTGGTTCCTGGGCATCCTATATCTAATAGGAGTCAAATATATTTTTGGAAAGATTTTTACTACCCTTAATCAAGTACTTGCAGTGCAAACCTCAATTCAGGGGTTTTTGGAAAACTAATTTTAGAAAATACTTTCTGGCCAAATTATTTTTGTAGGAAAATCCCATATAGCACTATTCACATGGCATGGTCATTGGTCAGAAGCTTGGGGTAGGGAGATGAAGTATAGAGGGTAGAGTAGTTGACTTCAAGAAGCACTTGAAAAGAAACACAGAGAGAAAACCAACTCCAAATAAAAGCCAAATAATGCAAAAGTTTTTGTTGGTCCAAATTTTCATGCTTTATTAATAAAAATGAAATGTTACAAAATGCAGGGTGTGACAACTGGTACGGGCCGTCCGGCTCCAGATGAACCGATCGCCGTCGTCGTCTTCTTCTTGGGAGCCATGGCAATGAAGAACCGCTAGACTAGCTGCTAGACCGGATTTTCACAACTGCGCCCCCCTACCTGGCGTGCCAAAGATGTCAGTGGGAACGACACCTATTGGATCACTGGAATCCCTACTACGGTCGGTGGGCGCGAGGTTGTGGAAAGAGCGGGTCTAGGAGCCAGCACAAAGATCGTTTACCCATGTTTGGGCCGCGAGGATGCTTAATACCCTAGTCCTGCTTTGGTGTATATTTGAGTGTTCTTGAGTCCTTCAACTAGCTACGGCGTATGCGTCGTCCAAAGATTCAAATCCCTCCTCAGTATGCCTCGGGCCTCCTTTTATAGAAAAAGGGGACGCCATAGTGGCACACAGGAGGTGGAAAGTGTATACAGTGTACTAGCTTATCGCCTGTCATTACGGGACAAAACACATTAAATGCGCTCCTTAGGTGTCCCCTTGCTTTATTGGGGACAGAAACGAGGCCTGTCCCGTCCATCGCTACTCCGTCTTGCTTAGACACGCGTCTAGGCCAATGAGACGTGTAGTGCCATGTAGGCTGGCAGGCTGGTGAGTTGGCGTGGTGGTAGGGTCTTCATGAAGATCAGCATGCCACCACGCAGGTGCTTGATGAGTTGGCCTTGAGGTAGCACGTCGCCACACAGGTGCTCGCCTAGTTGGTGGGCTGGCAGCTGTATGGGAACGGCAATGGAGCCTTGGCAGATGTCGGCCTGGCCGCGGCCCTGCTAACATCCTCAGCAAGGGTCTTGCCGGGGTCCCGGCAAGAGTCTTGCCGTGACATCATAGTCATCCCCGGCAAGGATCTTGTCAGAGGTCTCGTGGATTTCCTCGGCAAGGATCTTGCCGAGGATCGTTGTCTTCTGGTCCTCATCTGATCTTGTGTATTTACGATCTTCACAAAGATCTGCATGCCACCATGGAGGTGCCTCCCGAGCCTTGGTCCCAATGTGGTTGATGGCATTGGAACCCTTGGGCTCAAGGGTGGCGCGCTCTACTGACGTTGGGTAAGTTGTCCCGGCAAGGCTCTTGCCGGGGTTGTGGGGGCCGCGGGCAAGGGTCTTGTCGGGGGAGTCCACCTTACCCTCTTGCTCTTTGCGTTTCTGTCTTGGTGATGCTCTGGTCGTCTTGTGGCTTTGCTTCCTCCTCTGCCCTGCTAGGTGTGGCCACGGGCGCGGCTCTGACTTCCCGTGCACAAGTAAAGGGGTACAAAAGAGAGCCCCTCCTTTTGTACACCGACATTTTGATTTAATACCAGGCACTAGACCAATTGCAAAGAGACCATATAGAATGCCTCCTCAAGAGTTGGTGGAATACAAGAAGCAGATAAGGGAATTGCAGGCACAATGATTTATTCCCCCAAGTTCATCACGTTGGCGAGCTCCAGTTTTGTCTGTGGAGAAGAAGGATGGGGCCTTGAGCATGCATGTTGATTATCGTTTTTTGAATGAGGTAACCATTAAGAATAAGTATCCTTTGCCTATGCTAAATGATCTATTTGACCAGTTGGAGGGAGCTACTATATTTTCTAAGATTGATCTATGTTCTGGTTATCATCAATTAAAGATTCGTGAGCAAGATATGCCCAAGACTGCTTTTACTACGAGGTATGGGTTGTATAAATATACTGTTATGTCATTTGGATTGACTAACGCCCCTACATACTTCATGAATATGGTGAACAAGGTATTTATGGAGTTCTTGGATAAATTTGTGGTTGTTTTCATTGATGATATATTTGTGTTCTTTAAGAATAAGCAAGAGGATGATGTGCATCTGCGTTTGGTATTGGAGAAATTGAAGGAACATCAGTTGTATGCCAAGTTCAGCAAATGTGAGTTCTGGTTGGATGAGGTAGCATTCCTTGGACATGTTGTATCGGGTAATGGAGTTGCAGTTGATCCATCTAATGTTGCTGCAGTTATAGAGTGGGAGTCGCCCACGTCAGTTGGAGAAATTCGCAGCTTTTTGGGCCTTGCAGGTAGGTTTATTGAGAACGTTTCCAAAATTGCAAAGCCCATGACAGAATTGTTGAAGGAGAAGAAATTTGTTTGGACTAATGAATGTGAAGCCCGCTTTTAGGAGTTGAAGCAGAGTTTGGTTACAGCACCATTCTTAACTCTGCCGGATATACATAAGACTTCCAGGTATATTGTGATGCTTCTCGTCAAGGACTTGGGAGTGTTTTGATGCAGGAAGGTAAAGTTGTTTCATATGCTTCATGTCAGCTTAAGAATCATGAGCATAATTATCCTACACATGATTTGGAGTTAGCCTTAGGTGTGCATGCATTCAAAACTTGGAGGCCATATCTTATTGGTAATCATTGTGATATATTTACTTATCATAAGAGCTTGAAGTATATTTTTACTCAGAAGGATTTGAACCTCAGGCAGAGGAGGTGGTTGGAGCTTATTAAGGATTATGATTTGAATGTGCAGTATCATCTTGGTAAGGCTAATGTTGTTGGTGATGCATTGAGTCGTAGGAGCCATGCTAATGCAGTTAATATTGATAGTATGCCACCTGAGTTATGTGAACAGTTCAAAAATTTCAGGATGGAAATGGTTCCCAAGGGATATTTAGCAACACTGGAGGTAAAGCCTACTTTAATTGACAGGATCAGAGAAGCTCAAAAGGATGATAAGGAGATTGCTGAGATAAAAGAGAATATATGTAAAGGTAAGGCAGAAGGTTTTCGTGAGGTTGAACATGGGGCCATATGGTTTGAGAAGCGTATTTGTGTACCTCAAGATACAGATATCAGGAAGTCGATTCTTCAGGATGTGCATGATTCACCTTATTCTATTAACCTAGGTAATACCAAGATGTATTTGGATTTGAGGCAAAGATTTTGGTGGCCTGGCCTGAAGAGAAAATTGTTGGGTATATTTCAACATGTGATGTGTGCCACAGAGTTAAAGCAGAACACCAGAGGCCAGCAGATTTGTTACAGCCATTGCCTATACCTGATTGGAAGTGGGATGAGATTGGTATGGACTTCATTACAGGTCTACCCAGGACTCGGTGAGGTTATGATTCTATTTAGGTAGTTGTTGATCGTTTAACTAAAGTTGCTCACTTAATCCCAGTAAAGACTACGTATATTAGTGCGCAGCTAGCAAAGATCTATAGGTCTAAAATTGTTTGTTCTCACGGAGTTCCAAGGAAGGTAGTGCCTGATAGAGGTACTCAGTTCACATCCAAATTTTGGCATCAGTTGCATGAATCCTTGGGCACCAGGCTGGAGTTTAGTACAACTTTCCATCCACAGACAGATGGGCAGACAGAGTGGATAAATCATATTTTGGAGGATACATTGAGATCTTGTGCTTTGGACTATGGGTCCAGTTGGGATGATAATTTACCTTATGCAGAGTTCTCATATAATAAGAGTTATTAGGCTAGTTTGAAGATGGCACCATTTGAGGTATTGTATGGTAGAAAGTGCAGGGCACCAGTGATGTGGGACTAGGTTGGAAAGCGTTAGTTCTTTGGACCATACTTGATCATAGATGGTGAGGAGAAGGTCAAGTTGATTCGTGATAGACTGAAGATAGCATAGTCTAGACAGAAGAGTTATGCAGATGCAAAACATAAGGAGGAGACATATGAGGTAGGAGACCGTGCATATCTTAGAGTTTCACCACTTCATGGAATTAAGAGGTTTGGAATCAAAGGTAAGTTAGCACCATGTTTTGTGGGGCCATACAAGATCATGGAGCGTAGAGGAGAGGTAGCTTATCGGCTGGAGTTGCCAGAATCTTTATCAGGAGATTATGATGTGTTTCATGTATCCTAGTTGAAGAAGTGTCATGCAGAGATGATGGATGTTCCTTTGAGGGACACAGTGCCACTTGAGGCAATTCAGTTGGAGAGTGATTTGACATATGAGGAGAAGCCTCTTAAGATTCTAGAGACAGCAGAGAGAGTTACTCGCACCAAGACAATTAAGTTATGCAAGGTTCAGTGGGATCATCATATTGAGGAAGAAGCTACCTGGGAATGAGAGAAAGATCTCAGGAAGGATCACCCACACCTATTTGCTAGCCAGCCCGAATCTTGAGGGCAAGATTCATCTTAAGGGGGTAGGTTTGTAACATCCCAATTTTTCTAAATTAGGATGTTAATAGATCATTCATATGCATCTCATATTTTCCCATGCATTATTTGTTTTTCTGAAATATTCTTTTCATTATGCAACTAAAGGCAATTTGTTGGAGTGGAGATAACATGACTTCTCCCCTGTAAAATAAAATATTCATATGTCAGGAATATTATTTGGAGTTCACTTGGTGTGTTCTTGGAATTTTTCTAAACTCCAAATAATTTTATTTTAGTGTTTTATTGTTGTTTGTGTGGCCTATTGCAAAAAATTTATTGTCAAAAATTGCATTAGAGTAGTGTTCCTGTAGTTTATATTAGTGGTATTTTTTTACTGTGTGTCTATGTATTTTTAGGATTTGTTCTGGTGTTTTTATTTTAGTTAGTTATTTTCCTGTACCTGTTGTTTTAAAAAACAAATCACGGCGCGCTGTGCAGTCGGGCTGCACAACCTCGACCCACCAACTCCCGCATTGCCGCGGCCCACCAACGCGCAGCCCCGCACCGCTCCCATTGCCCGCCGCCTCCATCCGCTGACTAGCGGGACCCGCTCGCGCCCCTGCTCATCTCCTTCCCCGAGCTAGATGTTGTCGCGCCACACGCGCACCCGAAGCCGAGCCCGAGCCGTCCCGGCGTCCTGGTCGACCCCGTGCACGCCAGGGACTTCTCAGTCGCGCCTAACCCTGTCAAACCCTACTGAATCCTGTTTTCCCTTTCTTTCCTCGTCCCTACGCATCTGGCAGGCGAATCGGATCTCGCCGAGAACGCCCGCAGTCCGCCGCCTTTGCCGGACGACCTCGTCGTCGTAGGAGCACCACCAGCCGCTTCGTTGTCCCCTTTGGTTCTCCTCCCCGCCACGAATCTTTGTGACACTTCATTTTTGCTGAAATCACAGCAGCGCGAGGCAACCGAGCACGCCGAAGACGCCGGAGCACAGCCACGTTCAAGCTCGTCACCAACGCCAACGAAGGACGCCCCATCGCTCCTGACGCCACCTAACCCACCACCGTTGAACGCCGCATCTGCCTGCCGCTTCGCCCTCACCGGATAACCGTCGAAGGAGCGCCGCCGCCGTTTACTTCTGCTGCTGGTGAGCACGTGTGTACATGGAGTCTTTTGGCCAATAAGGCACTGCCATGTGGCAGTTTGCTATAGGAAACACTATAGGAGCAGCTACAGTGTCCGCACGTGAACAGTGCAGGGGTTTCTGTTGTTTTTATTTTTTTCCAGATTCTTCCTCTAACTTCAATTAGCTATATCTTTTAGTCTATATATCCAAATTAGGCGATTATTTTTTCCTATGCACTCACAATGACCAGGAGAATTTGGCAGAACCAAAATTTCACATGTTTCCACTTTCCAATTTGAATTCGTTCGAATTTGAATCAAACCTTCCGAAGGCCATAACTTTCAAACCGTTTGTCGGAATCGAGCGATACTTTTTGCGTTGTGATCATAGTGCATTGTAGATGTTTTGTACATGCTGTTATGCTATTGTTCTTGAATTTTTAATGATTTTCTTACTGCTGGTTTTATTTTGGTTTTATTTGAGTTTCGGTGATTGATTTGTTGATGGTGTGAAACGTGTAGATTATCCGTAGTGCGACGCGAGCTATTGTCAGGACTGTGAATTTTTGAAGAAGAACCTAGGCAAGTTACATGTTGATCATCCTTTATCTATTGTTTTCTATGCATGTAGTATATAGCATACTATAAATTTATGCATGTATAGGAATACTATATTATTGTGCTATGCTGTTGAGCTATCTCCCGTCAATGCAGATCGTGGTAGTTGTAGTTTTGCTATGCTTTGTAGACGGGGTTGGTTCGTGTATACATTGAGATTATGTGAGGATTATATATGTAAATAATTGAGTAGTAACTAAGGATTTAACTCACCTCTGGGCGGAATTGATATTGATGGGTGGTTTCAAGAACATCAAGGTATATACCCTCTGAATGTAAGTGGACGGCTGCCCAGGCTCAAAAAGGTCAGACAGACTTAGTGACTAGTAGCTTCCATGCACAATCACCAGCTAAACGGGCTCTGGCTTAGTTGAGTAGGTTGTGGGATCCACGCCCGGTAAGCTAACAAATGTAGATATGAGTAGGTGTACTGGCTACCGGTGGGTGGAGGTGACTACTTCTGAAAGACTTTGTCTAAATCTTTGGGTTGAGTCTAGTGGGTAAACTGTGCAAAACTCCGCAGAGTATTAAAAACTAATCATGATTAGTTGTGTCCCAGGTTATAGACAAATTAAAGCAACTATGCCATTACAGTTGTTGGATGATCTTGATAGATGTGACACTTAATAATATTTGTGGGAAAACTTAATAAAGGGTAGGTTGGAGTTGAATTTGCCAACTCAACATGGTGTATATATTTGTAGTAATAAAAGAACTAAATAAAAGTTTGACTATTAGGTAGTTATGAGGAAAAAATCCGGTTTCTGCACAAGTAATCCTCAAACCTTCCTTTTGTTGTATTATGCATATACATGTAGGTCTGCTTTATTATTACTCCTGTGTAACTTGCCAATACATTCAAAGTATTGACCTATATGCCTGCAATGTCTCATGCTGCAGGATTTTCAGACGAAGAGTAAGGTACCCTTAGGGTCGCGAGTCTGCACTCAGCATCGCACTGGGCTATGATGGGACTCATCATTATTTATGCTACTTTTCCGTTGTTTGATTGAATAAAGCTAGCCATGTGCTATGTATATTGTTTTATTTTATACATTCCGGATCATACGTTGTAATAAATCATGCACTTGCTATTCTGGTATTCATCTATACTGTTTGTGCTAGCGAGTCGATCCAAGGACTAGCACGGCAAGCACAAAGACTCAAATCCTTCAAGGTTTGCTCATTACAGTTTGCTATATCACTCATACGGTCAAAGTTTGGTGATACCTTTCATTTCCAATGCACTTGAAGTGATTGAATTTTGCCCAAAGAGTGTCGATTCGAGCTTCCTTCCGAGTTGAAACTCCTTCATTGATCTTCTTGAGGACATCCCACAAATCCTTTACAGTTTAACACTGGTGATATCAAAGAAATTTTGCCCGAGAGAGATGGCCACCAATTTCATATTTGGCTTAAGCATCCATCTTAATGAGTTTTTTCTCCTCATCAGTTCGGGCTTGAGGTATAGCAACGGTAAACCCAACTTGCACCACATTCCACGTATCATCATCAGTTGCTGGGAGACGGATCTTCATCTTCTCATTCCAGAAAGGATAGTCCGTCCTATCGAAGATAGGAAACTTGATATGCAATTTGTAGCTCACTGAAGACATACTTAAACTCCAATGTCGTTAGGCTAAAATGAGCAAAGTCAAGGAGTACCCCGTTCTGATACCAATTGTAGGAACGAAGTATGTCTACCAGAGGGGGTGAATGGGAGTTTCAAGTTTTCTTCGGAAAACTCAAAACTCTCAAAACCCAGCAGTGGAAACGAAAGTAAAACAGACTACAGCGAACAAAAGCTAAGTATCGAATGAAAATGAAACATGCATCAAAACAGATCACGTAATGGATAACGTATCGAATGGAAACATGAGTGATAGAGATAACCGGTGGCGCTCGAAGGCAACAGGGAATTTTGTTCGACCATTTCGTCCTTCTGCACAAGGACTACGTCTGGTTCGAGGGGTTGTGACTTAACATGGAAGATAAACTCTCTTCACCCTATTCTCCTCGACAATCAATTCTTCAACCGATGCCGATTACCCGTGGTAGATACTTGAAGGCGATCTCCAAACCTTTACAGACTTCTTCGAGAACCACAATCACTCTTGGTCTCTGAAGAAATTGACACCTGGTCGTCTAGAGAGTTTGCAGCTCTCAAGAGTAATAGGCGGATTGTACTGGACTTAGATTCCAGTGATGCTAACCACTACCTAATTCTTCGGCTATAGGGGTTTCCTCTCAGTGGATTTTAAACTCAAATTGCTCAGAGAGTGGGTTGCTCAAAAATCTTCTCAGAATCAAAAAGAGCAGCCGCCGGACAAAGCCGGCGCGGGGTAGCTATTTATAGTCGCAGCCTTCCTAGATGGGAAATGACTATTCTGGACACGCGGTCCAGCCAATGGCCAGCCGACACATTTTCAATGGTCGGATGTTGGAGCAACAATAACATTAATTGAGGAACAAGTAATGCTAACTCCTCGGTCCAAGATAAATCTCTCGCAGTGAACAAGATCATAGTCTCTTGCTGGCAAGTATTTGCTCGGAACTCAAAGAGATTTCTCTCACAACTTTCATAGGATTTGGGTTTAGCATAGGAGAATCAATGTTTGAAATGCTACACCCCTCTTAATAGTACAGTGGTCCTATGACTCAATGAAAGAAGAAGAAGAACGAAATAAATGCTACGTCTTCACTTCGTCTTCATTTCTTCCTCGAGCGCAGCCATTTTCTCCGAACAGTCACCAAACCAATTGCTTGAACTTCAGCAATTTTTAGTGGTCACTCTTGGTAACTACAGCTTCGGAGATAACCTTCGCTACAACGCAGGGAGATTATCTTCGTCGTTTGCATCAAACTCCCTGACATCCCAGGGACCTGCTACTCTGTGTGCACTAGCAAACACATAAGTCACATACTATTCATGTCAACAAACTCCAAAACATAAGGGGACAATTATTGCACCAATATCCCCTGATGCATCCATCTACTGTCGCATATTTTCTTCCACGCCACCGACAGCCATCGCACCCCCGATGCCTACGCGGCGCCGAAAGAGAGGTGGTACTACTTCATATCTGCTCAACTTTTTGATCTCAACCAGAAAATAGATCGTAACTTTGTTACTGTACTTTCTTTTCAGCTCTTAGAATCTTAGTTCTTAGTTCGAAGCAAACAATGGTTGCTAAGTAGCATTTCAGCAGTTTGCAGGTTCAAATATGCCAGGGCACAATCATAAGAGGGTTTAATTTATCATGCTTAGGGTTTCCCCACTTTTATGATCACTATACGATTAGCCTACGTGCTTCATGTCATAATAACACTGCTCCACCCATCAAGCTAAACAAGCTTTAGTTGTTCAAATACGAATATGATATTATTAAAAAAAGTCATTTAATGGTCAGCTAAATGTTCATAATTTAGTTTCGAAATGCATGTATGCCGCTGGGGTGGATCTACAGGGTGGCCACGGTGGGTCACGGTCCACCCTGGGATTTTGGGTCGGCCCAGACCCTGATTCCCCTCTATTCTGCTACGCTTTTGATCTCTACTTGCCCCCAGCTGCCTGCCTCATAGGCAACTTGTCGTCCCTGGACGACATGACTTCAGGAGGTCATGCCGGACTAACAAGAGGTCAGGAGCTGCTCGCCCAATAGCGTAACCGCTTCCCGGGCGTGCCGCCGTCTCTACCTTCCCAATTCGTTTAGGGCTTAGGCGTGCAGCACCCACTAAGCCAACCCGATTTATCCTAAGATAGGCCCTAAACACTCAGCAGCCACTCCCCATCACCCATTTTCTAATTGATTCATTACTCATTAGGTAGGACTATCATTAGGGTTTGTTGTGTACTGAGTGCTACCTACACTTAATAGTTCAAATATTTCAGTAATCTTTAGTACCTATAAAGTTCACACGGTTTCAAAATTCTGGCCCTAGGAATAGACACTGGTCATGTTGGATTATTGGTCCTAGCGACATTGACCCAGATTACTACTTCAGGCCACGTTTGTTGACAATTTTACTTGTCTTTCTTACTCATTCAATATGATATCCAATTATTCACTTCGATTAGTTGCAAAAAATTAAGTGCTTGACCAACTTCTTGATTCAGATTTTGGATGGTCTCTTACTTCAGTTACAATTGTGCATACTTGTCGTAGTAAGCTCACAACTAATGATTGATTCACTACCTCTATGCTTGCCTTGTCATATTTTTTGTCAATATTCTTTTAGGGTGGACCACCCTGTTTCAAAATACTGGAACCGTAGACATGAGTGAATAGTATTCCTTTGTGCTCTTCCATCATGTGTGGGCAATGAACATTGCATTGTAGAGAAAGAGAAGTGTCATATCCACCTTTTACATAGATTTCGATCTTTTACATGGAATACAATCTGCCTACATGCATAGTGCGCACTACCAACACTCCACCCTTGAAGCTAAACATTATGCCACTCATAATTCCTTAGTTTATTTGTTCATATACGAATTTGATATAATTCTAGTGTTCCTACTTCAGTTTTGAAATGTTTGTTCGCCCCTTATACAAACATATGAGGTTTGTATTTTTGTGTGTGGTCTGGTCAGCATGGTTGGGGGATAAAGTTTGTATATGCAGGGGGTTTGTAGGGAGGCAGTATTTGAGGAGAATCTACAATGCATTCCATAGATAATCTCACTAATTTTTATGTTTTCATGAATCTCAGATACTAAACAACATCATAATGATTATGAGCTTGCACGCATGAAAAGAATAAAGCAGAACAATGCCATGGCTGTCAAACTTGGCATTAAGGGACTGAGATCCAATCTGGATGCAATGCAATGCAAACACTCTCCACATAATATTCGTGTTCAGAATATGATCGTAACAATCATTCTGAGCTAGAGGGATACCTAAGTCAATGTAGCTCCCTAGTGGAGGATTCGGAGGTGGATGCCCTATCTTATACACCCATCAAGGTGCTTGCTCTAACTTTGCAAGGTTATATTTGTTGCACATATCTTGCAAATGATGTCTTGCATTGCTTCTACTTTGTTGCAATGTAATTTGCTTAGTTTACACATCATCTGTGTGAATACGCCATGCCTATCCATTTTCAATACATATTCCATCTGTCAACATACCATATTTATCCATTCAAATGTTGTTCTTGTGTATCAGACGTTCAAAAGGAAGAGGGCGATTGCCGATCGAGAAGGAGCACGAACAAAGTATTTGGAAAAGTTAGCGACACCTGATAAATAAAATAGCCCATTAGGTGTAGTAGCAATATCACCAGACAAACAAAACATGGCCACAAATCTAGCAGACTCTAGCTCTACTACACTGGCCATCTGTGATGCCCCAACTCAGTAGACCCCAACTGCAGGAAAAAATATGTTGATGCCGGTTGACATAGCACGGGATCTACGACGCAAAACCCCCATTCCAGCAAAGATGATACCAAATCCAGTTGCCAAATCCAGTTTCGAACGTGAGAGAGCCCCAATTGCAGAAAATAGGACCCCTGTTCCACTTCTTCCTAGTTTAGAAGACGAAGCTTATATTTTTGTCAGGAACTTTGTGCACATCTTACCTTCATGGAAAGATTATACCATAGACAAAGAAAAATTCCAATATTCCTCCGCAACTTACGTGTAAGTAATGTAGTAATGTTATTCATGGAAATTAGTGCATATGTTTCTGCTGACAGAAGACACAAGATTTCATTCTTTTAAATAGGTGAGGACCAAAGTGGACAGTCAAGACGAGCAAGGCTTGGTAGCGCTTTTCAAGCACTTGTCGATTAAGTATCGTTCCTACTTCACGCAAGCGCACTTCAATGGCAAGACTCTAGACGAAATTTCTGTAAAGTCTATGGTGCTACATTTAGTAGATAGTGACTAAAATAATCTTGTTACACATTGGTCTTGTCTGCAGCACAAGGTACTGTCTATGATATTACATCACAATTTGAACTATATTTGTACATGTGCCTTACCGTCTCACTTGTACGAAAACTGTTTGCAAAAGAATATTCATTCTCAAGGGACCACGGAATCTAGCAACTATATTGCACACTGCATTGCTCTTGTGAGTACTTCTTGCCCTATATGACCATACTTACTTTCATAGCTGGTTGATTATGTTGCATCACTGCATATGTTAGCCTCCTTATCCTCCATTTGGTGGAGATTATAAGATCTGTATCGAATTTCACATAAATTTAGAATCAACCCAATGCCTTTGAAGAGGTTTAGCTCTGCAATCCTCTTGTAAGGACCAAACTTCTTCTATCAATGTACTTACATTAATAGCTACTTCCTCCATCCCATAATGTAAGAGTGTTTTGTACACTACACCAGTGTACAAAACACTCTTATATTATGGGAAGGAGGGATTGGTTCATTATGTATTATTACTCTGCATCTTATCTCCCTTGCCCACCATTTACTAAAGTCTAAAAAATATTAGAACTATATTTAATCTTACCAAAAAGTTGAATACACAAACAATACATGTGCAGAAGTGTAGCCCATTGCTCTTGTCGTTACATTTTGTCTTGTAACGCTTGCACTTACAGGGATAGTGTAGCGACCATGATCCCAATGGATAGAAGTATCTGTGCTTAAGTGACATCCCTGGATCGGTAATGCTGACAAACACAGTACTCGAGGAATTGTAGCAGAGTTCAATTACACACTTATTACATCGAGTCGTCAAAAGGAGTATGATTACACAAAAATAATAGGGCTAAAGGCCATCTAAACTAAATAACTGCGGAAGCTTCGAAGGTAAATGAGTCCATCAACTCCAACAGCATAGCTGAGTGCACGACAATGACCTATCGCACCTTATTCGTCGTCTGAGTAGTCTGCAACATGAGACGTTGCAGCCATGTAGGTCAGCACATTGAATATGCTGGCAGAGTTACACTGTAAAGCGATGAATGCAAGAACTATATCTACATGTAATATTTGGCTGGTGGAGGCTCTAAGTTTATGATTTTGCATAAAGCTAGTATTTTCCTACAATAAAGGAATACATTTTATTTAAACTACTCCCACGTTGTACCAATATTTGAAAAGGTTCCTCCAACTCAAATCCCAATTAAACAAGTATCATCATTAAACCCAATTCAATTAATTAAAGAGTGATGAGATCAACAATAATATCCAATTTCCAGATACTCAAGATGTCCATAACCGGGGACACGGCTAACCATGATTAGTTCATACAATCTACAAAGGTTGCGCACTTTTCCCCACAAGACTCGACCGCATCCATGATCGGAAGATCGAGACATAGTCTTTCTGAAACATTAACTCTCTACTCTGGGCGGACCGGTACACCTACTTTCCCCTACATCTGCTAGTCCACCTCTTCGAGAGCTCATACAACTTACTCAACTATGCCAGAGCCCATAATGGCTTGTGGCTGCACACGGAAGTTTCTAGGCTTGAAATATCATATGACCCCTTTGATCCTGGGCGGCGAACCGAGGAAAAATCACACGGGTACTCTGAGATTTCCGAAATGGACAAACACTGGATTCTCCAGGTGCCCCAACCAATCCACCCAGATGTGTATTAAAGTTGCCACCTTAATGTTATTCAAGATTAATAACTCTCATAACTTCCATGTGAATCACGATCCAATCCCCATCTACAAGCATGGCTAAGCAATAATTGAGCATAATGTATATTCCCGGGGTGATCGAAAGGTATTAGGTTCCTACCTCAAGTACTACAACCAAACCACATGTTCCTAATCCTACTCATGCAAATATTTGAGGGCAATACTAATGCATAGTAAAAACTGGGTATTGAAAAGTATGATCAAAGTGTAACTTGCCTTGCTGACGATCTACAAACTCTAGAGATTCGTAGTAACAACCTTCGCATTCCGGATAATCTAGCATAGACAAACAATAGCATACATAAGCAATCACTCGGACGAAACAAAGAGAAATCGAGAAAAGATCGAAATAAAATTCGAAACAAGCAAACGTATAAACTAAATAGAAACAAAACCTAATAGCATTATTTTCATCTGTATTAGATCTTAACAGTAGGTACACATGATTAGCTACGATTTGCAAAAAGAAACAACTCAAACGGAGTTACGAAACTCAAGAAACGAACGAAACAAGATCGTTTACTAATCTGTACTAAACTCAAATTTCGAATTGTGAAAGTCATGTTCAAGTTGGTTTACTGGAAAGAAGAGATCGTTACGAAGATTTAGGCGTTGGTTTCATCTAATTTTGACAAACGAGCAAAAAGTTACGCTAGTTTTAAGATCAGGGGCTAAATCGCGATAAAACTATTCATGAATAGGTCCCTGGCCGAGAGTAAAAGTAAAAGGAAAAATCTACGGAAGAATGTTCGTTAACAGACCTAAATAAACGAATTCATTCGTTAAAATGAAACGAACGGGTGAACGTTCATAATCTAATGGACTAACTAAAAAACCCGATCTAATAGCTAATAACCGAAACTAAAAAAACCATAATAAAAACCGGCGAACCGGCGGTTTTTACCGACTAAATGGAAAAGACCGGTGGCAGCGAGATCCGGCGAGGCGGCTCGGCTCCGGCGGTAGAACAAGGTGGCATTGGCGGCAGCAGCGGCGGCGGCGGGGGACGCGAGCGGCCGCGGCGCGGTTGACAATGAGAGGAGGCGAGGGGCGGCGGAGGCTTATAAGGGGGTCCCGAGGGGGATCTCCGACTTGGGAGAGGGGACAGCGAGGCGGGGTGGCCTTGAACTCCCGCGAGTGCGGCTTAGGCACGGCTCTGACACGGGGAAGGCGGCGGCGCTAGCGGGCTGGCTGGGCCTTCGGCCGAGTTCGGTCTGGAACGTTTTTCTATATATATAATTTCGCAGCGAAGGAAAAATCCTAATTAAATATAAAAAATTCTAAAAATCCCAGAAACAATTTTCACCGTCCAAACCTAATATTTAGGACAAGATGAACATTTTTGTGGACTAAAATGCAATTTTCAAAAATGCAAGTTTTCTGTAATTCAAATAAAATACAAACAAAAATAATAATTTGATTTTAAAATCTCTTCTCCAATATTTCTCTTAGGTTTTGAGGAAGTCATTTTATTCCCTCTCATTTATTTTTATTGTGGGAAATAATTGGTGAGAAATTATTAAAACCAAATTGATCCTCTTTTCAAATTTGAACTAAATTCAAATATGAAAATTTTGTGAAACCTCCCAACTCTCTCCTTTGGGTCCTTGAGTGGCTTAAGATTTCTAGGATCACAACCAGAATGCAAATAAAATATGATATGCATATGATGATCTATGTATAACATCCAAATTGAAAATTGGGATGTTACAAACCTACCCCGTAAGATGAATCTCGCCCTCGAGATTTGTGTTGGCCAGCAAAAAGGTTAGAGTGGTCCTTGCGAAGATCTTCTTCTCGCTCCCAGGTGGCTTCCTCTTCGATATGGTGGCTCCACTGAACTTTGCAAAACTTGATAACCTTGCTGCGAGTAACACAGCTAGAAAACTCGAGAATCTTGACTGACTTCTCTTCATAGGTTAGATCACTATCCAACTGAATTGCTTCCGGTGGCACTGTATCTCTCAAAGGAATGTCGGCCATCTCTGTGTGGAACTTCTTCAACTGGGAAACTTGAAACACATCATGAACTCCTGACAATCCTTCGGGCAATTCCAACTTATCCGCAACTTCTCCCATGTGTTCCAAAACTCTGTATGGTCCCACAAAACATGGTGCTAGCTTTCCTTTGACTCCAAAACATTTAAATCCATGAAGTGGGGACACATGAAGATATGCTCTGTCTCCGACTTTGTAGGCTATCTCCTTACGTTTAGTATCTGCATAACTCTTCTGCCTTGACTGGGCTACTTTGAGTTTGTCTCGAATCAACTTAACCTTCTCCTCAGACTCTCTGATTAAGTCTGGTTCGAACAACTGTCGATCTCCAACTTCATCCCACGATAACGGTGTCCTGCACCTCCTTCCATACAAAGCTTCGAAAGGGGCCATCTTCAAACTGGCTTGATAGCTGTTATTGTAGGAGAACTGTGCATAGGGCAAATTTTCATCCCAACTAGATCCATAATCTAGTGCACAAGCTCTCAACATGTCCTCCAGAATCTGATTGACTCTCTCGGTCTGTCAATCTGTCTATGGATGAAAGGCTATGCTCAACTCTAGCCTGGTACCCAAAGTTTCATGCAACTGATTCCAAAACTTAGAAGTAAATTGTGTTCCTCTATCTGATACAATGGTCCTCGGAACTCCATGCATACATACGATCCCCGTCATGTATATCTTTGCCAACTTAGCACTCGTATAAGTTGTCTTCACCAGGATGAAATGGGCTACTTTCGTCAAACGATCAACTACAACCCAGATAGAGTCATAGCCTGAACGAGTTATGGGTAATCCAGTGGTAAAATCCATGCCAAGTTTATCCCACTTCCATTCGGGTATCGACATGGCTGTAGCAATCCTGCTGGTTTCTGATGTTCTGCCTTTACTCTCTGACATACATCACATACTGCTACATACTCGGCAATATCCTTCTTCATTCCTGTCCACCAGAAACTTTCCGTCAAATCCAGATACAACTTGGTGTTGCCTGGTGATACGTCTCCAACGTATCTACTTTTCCAAACACTTTTGCCCTTGTTTTGGACTCTAACTTGCATGATTTGACTGAAACTAACCCGGACTGACGATGTTTTCAGAAGAACTGCCATGATGTTGTTTTATGTGTAGAAAAGAAAAGTTCTCGGAATGTCCTGAAAATCCATGGAGGCACTTTTTGGAAAATATAAAAATACTAGCAAAGAATCAAGACCAGGGAGCCCACACCTGTCTCATGAGGGTGGGGCGCGCCTCCCTGTAGGCGCCCCTGTCTCATGGGCCCCCTGGACCTCCACCGACCTCAACTCCAACTCCATATATTCATGTTCGGGGAGAAAAAAATCAAAGAGAAAGTTTCATTACGTTTTACGATACGGAGCCGCCTCCAAGCCCTAATCTGTCTCAGGAGGGCTGATCTGGAGTCCGTTCGGGGCTCTGAAGATGGGGATTCGTCGCCGTCATCATCATCAACCATCCTCCATCACCAATTTCATCATGCCCACCGCCGTGCGTGAGTAATTCCATTGTAGGCTTGCTGGACGGTGATGGGTTGAATGAGATTTACCATGTAATCAAGTTAGTTTTGTTAGGGTTTGATCCCTAGTATCCACTATGTTCTGAGATTGATGTTGCTATGACTTTGCTATGCTTAATGCTTGTCACTAGGGCCCGAGTGCCATGATTTCAGATCTGAACCTATTATGTTTTCATGAATATATGTGTGTTCTTGATCCTGTCTTGCAAGTCTATAGTCACCTATTATGTGTTATGATCTGACAACCCCGAAGTGACAATAATCGGGATACTTCTCGGTGATGACCGTAGTTTGAGGAGTTCATGTATTCACTATGTGCTAATGCTTTGTTCCGGCTCTCTATTAAAAGGAGGCCTTAATATCCCTTAGTTTCCACTAGGACCCTGCTGCCACGGGAGGGTAGGACAAAAGACATCATGCAAGTTCTTTTCCATAAGCACGTATGACTATTTACGAAATACATGCCTACATTACATTGATGAACTGGAGCTAGTTCTGTGTCAGCCTATGTTATAGTTATTACATGAGGAATCGCATCCGGCATAATTATCCATCACTGATCCATTGCCTACGAGCTTTTTACATATTGTTCTTCGCTTATTTACTTTTCCGTTGCTATTGTTACAATCACTACAAAACCCCAAAACATTACTTTTGCTACCGTTACCTTTATTATCATACCACTTTGCTACTAAATACTTTGCTGCAGATACTAAGTTATCCAGGTGTGGTTGAATTGACAACTCAACTGTTAATACTCAATTATATTCTTTGGCTCCCCTTGTGTCGAATCAATAAATTTGGGTTGAATACTTTACCCTCGAAAGTTGTTGCGATCCCCTACACTTCTGGGTTATCAAGACTAATTTCTGGCGCCGTTGCCAGGGAGCATAGCTCTATTTTCTGAGTCACTTGGGATTTATATCTGTTGATCACTATGAAGAACTTGAAAGACACGAAAACTATGATCTATCCCTCAACTATGAGGGGAGGTAAGGAACTGCCATCTAGCTCTGCACTAGATTCTCCTTCTGTTTTGAGTAAGCTTGCAACACCTAAACCTGCTATTGCTATGAATTCTGATATGTCGCATGTTATTGATGATGCCACATCTGCTATGCATGATACTTATGTTGAAACTACTTCTGTGCGTGATACTACTTTGCCATTAGGTGAATTTCTTGATGAACAACTTGCTAGAGTTAGGGGGAATGAAATTATTGAAGATGCTATTATTGATGATAGTGATGATGAAAATCTCCCAATGATTATGAATTGCCTGTTGTTCCCGAGGGTTATGTTATGAATGAAGAAGCTGCTAGAGCTATCTTTGCTTGCAATGATAGATATGATCTTAAGAAATTATTAGCTAAATGGAAGCAGCAGTCTCTTAATGCTAGAATGAACCCTGACCCTGCTTGTGCTACTTCACCTATCTGTGTTACTGATAAGGATTATGAATTCTCTGTTGATCCTGAGATTATTACTTTAGTTGAATCTGATCCTTTTTATGGCCTTGAATCTGAAACTGTTGTGGCACATCTTACCAAGTTGAATGATATAGCTACCATGTTTACTCATGATGATAAATCTTGCTATTTTTATATCCTTAAGATACTTCCGTTCTCACTAAAGGGTGATGCTAAGACTTGGTACAATTCTCTTGTTCCTGGTTGTGTGTGTAGTCCCCAGGATATGATTTATTACTTCTCTACTAAATATTTCCCTGCTCATAAGAAACAAGCTGCCTTGCAAGAAATATATAATTTTGTGCAAATCAAAGAAGAGAGTCTCCCACAAGCTTGGGGGAGGCTTCTCTGATTACTTAATGCTTTGCCCGATCATCCTCTTAAGAAAAATGAAATACTTGATATCTTTTATAATGGACTAACCGATGCTTCCAAGGACTACTTGGATAGTTGTGCTGGTTGTGTTTTCAGGGAAAGAATAGTCGACGAAGCTGAATTACTATTGAATAATATGTTGGCTAATGAAAATAATTGGACTCTTCCTGAGCCAATTCCTGAGGCAATTCCTGAACCAATTGAGCCAACTCCTGAGCCTATTCCTAAACCCACTCCGAAGAAGTGAGGTGTTTTATTTCTCAGTCCTAAAGATATGCAAGAAGCAAAGAAATCAATGAAAGAAAAAGGTATTAAAGCTGAAGATGTTAAGAATTTACCACCTATTGAAGAAATACATGGTCTTAATATACCGCCTGTTGAAGAACCACATTGTCTTGATAACCCGACACATGTAGTAAAGGTAAATTCTCTCTATAGATATGATAAAGTTGAAATCCCCTCTACTAAATTTCATAGCCCTTGCTTAGATGAATTTGATGACTTTATGGCTAGACAAGAAAGTTTTAATGCTTATGTTGGTAGAGAGTTAAAGAATAATGCTTTCGAGATAGGACGTGTGAGCGATAACATGGCTATAGTTAAAAGTGAACTCAAATTCATTAGCAAATATGCGTCTATGGTTGCTACTCAAGATGAGCAAGTACTTAAAGCTCAAAATGATTTGCTTGATGAATTAAACAATAAAATTACTTTGTTGTTAGAGTGGCTACTAGAACTGGTAGAATGACTCAGGAACCTTTGTATCCTGAAGGCCACCCTAAGAGAATCGAGCAAGATTCTCAGAGAAATAATTTAGAGGCACCTAGTTCTTCTAAAAAGAAGAAAAAGAAAAACGATAAGACTTTGCATGCTTCTAGTGAACCTACTGTAGACACACCTGAGAATCCCGATGATAATTCTATCTCTGATGCTGAAACACAATCAGGTGGTGAATATGAACCTAGTGATAATGTTAATAATAATTTTCATGTTGATGCTCAACCTAGCAAAAACAATGATGTAGAGATTGAACCTGCTGTTGATCTTGATAACCCACAATCAAAGAATCAACGTTATGATAAGAGAGATTTTGTTGCTAGGAAGCACTGTAGAGAAAGAGAACCTTGGGTTCAGAAACCCATGCCCTTTCCTCCTAAACCATCCAAGACAAAGGATGATGAGGATTTTGAGCGCTTTGCTGAAATGATTATACATGTTTTCTTACGTATGTGCTTAATAGATATGCTTAAAGTAAATCATTATGCTAAGTATATGAAGGATATCATCACAAACAAAAGAAAGATACCGGAAGCTGAAATTTCCACCATGCTTGCTAATTACACTTTTAAGGGTGGAATACCAAAGAAACTTGGAGATCCGGGGGTACCAACTATACCATGCTCCATTAAAAGAAATTATGTTAGAACTGCTTTATGTGATCTTGGAGCCGGTGTTAGTGTTATGCCTCTCTCTTTATATCGCAGACTTGAATTGAATAAGTTGACACCTACTGAAATATCTTTGCAAATGGCTGATAAATCAACTGCTATACCTGTCGGTATTTGTGAGGATGTGCCTGTTGTGGTTGCAAATGTCACTATCTTAACGGACTTTGTCATTCTTGATATTCCTGAGGACGATAGTATGTCTATTATCCTTGGTAGACCCTTTTTGAATACTGCAGGGGCTGTTATTGATTGCAACAAAGGCAATGTCACTTTTCATGTTAATGGTAATGAGCATACGGTACACTTTCCGAGGAAACAATCTCAAGTTCATAGCATGAATTCTATTGGAAAAATTCCAACTATCATTATTGGAGGTTTTGAATTTCCTCTCCCTATTGTCAAGAAAAAGTATGATATCCTTATTGTTGGGGATTTTCATATCCCCGTTGAGGTAACTTAGTGTTATTCGAAATTTCTCCGGTTCCGTGTTATTCAGAATGAGTTTTTTAACGAGACTTGATCAACCTTGTTAGTGGATTCATTTTGTTGATCACGAGATGGATGAAACTAGAAGGCACAAACTTCTGTACCCTCTTTTTACTTTCTGTTATTTAGAATAATTAAAGCAAAAATAGTATTATATGTCTGTTTTCTGAATTATCCGTGCATTAAAAAATATCCCGAAAATAAAAGTGCTTCAAGCCTTGCAAATTTAGTATTATTTTTTATGGAATATTTGAGGATTTTAGGCACTGAAATCACTGCAGGAGGGGCAAGCACCAGGCCACGAGAGTGGAGGGCACGCCCACCCCACATGGGCGCGCCCCCCTGTCTCGTGGCCCCCTGGTGGACCCCTCCACTTATGCCAGCACCCACACACTTCATCTTCTACCCAAAAATATCCCGATCCAGCTCAAGCACGAGTTCTAGCTCATTTTGCTGTGATTTTTGATCTCCTTGCTCAAAGCTCCATTCACAAAACTGCTTTGGGAGATTATTGCTTGGTATGTGACTCCTCCATTGGTCCAATTAGTTTTTGTTCTAGTGCTTTATTCATTGCAAATTTTTGCTGCATAGGTGACCATGTTCTTGAGCTTGCATGTTAAATTTATGAGGTCCCAAGCAATTCTAATGCATGATATAGGCTCTAGGCACTTGTCGGAGTAGTTTCTATCAATCTTGTTTAGTTTTATTCACTTTGATTTTGAAGTTACTAAAATTTCAGAAATTTTCAGAAAATGTTAAGGAAACTTTTGAGGGGCTCTTCTAGCCAAGGCTCTCAGGAAAAACAAGCTAAAGAGAAGGAAAAATCTAAGTATAATCTTCCTCGCTTAGCGGAAGTGCGGTCGTGTGAATGGCCATGCGATGATTTCTTGAAAGAAGCTGGAATTCATGAAGATTTTTATTCTTTGATAATAGTTTTAGTATCGGTGCCGTCATTGGTAAACGGCTAGGCCTAAATTGTACAAAAGGCCCCATATTTGGAGGTATCTATGCTTCACGTCTTGCTAAACATTTTCAGATACCTATTAGGCACCATGAGAAAGAGGAGACAAAATTGCCTCCTCACATTTTAGATTACAAGAGCATGGTAGACCACAAGTTTATCGTTGACAACGAAGAAAGGATGCTCTTGTATAACCTTAGATTTAATAATAAACACAATGAGACTATTATTTTGCCTGCGCCTCTGTTGTTTGATTTGACTGCAGATAATTTTCTTGTTACACCTGAAATGGTGTACACTCATCGAGCCCAAGCTTTCACTCTAGAACCTGAACCTGAGCCGGAACCTGAACTGGGCCCTTATCGTGCATCATCTTTCCATTGGGATCCGGAGATGACCAACCAGTGGTATCCTGATTACACCTCCCAGTACACTGGGGAGAGTAGCAGCGGTCCTTCGTATTAGACCAACTTAGGCCAAAAGCCTAAGCTTGGGGGAGTACGTATATCTCACCAACTTTACATTCATCTTCACACACTAGTCGTCGGTGCTCATAATCTTTCATTGTATTATCCATGTTAGTTTAAGTTTCTTTTTCGCTTTCTTCTTGTGTGTTTGATAAACCTTAAGAAAAACCAAAAAAATAGTTAACTTAATTTCTTTGCCTGTAGTAGAAATTAAAATGAAAACCCAAAAAGATTTCTTGTTCTTCTGTTTACCTGTTGGGAGCTTTCCCGTGTAAATAGTTTTATTTTCTTTTCTTTCCTTTGGGGGTCGAGAAGACCATATTGAAAATGCTTAGTGGCTCTCATATGCATGATTGTTTATTTAACTTAGAGCCCATATTACATTGTCTTCTCTTTTGAGTTGAATGCTTGCAGATTCCAACTTAGTCCAATGCACGTGCAGTCTTATTATTATACACATCGTTCGGTCGTGCAAGTGAAAATCAATAATGACTATATATGATGGACCTATTGAGATGAGAAAAGCTGGTATGAACTCGACCTCTCTTGTTTTTGTAAATATGATGGGTTCATCATTTCTGATTCAGCTTATTATGAGGTAAACATATTTGCAATGACATTTAGAGATTATAGTTGCTTGTGCCATGCTTGATTAGCTATGAGTTATAATGGTTTACCTTGCGTGCCAGCATGATATTAGAATGATTATGATGTGGTATGATGGGATGGTATCCTCCTTTGAATAAATTTAGTGACTCGACTTTTCACATGTTCACGCATGTAGTTGAAACAAATCAACATAGCCTTCATGATATTTATGTTCATGGTAGATTATAGCCTACTCATGCTTGTACTCGGTGTAAATTAATTTTAATGCATGTTTATGACTATTGTCGCTCTCTTAGTTGGTCGCTTCCCAGTCTTTTGCCAGCCTTCACTTGTACTAAGCAGGAATACTGCTCGTGCATCCAAACTCCTTAAACCCCAACGTTGTTCCATATGAGTCCGCTATACCTTCCTATATGCGGTATTTACCTGCCGTTCCAAGTAAATTTGTATGTGCCAAACTCCAACCCTTCAAATGAAATTCTGTTTTGTATGCTTGAGCAGTTCATGTTTCAACTAGGGCTGCCTATATCTTCTATGCTAGGTGGGTTATTCTCAAGAGGAGTGGACTCCGCTCCTCATTCACGAGAAAGGGCCGGTAACCGGGATGCCCGGTCCCATGATCCAAGAAGATCAAAGCAAATCAAAATAATTAAACAAAGCTCCCCCAGGGCTGTTGTTAGTTGGAGGCACTCGTTGGTTCGAGCAAGCCATGGATTGATGCTTGTTGGTGGTTGGGGGAGTATAAACCTTTACCATTCTGTTTGGGAACTGCCTACAATGCATGTAGTATGGAAGATACAACCATCTCATAGTCGTTGCGTTGACAGCAAAAGTATGCCGCTCAAAATATTATCCAATCTCTATTTTAAAATCGAGCTCTGGCACCTCTACAAATCCCTCCTTCCCTCTGCGAAGGGCCTATCTATTTACTTTTATGTTGAGTCATCACCCTTCTTATTAAAAAGCACCCGATGGAGAGCACACTGTCATTTGCATTCATTACTATTGATTTATATTGGGTATGACTTGACTGGATCTCTTTTACCATGAATTACAATGTTTAGTCAGTCCTTGATCTTTAAAGGTGCTCTGCATTTATGTTTTGCGGTCTCAGAAAGGGCTAGCGAGATACCATTTTGTTATATCATGTTATGACTGTTTTGAGAAAGTGTTGTCATCCGAGTTTATTATTATGGCTTGCTAGCTGATTGTGCTATTGATATGAGTAATTGTGAGACCTAAGTGCTATTGTGAGTATGGTTAGTTCATAATATTTGCTGAAACCTGAATGATGGCTTTGCATGTTTACAACAACAAGAGCAAACAGAGTTTGTAAATTTTTTTCTTTATCACTTTCAGTTTATCAACTGAATTGCTTGAGGACAAGCAAAGGTTTAAGCATGGGGGAGTTGATACGTCTCCAACGTATCTACTTTTCCAAACACATTTGCCCTTGTTTTGGAGTCTAACTTGCATGATTTGAATGAAACTAACCCGGACTGACGCTGTTTTCAGCAGAACAGCCATGATGTTGTTTTCTGTGTAGAAAAGAAAAGTTCTGGGAATGTCCTAAAAATCCGCGAAGGCACTTTTTGGAAAATATGAAAAATACTGGCGAAAGAATCAAGACCAGGGGCCCACACCCTGTCCACGAGGGTGGGGGGCGCGCCCCCTCCCCCTGGGCACGCCCCCTTGTCTCGTGGGCCCCTGGACCTCCACCGACCTCAACTCCAACTCCATATATTCATGTTCGGGGAGAAAAAGTTTAGAGAGAAAGTTCATTGCGTTTTACGATACAGAGCCATCGCCAAGCCCTAATCTCTCTCAGGAAGGATGACCTGGAGTCCGTTTTGGGCTCCGGAGAGGGGGATTCGTCGCCGTCGTCATCATCAACCATCCTCCATCACCAATTTCATGATGCTCACCACCGTGCGTGAGTAATTCCATCGTAGGCTTGCTGGACGGTGATGGGTTGGATGAGATTTACCATGAAATCAAGTTATTTTTGTTAGGGTTTGATCCCTAGTATCCACTATGTTGCAAGTCTATAGTTGCTATGACTTTGCTATGCTTAATGCTTGTCACTAGGGCCCGAGTGCCATGATTTCAGATCTGAACCTATTATGTTTTCATGAATATATGTGTGTTCTTGATCCTATCTTGCAAGTCTATAGTCACCTATTATGTGTTATGATCCGACAACATCGAAGTGACAATAATCGGGATACTTCTCAGTGATGACCGTAGTTTGAGGAGTTCATGTATTCACTATGTGCTAATGCTTTGTTCCGGCTTTCTATTAAAAGGAGGCCCTAATATCCCTCAGTTTCCACTAGGGCCCCGCTGCCATGGGAGGGTAGGACAAAAGATATCATGCAAGTTCTTTTCCATAAGCACGTATGACTATTTACGAAATACATGCCTACATTACATTGATGAACTGGAGCTAGTTCTGTGTCACCCTATGTTATAGCTATTACATGAGGAATCGCATCCGGCATAATTATCCATCACTGATCCATTGCCTACGAGGTTTTCACATATTGTTCTTCACTTATTTACTTTTCCGTTGCTATTGTTACAATCACTACAAAACCCAAAAACATTACTTTTGCTACCGTTACCTTTATTATCATACCACTTTGCTACTAAATAATTTGCTGCAGATACTAAGTTATCCAGGTATGGTTGAATTGACGACTCAACTGCTAATACTCAATAATATTCTTTGGCTCCCCTTGTGTCGAATCAATAAATTTGGGGTTAATACTTTACCCTCGAAAGCTGTTGCAATCCCCTACGCTTGTGGGTTATCACCTGGGTGAACCGAGTAAGGTGAATCATGAGCCTCCTGAAGAATTAACTTCCTGATCTCAGGGTCATTAGGCACATATATACGATCCTCAAACCATAAAGTGTCGTGCTCATCCTCACGAAATCCTTTAGGCTTTCCTTTACTCATCCTTTCTTTTATCTCGGCAATTTCCTTGTCCGTCTTCTGGGCTTCTCTGATCTTACCCAACAAAGTAGACTGAATTTCCAATGCTGCAACATAACCTCTCGGAACTATCTCCAAGCATAGCTCTCGAAGGTCATCTGCTAACTCCTTAGGAAATCCTCCGGTTATGAGCGTGTTAACATAACTCTTGCGGCTCAACGCATCTGCTATGACATTGGCCTTTCCTGAATGATAATGCAATCTCATGTCATAGTCCTTTATGAGCTCCAACCATCTCCTTTTCCTGAGGTTCAACTCCTTCTGCGTGAAGATGTATTCCAAACTCTTGTGATCCGTGTAAACATCACAATGGTTTCCGATGAGAAAGTATCTCCATGTCTTGAGCGCATGCACTACAGCTGCTAATTCCAAATCATGCGTAGCATAATTCAACTCATGAGGTCGAAGCTGTCGTGAGGCATATGAAACAACTCTTCCCTCCTGCATAAGCACACCACCAAGTCCTCGACATGAAGTGTCGCAATACACTTGGCAATCCTTGCATTGGTCTGGGAGAACCAGTACTGGGGCTGTAACCAAACGCTTCTTCAATTCCTGAAAACTGGCCTCACAATCCTCGGTCCATTTAAACTTCGTGTCCTTCTTCAATAACTCCGTCATGGGCTTTGCAATCTTGGAAAAATTCTCAATAAATCTCCGGTAATAACTTGCGAGTCCAAGAAAACTTCTGATCTCTCCCACTGAGGTGGATACCAATTATTTAGTGACAGAAGAAACCTTGGTAGGGTCTACTGCTATTCCTTCTCCGGATATAACATGTCCGAGAAATCCAACTTCCTTCAACCAAAACTCACATTTGCCGAACTTAGCATACAACTGATGTTCCCTGAGCTTTTCGAGAACCAAACGCAAATGTTCCTTATGCTCCTCTTCATTCTTCAAGTAGACCAAAATGTCATCAATGAACACCACGATGAACTTATCCAAAAACTCAATGGACACCTTGTTCATCATACTCATGAAATAGGCAGGGGCATTAGTAAAACCAAATGACATAACTGTATACTCATGTAGCCCATACCTTGTAGTAAAAGTTGTCTTAGGTATATCTTGCTCTCGGATCTTCAACTGGTGATAACCTGATCGAAGATCGATCTTGGAGAAAACTTTAGCTCCTTGCAACTGGTCAAACAAATCATTGATCAATGGTAGAGGGTATTTGTTCTTGATCGTCACCTCATTCAGCGCACGATAATCAACAACCATCCTCAAAGATCCATCCTTCTTCTCCACTAGGAGCACTGGGGCTCCCCAAGGTGATGAGCTTGTTTGAATATAACCTTTCTCCAGATCCTTTGTGGGCATCCGATACGGTCTCTTTGATATTGGTCCGATGCCGGGCAATAACTCAATCAAAAATTCAATGTCTCGATCTGGTGGCATGCCTGGTAACTCTTCCGGAAATACATCGGGATAATCCTTCACCAATGGTACTTCCTCCTGAACAACTCCTGATAAGGAATTCACCTGAGCCCTCCTCGGCGCATGCGTAGATACATACTTGATCCTCTTTCCTTTTGGGGTGGTGAGAAGAATTGATTTAGTGGCACAATTGATGTTTCCCACAAACTTGGATAGCCAATCCATGCTTAGTATCACATCCAATCCTTGTGACTCCAGGATGATCAGGTCGGTGGGGAAAACATGTCTACCTATGGTTACTGGCAACTAATAGCATCCCCTACTAGCCATATACTCCGCTCCTGGGAACTTACTAACATAGGTGACTTAAGGGCTACTGTTGGCAACTTATACTAATCCACCAATCCCCTTGATATGAATGAATGAGATGCACCAGTATCAAAAAGAACAAGTGATGTAAATGCATTAATCAAAAACTTACCGACAACTGCGTCGGGTTGATCCTCAATATACTCCACACCGACGTCGTTCACCTGACCTTTTGTCGGGGGTTGGGTGCGACATATGTCAAAGGATGGCTTATCATGGTGGGAGCGAGTAGAACGTCGCTGGTGCCTGGAAGCGGGATAAGGCATAGACACGTATGCCGACGAACTTACCCAGGTTGGGGCTCTTCGTGGAGATAATACCCCTACTCCTGCTCTGCGGGGTCTCCGCATGATCACTAAGGCACTAGTGATACAAGGTGCTCCTTGAGCTGTGTTTAGAGGTAGGAGAAGGCCAGGCTAGCTCTTCCCTACCCTAGATAACTGGCTAGTTCTATCAGAGTTGGAACCCTTTGCACGGGTGGCCTGGGGGGCTTATATAGGCCTGCCCCCCAGGGGTACAATGGTAATCGGGCCGACTGCTGGGGCCCGTCTGTCAGCGTCTCCAGCCTCCGGCTTCTCCGCCGACTACTGGGGCCCGCCGTCTAGTGGGCCCTGCCGGCTGGTTGGTGGCTGTTTACTATAGCCGTGCTGTCTATGACGAGGGCTTGGTCATCTTATCGTGGCTACAGTCCCGCCGGCTGGCGGGAGGTTACTGTAGCCACACCTGGTCTCATCAAGTTAATGGCGCTCTTGCGTCGGGGCATGGGACGGCCGCCTGCTGGAGGCCGGCCCATCCCAAGTCCGAGTGATTGGGCGTCTGCTGTCTTCGACGGTGTCACTGCCCTGTAGGGCCTGCGGCTGGCAGGCCGTACCGACAGGTCGTCATGGGGAACAGGGTTCCGCCTGCTTGGAGTGACATCAGGGGAGACATGGCATAGTGCTCCGCCGTGTGGAGATCTCCGCCCGTATGGTGCACTGTAGCCATACCTGACCCGTACGTCGGGGGCGACGTACTTCACTGTTGCCATGCTCTAGCTTGTACTCTCGATGGGGGCTCGGCTGCACCGAGGCCGTGAGGTGGCCGCCTACCTGATGCCGCCCTCCCTGGAGGCCGGCCGGATGGGGCCGGCCACTCGTAGTGCCGTAGGCTTGGGTTGGACGCCCTCTGGTAGCCGGCCGTTGAGCCAGCCGGCCCCCAGAGGGCGGAGCTTCAGCTTGGGGTCCAGCTAGGCGAGGCTGGCCCAAAGTCTTGGTAAATTCAGGGACTCGGGTGAGCCTACAGTTGGCCCATTACTCCGACAGTAGTCCCCGAAGCCGGTGAGGCGTTGTGGTCGAGGGGCCGCAAAGTCTCAGCGGCTTCCCCCCTCACCGGGCTCCGGGAGAACGTCGATCCGTCTTGTGGCTAGCCGACTGCTGAGGACGGCCTCGCCCAGGCGGAGCTATGTGGTCGATTTTGAACTTCGAGGCGGGAAACAGGTGGCGTGCCTACTAAGCTTCCCAGGCCGCCGCCCGCCATAGATGCGCCATGCGGCGCATGCCAGCCCGGCCAGCCTACCGCCCCACGCCCCTGATGGGACGTGACCATGGGCCGGGCCCACCACTAACGTGCCTCGGCAACCGGGCGGATCCGCTGTGCCGTGCGGCGCAGTTAATCCCATGACCCACGGCCCGCCCCCTCGGCTTCATAGCCCGAGGGCTATAAGTAGGGGGATGGGAGTGCTGCGGCAAAGCTTGCGCGCCCCCTCCCACTCTTCTTCTTCCTCTGCTCTCTCCTCCACTGCCGTTGTTGCTGCTCAGTGCCGCCGTGGGGCTGCCGCCGCCATTCGTCGCCGACGCACTTCTCCTCCTCACGCCGCCAGCCGGAAGCCATGGTGCGCGAGAAGGGCGGCGACTGGGATGGGTCGACAGTGATCGAGGACCACATCTCCTTCCTCTACGACACGCGCCGGATGCCCAACACAGCCTTCGTCAAGGTGCGGGTGCCGCCGGAGGAGGAGATCTCGCCGGCGCTGTGGGGAGACGAGCTGGTCGTCTTCCGCTCGCACTTCCTCCGCGGCTTCGGCCTTCCGGTGAGCGGCTTCTTTCGCTCTTTCCTCAACTTCTACAATCTTCAGCCTCATCAGCTCACGCCCAACGCCGTGACTCTACTCTCCGCCTTCGTCACGGTGTGCGAGGGCTATATTGGCGTCCTCCCCACACTCGAGCTGTGGGGAGCGTTCTTCTATGGGAAGCTCGGCACCTTCGCCAGGGAGACGGCGGCCGAGTGCGGCGGCTTTGTCGCCATGCGCCGACCGGCAAAGCGGAACGCCTTCCCCGTCATCAAGCTGGCGCAGTCCGTGAAGATGTGGCAGCAGTCCTACTTCTACGTCGAGAACGTAGATCCGGCTGCCGACTTTCTCAACCTGCCGCCTTATGAGGCCGCCCCCCTACCGGAACTCGGCCCACCTAGGGTTACAAACCGAAGCCGGTGTCGGCGGACGCGGCAGTCGCCATCGGCCTACTCCGAGTGCTCCAGGAGTCGGAGGGCCTCGTGGCCTCCGACCTCCTTGTTTCCTTTGTTGAGCGTCGGATCCTCCCACTCCAGAGCCGCCCTCATCCGATCTTCCGGATGGGCGGGCACCGCGACCCATGCCGTCTGTGCACAAAAGGGATCCCGCCTGCCGAAGTTGCGCGGATGGTGAATGAGATCTCCGATCTCAAGGTGTCAGAGGAAGACTGGCCGTACGGGAAGCGGCCGTACTCTCGCCACAATCCGCCGCCTGCCGTAAGTTTCTTCATCTTGTCTTTCTGATATGTTTTCATCTGCCTTGTTTTTTTGTGATGCAACTCCTTTTTGGTCGCAGATTTATATGTCCGCCGCGACGGCCGCCCTCCTGGGGCCGGGCGATGACCTCTAGCCGGACAGGGGGGTGAGCGACCTGGACGACCCCGACTTGGGGGCGGCCGCCCTGGCGGATGACGCAACAGGCGGCGGTGGCAGAGTAGACGGCGGCGGCGGCGGAGCAGGCGGCTCCGAGGTAGGCGGCGGCGTGGGGACTTGGCCCGACGGCGACGACGACGACGATGAACCGCGCCCCACCCGGAGCTCTGCCAATACCGACGCCGGCCCCTCTTCTAGGCCACCCGCCCGTGGCAGCAAGAGCAAGCGGAAGCAGGGCGCTGCCCTGTTTGGCAGCGCCCTGAAGAAGCCCAAGAACCGGGCTGCGGCGACCAGGCGGAAAGAAGCCGCGACCAAGGTGGCCAAGTATCAGAGGCAGCCGAAGGTTCCCGTCATGGTGTCGGCGTAAGTATATTTTCCTTGTTTCCTGTCTTCTTGTCAATCTGGCGTGAGAGCCTTCTGACGTGTCTTCTTATTTTAGGGCCCCGCTAATCCTCGAGAAGTCGAGCGCCGCCTTGTTCCTCAGGTCGGCAGCGACCAGCTCGACTAGCCGGTGAATAGACCTGGCCACCGATCTCCGGGAGGCGAAAGAGCGGAACGTGCGAGAGGCGCGTGAGGAAGAGGCCGACCGTCTGGCCAAGGAGCAGGCGGACAAGGCCGCCGCGTCTGTTGAGAGAGCGCTGGCGCAGGTGGAAGCCCAAGCCGCGGAGAGGGAGCGGCTCGCGGAGGCCACACGTCGCCAAGAGCTGCTGCTCGTGGCGCCCCTGAACACCGTGCCACCTCCTCCTGAGTTCGTGGCAATGGCCGGAGGAGCCGGCGACGATCACCCGATCCGGGAGCGGGAGGGCGGCGACGTGGCTATGCTGGATGTCTTTGTGCCACCGCCACCGCCCCCAGCCAGCGGGACGCAGGACGAGCAGTTGGCTGTACCGCCGGTGCCACCGGTCGAAGACACGGTGGTGACGGACCTGATTCCTGCGGTTTGCACACCCACACGCCGCCGTCTTGAGAAGGCGGCCTCAGCACCGCGGCCGCAGGAGGTCGGCGCCACGAGCTTGACGGTCCCCGACACCGAGGCGACCAGCGCCGCACCCGTAGGTTGGATACACGGGGTGGGACGGGCGCCCTAAACCAGGCATCCCTTGACGTCCAGGCCTAGCTCCGAGCAGAAGCCGTGGCCCTCAAGCGCTGCAACGAGGCCTTTTTGGAGTCGGGAACCGCCATCCGAGTAAGTTATCTTCGGCTTTCTTCTTTGGATGATCTTCTTGCTTCTCTCGTGGGGGCGCGCAAGCGCACCCACTGGGTGTAGTCCCCAAGTTCCAGGTCGGCTACTGAGCAGGCGGGCCGGAACTTTATCTTGCAAACGTCGACTGCTGACTTCGTCTGGCATTCCCCTTGCAGGACTACCACAATCCCCACGCGACTGCCTACAACTCTAGGGTCTAGGAGCTGGAGACGCAGATCGCCCATCTGACCGAGAGCCGGAGTAAACTCTATCTTTCTTTCTTCAAGGGCGTACAAGCACGTGGGCTGTAGTGCCGAGGTTGAGACCGATCACGAGCAGTCGGGTCGAATCTCCTCAGTATTTATTTTTTCATTAACTACTTCTTCTCTGTGGGGGCGCGAATGTCACGCACAAGATGCGACCCTATCCTAAAGGAACTCGAAGGTCCCACCAAGGATAGAAGCGCATCTTGAAGACGCTTTTGCAAGGTGGATATCATTACATCAACATTACATAATAGATGGGGATACATACATAAGGCATACAATGCCACACGAATATAACATCACAACATGCAAGAACAACATCCGACTACGGATGAATCATAAACAGAATCTCAAACAATATCCACCCTGCTAGCCCAGGCTGCCGACCCGGAACCTATCTCCTGATCGAAGAAGAAGCAGAAGAAGAACTCAAGCAAGCAAGCATCGCTCTCATGTCATGATCATCATATAACCTGTACCTGCAACTGTTGTTGTAGTAATCTGTGAGCCACGAGGACTCAGGAATCCCATTACCATGGGTATCAAGACTAGCAAAGCTTAATGGGTAAGGAAGGGGTAAAGTGGTGAGGTTGCAGCTGCGACTAAGCATGATATGGTGGCTAACCAACGCAAATAAGAGCGAGAAGAGAACAAGCGGAACGGTAGTCCTGGACTAGGGGGTGTCCGGACAGCCGGACTATAATTATCCGCCGGACTCCAAGACTACGAAGATACAAGATTGAAGACTCCGTCCCGTGTCCGGATGGGACTTTCCATGGCGTGGAAGGCAAGCTTGGCAATACGGATATGTAGATCTCCTACCATTGTAACCGAATCTGTGTAACCCTAGCCTCCTCCGGTGTCTATATAAACCGGAGGGCTTTAGTCCGTAGGACGACATACATTACAACAATCATACCATAGGCTAGCTTCTAGGGTTTAGCCTCCTTGATCTCGTGGTAGATCCACTCTTGTACTACCCATATCATCAATATTAATCAAGAAGGACGAGGGTTTTACCTCCATCAAGAGGGCCCAACTCAGGTAAAAACATCGTGTCCCTCGCCTCTTGTTACCATCCGCCTAGACGCACGCCGGGGACCCCTACCCGTGATCCGCCGGTTTTGACACCGACATTGGTGCTTTCATTGCGAGTTCCTCCGTCGCCACCGATAGGCTTGATGGCATCTTCAACCAACAACGCTGTCCAGTGGTGAGACATTTCTTCCCGCACAGATCTTCAGATTCGGGCGGCCGCATCAAGGGCCAATTCACTTGGCCATCCGAGCAGATCGAAGCTACGCCCGCCGTCGTCGATTCGAAGCTTAAACTTCACGGCCGATGTCCGCGGAGACTTGATCTTCGACGGGCTCGAGCCACGCAAGCCGCCGCCGACCGCGTGGCGATGGGCATCACTTAGCTCTACCACGAGCAAAGGCCTTGGTGGCGACACGGATCCGCTTCGGCCAGCCCGGAGCCGATCGCCCAGATCGAGGGCCGGTGGATAGACGCCGCCCTGGAGGCTTCAACATCCACGACGATGGAGCCGAACACTAATCTTGTCCCCTGTGAAACTCGTGATTCCGAGGCGCCGGACTCCTCGCCGGACTCCGAACCTCCCGCGCCCCTGCCAAACGATCTGGATTGGGTGCCGGTTATGGAATTCACCGCCGCGGACATCTTCCAATACTCGCCTTTTGGCGATATCTTGAATTCACTAAAGCATCTCTCGCTATCGGAGAGTCCCGGCGGACTATGGCCAGATGGTTGGGGTACGACGACAAAGAAATTGAGAGCCCACCCACCACCCACTTTGTAGCCACTATCAACGATCTAACCGACATGCTAGACTACGACTCAAGACATCGACGCTATGGACGACGATGCCGAGATTTAACAGAACCAGCGCCAGGCAATCGAAGACCACCTCGTCATACGACATATACATGGTGGACACCCCAAAAGACGGGACGGCGAAGAAACAATGATGCAGACTCTTTAAAGAAGCAGCCCAAACGCCAAGCGTCGTGGCGCCGCTCTAAATCTCGCCACAAAGAAGAATGGAGATTCCGCACAGAGATAATAATACTCCTGAGAGTGTCAAGACAATCCCCACCAAAGAAGACTCGGCGCAGAGGATGTAGAAGCAAGCCCTCATGAGAGGGCGGCATTTAAGAGGTTGAGGATCATAACTATATGCCTCCCTCCAAGACGAAGCAAGCCTCAACGATGATGAATTCGCTGCACCGAGGATCCCGTCGAACAAGAGCGCTTCAAGCGCAGGCTTATCGCCACAAAGAAACAGCCTAAAGAAAAGCAGCAACAACTTCAAGCTGATCAGACCTGCTGGCCGATCGATGGACCGAGGTCCTCGCGTCAAGAGTATAAACTCGAGCCCCTCCAAAAGTTACCTAAGACGCAAGCTGCTCCCCGATTAGAGGAGGAAGCATACATACCTCCATCACCAGCGCAGACGATATGGTGACCGACCACCCCATGGTCGTGGACGGAGAGGCATCCAGCCCCCAGCCAAGACCATACCCGGCATCGCTCCAAAAGTACGGGCCAAGAGGGAACGCTACCGGACTTGCAAGACATATTGGAGGACAAAGCAAGGCAATCCAGATCCATCTATGGATCACGTGGGCGCCCTACGACCCACGACGAATACCGTCGCGCCGAATACAATAACCCTGGCCGGGCCGAAAACAGCAGACAACGCTCTCTCGAGCTGCGTCGCGATATTGCTCAATATAGAGGCGCCGCACACCCGCTATGCTTCACTGACGAAGTAATGGATCATCAGATCCCCGAAGGGTTTAAACCCGTAAACATCGAATCTTACGATGGCACAACAGACCCCGCGGTTTGGATCGAAGACTATCTTCTCCACATCCATATGGCCCGGCGCGACGATCTCCACGCCATCAAGTACCTCCCACAAGCTTAAAGGACCAGCTCGGCATTGGCTTAACAGCTTGCCCGCAGAGTCAATTGGGTGTTGGGAAGACCTGGAGGCCGCATTCCTTGATAACTTCCAAGGCACATATGTGCGACCACCAGACGCCGATGACCTAAGCCACATCATTCAGCAGCAGACGAATCGCCGGACAATTACGACACGGTTCTTGACGAAGAAAAATCAAATCGCCGATTGTCCGGATGCAGAGGCCCTTGCAGCCTTCAAACATAACATCCGGGACGAATGGCTAGCCGTGCACACAGCAAGAAAAGCCAAATCCATGGCAGCCCTCACATCTTTAATGACCCGCTTTTGCTGGAGAGAGACAGCTGGCTAGCCCGCAGCAACAATCTCCGCAAAAATTCTGGCAGTCCGGATACTAAGGACAACAACGGCAGGTCACGTCGAAACAAAAACAAGCGCCACATTAATGGCGACGATAAGGAGGATACGGCAGTCAACGCCGGATTCCGAGGCTCTAAACCCGGTCAGCGGAAGAAGCCATTCAAAGGAACCACTCCGGGTCCGTCCAATCTGGACCGAATACTCGACCGCTTATGACAGATACATGGCACCTCTGAAAAGCCAGCTAACCACACTAATAGAGACTGCTGGGTGATCAAGCAGGCCGGCAAATTAATTGCCGAAAACAATGACAAGGGGCTAAACAATGACGACGAGGAAGAGACCCGACCGCCCGAACAACAGAGGATGAAGGTTTCCCCACAAGTGCGGACGGTGGATATGATATATGCGACCCACATACCCAAGAGGGAGAGGAAACGCGCACTAAGGGGCGTCTATGCGATGGAGCCATCGCCCCAAAGTTCAACCCATGGTCCTCTGTCCGATCACTTTCGATCGAAGAGACCATCCGACCAGCATCGCCATGGCGGATTCGCTGCATTGGTTTTAGACCCAATCGCCGATGGGTTCCACCTCACGAGTCCCGATGGATTTGCGGCAGCAACTGAACTCGCTTTTATCAGATACAAGTCGCAAAATGGGCATAGACCCATCAAGGATTAAACCTACAAAGACAACCTTTAAAGGTGTCATACCAGAGTTGAAGCCAATCTATGCAGGCTCGACCTGCGAAGTGGTCTTGGATCCCGGATAATTTCGAGAGCGAAGAGTTAATCTTGACATAGTCCCGTTCGCGGCGGCTATCACGCTCGCTTTCGGACGAACGCGCTTGCAAAATTCAACGTGGTGCCGCATTATGCATACCTAAAGCTCAAGATGCCAGCCCCTCGTGGAGTCATCACGGTCAATGGGAATACGGAACGCCCCTCCGATCGGAGGAACATACAATGCTCGCGGCGAAGTCTGAGCAGCCTTCTAAGGCAATTCTCGAGTCCGGCCGTTAAAAGGCGGATCTGACAAAGCGCGCCGAGCAATGCCAACCAAGACCACTGGCGCGATTAGAGCACGCGTAGAGTAATGCGGCCCCAACCTCGCCAGCGCATGATTGCAAGAATAACACTCCGCGTACATCATTACGCTTTGGAGATACCATGGGCACAGGGCAGGGGGCACGATCGCAACGGACCCACAGTGCGGTTCGACCACACCGGGGGCTCGCAAGTGTGCCCCCTTTTTTTATTTTTCTTCTTTTATGTACACAGGACTCTGTTAACCAGAAGCCCTGTCCGCAGGTGGTCTCAATTACGAGCATCAAATTCGATTATATACACCAAGTCCGCAGCTCATCCCTGGAGGGGGACATGTTTACCTAGTCCAAATCCCTTGCTTACCGCACTATTTGTATCAGTCCGCTCCACTAGTAGACTTTCTTTCATAAATAATGCAGCACCTTTTTCATCGCAATTGCATTACCTTCTATATATATGCTCATTATATGACATCTTGCACCCGTCTATTTTGGTACGGCCTAATACACCGGGGGCTTATGTTCCCCACTCTATGGTGTGATAAGTCCGAACACTTTCACAAGTGCGGCACCCCAAACTTATAGCATTATATGAATCGGCTCCGAATCATGTCTTGGGTCAATAGTTGGGTTTGCCCGGCTCCCACGTTTTGGTGCCTTACGCCCATTCCATCGGCTAAGGTGGCACCGGGAGAACCATCGCGATTGCGCCCGGTTGAGCCGGGCGGCGCCTCGGAGAAAGCTAAAACCGACCGGCATGATAAGGTGAGAGACTGGTCGCTGTTCGAGAGGTTTTTCGGTCCTTAAAGACTCACGCCGCTTGAAGCGAAGTTCGGACAATGTCCGATGAAGGCGTGATAGCGCCCGGATTCGGTCTTCGAATACCGGGGCTTCACCAAATTTAAAATTATAGAATTCTATGGCTAAGTGAGAGTGTTCAAGCATTATAAGTCTGGTTGCCTTGTTCGTTGTGTTGAGTGCCTCCCTTGATGGACCCAACAATGGGAACAAGAGTGCTCAAGTTTATCCCGAACACCCCAAAGACTGTGGCTTGGGGGCTGAAGCCAACGACTTGCCATCTCTCAGATTTTATAAACGGCCGCACAGAAGGTAATATTTTAAATTAAACAAGTGTTGCTTAACGCGCACACGAACAAAGTTTCAGCATGCAGGATAATACATAGCAAATTCATTCAAAGATTACATTTCGGGGGCACTCATCCGCAATATTGCCGGCTCCCTTCAGGATAGTTTTATAATACATCTCGGGCGTGCGATACTCCTTGCCCGGTGGCGGTGGGTCCGTGAGAAGCTTCTCCGCATCCAACCTGCCCCATTGCACCTTTGTGCGGGCAAGAGCCCGCGAGCACCTTCAATACTGGTGAGCGCTTGATGACATCCACCGGGGCATGCATCCACCAGGCGCCGACGAGGCCAAAGTAGCTCCTGGGCATGGCCTCGAACCCACACCGGACTATAAGGCCCTTCATGGCCTCCTCGGCTACCTTTTGAGTTCGACCACCTGCTTCACCGGTCGCTTGGGGCACTGGTGTCCGCCTCAAAGATATTGAGACCAGAAGACTTTTTTCGTCGAGCTCCCCTCCTCGCCACGATAGAATGCGGCGGCATCGGACACACTACGCGGCAGATCTGCAAACGCCCCTGGAGAGCTCCGAATGCCGGTAAGTGTCAGGTATTTTACATTAACATGCTTGCTTTGCATGAAAAATGCCTTACCCGCCGCTATTTTCTTTATATCTTCAACCTCCTGAAGGGCCTTATGGGCCTCGGCCTTGGCGGACTTGGCACTTTCGAGAGCCGAGGCAAGCTCGGACTCTCGAGTCTTGGAGTCACGCTCCAAACACTCACTCTTTTCCATGAGAGCCTGGAGCTCTTGCCGAACTTCCGCCACCCGTGCCTCCTGCTTTTCTCGCTCTGCCCGTTCATGGCCGACTGTGTTCGGCCATGACACAAGATATTCAGGCGGCCACCTCGTTAGTGGCCCCGCGATACACATATTATCCTGGTTAATTTTAGTGCAACCAAAATCCTTTTACTCAGAAGGTACCTATTCAAAGTGGTGTTACTCACTTCTTTGTCCTCGAGCTGCTTCTTCAAGATGGCGAGCTCTCGCCGGACCGCCGAGATCCTGCTTCAACACATCAACCTCCGCCATTAATGCGGCGAGAGGCTAGCAGCGCAGCCGGCAAACCCATATTGACATATTTTTAGCAACCTGCGCATATCTTGTTAGATCCTCGGTCCGCTTTTTCTTTCCGAACACCGAATCGAGCATCGAAACTACTTGTCTATGCGGTATTACATTACATAATTTTAACTTCTTACCTCAAAGCTCATTTAAAAGGTTGCTGCGAGCTTCAGTCAGCCCGCTTTTGGCGAGCTGAACCTTTTGAATCACCGCACTCATGATAGTGCGGTGTTCTTCCTCAATGGAAGCGCCTTTAAGCGCCTCCAGCAAGTTATCCGGCGCCTCCGGTTGGACGGAGGCCGCCGGTGTCACGGTCTTGCCCTTCTTTTGAAGGGCCGCTTGCGGACTTTGGAACCATCGGGTTCCGATGTAGAGTCGGCGCAAAGTCCGGAGGTTGCTGACGGCGCCTCCTGAGCCTCGTCCTGATGGGTCCCTCTCTGGGATCCCACCTCGGCGTCCTCGTCGGCGCATGGGGTAGAGGCAGTCGGAAGTGAATTCACATCCGACGAGGCCAACGACCCGCTCGATGAGTCGGGGAGATCGTCATCGGCCGGACTAGGGACAGAATGCGGCGTTAGAAGGACACTACGTGACATAAAAGATATTGCGTATAAAGGATCCGGAGACTTACGATCTCGCCGGACGCCTGGCCCTTGGAGGCCACTCATCCTCGCCAACGCTGGTGTTGGCGAACTGTCCGGGGATAACTCTCCCCTCTTGACCCTTCGCCTCCCCTATTGGGGAAGCCTTCCTCTTCTTCTCTCCCCTCCGGAGAGAGTACTCCTCCTCCTCCTCGTCTTGGGAGGAGTTTGCGTCGTCGTTAGACGCTGATTCTGAGAACTCTTTCGAGTCCCCGCGCCACCTTCTTGGCCTTCTTCTCCCACCACATGCGGTGCCAGAACCAGCAGCCCCGCTAAGCGGGCGCCCATCGGATCTTCCGCATGGGAGCCGGGCTGATAAGCTGCTCGCTTTCTCCATCCATTCTGTCAAAGAAAAGGAAGGATGAAACCCTCTTATAATCAATTCGATTACTATAAAGTGTCCCGTAATGGGGTTGAATCACTTACCTCGTCGGTTGGATATCGAGAGCTGAATCCGCGATCTTCCGTCATGGATGCGGGGCTTCGCGCCCTTAAACAGCACCCTCCAGCGCCTTCAGATGTCGTGTCGAAGAGCCCTCCAGCTGGTGTTGTTCCGGATTGAACTCCCACAGATTGAATGCCCATTCTTGGCATGGGAGAATCCGGCGGATGAGCATTACTTGGACCACGTCGACGAGCCTGAGATTATTGCTCACCAGCTTCTGGATGCAGGTTCGGAGTCCAGTCACCTCCTTCGGATCGCCCCACAGCAAGCCCTTCTCTTTCCAGGAGGTGAGCTGCGTGGGGACGCCAGATCTAAACTCGGGGGCCATCGCCCAGGTGGGCTTGCGCGGCTCGGTGATGTAGAACCACCCCGATTGCCATCCCTTGACGGAGTCCACAAAGGCCCCTTCGAGCCAAAGGACGTTGGGTAATTTACCCAACATGGCGCATCCGCATTCCGCTTGTGTGCCCTTCACAACCTTCGGCTTGACGTTGAAGGTCTTGAGCCACAGGCCGAAGTGGGGCCGGATGCAGAGGAAGGCCTCACACACGACGATGAACGCCGAGATGTTGAGGATGAAGTTCGGCACCAGATCGTGGAAATCCAGGCCATAATAGAACATGAGCCCTCGGACCAATGGATGGAGCGGAAAGCCCAGTCCGCGAAGGAAGTGGGGAAGGAAGACGACCCTCTCATGAGGCCCAGGGGTAGGGACGAGCTGCCCCTCGTCGGGCAGCCGATGCGCGATACCGCCGGAGAGGTATCCGGTGTTGCGCAGCTTGGTGATGTGCTCCTCCTTAACGGTGGAGGCCAACCACTTGCCTCCCCCTCCGGACATATTCGGAGAAGGTCGAGGTGAGATGCGCGAGCTTGGGCGTTGGAGCTTGAGTCTTGTGAGATGTGTAAGCAAAGGAGGAAGAAGGCGTGGGTGAGAAGGTAAATCCTTATCCCTTATATATAGGCGACGAAACTGCAGGCCCCCACCGCCCGGTAAAACTCGCTTATCCCCAAGCCCCACCATCAATGGCGCGGTTGGGTTACCCACGTCCGTATTGATGAGAATCTCGAATAAGGGGAACACAATCTCGCTCGACAAGACGTGCCAAGAAACCGCTTAGCTAAACGTGTCTTGAGGTGGTATAGTAAAAACGATTCAAACAAAGGCTTGGTAGCGGTGTGATGTCACGCCGCGTGATACGTCAGCAGATTGAACTAAGTGTACATTTTATTCTCTCTATGGTGGAATGTGGAATTTATTTTGCAGAGCCGGGCACTATCCTGGTGTTCATGATCTTCTCTGGATTATTCAAGGGAGGAACCCGCCTTGCAATGCCGGACATTATGCGTGCTGGACTAATCGTCATTGAAGCCTGGTTCAGGGGCTACTGAGGGAGTCCTGGACTAGGGGGTGTCCGGACAGCCGGACTATAATTATCCGCCGGACTCCAAGACTACGAAGATACAAGATTGAAGACTCTGTCCCGTGTCCGGATGGGACTTTCCTTGGCGTGGAAGGCAAGCTTGGCAATACGGATATGTAGATCTCCTACCATTGTAACCGACTCTGTGTAACCCTAGCCTCCTCCGGTGTCTATATAAACCGGAGGGCTTTAGTCCGTAGGACGACATACATTACAGCAATCATACCATAGGCTAGCTTCTAGGGTTTAGCCTCCTTGATCTCGTGGTAGATCCACTCTTGTACTACCCATATCATCAATATTAATCAAGCAGGACATAGGGTTTTACCTCCATCAAGAGGGCCCAACACAGGTAAAACATCGTGTCCCTCGTCTCTTGTTACCATCCGCCTAGACGCACAGTTCGGGACCCCCTACCCGAGATCCGCCGGTTTTGACACCGACAGTCGTCAACTAGCAATGATCAAGAGGTGATCCTGAACTCCTACTTACGCCAATCATAACAGAGAAACCGTGTTCAATTCCCGGACTCCGCCGAGAAGAGACCATCACGGCTACACACGCAGTTGATGAGTTTTAATTCGGATCTGGTGTCAAGTTATCTACAACCGGACATTAACAAATTCCCATCTGCCACATAACCGCGGGCACGGCTCTCGAAAGTTTATACCCTGCAGGGGTGTCCCAACTTAGCCCATGACAAGCTCTCGCGATCAACGAAGGAATAGACCTTCTCCCAGAAGACCCGATCGGTCTCGGAATCCCGTTTACAAGACATTTCGACAATGGTAAAACAAGACCAGCAAGACCTCCCAAGTGCCGACATCCCGATAGTAGCCACAGATCTCGTCTCGAAGCCACGACCGAATGAGCAGTCCGTACAACTAAAACCAGACCTCAAGTTTCCCTGAGGGGGCGCTGCAAAGGGCTCTAGTTTGGACCAACACTTAGACAAGCATTGGCCCGGGGGGCTGAATAAAGATGACCCTTGGGTTAATTACTCCCAAGGGAAAAAATAGGTGGTGGTGAGGCAAATGGTAAAACCAATGTTGGGCCTTGCTGGACAAGTTTTATTCAAAGCGAACTGTCAGGGGGGTCCCATAAATCACCCGACCGCGTTAGGAACGCAAAATCCGGGAACATAACACCGGTATGACGGAAACTAGGGTGGCAAGAGTGGAACAAAACACCAGGCATAAGGCCGAGCCTTCCACCCTTTACCAAATATATAGATGCATTAATAATATAAGAGATATTGTGATATCCCAACAAAACCCTGTCCACCATGGAGAAATCTTCAACTTCACCTACAACTAGCAACGCTATAAGAGGGGCTGAGCAAAGCGGTAACATAGCCAAGCAATGGTTTGCTAGGAATGGTGTCAAAGGTTAGAGGTTCATGGCAATTTGGGAGGCTTGAAGAGCAAATGATAGGTAACGCAGCATAGCGATAGAACGAAGCAACTAGCATAGCAATGATAGTAGTGAGATCCAGGGTAGCGGTCATCTTGCCTGAAATCCCGCAAGGAAGAAGAACGAGTCCATGAAGAAGATGAAGCCACGAAGACGAACCAAGCGTAGACGAACGAATCCTCACGATCGCAACAAAACGGAAACTATTGAGAAGAAGCACACAACATGGTAAACACACCACACATAGACAAGACATGATGCACAACAAGCATGATGCATGACAAGGCTACATGAAGCTACTCATGGCAAGAGATGATGCAAACAAGAACAACACATCAAAGCAAGTTTAAATGAGGCCGGAAACAACATATAACAATTCCGGTAAGTCCTCATATGCAAATTTCGAAATTGGTTCAGATCTGAACAAACATTAAGTTGAAGTTATTAAACAGCAAGTTAAGATGCACCAAGATGATCTACACGAAATTTTAGTCAAGTTACATATAAAGTTCATTAGATTCGGAGCTACGGCCTAGAAGATATGAGCAAAACAAGTTAAACATGGCATTGATGCAAAATGCATACAAACATCAAGCAAACTCCTCAAAACAAGGATGCAACATGATAATATGAAACTACATGCAAAATCGAGCAAGTTTCATATAGAGCACACTCAAAACGGAGCAACGGTTCAACACATGCACACTATACAAGTCATAGCAACAATCTGTCCATAACAGCAACTAGGCATATTGCAAGCATGAAAACAATATGCTACAGCTCCCCAACATAATAACAAAAGGCATGAGCATGAAGTACAGGTAAAGCACAACAAAACATGAACACTGAGCTATCTCCAGAAATCACTAGAACATGCTCAAAATGACATGGAAAGATTGCAAATAATAACAGTTTCAGACTTTAGCAGAAATAACATCAGGTTGCAATGTTTAGAGCAAGCAAAAAATATGTTACTGGAACATATCATGGAAAACAAAGGCATGACATGATACTACTAAATGCATAGAACAACAGTCCCTTACTGACCATGAGCCAAAAGGGCACGTAAAATATGATGGCACCCATGTAAACATGGCAAGTTATATTACAGATTCAAACATGGCAGGAACAACAATAAGTAGGCATGTTGGTGAGCTTGAACCACTCACCACAGAGCAATACATGGCATGGCAAGGCAACCAACAGTAAGAAGGCATGTTTATGAAGCTAAGCATGGCAAGAGCAAGTTCATAGGGTACATGGATCACTAGCAAAACACATGGGAACAAGTGATCTTAATGTTAACAGGCTGACATCAACATTATCAAGCAACTTTGGAGCAAGATATGAACATGTTCCAGCAGACTATAATTGCAACCAAGGGCATGAATGGATAGAGCATGACATGTAGATCAAAACATGTTTATAAAACATCTCCAGATAATGCATAGAATGACTAGTAGAAGCATGTTAACATAGCAACAAAATATAACAGAATCTGTCAGGAAAACAGCAACAGCAACTACTCTCCTTAACAAGCTTGATGCACTCACTACACAAGTCACAAAAATACAAGGTTGGCACCCCTGGAAAGATGGCATAGCATAGATCAAAACACATGTAGACATCAACCTCATCGGATGCACACATCAATCATGGCAAAAATGATAAATGAGCAGGTTATAACAGTTTCAGCAGGTTAACATCAACATGCACTCTTCCAACAGCATTTCGGGTATCAAGATGAGCTCAAATGAAAATGATGCAATGGAATGAAATGAATTACTCGTTGAGACGAACAATTTGACATATTATACGCACGAAATGGAGCTATGGATACAGATATATGATGGCATGAAAATATGAAAAACTGGGGACTAAGGCGATATCAACCTCGCGGGGGTCAACGCGGATCGGGTCGGGACGAGGTGGATCCGGGCGCGGGCCCGCGGATCGGGTCGGGCGGACCCATCTTTATGCGGCGGCGGCGGCGCGGGGCTCCGGCTAGCTGGGGAGGCCGGCCGGTCGCCGAGGGGATGGAGGAGGCCAGGCGGCGCCGTGGCTGATCTGCGAGGGGCGGACGGGCGGCGGCGGGCGGCGAGCGCCGCCGCAGCAGCTGCGCGGCGACGGAGGGAGCGCTGGGGTGACGCCAGCTCCTCCTCGGGCGAGGGCGGCGGCCTTGGCGGCGCAGGTCGGGAGCAGCGGGAGCTCGCGGCGGCCAGGATCCGGTCGCCGGCCGCCAAGGCGGCGGCGGCGGCGGCGCAGTGCAGAGCGGCGGGAGGCGACGCCGGTCGCGGCGTGCCTTGCTGGCCAGGAGGGCCTCGCAGCAGCCTGGCGGGCCGGCGGAGGCGCGGCAGCGCGGGCGCCACGTGGTGGCTGCGGGTTCGCCGGCGCTTGGCGGCGCGGACGTGTCCGGGCGGAAAACGGACATGTTCGGCGGCGGAGGTAGGTGGAGGCTAGGGTTTCGGGGGTTTGGACTGCAAATTTGGAGGGGGAGGGCATATATATATATAGGTAGAGGGAGCTAGGAGAGTCCAAATGAGGTGCTGTTTTCGGCCACACGATCGTGATCGAACGACCGAGAGCATGGAGGGGAGTTAGATGGGTTTTGGGCCACTTTGGAAGGGGTGTTGGGCTGCAACTCAAAGAGGGCTTTACGGTTACCCGGTTAACCATTGGAGTATCAAACGACCTCCAAATGGCGCGAAACTTGACAGGCGGTCTACCGGTGCTATACCAAGGCCGCTTGGCAAACCTGGGGCCATTCCGAGAAAGTTTAACACCCGCACACAACGAGAGACAAAAGGGGACGCCGGGGAACATAGGAGTGCCGGATTGCAAAACGGACAACGGGGATAGAGCTCGGTGCATGAGACGAACACGTATGCGAATGCAATGCACATGATGACATGATATAAAATGCATATGATGACATGGCAAAGTGCAACACGCAAGCAGATGACATGGCAACGACGGCGAATAACTGGCAGACACCTGGCGCAACGAATCCGGGGCGTTACAACACTCCTCCACTAACAAGAGATCTCGTCCCGAGATCTTAGGACCGAGACGGAAGGGAAAAGGGATGAGGTGAAACAAAAACTCAAGAGAGGAAGCAAAGAATCAAGAATCCTCGAGAGGAAGAGAGGAACGACGAGAATGACGAGAATCGAACATTCACGGAATCAGATAGACTATGAAACCACTCGTTCTAACCAGAGTGGTTAGGATGAGAAAAGAAACGAATAAGACAGAAAGGATTTAGGCAGCACTCCGGCTGAAACATGGGGGAAATAGAACACGAGCTTGGGAAGATGGAATGACACTTGACGAACTCTTGCAGAAAGAATTATCTCATGAAGAACCACCATGAAGAACTCCGGTGACAAAAGATGCTGAGATAGAAATGAAGGATGAAAGAATAAGATTAAAGCTTTGCGATGATTTAGATGGAGGTTCCGACGAGATGGCTGAGGAAATTTGAACTCCAGAAAAGAAAAGATGAAACACTTGGCACTAGAATTTATTCACGAAGAACAAACTCTGAAGGAAGGGATTAATCAATTGGATGAAATAAGAATAAGATTTATTGTATGCTTATCCTTCATCAAATTGAATTGATGACAAGCAATGGATTTTGCATACTACTTATTCTTCTTGAAAGAGAATTGAGAAGTGACATATCGCAAACTTGAGAAGGTCTTCATGAATCACCGGTAGGATTGAAAAGAACGAATGAATTAAAAAGATAATCAAGGAAAAGAATCTTGAGCGAACCACCATAAGAATTCGAAAATGGCTGACGAAAGAGAATGAATCACTGGGAAGAATTAGAAGACAAATATGCTTGAGGGGATTTAGATGCAAAAGAATAAAGAGATCATGAGCTGATTAAGGAACACTTCAACGAAGCACCGGGATAAATAGAGAACGACCGAAGGGGCACGGATATAGAATAATTGGAGAACGAATCTGAAAACTTAGAATGAAGAAATCTTCCGAAAAGATGACCTCCGGATGATCGAGAGGGAAAGCAACTCCTGAAATACTCCGGATGGATGAAAAGAATAACTGACAAATGGAATAATTCGAGATGATAACAAGAAGCTGGAACCGCGAATCTTCAAGAGAACGGGCAAGATTTAGAGGAAAAACTCTTCTTCGGTCTTCAAAAGACGACGAGAAACACCACCAAAATTACTGAGATACTCCGGGAGAAAGAAAAGCGAAAAGGTTAAGCCAACAATGAAATGATTTGAAAGAGATCTTGGAGAAGGCAAGTGACTGATGGGATCCATTCTTACATCACACTTTGAAAAGAATTGAGAATAACTGTGGGGGAATTAGAAGAGTCAGGTAAGATCCTGGGAAAAGACCTGTGGGTTAGGGCCCGCTGAAGAAAACACCGTTGGAAAAGATTGTTGAAAAGATAGATGATGCACCAGAACAATTGAAATATTTGGATGAGGTGACAACCTCGAATTAATTGGAACACAGACGAATCTCTTGAGATGTCTTCCGAACTCCGGAATGATTGAATGGCGAGAGGCGAACGAGCAGGGAAAACACTTGATCCAAGGAAAAGAATATGATCAACCCGAAAACTTGAATTGAATCCACCGGATAAGAAAAAGAGATGAAGAATGTCCACCGAGACGAGAATTCACCGGTTGAAATAATTGAGGGGAAGACTAAAAAGGCTCCGTACGAATGAAATTGATGGTCGAGAGAGAGTCAGACTCCGGGAAGAAGAGGGTGGGAGGGCGGGAAAACAAGGGTAACTTGGAAGGGGGAAAACGACGAATAACTTGAAGGGAAAAACACCGGTTGAAAACATTGAAGAAAGAAGGCAAAGACTTCGCACAAGTAGGATGGATACTCGATTACGGACTCCGGTTTCGAGAAGAAAAGGGTGGGTGGGTGGGAAAAACAAGGAAAACTTCGGACAGGGGAACAACATCGATCGAAAAGAGTTGAGGATTGAACTCAAAGATGAAGAGGCTCGAGTCAACTTGACAAGAAATGCACCGGATAAAAGAGGATGGACAACTCACGAAAACTAACCACGTGATCCTAAAGAAAAATTTGAAGGGGAAGAGGAGTAGTTCAAAACACCTACGTCAAGATTCCTTACCAGAGCGACGAAGGGGCAGTGGAGTAAAAAGAATTCCTACTCTCCGATATAACTAGACTCCGAAAACAGTTTTCTTCTAGACTCAAGAGCGGCCAAACTACACGATCAATCAAAGGGGCTCCTAGGGTCAGTCGAGGCTCTGATACCAACTTGTCACGCCCAAGATGTGACCCTATCCTAAAGGAACTCGAAGGTCCCACCAAGGATAGAAGCGCATCTTGAAGACGCTTTTGCAAGGTGGATATCATTACATCAACATTACATAATAGATGGGGATACATACATAAGGCATACAATGCCACACGAATACAACATCACAACATACAAGAACAACATCCGACTACGGATGAATCATAAACAAAACTCAAACAATATCCACCTCGCTAGCCCAGTGCCGACCGGAACCTATCCCCGATCAAGAAGAAGCGTAAGAAGAACTCAAGCAAGCAAGCACCGCTCTCGCGTCATGATCATCGTATAACCTGCACCTGCAACTGTTGTTGTAGTAATCTGTGAGCCACGAAGACTCAGCAATCCCATTACCATGGGTATCAAGACTAGCAAAGCTTAATGGGTAAGGAAGGGGTAAAGTGGTGAGGTTGTAGCTGCGACTAAGCATGATATGGTGGCTAACCAACGCAAATAAGAGCGAGAAGAGAACAAGCGGAACGGTCGTCAACTAGCAATGATCAAGAGGTGATCCTGAACTCCTACTTACGTCAATCATAACACAGAAACCGTGTTCACTTCCCGGACTCCGCCGAGAAGAGACCATCATGGCTACACACGCGGTTGATGCGTTTTAATTCGGATCTGGTGTCAAGTTATCTACAACCGGACATTAACAAATTCCCATCTGCCACATAACCGCGGGCACGGCTCTCGAAAGTTTATACCCTGCAGGGGTGTCCCAACTTAGCCCATGACAAGCTCTCACGATCAACGAAGGAATAGACCTTCTCCCAGGAAGACCCGATCAGTCTCGGAATCCCGGTTTACAAGACATTTCGACAATGGTAAAACAAGACCAGCAAGACCTCCCGGCATGCCGACATCCTGATAGTAGCCGCGTGTATCTCGTCTCAGGCCATGACCGGATGAGCAGTCCGTACAACTAAAACCAGACCTCAAGTTTCCCAGAGGGGGCGCTGCAAAGGGCTCTAGTTTGGACAAACACTTAGACAAGCATTGGCCCGGGGGGGCTAAATAAAGATGACCCTTGGGTTAATTACTCCCAAGGGAAAAAAATAGGTGGTGGTGAGGCAAATGGTAAAACCAATGTTGGGACTTGCTGGACAAGTTTTATTCAAAGCGAACTGTCAGGGGGTTCCCATAAATCACCCGACCGCGTTAGGAATGCAAAATTCGGGAACATAACATCGGTATGACGGTAACTAGGGCGGCAAGAGTGGAACAAAACACCAGGCATAAGGCCGAGCCTTCCACCCTTTACCAAATATATAGATGCATTAATAATATAAGAGATATTGTGATATCCCAACAAAACCCTGTCCACCATGGAGAAATCTTCAACTTCACCTGCAACTAGCAACGCTATAAGAGGGGCTGAGCAAAGCGGTAACATAGCCAAGCAATGGTTTGCTAGGAATGGTGTCAAAGGTTAGAGGTTCATGGCAATTTGGGAGGCTTGAAGAGCAAATGATAGGTAACGCAGCATAGCGATAGAACGAAGCAACTAGCATAGCAATGATAGTAATGAGATCTAGGGTAGCGGTCATCTTGCCTGAAATCCCGCAAGGAAGAAGAACGAGTCCATGAAGAAGATGAAGCCACGAAGACGAACCAAGCGTGAGATTTAACGAATCCTCACGATCATAGCACGAAACGGAAACTATCGAGAAGAAGCACACAACATGGTAAACACACCACACATAGACAAGACATGATGCACAACAAGCATGATGCATGACAAGGCTACATGAAGCTACTCATGGCAAGAGATGATGCAAACAAGAACAACACATGAAAGCAAGTTTAAATGAGGCCGGAAACAACATATAACAATTCCGGTAAGTCCTGATATGCAAATTTCGAAATTGGTCCAGATCTGAACAAACATTAAGTTGAAGTTGTTAAACAGCAAGTTAAGATGCACCAAGATGATCTACACGAAATTCTAGTCAAGTTACATATAAAGTTCATTAGATTCGGAGCTACGGCCTAGAAGATATGAGCAAAACAAGTTAAACATGGCATTGATGCAAAATGCATACAAACCTCAAGCAAACACCTCAAAACAAGGATGCAACATGATAATATGAAACTACATGCAAAATCGAGCAAGTTTCATATAGAGCACACTCAAAACGGAGCAACGGTTCAACACATGCACACTATACAAGTCATAGCAACAATCATCCATAACAAAGAACTAGGCATATTGCAAGCATCAAAACAATATGCTACAGCACCCCAACATAATAACAAAAGGCATGAGCATGAAGTACAGGTAAAGCACAACAAAACATGAACACTGAGCTATCTCCAGAAATCACTAGAACATGCTCAAAATGACATGGAAAGATTGCAAATAATAACAGTTTCAGACTTTAGCAGAAATAACATCAGGTTGCAATGTTTAGAGCAAGCAAAAAATATGTTACGGGAACATATCATGGAAAACAAAGGCATGACATGATACTACTAAATGCATAGAACAACAGTCCCTTACTGACCATGAGCCAAAAGGGCACGGAAAATATGATGGCACCCATGTAAACATGGCGAGTTATATTACAAATTCAAACATGGCAGGAACAACAATAAGTAGGCATGTTGGTGAGCTTGAACCACTCACCACAGAGCAATACATGGCATGGCAAGGCAACCAACAGTAAGAAGGAATGTTTATGAAGCTAAGCATGGCAAGAGCAAGTTCATAGGGTACATGGATCACTAGCAAAACACATGGGAACAAGTGAACTTAATGTTAACAGGCTGACATCAACATTATCAAGCAACTTTGGAGCAAGATATGAACATGTTCCAGCAGGCTATAATTGCAACCAAGGGCATGAATGGATAGAGCATGACATGTAGATCAAAACATGTTTATAAAACATCTCCAGATAATGCATAGAATGACTAGTAGAAGCATGTTAACATAGCAACAAAATATAATAGAATCTGTCAGGAAAACAACAACAGCAACTACTCTCCTTAACAAGCTTGATGCACTCACTACACAAGTCACAAAAATACAATGTTGGCACCCCTGGAAAGATGGCATAGCATAGATCAAAACACATGTAGACTCAACCTCATAGGATGTACACATCAATCATGGCAAAAATGATAAATGAGCAAGTTATAACAGTTTCAGCAGGTTAACAGCAACGTGCACTCTTCCAACAGCATTTCGGGCATCAAGATGAGCTCAAATGAAAATGATGCAATGGAATGAAATGAATTACTCGTTGAGACAAACAATTTGACATATTATACGCACGAAACGGAGCTACGGATGCAGAGATATGATGGCATGAACATGGCATGAAAATATGAAAAACTGGGGACTTGGGCGATATCAACCTCGCGGGGGTCAACGCGGATTGGGTCGGGACCCGGTGGATCTGGGCGCGGGCCCTTGGATCGGTCGGGCGGACCCGGATCAGAAGCGGCGGCGCGCTGGGCTCCGCGAGCTGGGAGGCGGCCGGTCGCCGGAGGATGGAGGAGGCTGGGGCGGCGCGGGCGATCCGGCGAGGGGCGGACGGCGGCAGGTGGCGCAGGCGAGGCCGAGGCCGCAGCGCAGGCGGCGACGGAGGGAGCGCGGGGCGACGCTGGGCTCCTCTGCGAAGCGGGACGGCGGCCTTGGCGGCGAGGTCGGAGCCGGGCGGAGCTCATGGGCGCCGAGATCCGGTTCTTGCGGCGGCGGCGGCGGACGGCGGCGCAGAAGCGGCGGGAGGCGACGCCTGGTCGCGCGGCGCGTGGGCCGGAGGGCCTCGCATGACTGGCCGGCGGCCGGGGCGGAGGCGGCGGCGCGGGCGCCACGGGCGGCTGCTTGGGTTCGCTGGCGCGCGGCGGGACGTGTCCGGGCAGAAAACGGACATGTCCGGCGGCGGAGGTAGGTGGAGGCTAGGGTTTCGGGGGTTTGGACCGTGAATTTGGAGTGGGAGGGCATATATATAGGTAGAGGGAGCTAGGAGAGTCCAAATGAGGTGCGATTTTCGGCCACGCGATCGTGATCAAACGACCGAGAGCATGGAGGGGAGTTAGATGGGTTTTGGGCCACTTTGGAAGGGGTGTTGGGCTGCAACTCAAAGAGGGCTTTACGGTTACCCGGTTAACCGTTGGAGTATAAAACGACCTCCAAATGGCGCGAAACTTGACAGGCGGTCTACCGGTGCTATGCCAAGGCCGCTTGGCAAACCTCGGGCCATTTCGAGAAAGTTTAAAACCCGCACACAACGAGAGACAAAAGGGGACGCCGGGGAACATAGGAGTGCCGGATTGCAAAACGGACAACGGGGAAAGAGCTCGGATGCATGAGACGAACACACATGCGAATGCAATGCACATGATGACATGATATAAAATGCATATGATGACATGGCAAAGTGCAACACGCAAGCAGATGACATGGCAACGATGGCGAATAACTGGCAGACACCTGGCGCAACGAATCCGGGGCGTTACAGCGAAGGCGCACCCACGGGCTGTAGTCCCCGAGGTTCAGGCTGACTGCTGAGCAGTCGGGCCGAATCTCCTCTGTGTTTCTTTTTTTCGTCTTGTCTGCTTGACTGGTGCTCTTTTCTTCTTTCTCTCTTTACAGAGGCCAACGCCGCCTTGCAGCAGCAGCTGGGGGAAGCCAACACTACTCTGCGTGGCAAGGAGGTGGAGTGCGGCTACCGCCGCTTTGTGAAAGATTTTAGCACAATAGCCGCTCCTTTGCATGCTTTGAGTAAGAAGAATACTCCTTTTGTTTGGGGACCTTTGCAATCCAACACTTTTGATGAGCTCATGTCTTTTGCTTACTCATGCTCCGATTCTTGCTTTGCCCAATTTTGACAAAACTTTTGAGGTTCATTGTGATGCAAGTGGTACCGGAATTGGCGGAGTTTTGATGCAAGAAAAACGAGCCATTGCTTATTTTAGTGAAAAACTCTCCGGTGCTCAACTTAACTATCCCGTATATGACAAAGAATTGTATGCTTTAGTGCGTGTCCTACATGTTTGGGAACATTATCTTAGACCTCATGAGTTTGTCATCCATACCGATCATGAAACGCTTAAGTACTTGAAAGGTCAAACTAAATTGAACAAGCGTCATGCCAAATGGAGTGAATTTATTGAATCTTTCCCATATGTGATCAAGTACATTAAGGGTAAGGAAAATGTAGTTGCTGATGCACTTTCACGCACATGCATGCTTGTCACCCAACTTGAGTTGAATGTTATTGGCTTTGAGCACATAAAAGATTTGTATGCTAGTGATCCATATTTTGCACCTCATTATGCTAAATGTTTGATGCATACATCTTGGGAACAATATTACCTCAAGGATGGTTATCTTATGAGAGCTAACAAACTATGCATTCCCGAGTCTTCTCTTCGTTTGCTCCTTTTGCAAGAGGCTCATGGAGGCGGACTCATGGGACATTTTGGACGCGACAAGACTTTCACCATGCTCTCCAAGAACTACTTTTGGCCCAAGATGTTTCGAGACGTCTCGCGCTTCACCACCCGATGCTCAACATGCCGCAAAGCTAAGTCAAAAGCTCAATCTCATGGTCTTTACATGCCTCTTCCTATTCCTTATCAACCATGGGAACACATTAGCATGGATTTTGTACTTGGTTTGCCTAGAACTCAAAATGGAAAGGATTCCGTGTTTGTTGTTGTGGACCGATTTTCTAAGATGGCACATTTCATTCTTGCAACAAGGTAGACGATGCTTCACATATTGCAAATCTCTTTTGTAGGGAAATCTTGCGCCTCCATGGAGTACCAAAGACAATCGTCTCCGACCGCGATGTCAAGTTCTTGAGTTACTTTTGGAAGACCCTATGCGCCAAGCTCGGAATCAAGCTCTTGTTCTCATCCGCATACCATCCTCAAACAGACGGCCAAACGGAGGTGACGAACCGGACACTATCCACTCTACTTCGCGTGTTGATCAAGAAGAACATCAAGGAGTGGGAGACGTGTCTACCCATCGCCGAGTACGCCTACAACCGCGCAAGACAATCGACTACCGGCAATTCCCCCTTCGAAGTCGTCTACGGCTTCAACCCATTGTCACCATTGGACATTCTACCTCTTCCTCTACAAGAGCGTACCAACCTCGACGCAAGTGCCCGTGCAAGCTACATCAAGAAGATGCATGAAGATACAAGACACACCATCGAGCGCCAAGTACAACGACTAACGACCAATCTCAACATCAAAAAGCAACCCAGGATCTTCAACATAGGCGATCTCGTGTGGCTACACCTTCGCAAGGAACGCTTCCCCAACGAACGCAAGTCCAAACTTCTACCTCAAGCCGATGGACCCTTCAAGGTGTTAGCACGCTACAACAACAACGCTTACAAGCTCGACCTACCAAGCGACCAGTACAACGTGAGCGACACCTTCAACGTCAAAGACCTCTCGCCTTTCCATGGTGATGAAGATCTTAATCCGAGGTTGGATCCTTTCGAAGGGAGGGGATATGATGCGGAGCATCCTTCCATCATCCCCATGGACTCTACATCAACACATCCAACCCCACAAGGACCTATGACTCGAGCACGTGCAAGAGCTCTTGAAACCGAGGTGACATCACTCCTCTCACAATTCCCTGTCGATTCACATGAGACATGGTTACTACCTCAAACGGAGACGCTATGCATACTCAGGTACCAAGGAGTCAACCTAGAAGAAGCTACAACTCAAGATGGACATCAAGAGTGAGAGTAGGAGCTGCAGAGTCCAGGACGGGCGGTACTACCGCTCAAGCCAAGCGGTACTACCGCTGAGCCAAGCCAAGCGGCACTACCGCTCGAGATCCGTCCTACTTCCGCCGAACCCGACAAACTCCAGGAATCGAACGACGCCAGAGCGGTACTACCGCCCTCCCAAGTGGTACTACCGCTGAAGCACCTCAAGCGGTACTACCGCCCATAGGACCGGTACTACCGCCTGCTCACAAGGCAGCGCTTGGGCCCATGTACTCGTTTCGCCCCCAACTTACCCCTTGGAGAACCTAGACTATAAATAGACCCTCCCCTCATCCTTTCTAGGGTTAGCATTGGATTAGCTCATGTTTGTGTGAGAGCCTTTGCTCATCCACTTGGATACTTCTCCTCGGAGATCACGACCTCTTCGGAGAAGATCCCCCAAGCGGATTCAAGACCACTTCTAGGGAAGAACATCAAGGCCTCCTTTTGGAGAAGAACGGCTCCTTTGTATCCTTACCTTTGTTGATCTTGAACCATGTGCTACCTTATGTGTGTGATGATCTAGCGCTTGTGTGATTGATTCCTTGTCGGTTGAGTGATTCCCACTCGTTTTCCCCGTTTTTTCCCTTTGTGCTTCCGCGTGTTCTTCGTGATTCCCCATAGGATCCACTCAAAACATGAAAGATCGACTCTATAGGGTTCCACCCTACATCATAAGGGCTACAAAAGAGCCCATACTTTTGTACACCGATAGGAGCCCCCAGTCCTGTGTCACACATAAGCACAAAGCATAGTTGGGCCAGGCCCAAAGCAGTGCGCGGGCATGCGTGGCCGAGATTTGACCGTTGTAATCTTTTCGTTGGTTGCGCTTCCCCACGATCCGCTTTGAGTGCGTGACGTGGGGGTCGTGCATGGAACGGTCACATCACGCCTGTGTCACCTCACACTGAGTAGTAAAGAGGCGGCCCGGGCCTTCCTCATAAAAAGAGGAAGCCGCAGGGGCGCCGCTCATTTACAAAGTGGGCTTGGGTCGTGGCTTGCATGGCACCAGCACCCCACGATCATGGGGTGGAAAACAGTCATTCCACTTGTCTTCTCGCTTCTGGCTCGCCCGCCACATGTCCCTCATGCCTTAGAAAGGGAAGGTCGTGGATACGGAGGGCACGGGCATTAACGTCGAGGCGGGAAACCGGGCGTCATTGATTGGAGCAGCGGGTCAGTCTTGATTCCCCGCGCCTCTGGGGGCCACATTGGTCGAGCGGGGCAGCCGCCCTTGGGTTGGCAGGCCAGGCCCCGGCCCTGCCCTTCTATAAAAAGGAAGAGGGATGGTGCCTTTCCGTACTCACCTCCTTCCTCCCCTTTCTGCTTGGTATCCTTCTTCCACTCGCCATGTGAGAGGATGTGCTGGTGCTTCAATGGCGGCGACGAGGGTTTCTACTCGACAGCACGTCCCCCCTCCTCCGGAGTTTGCAGCGACGGAGCCCGCCGTGAGAGGGAGAGGGAGGGGGTGAGGTTGAGGTCACTGCGGTGCTCGGGGGACAGGAGGACGGGGCAGCGCACCAACTGCGCCTCCGCTGGCGCCCCCTCCTCCAATGGAGGGCCATGTTGGAGACCAGCCCTGCGAGTTCTTCATCAGGCTGTACAAGCTCATGTGCGGTCATCTCCACCTCCCTACCCCGTTTTCTTGGGTACTGGAGCTTGACCCGCCGCAGACCTTGAGGCTGCACATGAGGGGCCGTGGGAACGGCAGCATGTGGGTCAACGTCGACTTCCCCGCTCCTCACATCATGTATCTCCGCCATGGGTGGAAAACCTTTGCCCGCGCCCACAGCTTGTCGGAGGGGCATGTTCTCCAGTTCAAACTGATGGAGAACGGCCTACTCCCTGTCAAGGTCTTTGGACGTTCGGGAATCCGCTTAGGGTGCCGCGCGGAGAGCTCCACCGACGATGAAATCTCCTTCTCGAGCAGTGACAAGAAGGACAGCGACAGCGACGACGACGGTAGCGGGCGGGAGGACACCGACTCCGACTTCGGCTGACCACCGGTGGCAGCACTATCATCTGCACCGCCCCCTTCCCCGACAACATTCCTCGCCGGGGGGGGGGGTGTCCTGCTGGCTCTGGTGTCGGTGGTCCATGGGTCACCTCCCCCATGCTCTACATCGACGCATCCCCTCCCGGTATCTTCTTTTCCTTCACCTGCCGTACTTGGGAGGAAAGGGGCAAGAACGGGGATTACAGGGCACTTATCTTTTTTCCAACTTGTAGGCACTTGCCAAATCTTAATTCTCTAGATAACATAATCTCTCGAGTACATGCTTATGCTCTGTAACATTCGTACTTGTATCAGCGTGTTAATGAAAAAGATGAGCCTTGTCGGGAACCCATGCATGTACACGTCCATGCAGAGGTGAAACGCCTCTTTAATGCAAATGAACGAGTTTTCCCCGCAAGCTATCTTGCCAGCGCCCTTTGTGCCTGCCGGAGAGTCACATCTGCTGGGTTACAGACAAAGGGTCTAGCCCCCTGCCAATCCCTTTTTACCAAAGGCTACTGCAACCATTCTGAGCGAAGCAGCATTCGGGTCAGTGATGAGAGCACCTAAGTTTGGTTTACCAGGGTCCCTGTGCCAGGCAGTATTCTCAACTTTATCTGTGTTCTCTTAGTTCTTGAGCTAGCTACAATGGGTGTAATTTGTCCAAGGATCTGAGTCCTTCTCCTGGATGCCTCGGGCCTCCTTTTATAGTCAAGGGGATCGCCACAGTGGCACATAGGAGGTGGCATCGGTGTACGGTGGCTAAGCTTATTGCTTGTCATTACGGGACAAGACATATTTAATGCACCCCTTAGGTGTCCCCCTCACTTTACCGCCGCCTCGCCCTGCTTCGACACGCGCTTGGCCAGCGAGGCGGACAGTGCCATGTAGGCTGGCTGGCTGCTGAGGTGGCGCGGTGGTAGGGCCTTCACGAAGATTTGCATGTCACCACGTAGGCATGTGCTGAGTTGGCTTGGAAGCCTCACGTCGACACGCAGGCGCCTGCCTAGCTGGTGGGCTGGCAGCTGCATGGGAGAGGTGGTAGAAACTTGGCTGGTGCGGGCCTGGCCGTGGCCCCGCGGATGTCCTCGACAAGAGCCTTGCCGGGGCCCTAGCAAGGGTCTTGCCGTGGCGTTGTGGTCGTCCCCGGCAAGGGTCTTGCCGGGGGTCTCGTGGGCTTCCTTGGCGAGGATCTTGCCGAGGTTCGTCGTCTTAATCCCCTTTTGACTTGAAGTGTTTTCTTGTCTTTGCAAAGATCTGCATGCCATCACGGAGGCGCCTCCTGAGCCTTGCCCCAACGTGGTTGGCGGCGTTGGAAAACCTGGGGCTCAAGGGTGGTGCGCCCTGCTGGCGTTGGGTAAGCATTCTTGGCAAGGTTCTTGCCGTGGCTGCGAAGGTTGCCCCGGCAAGGGAGTTCACCTCGCCCTCTTGCTCCTTGTGTCCCTGTCCTGGCATTGCTTTGGCTACCTTGCGTCTTTGATTCCCTACCCCTGCCCCGCTTAAGTGTGGCCACGGGTGTGGCTCTGACTGCCCGTGCAAAGGTAAAGGGGTACAAAGTAGTGCCCTTACTTATGTACACTGATGCGGAGCATCCTACGGACATCACCACGTCAAGAGCCCATTTGGCAAGTGACACGTGCGACATCTACTTCACATACACAAAGGTGAATCATCTCCTTTACACGTGCTCACTTGACACTCTCGAGGATGGCATACTACTTGACACTCCTTACGTGTGCATGCATAGGTATTTTCGGAGCTTCACGGATGTCAAGGAGGAGTGCAAGCGCCAAGGAACGACTACACCATCCGCGAGGGAAGCGTGGAAGAGAAGACGGAAGAAAGGAGAAGAAGACGGAGCGGCTGCAAGAGCCAGGCCGGACATCCGGACCACCGTCCGGATCATCCGAGCTCGGCCGGATCATCCGGGTTCCCCTCCGGATCATCCGGATAATTTGGCCCGAAGACAACAGAAGCTGCTCGACGAAGCCGGATCATCCGGATGGTCGCCCGGATCATCCGGACCCCCGACACCCGGATCATCCGGGCCACCATCCGGATCATCCGGACCCCGCCTGCGTGCGTGACTTGGGCCGAAGCCCGTCTACCCCTTCGCCCCTCACTTACCCCTTCGCCCCTTGGGCTATAAATAGACCTCCTCCACCTCCTTTCTAGGGTTAGCAAAGTGATAGCTCATTCTTAGGTGAGCTTTGCTCCTACCTATCTCTACTCTTGAGAGAGAGAGACCACTACTCCATTGGAGGCCAAGACCTCCATCTAGGAGAAGATCCCATGATATCATCAAGACCCCTCTTTAGGGAAGATCCATCTAGGATATCATCAAGACCTCCTTTTGGAGATGAACCTTACCTTGTACCTTTCCCTTTGATTGTTCATGTACCTTGTGGATCTCGTGTGTTTGATTGTCTAGTGGATGTGTGATTGGACTTGTTCTTGAGTGTTTCCCCTTGTGATTTCTCCCCGTTCTTCTCCGTGTTCATCGTGTTCTTCGAGGGATCCCACTCCAAACGTGAAAGATTGACGAATTAGGGTTCCACCCTACATCATATGGTATCATGAGCCACGTTGATCACGTTTTTGGAGCCCCTACCCCGTGTTTTCTAGCTTGATTTTGTTGATTTCGTCCTAAATCCGAAAATCCCCACCAAAAATAGCCCCAATTTTTTTTTGTGATTTGTTGGTTTGATGATGTTTTGTTGATTTTGATCCGTCGATTTGCTTGGTTTCAAGTGGATCTAGCATCTCCCCAAGTTTCCCCACCTTCCATCCACGAAATCTCCTCAAATTTTCCCCGAAAATCCCCAAATTCTGCCCAAAAAAACGTCTCCACGAGCAAATCCCGAGCGGATTGACTTGCCCGGATCATCCGGACCTCCTCCCGGATCATCCGGGCATCCCCCGGATCAGCTGGACGCCCCCCCCGGACGTCCGGATAACCCACGCGCCCAAATTCCCGAACCGGAGCTGACGAACCCGGATCATCCGGATTTCCTCCCGGATCATCCGGACCTAGCCCGGATCATCCGGCCCTCCTCCCGGATGTCCGGTTAACCCTGACACTGACTCGGCTGAAATTTTGTTTCGGTCATAACTAATTCATCCGGAGTCCGATTTTGACGTTCTTTAGCTCGTTTTGAAGCTCTTGACATCCCCCATCCCACAAAAATACCACCAACATCATTTGACTCCATCATATTTTCTGAAATTTGGCAAGTTTGCCTAGGGCCTCCACCATATCATCCGCATAGCCACCACCGACTTCCGCAACCTAACCCATTTTGTTCCCCATTGCATATGTGGTTGTTTGAGTTGTGATTAGAGTCTCCTAAGGTGTTTCGGCTACTTAGGGACAGTTGCTTCTTCATCAACCACCACCACCACTTCCGCATAACCTTGCCCACCATACAATTCCACCCCAACATAACCCAATTTTGTTTGTGTTGTGAGTTGTGTCTCCTAAGGTGTTTCGGCTACTTAGGGACCGTGTGCTTCCAACTCTTGCATCGTGTATAGCCCATCATCCCACTTCCGCATTGCCTAGAGCAAACCACCACCGCTTTCCGCTACCACCATTTGACATTTATCATTTGAGATTTTGAGTTTGCGGTTTTTCCGTTTCCTAAGGTGTTTCGGCTACTTAGGGACGAGTCTCCATCATCTTGGTATCTACACCAAGAACACCGCCACTCATCATCGAAAGGACGGTAACCTCGACGACACCATTGTATATTCCCTTGCAATTGCATTGTTAACCCCTAGCCCATTTTGCGTTACTTGCCTATCGAGACTAGCCATTTGAGTATTGCCGGCAACGTTACTTGTGCACATTAGTGATCCACCATTCCATTGCATACATACCATATCATATTGGTATCATCTCATACATTGTGTCACAATATCGCTCCCGCATATACACAATAGCTATCTTGGTTTGTGCATTGTGCATAAGTGGCGATTGAAAAAAAAGCTTTTAAGAAAAAAGAGAGCAAAGAGCTCGTGAGCAAGTGCCATAGCATCATACCCCATTGCACATAAGAGCCATATCAAAATCTACATCATATGATATCATGCTTGAGAGAAACACCGGGAACCATACATACATAGCATACTTGGGATAGAAGAATATCCATTTTGCATCTTATAGGTTGTGCACAAGTGTCGGATCCGCCTATTGAGCAATCGTGCCAGCGTCTCTCTTGAGTTGTGCAACACGAGCGTTTTCCGTGGATTCCACATTTTGTGCTCATTCCTTGGTTGCACGACCCCATTTATCTATCCATGTGTGTGTTTCCGTGTACCTTTCATTGCTATTGGTCCATTTGTTTCACTTGCGAATTTGTGAGTCTCTTTCAACATTATTGACTCTTGCTAACATTTTGCATCAAATTTTTGTGCCACTATCCTCACCGAGCTCTACCATAAGCTTTACTTGATAGGTGTGAGTGAACAAGTCCGGTACCAATTCCACTATTCTTTCATCTCACATTGAGTGACATGGGATACATCCTCAATTTTGGGAAAAGGTAACTTGGTATTGTTTATCTCATTTCCTACTCACCTCTACTCGAGTCTTGTGATGGATAGGCAAGGCATATCACTTTCGGTCTACAACAACAACGACGAGTTCGATGCCATGAACAACAACTATGACGCCAAGATGGACAAGCGCATGGAGGAGATCAAGGCCCTCATCAAGTCCTACAAGCGATCTTCCTCATCTTCGAGAAGACGCCAAGAGCACATCCTTCCGAGCTACCACCTCGGCAAGATCACATCGGCATCGACACCATCACCAACAAGAACGTGAAGGTCAAGAGCTCAACACCAACAACCGCTCAACGACTTCACCATCTCCTTGGCATCTTCGCCAAGCGACTTCAAGGCATCTTCGCCACGGACATATGGCATCTTCGCCAACAAGAACCTCAAGACTACACTCAAGAGAAGCTACCCAAGCTCAAGTCCGCGACTTCCACGAGCTACTACGACCTCGACACCGACCACAAGATTCCTTTCTATGGGACTCAAGAACCCGAGGAGTACTTCGAGTGGGAGCGTTTGATGGACGACTACCTCAAGCTACATCAAGTTCCTCCCGAAGATCAAGTGAAGTGCGCCACAAGAAACTTCCACGACTACGCATTGGCATGGTGGCTTCACACACCTTCGGAGTACTACGACATGAGTTGGCCCAAGACGAAGAAAGCTTTGCGGCGAGAGTTTCTGCCTCCAACCTACACGGAACAACTTCGATGCCAATTGGAGAACACCACCCAAGGATCCAAGTCCATCGACAAGTACTTCAAGGAGATGATGATTGCCTTGCGACGAGCCGGCGTGGACGACCCCATTTCAATGAAGTTCCACTTCATGATGGGATTGCACAACGACATCTCCAAGACCATCTTCCTCGAGAACTACAAGTCCATCGACGACTACTACATTGGTGCTCTCAAGGTGGAACAAGAACTCATGAAGGCCAAGGCTTCTCCACCCCAAGCAAACTTCGCGGCGACCAAGCTCTACGACAAGCATGAGGCTAGTACCACCATGATGTCCAAGGCCGACAAGCTCCAACACGATGCTCCCAATTGTGATTTGATCGCCATCCCTCTTTGTGGCATTGATGATGCCGAGTCTACTTCGACTCTTTTTCAAGACGGTGCAGCGACGAGTACGACTACGGAGACCCTCAAGGACCAAGCTTTGGAGGCGAGCGACAAGGTGGCAAGCAAGGATGATGCTTCCATCTTTGGAGGCGAGAGTGATGATGTGCCATCTTCGGCCTTCATCTACGGCGACGGTGACGAGATGATCGAGCATGGGATTTTCCCTTCGGTCATGGAGGAGAGTGATGATGTGCCATCTTCGGCCTTCATCCACGGCGACGACGACGAGATGGTTGAGCATGGGATCTTCCCTTTGACCACGGCGACGTATGATGACTTGAGTGACTTGTGCCACCATATTGAGAGTGAGAGTGACTTCACCACTAGCCCCATATATGATGAGTTGCCACAATTCCCATGTGAGGAGAGCCACAACACCCACCACTTGAGTGAGATGAGTGACTCCACCATACGTGAGTTTGAGTGCACCTATTTTGAGGGAGTGAGTGAACCACCACATAGAGAGAGTGAGATAGTTGATAGGTCTCGTGAGGCCATTTGCATTTCTAACAACTTGACCTCTACCTCTATTGTGTCTTCTCGTTTGGTGCTAGGTCCCATTTATGATGATGCGCCGATCCTCGACGACTTCGTCCTCCGTTTGGACAAGACGATGGCCATGGTGGATTATGATGCACCGCCCACATGGTTCCATCAAGATGATGATGATGACCACCATTTGGTCCTTCCCACCTCACCTACACCACTTGAGTGGAATGACAAAGGTAACATAGGTGAAGGTGATGCTCTAGTCCCACTAGTGGACATTCTTGACATCGATTTCTTGCATGATGTTGATCCACCTATTGCCATGCTTCATGCTAGTATGATTTCCCCACGCGATGATTTGCCCATTTATGATGAGAATGATGATTCTCTTGTGGAGTCTATTAGTTGTGATGCCATGTTACATAGGATTTCTTGTGACAATTCTTTAGGTCACATCATGTTTGATAATCCGCTTGACTTGTCATATGCTATGCATGAGATCAACCATATGTCTTATTTGCAATCTCTTCATAGTCACTATGCATATGCCATTAAAATAAACCCAATTTGCACATATGGCATAGATGACAAGCCCATGGTCATTGGCATTTGTTTCTCTTGTGACGATATTGATATGCTCCCTTTGCATCATTTATCCCATATGCCATGCCATGACCACCTAGCTTCGGATATGCATTGTTTTGGATGTTGTCCATTTTCTCCATATGATGTTTCCGATATTGCTCATGAGGAGACCCCATAGTTTCCTCATACATTTTAGGAGATTTTGACCCATCCCATCCATCGCATGATCCCAATTCTTGTGTGCACCATATGCTACCCATAAATAAACATGCTTTTGATGTGCCATATACTTGTTTGCTCAATTTGTGTCCCCATCGTGTCATACATAACAACTGTTCTTTCATGATGGATGAAATGTTCATATACCATGCCTCCAATTTCTTTGAGCATTGCTTATCTTGTGCTAACTCACACGTGCACATACACATCATGATGGATGATGTGTACATTTACCACGCGCACAATTTCTTTGGATTGTGTCTATTTTGTGTAGGTACCCATGAATACTTGTCATCCTCGCAATCCCACGAGTTGACAAAACGAGCTCTAGAGAGCAATGACGATTTGGGATCCCGTGGACTATCCTTACCACCGTTCCCTTCGTGCAAGGACTACGCGCAACTCCTCTACTTGGCTCTCACACGGCTATGGGCCATTGACCACTTCTCACATTATGCTCATTTTACCGTGTTCACTTTGCATGCTATGCTTACTTCTATGCCTTTGCCATGCAATTGTGACCCTTGTTTGCATCTACCCATGATTCTCCATTATGATATTCCTATGTGTATTTGCATGCTTGGTGGAGATCCTTGTTGCTTTTGCCATGTTTATCATGTGCCCCATTCTATTGATGCTTGTTGTGTTGGGAGAGTCATGATGACCCATTGCTATTCAAATATGGCCTCTCGCCAATACATTCATGATATTGTACTCATATCTTGCTTTCATGCTTGTGCTATGACTTGTGAATTATTCATGCCCACTATTTGCACCAATGACATGTTTGCCATGATTCCTCCTAGTATGTTGCATCTTCGCACTACTAGCTTGCTTTATTTGATAGCTATGAATGCTCGCTATATTGCATCACCCATGTTCCACTACTTGCTTTCTTGGGTTGATGACATATATGCCTTGTGTGTTGCATCTAGTTCTTCACATATGCCATGTCCCTTTGCTTATCACATGCTTGACTTGATTGCCTCACACATGATGAACAATTGCTCTTTCCATTGTGTTGAGTGCCACGATATCTTCACTACACCCTATGCACGTTATGCTTGGATTGTCTTGCACTTGCCCCATGTGTTTAGACATTTCACTATATTTGGTGTTGTGAATGACTCTTATGCCTACCATAGACCGTTCATGGAGCTCTTTATGCTTGCTTGCTATGACCTTGAGGTAGATGCTTGTTCACTTATCACATATATTTGCATCTTGACCTCCCATTTACATGCTTGTTCCCATGATGTACTTGATTGTGCTCAATTTATATGTCCAAATGTCATGACACACTTCTTTGTCAAACCATATGCTATGCTTGATGACAACACTTGTTGGGTGAATCACCTCTTGAATGCTTGGTTTTGCTCTTACGACAACCACATTTGTTTTTCCAAGTGCTTGTTATCTTTGCTACTTTTGAAGGAATTACAAGACGGTGCGACATTGGAGAGTGCCCATTTGGAACTTCAAGATGACAAGAACTTGGTGATCGACCACTTCTACACGGCAACGCCATCTCTTTCCCATGGTGATTTGGTTTTCGATCCGAGGTCGGATCTTTCCCAAGGGGGAGGGGATGATGCGGAGCATCCTACGGACATCACCACGTCAAGAGCCCATTTGGCAAGTGACACGTGCGACATCTACTTCACATACACAAAGGTGAATCATCTCCTTTACACGTGCTCACTTGACACTCTCGAGGATGGCATACTACTTGACACTCCTTACGTGTGCATGCATAGGTATTTTCGGAGCTTCACGGATGTCAAGGAGGAGTGCAGGCGCCAAGGAACGACTACACCATCCGCGAGGGAAGCGTGGAAGAGAAGACGGAAGAAAGGAGAAGAAGACGGAGCGGCTGCAGGAGCCAGGCCGGACATCCGGACCACCGTCCGGATCATCCGGGCTCAGCCGGATCATCTGGGTTCCCCTCCGGATCATCCGGATAATTCGGCCCGAAGACAACAGAAGCTGCTCGACGAAGCCGGATCATCCGGACGGTCGCCCGGATCATCCGGACCCCCGACACCCGGATCATCCGGGCCACCATCCGGATCATCCGGACCCCGCCTGCGTGCGTGACTTGGGCCGAAGCCCGTGTACCCCTTCGCCCCTCACTTACCCCTTCGCCCCTTGGGCTATAAATAGACCTCCTCCACCTCCTTTCTAGGGTTAGCAAAGTGATAGCTCATTCTTAGGTGAGCTTTGCTCCTACCTATCTCTACTCTTGAGAGAGAGAGACCACTACTCCATTGGAGGCCAAGACCTCCATCTAGGAGAAGATCCCGCGGGATATCATCAAGACCCCCTCTTTAGGGAAGATCCATCTAGGATATCATCAAGACCTCCTTTTGGAGATGAACCTTACCTTGTACCTTTCCCTTTGATTGTTCATGTACCTTGTGGATCTCGTGTGTTTGATTGTCTAGTGGATGTGTGATTGGACTTGTTCTTGAGTGTTTCCCCTTGTGATTTCTCCCCGTTCTTCCCCGTGTTCATCGTGTTCTTCGAGGGATCCCACTCCAAACGTGAAAGATCGACGAATTAGGGTTCCACCCTACATCATACACCGACAGGAGCCCCCGGGCCTGGGCCACACATGAGCGCAACGCGTTGTTGGGCCAGGCCCAAAACGGTGCGCGGGCAGGCAGGGCCATTTTATTGAGGTGGTTTCTCCGCCCGCTGCGCTTCCCCATGTTCTGCGTCGAATGCGTGATGTGGGGATCGTGCGCGAGGGTGACCGAAGCACGCTTGCGTCATCTTGCGGTGAAAAGTAAAGAGGCGGCTTGCGTATCTCTTCGAGACCGCAGAGCCGCTGCTCATTTACTCTCCACGCTTGGGAACCGTCATTCCAGGCGTCCCATTATGCCCACCCCTTGTGCGACGTACGCCACATGCACGACACAGGGTGAATGACACGCGCGCAGAATACGGGAAGACGTGCACGCGTGGGTCGATACCCACGCGCCTTCAGTTGGGCGGGGAGGGCGGTCGACGGCCTCGCCCGCTGTCACCTTAATAAGCCGGATTGGCTGAGAGGGGCGGCCGAGCCCTGACCTCGTCCCTTTATAAGGAGGGGAGCGGGAGGGACGGCGCCCCCAGTCTTTCGCCATCTGCCTCTTCCCATCCTTGCTTCTTCCTCCTTCTGCCATGGCGAGAGGGCATGCTGACGCTTCGACGGTGGCGGTGAGGGTCTCTGCTCGACAACATTGCTCCTTCCCAAGAGCCCGTGGTAGTAGAGTCGGCCGCAAGGGTAAGGGGAGGGGCGAGGCCGAGGCCGCCGTGGCACTCGGGGAAGAGGAGGACGGGGCAGCGCATCGGCCTCGCCTCCGCCAGCGGTCCTTCCCCCAATGGAGGGCCACGTCGGGGACCAGCCCCGTGAGTTGTTCATCAGGCTGCGCCGGCCGGTGCATCGTCGTCTTCATCTCCCGACCCCATTCGCTCGGGAGATGGAGCTCGACCCACTGCAGGTGCTGAGGCTGCACATGAGGGGCTGCGGGAACAGCGGTACATGGGCAGATGTTGATTTCCCAGCCCCTCACGTCATGTATCTTCGCCGTGGATGGAAGACCTTCGCTCGCATCCATAGCTTGACGGCGGGGCTCATTCTCTACTTCAAGTATTTGAGAATGGCCTCCTCTCCGTCAAGGTCTTCAGCAATTTCGGAACTCGCCGGAAGTGCTGCGTGGAGAGCTCCTCGGATGACGAAGACTCGTCCTCAAGCGAGAGCGACGAGGAGGATAGCGGCAGCAACGAGGAGGGTAGCAGGCAAGAGGATGACGGGTCCGACTAGGTGTCGGACCCGCCGCCTCGGGGCGGCGCCGGCAGCAGCAGCATCTGCACTGGGCTCCTTCTCCTGGTGGAGTCGGCTCCTTGAACTTATCGGGCTCGCCTCCTTGGGCGGCTGGCGTGGGAAGGCCGGAGAACGCGAAGAAGGCAGGTGGCAGGCTGTCAAGTCGGAGTACAATGGCATCGACGCCTTTGTAGCATATTGATGGACCGTTGCCTCATCTTCCAGCTCTTCCTTCGGCACCACCACCACCAGCCCTTTCCTAGGCGGCCGCCGACATGTTCTGTTGGCGCCTTCAGCTGCTCGTACCTTGCTTAGGCGCTCCTTCTGCCCTTTTGCCTTCTTGTTCCATTTCCTGAGGAGAGGGACAAGAAAGGATTACGGGCACCTTATCTTTTTTTCAGCTTGTAAGCCTACGGGCCTTAGTTATATTTAAAACTTGTAACCTCCCTGTTCATGTTTATATTCCGTACGAACAGTACCTGTATTGAATGTATTAATGAAAAAGGGTGCTTGCCGGGTCTTGTGTGTGTGAGAAGAGCCTATACCGAGGAATAAATCCTTGTTATTTTCAATATAAACACCGTTGCCCTGCAGCAGGCCTTGCCGCTCCCCTACTCCATTCAACCACACTCACGCCTTTTGGTGGAGGCAGGGGCTAAGTAGGGGTGGGCCCTACGCTTGTTTCCTTGCCGCCGCGGCTACAACCCAGTTCTAAACCAAGAAGGGGTTCTCGGATGGCAAGAATGGAGGGAGCACGGTAGCCTTGGAATAAAACGAGGCTTCACACGTCCAAATTTTATACGGAAATACATAACAGGGGATAGAAGGACTTATCTGAATCTACAGCCCCCGGCAACCCTAGCTTGTCATGGGTGGACCTTTGTGTCTTCAACCCCGGCAAGCTTGGCTTGCAGGGGACGGAGCGCCGGCTTGTTCTCTTCCTTCCACTTAGTTTGGTGGAAACATTTACATACCCTGCGAACCAAATAGGATGGACAGGAACAAAGAGACGCAAACTCGACCTTTATGCTAGGGGTTTGTTGCTGCTAAGCACTATCAACCCTAACCGAGGGAGAGACTCAATCTAGCATGCATGATATAACTTAGGGCGCCAGCGCTTCGTTTATTTATGCCCAGGGTCTGTGTCTGGCTTTGCACAGAGGGTTACATGCCTTGTCGGCAAATATTGTACAAAAGGTGGCCTGCCGGGGGGCCCGGCAGCCGCGCCTTTTGGGTAAAACTTGCGAAGATGCTCGACATTCCAGGAGTTACTCACTGGAATGGCATCTTCGGTCTCCAGGCGGACCGCGCCAGGCCTGGTGACTCGTGTTACCCGATAAGGGCCTTCCCACTTTGGCGTCAACTTGTTGGAATTCTTGGTCGACTGAACGGGCCGAAGAACAAGGTTGCCTTCCTCAAAGCTTCGGGCATGAACCTTGCGGCTATGGTAGCGGCGCAAGTTTTGCTGGTAGCATGCTGCTCACACAGCCGCCTGAAGACGATCTTCCTCGAGGAGTGTTGCGTCATCTTGCCGCAATCGCTCTTGCTCAAGCTCATCATAATCGAGCACTCGAGGTGACCCGAGTTCAGTGGGGAGAACTGCTTCTGCCCCGTATACTAGGGCAAAGGGTGTCTGGCCGGTGGCTCGATTTGGCATCGTTCTGATCGACCAAAGAACCACCGGCAACTCATCAATACAGCACCTCCCGCTCTTGTACAGCCTATCAAAAGTCTTCGTCCTTAGGACACACAACACTTGAGCATTTGCCCCCTCCGCTTGGCCGTTGCTCCGTGGGTGTGCCACGGAAGCAAAACAGACCTTGTTGCCGAGGTCTTCAATACATTGCATGAAGGTGTGGCTTGTGAACTGTGTGTCGTTGTCGGCGATGACTCTGTTTGGCACACCAAAGTGGCAAACTAGCCCCTTAAAGAATTTGACGGCTGACTGTGCGTGCTTCCACTTTCGACCACTTTGTGAACTTGTCGACCGCAACGTACAAGTACTCAAAGCCCCCGACGGTGCGAGGAAAAGGGCCCAGTATGTCGAGCCCCCAGACCGAGAATGGCCAGGAGAGAGGAATTGTCTGCAGGGATTGAGCTGGCTGATGAAGCTTCTTCGAATGGAACTAGCACGCTTCACACTTGGTTACTAGTGCCATCGCGTGCTGGAGGGCAGTGGGCCAGAAGAAACCTTGCCGGAAAGCCTTGCCGGCAAGGGCCCTTGACCCTATGTGGGAGCCACATATGCCTGCATGTATCTCCGCCAACAGCTCCAGTCCTTCCTCCCGAGGGATGCACTTTAGCTTCACCCCATTTGGTCTTTTCCTGTATAGAATGTTGTCAACAAACTGGTACAGGGCGGACCGGCAAGCTACTTTCTCTACTTCTTCCTGCTCCTCAGGAAGTTCCCTTGTTTGGAGGAATTGGACGGTATATTGCGCCCATGCTGGAGCCCGCGGCTCGATGGCAAGGACCAAAGGCATTTCCTCCGCCGTGGGAACGGTTGCCTCTATGGCAAGGGCTTGCCGCCCCGCCGGAGTCAGTTGTCCCATGGCAGGCTCGGAGTCCATGGTAGCATCTTCGCCAGCGGCTCCGGGGAGCTCGGTGGGGAAGTACTTGCCGGGGCCTGACTTTCTCCGCTTGTTCGGCTCTATTGATGGTTCGACGGATGGTTGAGTCAATCAAAGCACAAACGTACCTGGTTCCACAGGTAGCTTGAGGGCAGCGCACTTTGACAGGTAGTCGGCAATGTCATTCTCCACTCGGGGGACATGCTCTGCCTGTATACCATCAAAGCGCTCCTCCAGTTTCCTCACTTCATCCATGTAAGCCTCCATCAACGGGCTTTGATAATCCTTGTTGACCTGCCTGACGACAAGCTATGAATCACCCCTGGCGATGAGTTTCTTGACCCCGAGGTCTGCCGCGATCCTAAGACCGGCAAGCTGTACGATCGGAAGTATGTCTAGAGGGGGGGTGATTAGACTACTTGACAACTTAAAAATTTTGCCTTTTGATTGGAGTAGTTTCTTAGCAAGTTCACAATGACAACCAAGTCAAGTATCACCCTACACATGCAATTCTAGAGTTGTGGCAGCGGAAAGTAAATTGCACGTATAGTAAATGAGAGGTGGAGAAGAGCAAACGCAAGTTGGTGACACGGAGATTTTTCTCGTGGTTCCGATAGGTGGTGCTATCATCAATCCACGTTGATGGAGACTTCAACCCACGGAGGGTAACGGCTGCGCGAGTCCACGGAGGGCTCCACCCACGAAGGGTCCACGAAGAAGCAACCTTGTCTATGCCATCATGGCCTACGTCCACGGAGGACTAGCCTTACTCGGGGTAGATCTTCACGAAGTAGGCGATCTCCTTGCCCTTACAAACTCCTTGGTTCAACTCCACATCATGACGGAGGCTCCCAAGCGACACCTAACCAATCTAGGAGGCACCACCCTCCAAAAGGTAATAGATGGGGTTGGTGATGATGAACTCCTTGCTCTTGTGCTTCAAATGATAATCTCCCCAACACTCAACTCTCCTCACCGATTTGGCTGTGGTGGAGGAAGGGATTGAGTGGAAAGCAACTTGGGAAGGCTAGAAATCAAGTTTCATATGGTGGGAGTGGAGCAACTTGATCTCAACACAAGGGTAGGTAGTTTTCTTCTCGTAAATGTAAGGTAGGAGTGGTAGTTCTTTCGATGGCTCTCTCCACGAATGAAGAGGAGGTGGAGGGTATTTATAGCCTCCACACAAAATCCAACCGTTACACACATTTGACCAATCTCGGTCGGACCGAAGTTGACAACTCGGTGAGACCGAAAGTTCAAATCTTGTGAGCGTTGGGATTTTCAGTGGGACCGAAAATACAATCTCGGTTAGTCCGATTCTTCCAAAGTCTAGGGTTTGCCAATTTCGGTGGGACCGACTTTCACATCTCGGTGACACCGATTTGAGTCTGAAGTATTCTGAAGCTTGGCAACACCAATTTCGAATGACCGAGTTTGGAATCGGAAAATCCGAGATTCTTAGGGTTTGGGTATATGGTGAGGTGGTTCATCTCGGTGTGGTGAGTTTGGAATCGGTGGGACCGAGATTACTTATGAGTTTATGTTGGAATGAAAGATTGCGATAGTTTGAGAGATAAATCACTAAGCACTTAGAGCAACCAGATCATCATCATAACCTCACCCCTTTTAATAGTATTGGCTTTCCTATGGACTCAATGTGATCTTGGATCACTAAACCAAAAATGGAGTCTTGAGCTTTTGCCAATGTTTTCCTTAGCATTTTGAGGGTCCACATCATCACCATTGCCATACCCATATCACCGAACTTTCTCAAATATTCTCAAGAAATGATTAGTTCAATGATATATATGTTGTTATTAATTACCAAAACCACCCGGGATTAGTTGCACTTTCAATCTCCCCTTTTGGTAATTGATGACAACATATAGATCAAAGCTCGACAAATGATATAATCAATGAATGACATAAATCGCTTTGAGAAGTATGTGATAAGCAAGAGCTCCCCTAAATTTGTGCATTATTTAAGATTTGCGTTTGAATGCAAATGCACAATCGATTAGGATCATGGGTTACTCTTCCATGTCACATACATCTTGGTGGAGCGCACAAAAATGATAAGAATGATAACATGCACCCAATCACCAAGACATGAGTAAATGATCATACAAGATATGAATGGAATATGATAGGCATCAAGCACACATTAAGCACAGTATGATCAAGCACTCATCAAGATAGAGCAAACGTAGTATCAAACACACGAAGTATCTCAAAGAACTCAAAAGTATCTCAAGGAAAACCGCAAACGAAAGAGCAAAACGAGCACTCTCTCTCGAAGCCCTATGATCTATACAATTTCTCCCCTTTGGCAACAAGTTACCAAAAGTTCGAAGGTATAGAGCTAATCGTCACTCGGGACTCTGCTGGCGGCTCTGTCTGCGTCGATGGAGTGGAGATAGCTGCATCTGCAAAGCTTCTGCTGAAGTCTGTGGAGCTGGAGGAGTGGATCTTGGGCTGGTCTTTGGGCCGGAGCTGTAGGAGGTCTTGATGTAGTAGCCACAGGGTCTCACATCGGAATAGCAGTGATCTGGGCTTTGTGGGCCTTTGAGCAGGCTGCTCATAGTCATCTGGACCATATCACCTTCCATCTCTCTCATGAGTTCTGCCTTCTCCCTCTTAGCTTCCTCGATGTCCGCCTCAAGCTTGTTGGCGGTGACTGCACTTGATCGACAGCGTCCGAGCATGGAACTTATCTTCAACTATCCTCTCAAGGCTCTCCCGAGAGGCGCACTATCTTGGCAGGCGTAGCTCAATTCTCTGAGTGGCTTCAAGAAGTTGTTCTGCAACGCTCTTGGGCTTTGCTGCTTTGCTTCCTTCTCGGCTTTAGCTTGTTTGGCAGCTTCAGACTTAGCATGTCCTTCTACGGATGTGGGAGCATCCTCGGTCATCACAACCTCGTTATCCTCATGTTCAGGCTGCGGTGGCAAGTGGGGTCTATCCAACGGTAGGTGTCCGTGCCAAACTTGGCATTAATGAGCATCTGAATATGCGGAGCAAACCCACACGACCTCTTACAGTGCTGCTGCTGTCCTCTTGATAGTCTCAACTATCGTGTCCATCACCTTAAAAGGTGTCTTCGATCTAGAATGTGCAGCATGTTGATAGAGTACCCTCTTATCATGCGGTGGTCTCTGACTTAGGCATCAAAGTATGCCTCGAATGGTGTTGGTGGTTGGGAGACCTGCACAAGATAATAGATGAACCAAGCTTCCATATCTCTACATCCTTCTCCTTTACCTCATTGTAAATGTTCTTCATTGACTCGTGATTTTTCTTCGGAATGCCATACACATCAACATCATCATCCCTTGATTCAGGTGCATTCAGCAATGCTCTCCATTCTTCAACAGTAGAATGGAATCTCTGCCCTTCTGTCATCCATACAATTCTGCCATCTGGATAGAAGTGTGCGGTGGCATAGAACTGCATGATCATCTCATCGTTCCAAGCAGTCAATTTCTGACCAACGAACTCTGCAATCCCACAAGCAGTGAAGCTTTCATGCACATGTGGGAAGTAGTCTCTGTGCTCTTCACTGTCGATGTAATCCCAGTCTACATATCTGGTGTCAGCAACAATTGGCTTCTTATCCATGAGCACTGTCTCATAAAAGTCTTGTTGCTCTCTTGTGTGGAATCTTGGGTCAACTGCTGTTCTTCTCCTGGTGGCATATGGATCAACTTGCCTCCATAGCCTGAGTCCTTTATCCTTCCTTTCCTTCATATTTTCAGCTCGAGGATGAGCTTCATTATGAACTGGCGGTTTACATGCGAGTTTGAGCAAAACATGAGCCTCATCATCGATTCTGCGGTGGCACATTGTCCTTCTTCTTCTCTGAAGCGGTATGTTCCTCACAGTCTTCTTTGGCTTGGCAGCTGGTTTGGCTTGGGCTGCCTTTCTTTGGAGCTGATTGCTTAGCTTTTGTGGGTGCTCACCTTACGATGGCATCACCCATCAACTTCATTTACGAGGAGGTGAGGTGCTTCCTCATCGTAATCATCATCATCATCGACTTCTTCATGAACTTTCCTCTTCCTCTTGGAAGTCTTCTTGATCTTCTTTGGAGGTTTCTTCCATCTTGAGCTTCGTGCAACAGAGGATTTTGTCACTTTGCTTGTGCCTTTCTTTGTTGTTGCCCTTGATAGCTCTTGGCAACCACTTGCCTTTTTGGCTTAGAAGTTATCTCCTCATCTGCAACAAAGTCTGAATCCTCCTCATCAGAATTTCTCTTCCTCCTGGCCCTGGTAGCAGCTGCAGGCAGTCCACTTGGAGTGCTTCTCTCTCCATCATCTGAAAAACTGCTTGCTTCTGGACTTGTAGCTGCCTCTGGAATCTCAACTGGCATCTCAGACCTGTTCTGACTGTCACTTCCATCAGACATGACTGACAACTTGTGAATAGAATAGGTATAGGCGAATAGAAGAGTTATCACAAACTGCAGAGGATTTTGCAAAAGAATGAGTTCAAACTTTAGTTTTAGGTTTTCACAGAATACATGTCGGTCGACCGAGTCTATCAATTCGTGAAACCGAAGTGTCTAAACAGACCACATACACCACTTTCGGTTGGACGAAATGGGTTTCAGTCTAGCCGAGACTACTAGGGTTTCACTCAATCTTCACTTCGGTCTTACCGATTTGCACAACTCGGTTTCACCGAAAAGTGCGATCAATGGCCAGAGGCCAAATCGGTCGATCCGAAAATGTCGAATCGGTCACACCGAGATGTGTTCGTGAAACCTAACCTAAAATTTTCACTCGAAATTTGTTCTATGACCTAAGCGGCTGGATAGGAGATCTCAATCTTGGCAAGAAACTTGGCAACGCCTAACGTGCATAGAATCAGCGGTTGAGCACGAGAGGATGAAACTCACCCAATGCGGTGGAGCTTCACTCTGGCGGCAGCGGCGCGATGAGAAGGACCGTTGACGGCGATGGAGACCATGGCGAGGGCGCCTGAAAGCGACGGCGGAGACGATCCGGAGACCAAGGCGGCACGGCAATAAGGGTTTGAGGCGAAGCGTTTGAAGAAGTAATCAACGCGCTCGTCCTCGAGTATATATACCCTTCGGTGTCGGTGGGACCGAGTTTGAAAACTTCGGTGGGACCGAGATGGTTAGCTGCGTGCGATTACACTTCGATCACGCCGAATTTGAAACTCGATTTCACCGAGGTGAAAACCTAGATCAATCAAGTGATTTGATCATCCGATTTGAGTATATCGGTTTGACCGAAAGTACTTAGAAGGTTTTGGAAGTTAGGCTTTTGACGGATCGGTGGCTCAGAGTGCTCCTCACTCGATGCATCCAAAAAGTCTTGTTCAAAGTTTGTGATATAAGCATGAATGGAGTTTGAGACAAGAAAGCATAGATAGCTAGGGGAGGAACTTAGGCATACTTGTCCATCCATTTGGTCAAAAGGAAGAAAACCAAAAGACCAAAGCAACAAATGGATGTCCTCGAATGGATAAAATCATGCATCCAACATGCTCACACAATAAGATAGCAAATGAAATATGTGTCAAACATGCACAAACAAAACACTAACAGCTAGCACACAATTTGGCGATGACTAGGTCATCTATATATGAGTATATTGACTTAGGAGTCAAATGAGAACATTTGATCATAGGTCATACTCATCGTTTAAGCACAAGTGGGGTTACCACTTTTCCATAAAGCATTGATGTGTTCACATCGTTAGAAGATGCTTTAGCTCATTTCTTTAGAGCAAAGCTCCCCCTTGATGTGAGAACCCCTTTTAAAGGGTTAAACTAACCTTGGGTTGTCGTTGAAGACTTCATGTAGATGTTGAAGATGTGGATGCTCAATGTTGATGAAGATCATCAAGAGTTGGGAGCAATCCTTTGGATTCGGGCACTTTCAATACCTACATGGGTTAGTCCCACAAGGAACAAACAAGAATATCCATGGACATAGATTGAAGTACACAATAGATGATGTCCATGAAAGCAATGATTACCTTGTCCCTTGACTTACCAACATGAGGGTTTGTGACTCCATGAACTAGTGCAAGATGTGGAAGTTGATTGCACAAGTCCTTGCCAAAATGAATGTGAGTGAAGTATATTGGCGAGTCACCCTCAAGAACTCTCTAGTTCTTCTTCTTGGGATCCACATCATCTTGATGGGAATCCTTGGGGTAGTAGTTGAGCTTGTTGAAGTAGAACTTGAAGTTGCCTTGGGAACCCACTTGACCATGGCCTTGGGTGCTTCAATGAATGCATCAATCTCCTCTTGAAGCTTGTCCTTGCCTTTTAGCTTGTGGTCTTGTGGTGGAAGGTCATCTTGAGCTTGTTCCTCATTGGAAGAAGTAGGATCATACTTCTCCTCTTGAGAGACGAACTTTGGAGTGGGATATTGACCTTCTTCCCATTCAACACCCTCGGCGTTGAACTTTCGCTCAAAACCAATTCCTTGATTCTTCCTGTCTTCCTTGTTTGCGAACAATTTCCTCAAAGCTTTTGCTTCCGCAAGACTCTTGTAGACACCTTTCTCTATAATCCCTTTCAATAGACTATTTTCTTGCTCAAGTGAAACTTGGCTTGAAACATTGTTAGTGGAATCAAGAGAATTACTAGAAGTAACAACATTTGATTTAGCATGATTATTGTTACTACTAGATGAAGAATTTTTCTTATGCTTGTCATGCTTAGTTTTGATAGGTGGCAAGAAATTAGACAAGAGAAGTCGTTTGGCAAGATATGAAGAACTCTTCTTTCAAGATCGTCATTGATAGCTTTTAGAAACTCATGTTCTTGCTCTAGATTGAGCTTCTCGAGCGTAGCTTCTCATGAGATCTTAGGAGCTCTCTATGATCTTCTTGAGTTGTTTCATGAGCTAACTTAAGAGTGTTTAGTTCTTTAGTTAGGCGCTCAATCTCCTTCATAGCATTGTCATTCGACTCTTCTCGACTATAAAGACTACTAGCATGTTCATCATTACTAAGCTCACTAGATTTATCATGTAAAAGCTCATCTTCACCAAGCAAGTCATCCTCATCACTATCAAAGTCAATAAACTCAGGATGTGATACCTTGGGGCCTTTTGCCATGAAGCATCTTCCAATTCCCTCATTTGGTGAATCAAATATGTCATAGGAGTTGGAGTTGGAGGATACGAGAGCAAGACCGCAACACCTTCATCTTGATGTTCGGAGTTGGAGTGATAGCTTCTTTCGAGTGATTGTCGAGTCGGGCGGAAACCCATTCACCAACATGAGCTTGATGTTTTCTTCTTGTGTAGCTCCTTGATGATTTGTCTTTCCTTTCCGAATCCTTGCTTCTCCGAGAGGATCTTCGTTCATAACGATCATCTCTACTCCTTCTCTCTTTTGAGGCGACTCTTCTCTTGAGCTTCTTCTTCTTGGAGATTCTTCTCTTCTCTTGTGGGGAGTCGAACACTCATTTGAGTAGTGTCCGGTCTTCCACAATTGTAGCAGTTTCGATCACGACTAGAAGATCTCTTTTCATCATATGATCTAGACTTTGAGCTTCTTTCCTTGCTTCTACTCTTGTAGAATTTGTTGAAGTTCTTCACCATTAGGCTTATTTCTTCATTGGAAACTAGCTTGTCACTTGAGGATGTGGGAGCTTCAACTGTAGCTTTGTAAGCACCACTTGACTTGTTGTGAAGCTCTTCCTTATCTTTAAGTGTCATCTCATGAGCAACAATCCTTCCAATGACTTCGGTAGGCTTGAGATCTTTGTAGTTTGGCATCATTTGGATCAAAGTGCACACGGTGTCATACTTTCCATCCAAAGCTCTGAGAATCTTCTTGATGATGAATCGGTCGGTCATTTCTTCGCTTCCTAAGCCTGCCATCTCATTGGTGATGAGAGCAAGCCTAGAATACATTTCAGCGACCCTTCACCTTCCTTCATCTTGAACTTGTCAAGTGACCTTGAAGAACATCTAGCTTTGATTCCTTCACGGACTCGGTACCTTCGTGCATTTCGACCAAAGTATCCCAAATCTCTTTTGCATTCTCAAGGCGGCTGATCTTGTTGAACTCCTCGGGACACAAAGCATTGAAGAGAATGTCACAAGCTTGAGCATTGTTCGTAACATCCGCAACTCATCTGCAGAGCTTCACGATCCGGAACTTTTCCTTCTTGAAGAACTCACCTTGCAAGCCAACACAAATAATGCCCCATGCGGCGGGGTTATGTCCAAGAATATGCATTTTCATTTTATGCTTCCAACTAGCAAAGTTTGAACCATCAAAGTAAGGACCTCTCGAAATTACCCTCACTAGGCGCCATACTCTCCTAGGTTGTGAAACCAAGCTTATGGAGTCAATGCAATGGAAACCAATCCAATGGAGACCAAAGCTCGATACCACTTGTAGGATCGGAAGTATGTCTAGAGGGGGTGATTAGACTACTTGACAACTTAAAAATTTGCCTTTTGATTGGAGTAGTTTCTTAGCAAGTTCACAATGACAACCAAGTCAAGTATCACCCTACACATGCAATTCTAGAGTTGTGGCAGCGGAAAGTAAATTGCACGATAGTAAATGAGAGGTGGAGAAGAGCAAACGCAAGTTGGTGACACGGAGATTTTTCTCGTGGTTCCGATAGGTGGTGCTATCGTCAATCCACGTTGATGGAGACTTCAACCCACGGAGGGTAACGGCTGCGAGTCCACGGAGGGCTCCACCCACGAAGGGTCCACGAAGAAGCAACCTTGTCTATGCCATCATGGCCTCGTCCACGGAGGACTAGCCTTACTCGGGTAGATCTTCACGAAGTAGGCGATCTCCTTGCCCTTACAAACTCCTTGGTTCAACTCCACATCATGACGGAGGCTCCCAAGCGACACCTAACCAATCTAGGAGGCACCACCCTCCAAAAGGTAATAGATGGGGTTGGTGATGATGAACTCCTTGCTCTTGTGCTTCAAATGATAATCTCCCCAACACTCAACTCTCCTCACCGATTTGGCTGTGGTGGAGGAAGGGATTGAATGGAAAGCAACTTGGGAAGGCTAGAAATCAAGTTTCATATGGTGGGAGTGGAGCAACTTGATCTCAACACAAGGGTAGGTAGTTTTCTTCTCGAGAAATGTAAGGTAGGAGTGGTAGTTCTTTCGATGGCTCTCTCCACGAATGAAGAGGAGGTGGAGGGTATTTATAGCCTCCACACAAAATCCAACCGTTACACACATTTGACCAATCTCGGTCGGACCGAAGTTGACAACTCGGTGAGACCGAAAGTTCAAATCTTGTGAGCGTTGGGATTTTCGTGGGACCGAAAATACAATCTCGGTTAGTCCGATTCTTCCAAAGTCTAGGGTTTGCCAATTTCGGTGGGACCGACTTTCACATCTCGGTGACACCGATTTGAGTCTGAAGGTTCTGAAGCTTGGCAACACCAATTTCGAATGACCGAGTTTGGAATCGGAAAATCCGAGATTCTTAGGGTTTGGGTATATGGTGAGGTGGTTCATCTCGGTGTGGTGAGTTTGGAATCGGTGGGACCGAGATTACTTATGAGTTTATGTTGGAATGAAAGATTGCGATAGTTTGAGAGATAAATCACTAAGCACTTAGAGCAACCAGATCATCATCATAACCTCACCCCCTTTTAATAGTATTGGCTTTCCTATGGACTCAATGTGATCTTGGATCACTAAACCAAAAATGGAGTCTTGAGCTTTTGCCAATGTTTTCCTTAGCATTTTGAGGGGTCCACATCATCAGTCATTGCCATACCCATATCACTGAACTTTCTGAAATATTCTCAAGAAATGATTAGTTCAATGATATATATGTTGTTATTAATTACCAAAACCACCCGGGGATTAGTTGCACTTTCACAAGCAATCCCTCGTACTCGGCAGTGTTGTTCGTCGACATCTCCCTCGGAAAGTGCATCTGGATCACATACTTGAGGTGCTCTTTGGTGGGTGCGACAAGCAGCACACCAGCACCGGCGCCTTGTAGCCAAAAAGCCCCATCAAAGTACATAACCTAGTTGTGGCTTGTTTCCTTGCCGGGGAGAGTGGTATCTTGGATCTCTTTGTCAGGCGTCAAGGTCCATTCAGCAATGAACTCTGCCAGAACTCTGCTCTGAATCGTTGAGGTGCTTTCGAACTTCAAACCGAAACTTGACAGCTCCAAGGCCCATTCCACAATCCTCCCCGTTGCATCTGGGTTATGCAGTATCCGTTGCAACAGGAGGCGGGAGACAATGGTGATCTCGTGCGCTTGGAAGTAATGACGTAGCTTCCTCGAGGCCATAAGGAGGCCCAAGAGCAATTTTTGCACACCGGAGTACCTCGACCTAGCCCCCAGCAAGAGAGAGCTGACGAAGTAAACCAGGTGCTGCACCACCTTCTTCTTCTGCACTACTTCACCTAGTTGCGCGGGCCCTGTCACGCTGGTGTCAGACCTTGCCGGGGGCCCAGCTTTGCCAGGGTCAGGCCCTACCGATGAAAGTTCTGGTTCGCATCTGTCAACTCTGTCGTTGCTGCTGCCTCTTCGTCGACCTTCCTCTGTGCCACTAGTGAGGCGCTAACCACTTGATTTGTTGCTGCTAGATACAGCAACAACGATTCTTGTGGTTTGGGCGCAACCAGCACCGGGGTAGAGGAGAGGTATTTCTTCAAATCCTGCAATGCTGCCTCGGCCTTCGGGGTCCACTCCATTGGGCCCGTCTTCTTCAAGATCTTGAAAAAGGGAAGGGCACGCTCGACGGACTTGGAGATGAATCTGCTCATGGCGGCGACGCGTCCTGTGAGCTGACGCACATCCTTGATCTGCTTAGGTGCCTCAATCTGCTCGATGGCCTTGATCTTGTCTGGGCTTGCCTCAATCCCACGCTGCGACACAAAGTACCCGAGAAGCTTGCCGGACGGAACTCCGAAGACACACTTCTCAGGGTTCAATATGAGGTTGATCTTGCACAAATTTGCAAATGTCTCTTCCAAATCTTGCACAAGCGTCGCCTTGTCCTTGGTTTTGACCACTTTGTCATCCATACATGCTTCCATATTTCTATGTAGCTGGGGCTCAAAACCAATTTGGACTGCTCTTGCAAAGGTCGAGCCAGCACTCTTCAACCCGAAAGGCATCCGTAAAAAGCAATACGTACCACATGGGGTGATGAATGTTGTATTTTCCTCGTCTTCTTTTGTTATAAAAACCTGATGGTACCCTGAGTAGGCGTCGAGGAATGATAGCAGGTCACACCCGGCCGTGGAGTCAACAATCTGGTCGATGCGCGGCAACGGGAAATGATCTTTTGGACAAGCTTTATTGATATCTGTGTAATCAATACACAGCCTCCACTTCTCGTTTGCCTTGCACACCACTACCGGATTGGCCAGCCACGTCGGATGGAGCACCCCTCTTACCAAGCCTGCCGCTTCTAGCTTCCTGATCTCTTCAGTGATGAACTCCTACCTCTCCAGAGCCTGCTTCCTGACCTTCTACTTTACGGGCCGCGCATGAGGACAAACAGCAAGGTGGTGCTCAATCACATCCCTGGGAACGCCGGGGATGTCGGATGCTTGCCATGCAAACACATCGACATTCGCCCACAGGAAAGTAACGAGCTCGCCTTCCTATTTGCTATCGAGAGTGGAGCTTATGGTAAAAGCTCCTCCTGTGCCGTCCTCCTTGATGGACACCTTCGTGGTCTCCCATGTTGCAGCTCTGGACTTCTTGCTCTTGCCGGTGGAGCTGTCTGGCACGTCCTCAACGGGAGCGCAACACCCCGAAGAGGTGTGCTTGCCGGAGTGGGTGCGAGAGGTCTCGCCGGTCTTCTTCCCTCCCGGGGCTTCATCGGCAGGAGCAAGTGCCTTGGTGGCAGCTGCTGCAACTGCTTCCCAGTAGAGTTGGTCAGCGCATCAACGCATCTTTCTTGTCGAAGGGGACGGTGATGATGTTCATCGGCCCAGGCATCTTCAGCATGTTGTAGGCATAATGGGAAGCCGCCATGAACTTGGCTAGTGTCGGGTGGCCGAGGATCCCGTTGTAGGGCAAGGGGATCTCGGCCACGTCGAATACAATCCTCTCCGTCCAGTATTTCAACTCGCCTCAAAACGTCACGGGCAGCGTGACCTTTCCCTTCGGCTGGCTCCTCCCCGGGTTGACCCCTTGAAACGTGCACGTCTCCTCGAGGTCTCCATTAGTGATCTGCAGCCTCTTGATCACAATAGGCGAGATCAAGTTCAGACCGGCCCCGCTGTCAACTAGCAACTTTGTCACTTTGAGGTTGTGGATCGTTGGTGAAACCAACAAAGGCAAGGACCCGACGGCAGTAGTGCGATCAGGGTGGTCCTCAGTGTCGAAGATGATAGGTGTGCTGGACCACTTCAGTGGCTTCCGTGCACCGAGTGATGGCTCTACCGCTGTGATCTCACGCGCCCACTGCTTGAGCTGGCGGTGAGATGTGTGCAGCGAGGCGCCACCGTTGACACACATGGCCTCTGTAGCTTTTTGAAACTCGTGGTCATCGGACTCGTCGTCCTCGTCATGATCATCGTCTTGCTGCTTCTTGTCACGGCCCCGGGCGGGTCTCTCTTGCTGGTTATCCTTACCGCGGCGGCCTCCTTGGCCGCCACGCTTCTTGCCGGATCCTTCGGCACCGTCTTGGCCCTTCTCCTTGTCCCGCCCTTCATATTTAGCTTTTTGCTTCTCAGCGAGCAGCTCAACTTGTCGACAGTTCTAGAGGTCGTGGCCTTTGGTGCGGTGGATCTTGCAATACTGCTTGTCAGAGCCCCCTGGATTGTCGGCAGCCGCCAAGGCCCGGCATGCGGCACACCCGGCAACCTCCTTGCCGGGGTCGCTCTCCTTGGCCTTCTTGGTGGCGCCGGCGTCGTCGGACCCCTCGACGGGAAGTACAGTCTTGCCCTTGCACTTCTTGTTACGGCGCCGACCCTTCTTTGTCGGGGCAGCAGCGTCGTCGTCCATGGAGTCGGTTCCGCCCCGGCGTCTTCGCCGGGGTACTTTCTCCCCTCTTCAGCCCGGGCGCACCGATCGTCCAGGACATAAAGCTCGGCCACATCCTTGACCTTGTTCATCGCCAGCTCCTCACGCATCTTGCGGTTGCGCACATTCTGATGGAATGCACTAATCATGGCTGCCGGATGAACGTCTGGGATGTTATACTGCACTCGGCTGAACCTTTGGATGTACTTGCACAGGTTTTCTCCTTCCTTCTGGGGGATGATGTGCAACTCGCTCGCCTGGCCATGAGCTTGTTGGCCTCCAGTAAAGGCGCCAACAAACTCATGACACAGATCCGACCAAGAAGAAATGGAATCCACCAGAAAGTGCATCAACCATGACATAACATTCGGCTTGAGCGCCAACGGGAAGTAATTGGCAAGCACCTTATCATCGCGGGCCCCAGCAGCTTGCATCGCGATGGTGTAGATGCTGAGGAACCCTGACGGGTGAGTCTTGCCATTGTACTTCTCGCCAACGTCGGGCTTGAACATGCGATGGGAGGGTGATACGTCTCCAACATATCTACTTTTCCAAACACTTTTGCCCTTGTTTTGGACTCTAACTTGCATGATTCGAATGAAACTAACCCGATCGGCGCCGTTTTCGTGAAGCTGCCATGATGTTGTTTTATGTGAAGAAAAGAAAAGTTCTCGGAATGTCCTGAAAATCCACGGAGGCACTTTTTGGAATTAATAAGAATTATTGGGCGAAAGAAGTATACCAGGGGGCCCACAGCCTGCCCACGAGACAGGGGGCACCCCCCTATAGGGTGTGGCACCCTATCTCGTGGGCCCACTGGACCTCCACTGACCTCAACTCCAACTCCATATATTCACGTTCAGGGAGAAAAAAACCAGAGAGAAAGTTTCATTGCGTTTTACGACACGGAGCCGCCGCCAAGCCCTAATCTCTCTCGGGAGGGCTGATCTGGAGTCTGTTCGGGGCTCCGGAGAGGGGGATTCGTCGCCGTCGTCATCATCAACCATCCTCCATCACCAATTTCATAATGCTCACCGCCGTGTGTGAGTAATTCCATCGTAGGCTTGCTGGATGGTGATGGGTTGGATGAGATTTACCATGTAATCAAGTTAGTTTTGTTAGGGTTTGATCCCTAGTATCCACTATGTTCTGAGATTGATGTTGCTATGACTTCGCTATGCTTAATGCTTGTCACTAGGGCCCGAGTGCCATGATTTCAGATCTGAACCTATTATGTTCTCATGAATATATGTGTGTTCTTGATCCTATCTTGCAAGTCTATAGTCACCTATTATGTGTTATGATCTAACAACCCCGAAGTGACAATAATTGGGATACTTCTCGGTGATGCGGAGTTTGAGGAGTTCATGTATTCACTATGTGCTAATGCTTTGTTCCGGTTCTCTATTAAAAGGAGGCCTTAATATCCCTTAGTTTCCGCTAGGACCCCGCTGCCACGGGAGGGTAGGACAAAAGATGTCATGCAAGTTCTTTTCCATAAGCACGTATGACTATTTATGGAATTCATGCCTACATTACATTGATGAACTGGAGCTAGTTTTATGTCACCCTATGTTATAGTTATTACGTGAGGAATCGCATCCGGCATAATTATCCATCACTGATCCATTGCCTACGAGCTTTTCACATATTGTTCTTCGCTTATTTACTTTTCTGTTGTTATTGTTACAACTACTATAAAAACCCAAAAACTATTACCTTTACTTTTGCCATTGTTACCTTTATTATCATACCACTTTTGCTACTAAATACTTTGCTGCAGATACTAAGTTATCCAGGTGTGGTTGAATTGACAACTCAACTGCTAATACTCAAAAATATCTTTGTCTCCCCTTGTGTCGAATCAATAAATTTGGGTTGAATACTTTACCCTCGTAAGCTGTTGCGATCCCCTACACTTGTGGGTTATCAAGACTAATTTCTGGCGTCATTGCCGGGGAGCATAGCTCTATTCTCTGAGTCACTTGGGATTTATATCTGTTGATCACTATGAAGAATTTAAAAGACGACATAATTACTATTTTACCCTCTACTATGAGGGGAGGTAAGGAACTGCCATCTAGCTCTGCAGTAGATTCTCCTTCCGTTATTAGTAAGCTTGCGACACCTAAACCTGCTACTGCTATGAATTCTGATATGTCGCATGTTATTGATGATGCCATTTCTGCTATGTATGATGAAACTACTTCTGTGCCTGATACTACTTTGCCATTAGGTGAATTTCTTGATGAACAACTTGCTATAGTTAGGGGGAATGAAATTATTGAAGATGCTATTATTGATGATAGTGATGATGAAGGTTCTCCTAATGATTATGAATTGCCTGCTGTTCCTGAGGGTTATGTTATGAATGAAGAAGCTGCTAGAGCTATCTTTGCTTGCAATGATAGATACGATCTTAAGAATATATTAGCTAAATGGAAGCAGCAGTCTCTTAATGCTAGAATGAAACCTGACCCTGCTTTTTCTACTTCACCTATCTGTGTTAGTGATAAGGATTATAAATTTTCTGTTGATCCTGAGATTATTACTTTAGTTGAATCTGATCCTTTTTATGGCCTTGAATCTGAAACTGTTGTGGCACATCTTACCAAATTAAATGATATATCCACGCTATTTACTCATGATGAGAAGTCTCGCTATTTTTATATCCTTAAGATCTTTTAGTTCTCATTAAAGGGTGATGCTAAGACTTGGTATAATTCTCTTGCTCCTGGTTGTGTGCGTAGTCCCCAGGATATGATTTATTACTTCTCTGCTAAATATTTCCCCGCTCATAAGAAATAAGCTGCCTTGCGGGAAATATATAATTTTGTGCAAATCAAAGAAGAGAGTCTCCCACAAGCTTGGGGGGGGGGGGACTTCTCCGGTTACTTAATGCTTTGCCTGATCATCCTCTTAAGAAAAATGAAATACTTGATATCTTTTATAATGGACAAACCGATGCTTCCAAGGACTACTTGGATAGTTGTGCTGGTTGTGTTTTCAGGGAAAGAACAATCGACGAAGCTGAAATATTATTAAATAATATGTTGACTAATGAAAATAATTGGACTCTTCCTGAGCCAATTCCTGAAGCAAATCCTGAGACAATTGAGCCAACTCCTGAGCCTATTCCAAAAGCCACTCCAAAGAAGAGAGGTGTTTTATTTCTCAGTCCTGAAGGTATGCAAGAGGCAAATAAATCAATGAAAGAAAAAGGTATTAAAGCTGAAGATGTTAAGAATTTACCACCTATTGAAGAAATACATAGTCTTAATATACCGCCTGTTGAAGAACCATATTGTCTTGATAACCCGACACAGGTAGTAAAGGTAAATTCTCTCTATAGATATGATAAAGTTGAAATCCCCTCTACTAAATTTCATAGCCCATGCTTAGATGCATTTGATGACTTTATGGCTAGACAAGAAAGTTTTAATGCTTATGTTCGTAGAGAGTTAAGGAATAAAGCTTTCGAGATAGGACGCGTAAGCGATAATATGGCTAGAGTTAAAGGTGAAATCAAACTCATTAGCAAACATACTTCTATGGTTGCTACTTAAGCTGAGCAAGTACTTAAAGCTCAAAATGATTTGCTTGATGAATTAAATAATAAAAATGACTTTGCTATTAGAGTGGCTACTAGAACTGGTAGAATGACTCAGGAACCTTTGTATCCTGAAGGATACCCTAAGAGGATCGAGCAGGATTCTCAGAGAAATAATTTAGAGGCACCTAGTTCTTCTAAAAAGAAGAAAAAGAAAAACGATAGGACTTTGCATGCTTCTAGTGAACCTACTGTAGACACACCTGAGAATCCTAATGATATTTCTATTTACGATCTTTGAAACTCAATCAGGTGATGAACATGAACCTAGTGATAATGTTAATGATAATGTTCATGTTGATGCTCAACCTAGCAAAAACAATGATGTAGAGATTGAACCTGCTATTGATCTTGATAACTCACAATCAAAGAATCGACGTTATGATAAGAGAGATTTTGTTGCTAGGAAGCACGGTAGATAAAGAGAACCATGGGTTCAGAAACCCATGCCCTTTCCTCCTAAACCATCGAGACAAAGGATGATGAGGATTTTGAGCGCTTTGCTGAAATGACTAGACCTATTTTCTTACGTATGCCCTTAACTGATATGCTCAAAGTATATCCTTATGCTAAGTATATGAAGGATATCATCACAAATAAAAGAAAGATACCGGAAGCTGAAATTTCCACCATGCTTGCTAATTACACTTTTAAGGGTGGAATACCAAAGAAACTTGGAGATCCGGGTGTACCAACTATACCATGCTCCATTAAAAGAAATTATGTTAGAACTGCTTTATGTGATCTTGGAGTCGGTGTTAGTGTTATGCCTCTCTCTTTATATCGTAGACTTTAATTGAATAAGTTGACACCTACTGAAATATCCTTGCAAATGGCTGATAAATCAATTGCTATACATGTCGGTATTTGTGAGGATGTGCCTGTTGTGGTTGCAAATGTCACTATCTTAACGGACTTTGTTATTCTTGATATTCCCGAGGACGATAGTATGTCTATCATCCTTGGTAGACCTTTTCTTAATGCAGGGGCTGTTATTGATTGCAACAAAGGCAATGTCACTTTTCATGTTAATGGTAATGAGCATACGGTACATTTTCCGAGGAAACAATCTCAAGTTCATAGCATCAATTCTATTGGAAAAGTTCCAACTATTATTATTGGAGGTTTTGAATTTCCTCTCCCTACTGTCAAGAAAAAGTATGATATTCTTATTGTTGGGGATTTTCATATCCCCGTTGAGGTAACTTAGTGTTATTCGAAATTTCTCCGGTTCCGTGTTATTCGGAATGAGTTTGTTAACAAGACTTAATCAACCTTGTTAGTGGATTCATTTTGATGATCATGAGATGGATGAAACTAGAAGGCACAACCTTTTGTACCCACTTTTTACTTTCTGTTATTTAGAATAAATAAAGCAAAAATAGTATTATATGTCTGTTTTCTGATTTGTTCATGCATTAAAAAATATCCCGAAAATAAAAGTGCTCCAAATGCCCTGCAAATTTAATATGATTTTTTATGGAATATTTGAGGATTATAGGCACTGAAAACATTGCAGGAGGGGCAAGCACCAGGCCATGAGAGTGGAGGGCGCGCCCACCCCTATAGGGCGCGCCCCCTGTCTCGTGGGCCCCGGGTGGCCCACCTCCACTTATGCCAGCACCCACACACTTCATCTTCTACCCAAAAAATCCCCATCCAGCTCAAGTACGAGTTCTAGCTCATTTTGCTGCAATTTTCGATCTCCTTGCTCAAAGCTCCATTTACAAAACTGCTTTGGGAGATTGTTGCTTGGTATGTGACTCCTCCATTGGTCCAATTAGTTTTTGTAATAGTGCTTTATTCATTGCAATTTTTTGCTGCATAGCTGACCATGTTCTTGAGCTTGCATGTTAAATTTATGAGGTCCCAAGCAATTCCAATGCACGATATAGGCTCTAGGCACTTGTAGGAGTAGTTGCTACCAATCATGTTTAGTTTTATTCACTTTTACTTTGAAGTTACTAAAATTTCAGAAATTTTTAGAAAATGTTAAGGAAACTTTTGAGGGGCTCTTCTAGCCAAAGCTCTCAGGAAAAGCAAACCAAAGAGAAGGAAAAGGCCAAGTATAATCTTCCTCGCTTAGCAGAAGTGATGTCGTGTGAATGGCCATGCAATGATTTCTTCAAAGAAGTTGGAATTCATGAAGATTTTTATTCTTTAATCGAGACTGCCGGCCTCACCGGTTTCATCAACGACCGGATCGATCAATATCTCTTACTCACCACCTGCAGTATCATTTCATTTATATGATGAATTCAGAGAAATGTCTTTATGTAATTTTTGCGCGCTATGTAGGATACCTTATGAGGGAGAATTACAGGAACCCCATTGTAAAGATGTGGATGGCTTTGTTAATACTATAGCTATGGTGGAGCCAAAGAAGGGCTCCGAGGCAAAAGTCTCTAGCATACACTTTCCTGTTTTACGCTATTTTGCCATATTTACTAGTAGATGCTTGATTGGTCGTGGAAATAGTGGAAACCTTAGTGTTCCTGATATTATCATCCTTCAACATGCCTTGCTAAACGGCTAGCCCTGAATCGTACAAAAGACCCCATATTTGGAGGTATCTATGTCGCACGTCTTGCTAGACATTTTCAGATACCCATTAGGCACCATGAGAAAGAGGAGACAAAATTGCCTCCTCACATTTTAAATTACAAGAGCATGGTAGCACACAAGTTTATTGTTGACAACGAAGAGAAGATGCTCTTGTATAAACTTAGATTTAATAAGAAACACATTGAGGTTATTATTTTGTCTGCGTCTCTGTTGTTTGATTTGCTTGCAGAAAATTTTCTTGTCACATCGGAAGCGGTGAACAATCATTGAGCCCAAGCTTTTACTCGAACTGAACTGAGCGGAACTGAATGGACCCTTATCGTCCATCATCATCGATGGGATCCGGAGATGACCAGCCAGTGGTATCCTGATTACACCTCCCAGTACACCGGGGATATTAGCGGCGGTCCTTGGTACTAGACCAACTTAGGCCAAAAGCATAAGCTTGGGGGAGTACGTATTTCTCACCGACTTTACATTCATGTTCACACACTAGTTGTCGGTGCTCATACTCTTTCATTGTATTATCCATGCTAGTTTAAATTTCTTTTTCTAGTTTTCTTCTTGTGTGTTTGATAAACCTTAATAAAACCAAAAAAAATAGTTAGTTTAATTTCCATGCTTGTAGTAGAATTAAAATGAAAACCCAAAAAGATTTCTTGTTCTTTTTCTTACTTGTTGGGAGCTTTCCCGTGTAAATAGTTTTATTTTCTTTTCTTTCCTTTGGGTGTCGAGAAGACCGTATTGAAAATGCTTAGTGGCTCTCATATGCATGATTGTTTATTTAATTTAGAGCCCATATTACCCTGTCTTCTCTCTTGAGTTGAATGCTTGCAGATTCCAGCTTAGTCCAATGCACGTGCACTATTATTATTATACACATCGTTCGGTCGTGCGAGTGAAAGGCAATAATGACGATATATGATGGACTTATTGAGATGAGAAAAGCTGGTATGAACTCGACCTCTCTTGTTTTTGTAAATATGATGAGTTCATCGTTTCTGATTCAGCCTATTATGAAGTAAACATGTTTGCACTTCCATTTAGAGATTATAGTTGCTTGTGCCATGCTTGATTAGCTATGAGTTATAATGGTTTACCTTGCGTGCCAACATGCTATTAGAATGATTATGATGTGGTATGATGGGATGGTATCCTCCTTTGAATGTATTGCATGACTCGACTTGGCACATGTTCACGCATGTAGTTGAATCAAATCAACATAGCCTTCATGATATTTATGTTCATGGTGGATTATATCCTACTCATGCTTGTATTTGGTGTGAACTAATTTTAATGCATGTTTATGACTGTTGTTGCTCTCTCAGTTGGGCGCTTCCCAGTCTTTTGCTAGCCTTCACCTATACTAAGCGGGAATACTGCTTGTGCATCCAAACTCCTTAAAACCCCAAAGTTATTCCATATGAGTCCACTATACCTTCCTATATGCGGTATTTACCTGCCGTTCCAAGTAAATTTGTATGTGCCAAACTCCAAACCTTCAAATGAAATTCTGTTTTGTATGCTCGAGCAGCTCATGTTACAACTAGGGCTGCCTATATCTTCCATGCTAGGTGGGTTATTCTCAAGAGGAGTGGACTCCGCTCCTCATTCACGAGAAAGGGCCGGTAACCGTAATGCCCAGTCCCATGATCCAAAAAGATCAAAGTAAATCAATATAATTAAATAAAACTCCCCAAGGGTTGTTGTTAGTTGGAGGCACTCGTTGTTTCGAGCAAGCCATGGATTGATGCTTGTTGGTGGTTGGGGGAGTATAAACTTTTACCATTCTGTTTGGGAACTGCCTATAATGCATGTAGTATGGAAGATACAGCCATCTCATAGTTGTTGCGTTGTCAGCAAAAGTATGCCGCTCAAAATGTTATTCAATCTCTATTTTAAAATCGAGCTCTGGCACCTCTACAAATCCCTGCTTCCCTCTACGAAGGGCCTATGTATTTACTTTTATATTGAGTCATCACCCTTCTTATTAAAAGCACCCGCTGGAGAGCACACTGTCATTTGCATTCGTTACTATTGATTTATATTGGGTATGACTTGACTGGATCTCTTTTACCATGAATTACAATGTTTAGTCAGTCCTTGATCTTTAAAGGTGCTCCGCATTTATGTTTTGCGGTCTTAGAAAGGGCTAGCGAGATACCATTTTGTTGTATCATGTTATGATTGTTTTGAGAAAGTGTTGTCATCCGAGTTTTATTATTATGGCTTGCTAGTTGATTATGCTATTGATATGAGTAATTGTGAGACCTAAGTGTTATTGTGAGTATGGTTAGTTCATAATATTTGGTGAAACTTGAATGCTGGCTTTTCATGTTACAACAACAAGAGCAAACAGAGTTTGTAAAAGTTTTTCTTTATCACTTTCAGTTTATCAACTGAATTGCTTGAGGACAAGCAAAGGTTTAAGCTTGGGGGAGTTGATACGTCTCCAACATATCTACTTTTCCAAACACTTTTGCCCTTGTTTAGGACTCTAACTTGCATGATTTGAATGAAACTAACCCGGACTGACGCTGTTTTCAGCAGAACGACCATGATGTTGTTTTATGTGTAGAAAAGAAAAGTTCTCGGAATGTCCTGAAAATCCACGGAGGCACTTTTTGGAATTAATAAGAATTATTGGGCGAAAGTATACCAGGGGGCCCACAGCCTGTCCACGACACAGGAAGGCGCCCCCCCTATAGGGCGCGCCCCCTATCTCGAGGGCCCCTTGGACCTCCACCGACCTCAACTCCAACTCCATATATTCACGTTCGGGGAGAAAAAAATCAGAGAGAAAGTTTCATCGCGTTTTACGACACGGAGCCGCCGCCAAGCCCTAATCTCTCTCAGGAAGGCTGATCTGCAGTCCGTTCGGGGCTCCGGAGAGGGGGATTCGTTGCCGTCGTCATCATCAACCATCCTCCATCACCAATTTCATGATGCTCACCGCCGTGCGTGAGTAATTCCATCGTAGGCTTGCTGGACGGTGATGGGTTGGATGAGATTTACCATGTAATCAAGTTAGTTTTGTTAGGGTTTGATCCCTAGTATCCATTATGTTCTGAGATTGATGTTGCTATGACTTTGCTATGCTTAATGCTTGTCACTAGGGCCCAAGTGCCATGATTTCAGATCTGAACCTATTATGTTTTCATGAATATATGTGTGTTCTTGATCCAATCTTACAAGTCTATAGTCACCTATTATGTGTTATGATTCGACAACCCCGAAGTGACAATAATCGGGATACTTCTCGATGATGACCGTAGTTTGAGGAGTTCATGTATTCACATGTGCTAATGCTTTTTTCCAGTTCTCTATTAAAAGGAGGCCTTAATATCCCTTAGTTTCCGCTAGGACCCCGCTGCCACGGGAGGGTAGGACAAAAGATGTCATGCAAGTTCTTTTCCATAAGCACGTATGACTATTTACGGAATACATGTGTCGGTGTACTAAAGTAGGGGTACCTTAGTATCCCGACCTTGCGCACGGGTAGTCGCAGCGCCCCGCGGCAAGGCTTGCTGGGTGCCCGCCAAGGTCCTCCGTGGTTCCTTTGGAGCCATTCAAGAACAAAGTGTTCAAGCCGAGAAGACAAGACCCCGGCAAGAGGAGCTTGCCGGGAAGGACAAGGCCCCGGCAAGAGGAGCATGCCGCGACGCGCCGTGCGTCCCGGCAAGACCCGGCGAGCGACAAGCTTCCGGACGCGACAAAGGAACGGCGCGGCAAGGCGCTTGCAGCGGCGAGATGCCACTCTGTACCTACGCTCCGCGCATCCGTCGGCGTGTCGCCACAGGACCGCTCGAGCACGCATGGCGAGAGGTCAGCAGCCAAGCGGTGCGAGGTGGCAGCGGAGATGACAAGATTGCCATCGTGGCAGCGGTGGCGCCCTAACGGTCACTTTTCGCGCACTGTTTGGGCGACCGCAGACGGCATTAATGCCTTTGTCCCCTGCCGTCAGAAGTTAGGTATGATACACTGTGCAAGTAGGTGTACCAACCACAGTTCTTTTACACTTTTGCCCTTGCATGCGTTGCCACCTGTTGGTGACCCCTTGAGCATATAAAAGGAGGCCCATGTGCAATGTAGAGGGGGTTCGAAACCAGAAAACACTCACGCTCGGTTCTGTAGCTCTCAGCGCTCCCGAGCAAGAACACAATATAATCCGACAAGCAGCAGTAGGAGTATTATCTCTCCGGAGAGCTCTGAAGCTGGGTAAAATCGCTCGTGTGTTTCGCCTCGATCTGCTCTTCGTGCGATCTCCGCCCCCCGCCGGACCGAAAAGGGGCCCTGCCCCATAGGTGTTCGTCCCCGCGACATCTTTGGCGCGCCAGGTAGGGGGCGTCAAGGTTGTGTGAACCCGATCCGGCGTTCGCGCGAGCCAGATCTTCATCTTCCTCATCATCTTCATCAACATGCCACCGAAGAAGAAGGCTGCGGAGGTGGCTGCTCCGTCCATGTCTATCCCACCGCCACCGGAACAAACAGGTGGTGGGGTAGACGTCGGCGGAGGAACGGGCGCCGACGAGGGAGCTCATGCTGCCGCCAGGTCCAAGGACAAGGCCGCGCAAACCTCGACGTCTGTACATGCACCGCGCCCATCTCAGGAGATTCGGGGCCAACAGCATCATGGTACTCGCGGTACCATACGCTCGTTGGACCAAAATCGAGCTATTGGATCTCAGGGTGCTCAAGACCAGCATGCACGCCAACCCGCTGGCACGAGCAAGACGCGGTCGCCTGGACGGGATCCTGCTCCTTCTAACATAGTTATAAGTCCGAGCATATCCCGCTCCTCGCACCGTTCACCACCGCCACCGAGGACTCCAGAAGAAGCGTTGGCCCGAGCCCAACTGCTCCTGGATTACCCTCCAACGGCGGACAAGATCGACGATTGGAGGCCACCATTCAGGTCTCATCGGCCGCCAACGGCGACACTCCACGGCAGCGAATGCGTCGCAGCCGCGGCAAGATTGCGGGACGCGAGCGATGGCGACAAGACCGTGGGGTGCCACCACCGCACTCCCGCCCGAAGGCCAAGATCGCCGACTTCGCGGGTCAACCTTGACATCGACTCCACAGCGTCATCGGACCCATGAGCTCGTCGCGATCAGCGCCAAGTTCTTCAAAACGACAACAAGAAGACGCTTCGTACTCGTGTCGGCGTCGAGAAGCGCGTCGGTCGGACCAGCGCGCCCACTATTGATATGCATGCGCCCGAAGAACCAGCGACTTGCCGTCTGTGATAGGTTGCCTGCGTTCACTCGTGAGCTGCGGCAAGTCGATGGCCCAAAGCACAAAGAACTTCAAGCGGGCGTGCGGAGAAGTGCGACGGAGGGTTGCATCCGTCGAAGTTCCTAAGCATCTACACCATCGCGGTGCAAGCTGCGAAGCGCGCGAAAAAAGATCCTTGCCAACTACTTCCGGCGGTGCTCAAGCCCAATGTCGATCTTGGCTCATGCACTTGCGGACAACTCCATATCCTCATGGGCGGATCTGTGCCATCGGTTTGTCGGCGCCTTCACGGTGACCACAAGCCCCATAGGCCAGCAGAGCGATCTTCATCTTCTCGCCGGAAGGAAGGAGAGCCCTGCGCAAGTACATTCGAGATTCAGCAAGTGCAACGCAACATCCTGACATCCACCGGCCGCGGTCATCGGTGCGTTCCATCGAGCGTCGCGAAACCACGGGATGCGGGAGGAGATGGCGATGTGCAAGATTAGAGCGTCGGCGAGCTATCATACTGCCGACAAGTGTGCACGTCTTTGAGGAGGAGAAACTCCCGGAGAACACAGAGCGAAGGGCGGCGGCGATGAAGATGCGGCCCCGGCAAAGAAAAACCGGCGGCGGAATAATAGGAGAAGGAAAGGCAAAGATGTGCTAGCTGTTGAGCAGTCCGCAGCGGAGGTGCCGCCAAGGAAGCGAACTGTGGCGGCCGCCGACAAGCGAGGAGGCTCGACAAGCGATATTGCAACATCCACGCACCAAGGGCCATGATCTCCATAGTTGCAAGAAGGTTGAGCAGCTTGTCCGAACAGCGAGAAAGCTGAGTCGAGCGACACGACAAAGAGAAGGCCCAAGAAGGTACTGGAGGATCCGGCAAAGCGTCCGGCGGGGAGGCGCGCGCGGCAAGGCCAAGCGGCGGCAAGGAGCAGACCTCCTCAGCGGCGCGACAAGGATGAAAACGAAGCGGTGATGAAGAGATGGATGAAGATGAGGCCGACGGCGGGAGTTTGAGAAAGCCACGAGAGGTTACGTGCGTTGGCAGGTGATGCTTCTGCGCATGCCGCACCGCCAGCTCAAGCGATGGGTGCGGGAAGTTAATGCAGCAGAACCACCGGTTGAGTCACGCATAGCGTCGAAGTGGTCCAAGCCGCCTATCGACTTTGATATTGAGGACCACCACGATCGGCGTAATCTGCGGTCGGTGCTTGCCGATGTTGGTCTCACCAACCATCCGCGACCTCGAGTCACTAAGATGCTAGTTGACGGCGGGGCGGCTTGAACTGATCTCTTCCGCCGTACTCGAAGCTTGGATCCCGACGGCGAGTTCGAGGAGACGGCACATTCAAAATTAACCCGGGAAGGAGCAAGCCGAAGGGGAAGATCACGTTCTCGGTGACATTTGGCAGCGAATTGAATTTCAGGACTGAGAGGGTCACTTTTAACGTCGCTGATTTCCCATTACCCTACAATGGGATACTCGGCCGTCCAGCACTCGCCAAGTTCATGGCAGCCTCTCACTATGCCTACAACGTGCTCAAGATGCGGGTCCGATAAGTGTCATCTCGTCCTGGCGACAAGAAGGATGCCCTTATCTGCACCGACAAGATTTATGGGGAAGCGGCAGCGCGGCGGATCGTAAACCACTTGCCGCTGAAGCTCCGGGAAAGAAGAAGGCCAAGTCCGGCAAAACTCGATGCCCGATCCGGCAAGCGCACCTCTTGGTCGGCGCTACCGTCGAGGACGCACCATCGAGCTCCACCGTCAAGTGTAAGAAGGCGAAGGCAGCTCCGCCAGAGACCAAGAAGGTGTCGCCAGGGAGGGGCGGCAGGTGGTACCTTCACCATCGATTGCCACGCTTGGCCCTAAATAGGAAAGCGCGCTCGTTGCTTTCCTGCGGGCAAACGTCGACGTATTTGCATGGCAACCATCTGACATCCCCGGTGTTCCTAGGAAATTAATTGAGCACCATCTTGCCGTCTGTCCTCACGCGCGGCCCGTCAAGCAGAAAGTCAGGAAACAAGCAGTGGAGCACCAAGAATTCATTGCAGAAGAGATCAAGAAGTTGGAAGCGGCGGGCCTTGTCGGAGAGTGCTCCATCCTACGTGGTTGGCCAATCCTGTAGTCGTGCGCAAGGCAAACGGGAAATGGAGGCTTTGTATTGACTTTACCGATGTTAATAAAGCTTGTCCCAAAGACCCATTTCCCTTGTCGCGCATTGACCAGATTGTAGACTCCACGGCCGGATGTGTTTCTCTTCTGTTCTTGCTCAATAGTGTAGGTGTGTTGTAGTTTCGAATAAGTCGAACCCTTTCTATGTGCGCATGGGCCTCCGTTTTATAGTCTAAAGGGGTCATCGACAGGTGGCAGTGTAGAGAGAGGGGTAAAAAAGTAAAAATGGGGGTTGGTACAACCGCTATCAACAGTGCCCCCTACCTAAATCTGACGGCAGGGGACAAGGGCATTTAATGCCCGTCCGATCGCTCAAACAGTGTAGGAAACGACCGTTAGGGGCGCCACCGATCGCCACGATGGCCTCCTTGTCATCTTCACTTGCCACCTCGCACCGCTTGGCTGCCTGACTACCGCCACGTGCACGGGGAGTGATCTGCGACGACACGTCGTCGGATGCGCTGGAGCGTGGGCGCAGAGTGGTGGTTTTGCCGCGGCAAGCGCCTTGCCGCGGTCGCTGTCTCGTCGCGCCCGCAGGCTTGCCGCCCGCTGGGTCTTGGTTGGCCTTCCCGCCAAGCTCCTCTTGTCGGGGTCTCGTCCTTCCCGGCAAGCTTCTCTTGCCGGGACTCTGTCTTCTCAATTAACACTTTGTTCTTGAATGGCAGTAATAGGAATAACGGAGGATCTTGGCGGGCCTTGCAAGCCTTGCCGCTGGTCTTTGCATTTGCCCGTGCCCAAGTTCGGGATACTAAGGTACCCCTACTTTAGTACACCGACAGAGCCCCGAGCCTAGGCCACTCACGGTGCCGAAGCTGTTGGGCGAGCCCAAAAGCAGGCACGGCACACGCGCTGAGTCCACACTAAATCTAACTCCGTATCCACCGCTCCCCGTAGCAGCCGCAGCGTCAATCGCGGCGTCGTGGGAAGATCATGGGCAATTCTTAATTCAGAAATCGTAACATCCGCCTCCCCTGTTTATAGCGAGAGAAGCAGGCCGTTCCCCACCTTCGCCACTTGCAGTTCCTTCCTCCAAAAGCTCCGCTGCTCCCCTCCGCTTCCCAAACTGAAAGAGAGCAGCGCTCCGCCGCCCGTCGCCGCCGTCGCCCTCAACACCTCCGCGCTCCCCCGCCGCTTCCGCCATGGCTCCGAAGATCGGCAAGGGCACGAAGTCGAGCACCAAGTCGGCCGAGGCGTTGCGGCTTGAGGCGCTGTGCAAGGAGCGAGTGCTTTTCCCCCCGAGCTCACCCCAAAGGCGCTGCGGGAGGAGTTCTACCTCTTCTGGTCGACGGAGACGCGGGCGCATCCGCGCCGCCGGTGCTCTCCGAAGCTTCATCGGCGGTGCCCAAAAGGTACCATTTCTTTCTGTGTTCTTCTATTGCGGGCTCTGCCCACCTTTTCCGATTTCTCTGCGACATCATGAATACCTCGGGTTTCATCTTCTTGATTTCACCCCAACGCCGTTCGACAATGGCGGTTTCGCTTTACCTCTGCGAGAACCGTTGGCATCCTCGAATGTCGCTCTTTTTCGTCATTATTTCACCCCGGGCGAAAGGAGCCAGGGTGGCGGAATCGCTGGACCTCCCGAATCGGTATGAAGGAGGTGTATAAGGCAGGCGAGCTCCGCAGCAAGTGGGATGAGTGGAGGGCGGAGTGGTGCTGGATCGTCGACGCCAACCCGCAGCCATTCACCAACCTGCGCCGGACCCGGGTGGTGCGCGGCGGCGACTGGAGCGCTTTGTCGCCGGACAACGCCAAGCTCAAGATTGCCACCACACGAATCCTCCGGCTCAGGCTTGCCGGGCTCACAACAGGGGCAGTTGGCGCGGATTTCCTTCGCTGTTGCATCGCCCCTCTGCAGAAGAGGGGGAGGCCCGCCTGGCTGTTTGGCGGCCCGGCGGATATCATGAGGCTGCGTCCAGGCCTCAACTTCAACTTCACAGTTCTAGAGCTTGCGGGATCTTTGAGGAGCTGTTCAAGCATGGCGCCAACCATCGAGTGGTTCGAGTTACCGCGAGGCGTCATCCCATTGTGCAACACCTCGGTAGCGATCGCATCTGCATGCGATGCAGTCACGACTTCGCCGCAGGATAAGCGCAACGGATGGAGCCCACCGGCGGCGTCGTCGCGGCAATTCTTCGATGGCAGCGGAGATAGCGGTCAATGCCGACGAGCGAGGCTCCTCACCAGCGACAAAGACCGGCGGCGAGATGCGGTACGCCGCCACGGGGCGAAGAGGCGGCGGCGCCGCCCTTGGCGAGTTCGGCTTCACGTTGGAGGAGGCAGAGAGGCGGCGGCAAGCCTTGCCGATAGGGAGGACCTTGCGGAGAGGTCGTTGGCGAGGAGCCGAGGCCGAGCGAGCAAGCCGCCGAGGGCGCGGCGGCCAGCCGTATTCGAGCAGCTTGCGCAGCGGAGCCCCAGCGCAGCCCCAATTCCAACCAAGAAGGCGCCTCCGTCGAGTTGGAGATGCAACAGGGCGGCAAGCGGGCCAGCAGCCGCAGCATCGTGGGACACGCTCCACCGCGGCAAGTTCTGTTGCCGCGGGAGCCTCTCAGGCCGCGCCGGCAACTGAGGCGGGGTCTTCCCGGGCTGCCACGCCCGATCCTGCCGTAGCCCCCGGCAAACGTCCAAGGGAGCCCACTCCTCCGCCTCGCCCGTGCGAAAAAGGGTGCAGACTTGACCTCTGCTGCTTGAGCTCCGATGAGGAGGAAGAAGAGGAGGAGGAGTAAGGCTTTCTTCTTACTGTACTTGTCTTTCTTTGATCTTTGCTTGTCTTGTATCTGATTTGCTTCTCTCTGAATCCTGTTACATTTGGGACTCGGCGAGAGGCGGCGAAGAGGGCCAAGGTCCCCGTGGTTGTCATCGAGGACGATCCTGCGGTGACGGCAGAGGACACGTCCAAGACCACCTTGACGGACCCGGTCCCTTCTCCTCGCAGCAGCCCCCATCACAGCCCCCAGCGTAAGTGTTTGGTTCACTTTCTGTTGTGGGGCGTGCATGGGTGCTTCTTCTTTTCCTGACACCTTGATCGCTGATTCATTCGTGTAGGAGCAGAGCAGGCCCATCAGGAGCAATCAGAAACCGCCTCGGAGGTGCTTATGCCTTCGACCACGCCACCAAGGCGATTCCCGACAAGGGCGCTCCCGACAAGGAGAGGTCCCGGCAAGGGACGGAACAGTGAGCCCTTGGTGGAGGAGCCCATGGTCCTGAGCCAGCCTGGTGTGACCTACCTTGTTGGAAATCTTCCCTTGGGTTCTTCTTTTGGTCTTCTTTCTTCTTTTTTGGATATTTGCTTGCTTTTCCTTCCTCTTCCCATCCTCAGGTCCCCCTCTAGCAGACCCGATGGAGACCGAGGCCACCGGCGAGGAAGGCGCCTGTGCAATCTTGAAGATGCCGCTTGGGCGAGAAGAGGTCGTGATGAAACCGCCGACGAGGAAGCCGCCAAGGCTCTTGGCCTTGAGCAGAGCGAGAGGGTCCGCGGTCATCTTGACGACCCGGAGGACACACGAGCGCAAGGCGCTGCACCGTCCGCCGACCCCTCCGCCCAGGTGCAGCGCCGACTCGAGGAGCCCCAGCCAGGCGCATACTTGAAGGCCGGCGAGGGCGTATACATCAAACTTCCCAGGCGTCGAGCTCGAGGTGCGGTTGAAGGAGAGGAGTTTGTGGGAAGTACTCGCCTCCGCTGGGGCTGGCGTTGGTTGACGCGCCAAGCAGCAGCGATGGCGAGTCGAAGAGGAGCATTGCTCCAAGCTGGTGTCACTCTACGCGCCCGACAAGCGAAGCTTGAGTCGAGAAGCGCTTATCCGCTGGTGAGTCGACATAGAAGCATGCGGAGGAGCTCAAGAGCGCATCAGAGAGCCCTCCGATCCATTGCGGAGGAAAGGCGCAACAGCGAAGGCGAAGAAGGCGTTCATCTGGAGAAGGATGAAGCCGAGGAAGCAGCGAGGCTCGCCGCCGAGGAGTTGTCCAGGCGAGAATGTGAACTGACACAGAAGAAGGTGAATCTGGACAGCCACGAGGAGGAGCTCGAGACCCGGGAGCAATCACTTGGCGGGGCACTCAAGGAGGCGAAGGATGCCGCCGCGGCTGCTGAGGCTGCCAAGAAGGAGTTAGAGGTCAGACCCGCGAGCTCGCCGTGATCAACACCAAGTTCTCCAAGAACGACGACACGAAGACGCTCGCACTTGCATCGGCGCGAAGAAAGCGCGCGTCGGTCGGACCAGCGCTGGGCCTTGTCGATATGCATGCGCCCGAGGAACGAGCGACTTGCGTCTGTGATAGGTTGCCCTGCGTTCACCCGTGAGCTCTGGCGGTCGATGGCGATACCAAGAACTTCAAGCGGGCGTGCGAAAAGTGCGATGGCGGGATACATCGTCGAGTTCCTCGGCGTCTACACCATCGCGGTGCGAGCTGCGAAGCGCGGCGAAGATCTCGCCAACTACTTCCGGCGGTGCTCAAGCCCAGCGTCGGATCTTGGCTCATGCACTTGCGGACAACTCCATCTCTTCGTGGCGGACATGTGCCATCGGTTTATCGGCGCCTTCACGGTGGCCACAAGCCCCATGGCGGGAGGCGACCTTCATCGCTGCGCCCGTATGAAGGAAGAACCCTGCGCAAGTACATACAGAGATCCGGCCAGTGCGGCGCATATCGCCATGAGCGTCCACCTGCCGTGGTTATCGGCGCGTTCCATCGAGCGTGCGTAACGGATGAGATGAGAGAGATGGCGATGTACAAAATCGAAGATGTCGTGAGCTCTATGCTCCGGCGACAAGTGTGCATGTCGCGGAAGGGAGAAACTCCCGGAGAAACGCAGGAGGCGAAGGATCGGCGGTGAGGCGCCCCCCGGCAAGAAGAACCGGGGCGGAATAACGAAAGAGGAAGGCTAAGGGCGTGCTGGTTGTCGAACAGTCCGGCAACGAAAGCGGCGCCGACAAGGCCAAAGCTGGTGACTCGGCGAGGCTGTGGTGGCATGAACAAGCGGGGCGGCTCCGGCAAACAATATTGCAAGATCCATCGCACCAAGGGCCATGACCTCCAAGCACGCAAGAAGGTTGGCGGATGGCGAAACTCGAGAAAGCTGAATCTGGCGCGCGACAAGGAGAAGGCCGGGAAGGTGGCGGAGGATCCAGCAAGCGTCCCGCCCGAGGAGGCGCCGTTGCAGGCCAAGCGGCGGCAAGGAGATAGGCCTCCAGCGGCGCGACAAGGATGAGGATGAAGACGAAGATGACGAGATGGAGGAAGATGAGACCGATGAGCAGGAGTTTCAGAAGGCAACAGAGATTTTGTGCGTTGACGACGGCGCTTCTCTGCACACCTCGCACCGCCAACTCAAACAATGGGTGCGGGAAGTGAACGCAGTAGAACCGTCCGTTGAATCGCGCAAGCCCCTGAAGTGGTCCAGCACGCCCATCATTTTTTATGTTGAGGATCACCCTGATCGCATCACTACGGTCGGGTGTTTGCCGATGTTGGTCTCACCAACAATCCGCAACCTCAAGGTCACGAAGATGTTGGTTGACGGCGGGGCCGGCCTGAATCTAATCTCTTCCGCGGAACTCAACAAACTCCAGATCCCCGATTGCGAGCTCGAAGAAACTGGTACCTTTCAAGGAATCAACCCGGGAAGGAGCAAGCCGAAGGGGAAGATCACGCTGCCAGTAAAATTTGGCAGCAAGCTGAATTTCAGGACAGAGAGAGTCGCATTTGACGTTGCTGATTTCCCATTACCCTACAATGGGATACTCGGCCGTCCAGCACTTGCCAAGTTCATGGCGGCCTCTCACTACGCATACAATGTGCTCAAGATGCACAGTGCGATAAGTGTTATTTACTGTCCATGGCGACAAGAAAGATGCACTTATCTGTACCGACAAGATTCTACCGGAAGAAGCAGCCGCAGCGAGCATAAACCACTTGCCACTGAAGCTCCCGGGGAAGAAGAAGACCAAGTCCGGCAAGAGTAGCTCTGATGCCCACTCCGGCAAGCGCACCTCTTCGGAGTGCTGCGCTACCGTCGAGGACGCACCATCGAGCTCCACTGGCAAGTGCAAGAAGGCAAAGACAGCGACACCAGAGACCAAGAAAGTGGCCGCCAAAGAGGACGGCACTGGTGGTACCTTCACCATCAGTGCCACGCTTTACCCTAAATAGGAAAGTGTGCTCGTTGCTTTCCTGCGGGCGAATGTCAATGTGTTTGCATGGCAACCATCGACATCCCCGTGCTCCCGAGTAATTGAGCACCACCTTGCCGTCTGCCCTCACGTGCGGCCCGTCAGCGAGAGTTAGGAAGCAAGCGATGAAGCGACAAGAGTTCATTCTTTGAAGAGATCAAGAAATTGGAAGCGGCAGTGCGGTCCGAGGAGTACTCCATCCGGCGTGGTTAGCCAATCCGGTGAGTCGTCGCCAAAGCAAGCGGGAAGTGGAGGCTTTGTATTGACTTCACCGATGTTAATAAAGCTTGTCCCAGGATCCATTTCCTTGCTGCGCATTGACGGATTAGCCGACACCACGGCAGGCTATGATCTGCTTTCATTCCTTGATGCATACTCGAGGATATCATCGGATCTTCATGGCGAAAGAGGATGAAGAAAACCGCATTCATTACTCCATGTAGCGCGTCTTTGCTTTGTACGGATGCCTTTCGGACTAAAGAATGCTGGTTCAACATTTGCAAGAGTAGTCAGCCATGCTTTTGAGCCACAGTTGCACAGAAATGTAGAAGCTTACATGGATGACAAAGTGGGCAAGAGCAAGGACAAAGAGACTTTGATCCAAGATTTGGACGAAACTTTTGCAAATCTGCGCAAGATCAATCTCAAGTTGAATCCCAAGAAGTGCGTGTTTGGAGTTCCTTCCGGCAAGCTTCTCGGATTCTTTGTGTCTCAGAGGGGGATTGTAGCCAATCCCGACAAGATCAAAGCCATCGAACAGATTGAAGCACCGAAGCGCGTCAAGGATGTGCGAAGACTTGCCGGCTTTGTTGCTGCTCACAGTAGGTTCATCTCTAAGTCTGCTGGCGCGCCTGCCATTTTTCAAAATTTTGAAAAAGGCGGGTCCAATGAAATGGACTCGGAGCGGAGGCTGCGCTGCGAGACTTGAAGAGATACCTATCCTCCACTACAATACTTGTCGCACCTAAGCCACAAGAGAAGTTCTTTGCTATATCTGGCGGCAACCAATCAAGTGGTTAGTGCTGCGTTAATAGCGGAGAGGAGGCGGATGATGAGCCAGGCGACGCGGCAAGCAAAAATACAGCGACAAGCGGGGCTTCCCGACAAGTTCTGGTTCGCAAGGATGGATCTGCAGCAGCCACAAGAAGAGCGAAGAAGATGGTGCGGCGCCCGGTTTACTTTGTCGGTTCCCTTCTGCGGGGGCTAGATCAAGGTACTCGGTGTCGAAGTTGCTTTTCGGCCTTCTCATGGCCTCGAGGAAGCTGCGCCATTACTTTCAAGCACATGAGATCATAGTTGTCACTCGCTTTCCGTTGAAGAGGATACTTGTAACGCCCCGGATCCGATGCGACAGGTGTTCGCCAGTTATTCGCCGTCGTTGCCATATCATTTGCTTGCGTGTTGCATTTGCCATGTCATCATTTGCATTTTATCATGTCATCATGTGCATTTCATTTTGCATACGTGTTTGTCTCATGCATTCGAGCCTTTTCCCCGTTGTCCGTTTTGCAATCCGGCGCTCCTATGTCTTCGGCGTCCCCTTCTTCTCTCTGTTGTGGCGGGTATTAAACTTTCTCGGAATGGCCCGAGGTTTGCCAAGCGGCCTTGGTATAGCACCGGTAGACCGCCTGTCAAGTTTCGTGCCATTTGGAGGTCGTTTGGTACTCCAACGGTTAACCGGGTAACCGTAGAGCCCTCTTTGAGTTGCAGCCCAACACCCCTTCCAAAGTGGCCCAAAACCCACCAAACTCCCCTCCATGCTCTCGGTCGTTCGATCACGATCGCGTGGCCGAAAACCGCTCCTCATTTGGACACTCCTAGCTCCCTCTACCTATAAATACACCCCCTCACCCGAAATTCTCGGTCTAACCCTAGCCTAGCCTCTCCCCGCGCCGTCGGACGCATCTCCACCGCGCCCGGACATGTCCAACGCCGCCAGCCACCTCACTCCAGCCAATAGGAGCGCGACACGTCACCCCGCCGCCGCTCCCCTCCACTCGCGCGCCGCCACGTCGCCCACCTCCGCCGCCGAGCCCTTGAGCCACCTGGCAGATCGGGCCCGCGCCCGCCGCCCGCTCCCGAGGAGCCACCCTCGCGCTTCGATCTGGATCGAGGAAGGAGCCCTCGACCCGAGCTCTCTCCGGCCCGCCGCCCGCCCGCCCGTGAGCCCGTCGCCGGAGCACCCGCGCCGCCTGCCCAGTCGCGCCGCCCCTCGCCACCTCTCTCCCTCTCTCTCTCGCCCGGCCTCCTCTCTCTCTCTCTCTTCCCGCAGACCCGCCATGGCGCCACCTCCTAGCTCGGCGAGCTCCGCGCCCGCCGGCGGATCCGCCGCCCGGGAGGCGGATCCGCCCGTTCCCGCAACCCGGCACCCTCCTAGCCTTCCTGCCCGGCGCGACCGCCGCCCTGCGCCATAACGCCGCCTCCTCCTGTTAAATGCGGGAGAACAGCGGGGCGACGAGCGGTTTCGCTTCGCTCGCGTGAGCCCCGGCCAGCGGCGCCTCCCGCCGTCTGGGCCTCCTCCGCCTTGAGCCAGTAGAAGCCAAGGCCCAGCCTCCCTCCAAAGCCCAGCGCGCCGGCCTGTTGGCCCGATGTGAGCAGCCCGCAGCCCCTCCTGTGCACATTTGGGCTAGGCAGATTCGGCCCATGTCATATTTTTTCTTGTTCTGTGAATTTGCCCAATTATCCAGAGTCTGCAGTTTTTCAGATTAGTCCCTAGACTTCATGCATTTAATAACTTCACAACCGTGCATCGGATTAAAATGATTTTAACATGTAAAATGCTTAGAATTTTGCCTAGTTTCACAAAATGCCACTTTCATCCCATGTTAACATATTTAAAATTGTTGTTTGATTAAATTTGCCTAAATGTCATGCTAAAATGATTTATTTCATATCTAAATAACCGTAGCTCCGTTTTTAATAAACTTTATATGTAAATGGGGTGGAAAAATGCCTAGATTAACTTGGTCCACTTTATTTTCCTGTTTAACAACTTTAAAATATGTTTTAGGGCAGAACAGTACCAAATTCATAATATGCTTATGGGGATTTTCCGGAATTGTTGTTTGTTATTCCGGCCTCATTCAAACTTGCCTAGTTAGGTAGTTTTGTTATGCTTCACCCCTTGCCATGTTAATCAACATTTAATATTGTTGGGTAGCTTAAACAAGAGAGAACTAAATAATTGATGTGGTGTTTCGTCAATATGCAACTCGTTGCATATTGAGCTCCACTTAATTTGTAGTGTTGTTTGTTTGCATTTTGACTTGCCATGCCTCTTTAAACGGACATGCATCATACTTGTTTGTGCATCATGCCATGCTTATGTGATGGTTGTTTACTATGTTGTTTGCTTCTTTCGGGTTGCCTCTCTCGTTAGCCGGTTTCGTTCGGAGTTGTGAGGATTCGTTCGACTACGTCCGTTTGTCTTCTTCATGGACTCGTTCTTCTTCCTTGCGGGATTTGGGCAAGATGACCGCTTCTACAGATCTCACTACTATCATTGCTATGCTAGTTGCCTCGTTCTTTCGCTATGCTGCGCTACCTATTACTTGTTTGTCCAGCCATCCCATATTGCCATGAACCTCTAATCCTTTGACACCTTTCCTATGCAAACCACTGTTTGGCTATGTTACCGCTTTTGCTCAGCCCCTCTTATAGCGTTGTGAGTTGCAGGTGAAGTTGAAGATTTCTCCATGGTGGACAGGGTTTATGTTGGCATATCACAATATCTCTTATATTATTAATGCATCTATATACTTGGTAAAGGGTGGAAGGCTCGGCCTTATGCCTGGTGTTTTGTTCCACTCTTGCCGCCCTAGTTTCCGTCATACCGGTGTTATGTTCCCGGATTTTGCGTCCCTAACGCGGTCGGGTGATTTATGGGAAACTTGTCCAGCAAGGCCCAACATTGCCTTTTTCCATTTGCCTCACCACCACCTACTTTTTCCCTTGGGAGTCGCTCTCTCGAGGGTCATCTTTATTTTAGCCCCCCCCGGGCCAATGCTTGTCTAAGTGTTGGTCCAAACTAGAACCACTTGCGGCGCCACCTCGGGAAACTTGAGGGCTGGTTCTAGTTATGCGTAGTGCTCATCCGGTCGTGGCTTTGAGGCGAGATCTGTGCTACTACTATCGGGATGTCGGCACAGCGGGAGGTTTTGCTGGTCTTGTTTTACCATTGTCGAAATGTCTTGATGTCTGCGGGATTCCGAGATCGATCGGGTCTTCTGGGTGAAGGTCTATTCCTTCGATGATCGCGAGAGCTTGTCATGGGCTAAGTTGGGACACCCTGCGAGGTATAAACTTTCGAGAGCCGTGCTGCGGTTATAGGCGAGATGGGAATTTGTTAATGTCGGTTGTAGATAACTTGGCACGGATCCGAAATAAAACGCATCAACCGTGTGTAGTCGTGATGGTCTCTTCTCGTGGTCCGGAAGTGAACACGGTTTACAGGTTATGTTTGGCGTAAGTAGGTGTTCGGGATCACCTCTTGATCATTGCTAGCTTCACGACCGTTCCGCTTGTCTCTCTTCTCCCTCTCATTTGCGTATGTTAGCCACCATACTTGCTTAGTCGCTGCTGCAACCTCACCACTTTACCCCTTCCTTTCCCATTAAGCTTTGCTAGTCTTGATACCCATGGTAATGGGATTGCTTGAGTCCTCGTGGCTCACGGATACTTCAAAACCAGTTTGCAGGTGCCTATGTTACCGGCGGTGGCGCAACCAAGCTCAAGGAGGAGCTCGATGAAGATCTTGCCCTTTGTGTTGTTTCGTTCTAGTTGATCGATAGTGGAGCCCAGTTAGAATTCGATCGGGGACCTTTATCGCATTTGGGGTTCTTCTTTTATTTTGGTTCCGTAGTCGGACCTTGATTGTATCTGGATGATGTAATGCTTTATTCATGTAATTGTGTGAAGTGGCAATTGTAAGCCATCTATGTATCTCTTTCCCTTATGTATTACATGGGTTGTGTGAAGATTACCTCACTTGCGACATTGCTTTCAATGCGGTTATGCCTCTAAGTCGTGCTTCGACACGTGGGAGATATAGCCGCATCGAGGGCGTTACAAGTTGGTAATCAGAGCCTTCCCCGACCTTAGGAGCCCCACTGCTTGATCGTTTTTAGCGGCCGAGTTGTGTCTAGAAAAAAATGTTTTGAGTCATTTAGGAGTTATATATATCGGAGAGTTAGGAATTCTTTTTACTCCCCAGTCCCTTCGACCTTCTGGTGAGGTATCCTGACGTAGAGTTTTGACTCTCCTCTTCTCAAATTTCACTAAAAAAAAATTTTAGGATCACGCGGGTATCTTGGAATCGTTCCGATATTCTTATGACGAGAACATTGTTCTTGGTGCCTCCTGACATTTAGGGGTTGTGGCAGTGTCCCGGGGAGTTGAGCTCCGAGGTGTTGTCGTCATAATTTTATCGTTGCAGTTCTAGAATACCGAGTTTAATGCGCCGACATCGAAAATCTCTTTTATGCGGTTGTTGGTGAGATAACCCGCTAACCCGATCTTGAGGTGAGTGCGGGAGTATTGCCATGACTTCATATAACGGATGCTTTTGAAGGTTGAGGTACACGATTTCGAAGGTTTCTTGGTTATGTGTTGACGGATGGATACAATTGGATGTAGGGATTGTTAGTTTGGGTGAGATATATTGCTCCTGTATCCCCAACACTGATTGCATAACCGGAAAATTTGGGAGTTTCATAGGTGGGAATTCAAGTAGCTCCTAGAATATCTTTCCGATGGATGTATGATATGAAATTGGGGTTCGACGTCTAGTGGTCCGCCTATTCACGGTTGGTTTCTGATGGTCTCGTTGTGTCTTAAAGAGTCCTTGGCTATGCCGACTCGGGGGCGCTTCGTATGTCATGTGCCTTTGCCTTGCACATGATGGTCTTTATCTGATCGAGCCCGTGTAGGCCCCACCACGAAAACTTCGGACGAAATCTCTATCATTTGTTTGTTCCGGCTTATTCTGCAAGCCAAATCCTTTGTTTTGCTTTAATTGTGGTATTCGAGTTGCTTCCAAGTCAAATGTTGAATCCATACCTTTTCTAAACGGTGTTCTCATATTGCTATGTGAATACTAATCCTTTTTGATCATTGAGGTTGTCGTGTTAATTCCTTTCCAACCGGCGTGCTTCTCTTCGAGATGATCCCATCATTCTCCCCATCTGCAAGATCAATTCTAAGTTTTCTCAACAGTGTTTGTTTCATCCGTCCCAAGTTGTCTTTGTTTTTCCCGCCCACCCACCCCTTTTCTTCAAGGAATCATTTATTTTAATCAAGTATCCATTTACTCATGTGAAGTCTCTTCATTCTTTTCTTTCAATGTTCTTATCCGGTGATTTCCCATGAAGATGCTCTACAGTTTCAAGTTCATCATCCTTCATTGTTGTTTCTTCTCCGGTGGATCCAATTCAAGCTTTCAGTGTTGATCATATTCCTTCTTCATTTCTAGTGCTTTCTCATGCCGATGCACCTCATTATCATTCTACTTCTCGCTATTTGTTATTCCGGAGTGCTCAAGATATCTCGAAGATTCGTGTTTCCACTCTGCATTCGTTCAAGCTCTTTCGAGATTGGTATCTCATTCAAGTCATTTAATTCAACCGGTGCAACATCTCTTTTAAATCGTTCATCGATGTTTTCTTTTGAGTGGGCCCTAACCCACAGGTCTTTTCCCAGGATCTTACCTGACTCTTCTAATTATTACGGAGCTATCCTAAATTCTTGCCTAAGTTTGACGTAAGAATGAGTTATCATTAGTCAAATGCTTTTCTCCAAGATCTTTCAAATTCTTTTCATTGTTGGCTCAACCTCTTTGTTTTTCATTCTCTCGGAGTATCTCAGTAATTTTGGTGGTGTTTCTCGTCGTCATTTGAAGACCGAAGAAGAGTTTCTCTCTAATCTTGCTCTATTCTCTTCAAGATTCATGGTGCTAGCTTGTTGCCATCCTCTCATAATTGTTTTCGATTGTGAGAATCTTTTTCACCCATCCGGAGCATTTCATGAGTTGTTTCCATTTCTTTCCTCCGAAGGCCATCATGTCATAATTCTTTATTCTCAGCGTGTAGCTATCATTCTCCAAATCTTACCGGTGATTCATTCAAATATCCTCTAATCAGTTCATGTTCAATTCCTTCCATTTATAGTCGGAGTGCTGCCCAAATTATTTCAATCTTCTTCCTCTCCCATCTTGTTTTAACCGGAGTGGTTTCGAATTCTATCTTGTCATTAAGCTCTTATTTTCCATGTCTTTCAACTTTCAAATTCTCGTAATACTCCGTGTTCCTCTTTTCTAACGGAGTGTTTTCAACTATGTTCATCTTTGTTGTTTTTTTTCCTTCATTCTGCTCAACCTCTCAAGGTTCATGGTTTCACTCGTTTGTCGAAGAAGCAACTTAGTTTTACCTCTCCTCTTCCTCTCCCGTTTTCCCTCCGGTGCCATCCTAGATCTCGGGACGAGATCCTCTCGTAGTGGTGGAGTGTTGTAACGCCCCGGATCCGATGCGACAGGTGTTCGCCAGTTATTCGCCGTCGTTGCCATGTCATTTGCTTGCGTGTTGCATTTTCCATGTCATCATTTGCATTTTATCATGTCATCATGTGCATTTCATTTTGCATACGTGTTCGTCTCATGCATTCGAGCCTTTTCCCCGTTGTCCGTTTTGCAATCCGGCGCTCCTATGTCTTCCGGCGTCCCCTTCTTCTCTCCTGTTGTGAGCGGGTATTAAACTTTCTCGGAATGGCCCGAGGTTTGCCAAGCGACCTTGGTATAGCACCGTGAACCGCTTTGTCAAGTTTCGTGCCATTTGGAGGTCGTTTGGTACTCAACGGTTAACAAGGGTAACCGTAGAGAGCCCTTTTGAGTTGCAGCCCAACACCCCTTCCAAAGTGGCCCAAAACCCACCAAACTCCCTCCATGCTCTCGGTCGTTCGATCACGATCGCGTGGCAAAACCGCTCCTCATTTGGACACTCTAGCTCCCTCTACCTATAAATACACCCCTCACCCAAATTTCTCGGTCTAACCCTAGCCTAGCTTCTCTCCATGCCGTCGGACGCATCTCCACCGCTGCCTTGGGACATGTCCAACGCCGCCACCACCTCACTCCAGCCAATAGGAGCGCCACCGTCACCCGCCGCCGCTCCCTCCACTCATGGCCGCCATCCGCCCACCTCCGCCCGCCCGCCAGCCCAGCGGAAGCCCACCCGGGCAGAATCGGGCCCGCGCCGCGCGCCGCTCGCGAGCCACCCTCGCGCTTCGATCTGGATCGAGGAGGAGCCCCTCGACCCGAGCTCTCTCGGCCGACCCGCCGCCCGCCCGCCGCTCCCTCACGTCCCGGAGCACCCGCGCCGCCCTGCCAGGTCGCGCCGCCCCTCGCCACCTCTCTCCCTCTCTCTCCTCGCCCGGCCTCCTCTCTCTCTCTCTTCCCGCAGGACCCCGCCATGGCGCCGCCTCCTAGCTCGACGAGCTCACTTGCCGCCGGCGGATCCCCCAGGGGGCGGATCCGCCCGTTCCGCAACCCGGCGCCCTCCTAGCCTTCTGCCCGGCCAGCGCGGCCCGCCCTGCGCCATATGCCGCCCGCCTCCTCTGACCGTGCGGGAGAACAGCAGGGGACGACAGCGGTTTCCGCTTCGCTTCGTGTGAGCCCGGCCCAGCCAGCGCCTCCCGCCGTCTGAGGCCTCCTCCAGGCGCCGAGCCCAGTAAAGCCAAGGCCAGCCTCCCTCAAAGCCAGTAGCGCCCGCCTGTTGGCCCGATGTGAGCAACCCCAGCCCCTCTGTGCACATTTGGGCTAGGCAGATTCGGCCCATGTCATATTTTTTCTCGTTCTGTGAATTTGCCCAATTATCCAGAGTCTGCAGTTTTTCAGATTAGTCCCTAGACTTCATGCATTTAATAACTTCACAACCGTGCATCGGATTAAAATGATTTTAACATGTAAAATGCTTAGAATTTTGCCTAGTTTCACAAAATGCCACTTTCATCCCATGTTAACATATTTAAAATTGTTGTTTGATTAAATTTGCCTAAATGTCATGCTAAAATGATTTATTTCATATCTAAATAACCGTAGCTCCGTTTTTAATAAACTTTATATGTAAATGGGGTGGAAAAATGCCTAGATTAACTTGGTCCACTTTATTTTCCTGTTTAACAACTTTAAAATATGTTTTAGGGCAGAACAGTACCAAATTCATAATATGCTTATGGGGATTTTCCGGAATTGTTGTTTGTTATTCCGGCCTCATTCAAACTTGCCTAGTTAGGTAGTTTTGTTATGCTTCACCCCTTGCCATGTTAATCAACATTTAATATTGTTGGGTAGCTTAAACAAGAGAGAACTAAATAATTGATGTGGTGTTTCGTCAATATGCAACTCGTTGCATATTGAGCTCCACTTAATTTGTAGTGTTGTTTGTTTGCATTTTGACTTGCCATGCCTCTTTAAACCGGACATGCATCATACTTGTTTGTGCATCATGCCATGCTTATGTGATGGTTGTTTACTATGTTGTTTGCTTCTTTCCGGGTTGCCTCTCTCGTTAGCTTCGGTTTCGTTCCGGAGTTGTGAGGATTCGTTCGACTACGTCCGTTTGTCTTCTTCATGGACTCGTTCTTCTTCCTTGCGGGATTTCAGGCAAGATGACCGCTACCCTGGATCTCACTACTATCATTGCTATGCTAGTTGCCTCGTTCTTTCGCTATGCTGCGCTACCTATTACTTGTTTGTCCAGCCATCCCATATTGCCATGAACCTCTAATCCTTTGACACCTTTCCTATGCAAACCACTGTTTGGCTATGTTACCGCTTTTGCTCAGCCCCTCTTATAGCGTTGTGAGTTGCAGGTGAAGTTGAAGATTTCTCCATAGTGGACAGGGTTTATGTTGGGATATCACAATATCTCTTATATTATTAATGCATCTATATACTTGGTAAAGGGTGGAAGGCTCGGCCTTATGCAGTGTTTTGTTCCACTCTTGCCGCCTAGTTTCCGTCATACCGGTGTTATGTTCCCGGATTTTGCGTCCCTAACGCGGTCGGGTGATTTATGGGACCCCTGACAGTTCGCTTTGAATAAAACTTGTCCAAAGCAAGGCCCAACATTGCCTTTTACCATTTGCCTCACCACCACCTACTTTTTCCCTTGGGAGTCGCTCTCTCGAGGGTCATCTTTATTTTAGCCCCCCCGGGCCAATGCTTGTCTAAGTTTGGTCCAAACTAGAGCCACTTGCAGCGCCACCTCGGGGAAACTTGAGGGCTGGTTCTAGTTGTACGTAGTGCTCATCCGGTCGTGGCCTGAGACGAGATACGCGCGGCTACTATCAGGATGTCGGCACGCCGGGAGGTTTTGCTGGTCTTGTTTTACCATTGTCGAAATGTCTTGATGTACCGGGATTCTGAGACTGATCGGGTCTTCCTGGGTGAAGGTCTATTCCTTCGATGATCGCGAGAGCTTGTCATGGGCTAAGTTGGGAAACCCCTGCAGGGTATAAAATTTCGAGAGTCGTGCCTGCGGTTATAGGCAGATGGGAATTTGTTAATGTCCGGTTGTAGATAACTTGACACCAGATCCGAAATAAAACGCATCAACCGCGTGTGTAGCCGTGATGGTCTCTTCTCGGCGGAGTCCGGGAAGTGAACATGGTTTCTGGGTTATGTTTGACGTAAGTAGGTGTTCAGGATCACCTCTTGATCATTGCTAGCTTCACGACCGTTCCGCTTGTCTCTCTTCTCGCTCTCATTTGCGTATGTTAGCCACCATACTTGCTTAGTCGCTGCTGCAACCTCACCACTTTACCCCTTCCTTTCCCATTAAGCTTTGCTAGTCTTGATACCCATGGTAATGGGATTCTTTGAGTCCTCGTGGCTCACGGATACTTCAAAACCAGTTTGCGGTGCCTATGTTACGGCGGGTGGCGCAACCAAGCTCAAGGAGGAGCTCGATGAAGATCTTGCCCTTTGTGTTGTTTCGTTCTAGTTGATCGATAGTGGAGCCCGGTTGGGGTCGATCGGGGACCTTTATCGCATTTGGGGTTCTTCTTTTATTTTGGTTCCGTAGTCGGACCTTGATTGTATCTGGATGATGTAATGCTTTATTCATGTAATTGTGTAAAGTGGCGATTGTAAGCCAACTATGTATCTCTTTCCTTATGTATTACATGGGTTGTGTGAAGATTACCTCACTTGCAACATTGCTTTCAATGCGGTTATGCCTCTAAGTCGTGCTTGACACATGGGAGATATAGCGCGCATCGGCGCTATATCTGTCTGCGAGAATCCGTAAGCAACAGGCAGGATTGTTGTCGTGCGTACGTTCTAGGGGCACGAGCACCTATGGGGCAGGGAGGGCCCTTACGGTCCCGCGAGGAGAGCGGAGGTGCTGCCTTGAGCGATCGACAGCGGGGAGATTTTTACCCAACCGGAGCTCTCGGAGAGATAAAACTCCTCTCTGCTGCTTTGTGTTTGTATTTGTTCTTGCTCGAGGCGTGGCGTGTAGTGGTGTTGGATGAGTCGAATGAATCGAACCCCTTCTCGTCGCATGGGCCTCCCTTTTATAGTCTAAGGGGGTCACCGACGGTGCAGGCGTAGAAAGAGGGGTAAAAGAGTAAGCGTGGGTTGGTACAACAATGTCCAGCAGTGTCCCTACCTAACTCGTGACGGGGGACAAGGGCATTTAATGCCCGTCTGGTTGCCTAACATGCAATGAAATGACCGTTAGAGGCGCCACCGATTGTACGATGGCCTCCTTGTCGACTTAAACGCCACCTCGCACCGCCTGGTACCTGACGCCTCGCCACGTGCTCTGGGGATGGTCCTAGGGTGACACGTTGTTGGATCTTGTTTGGAGCATGGGGGCGAGTGGCAGCCTTGCCGCGACAAGTGCCTTGCTGCGACCATTGTCTTGTCGCACCGACAAGCTTGCCGCTCGCCGGGTCTTCTTAGGGCGGCAGCAGGCGTTCTGCGGCAAGTTTTACGAAGTGCCTTGGTTGGTTTTCGGCAAGCTCCTCTTGCGGGGTCTTATCCTTCGGCAAGCTCCTCTTGCGGGGCCTTACTACTTCGGCAAGCTCCTCTTGCAGGGCTTTGTCTACTTGGTTGACACTTTGTTCTTGAATGGCGATAAATGTGAATGACGGAGGTCTTGGCGGGCCTTGCGGCAAGCCTTCTGCATGAGGCCTTCTGATTGCCGTGCACAAGTTCGAGGTACTAAGGTACCCCTACTTTAGTCTGCACAATTGTCGAGTGGGCCTTTGGAGTTATCAAGCTTTGGCCTCAAGTTTGAAAGTACTTCAACTATTGAGCGAGCATTGGCGGAATTCATAGCAGAATGGGCGCCAACACCGATGAAGAAACTCCGGAGAGGAGCATCCCGTCAAGGAAGCGAGCAAAGAATGGATCATGTACTTTGATGGTGCCTTCTCCTTTGCAAAGCGCCCGGTCTTGGCGTACTACTTGTTGCACCCACGAGAGCACCTCAAATCGTGGTCGGATGCACTTTCCCAAGGAGCAAGCAACAAACAATCTTGGAGAGTATGAAGGCTTGCTTGCGGACTCGAGATCATGGCGGACCTTGGGATCAAGAAGCTTATTGTCGGGGGTGACTCACAGCTTGTCGTCCGTCAAGTAAACAAAGATTATCGAGTCCGTTGATGGAAGCATACATTGATGAAGTGAGGAAGCTAGAAGAACATTTTGGCGGCTCTGAGATGGAACACGTTCAAGAGCTCGAGAATGATATTGCGGATAGCTTTGTCAAAGTGTGCAGCACTCAAGTTACACAATGGAACCAAGAATTTTTGTGCTCAAGCTGACTCAACCATCTGTCACACCATCAAGCTGGGCGAGCAAGAAGAGGAAGTTGAATTCTTGGCGACTACTTTCGTGAGCTCCCGAAGCCGCCGTCAAGAAGGTCCCAAGATCAACACAAAAATGCTGAGGCGATCTGCTCCGACAAGCCCTAGGGTTTGTTTCGTTGAAGCGAGGCGCTCCCGACAAGCTGTGTCCCGACACGCTTGCGAGGGCATCATGCTCGGCTGAATCACAGATTCTTGCCGTCGAAGCGGATGTTCCCGCAGCAGCATTTGCGCCTTTAATCCTTGTTGTTGAGCCACAAGCTCCGGCATGGGCACAGCAGATCGTCCATTTCCTTCAAACAGAAGAACTTCCCGAAGAGCAAGAAGAAGCGGAAAGAGTAGCCCGGCAATCAAGTATGTACCAGTTTGTCAATGACATCTTGTACAAAAGAAAGATTCAACGGAGTGAAATTGAAGTGCATTTCCGGGAAGATGGGCGGGAGAGCTGTTGGCGAGATACATGGAGGCATATGTGGTCACCACATTGGCGCAAAAGCACTTGCTTGCAAAGCCTTCGGCAAGGTTTCTTCTAACCGACAGCCCTCCGGATGCAAGCTTGCACAAGTAACCAAGTATGAAGTGTGCAGTTCCTCTCAAGCGAGATACATCAACCAGCTCAAGCTCTCCAAACAATCCCTTTATCTGGCCATTTTTGGTGCAGGGGCTCGACATCCTCGGCCCCTTCCCCGAAGCTGTCGGGGCTTTGAGTACTTATGCGTTGCAATCGTCAAGTTCACAAAGTGGCTGAAAGTGGAAGCGATGAGGAAGGTGACAGCACGATCGGCGATCAAGTTCTTGAGATCAATTGTTTGCCGTTTGAGTCCCTAACGGGATCATCACCGACAATGGCACACAATTCCTGATCGCACCTTCATGCGGTACATCCAAGATCTTGGCACCAAGATCGCCCGCTCTGTTGCTCACCCGAGAAGCAGCGGTCAAGCGGAGAGAAAGCAGCTGAAGTGTTGCGCGGGCTCAAGACCAGAACTTTGACGGGCTGCACAAGTGCGGAAGAAATTGGATCGAGCTACGGTGGTTCTTTGGTCGATCGAGGATGGCGCCAAATCGAGCCACTGGCGGACACCTTTGCTCTAGTCTATGGAGCGAAGCAGTTCTCCCCACGGAACTTCGTATCACGGATCGCCTCGAGTGCTCGCTTATGATGAGCTTGAGCAAGAGCAGCTGCGGCAAGATGATGCTGCTTGCTCCTCGAGGAAGATCGTCTTCGAACTCTTGTCTGAGCTGCTCACTACCGGCAAGCTTTGCGCGCTATCATAACCCATAAAGTTAATGCCGGAAGCTTCGAGGAAGGCGACCTTGTTCTTGGCGTGTTCAATCCGCCAAGAATTCCAACAAGTTGGCTGAAGTGGGAAGGCCCTTATCGGGTGAAGCGAGTCACTAGGCCAGTATTTGTCAGCCTTGAGACCGAAGATGGCTTTCCGGTGAGCAATTCTGGAACATAGAGCATCTTCATAAGTTTTACCCATAAAGTAGCGGTTGCGGAATCTGTTCCGGCAACCACCTTTAATACAAGCCTTGCCATTGTTACATGTAACCCTTTGTACAAAGCGGTAGCGAGATCCGTGCATAAATAAAGTTCATGTGCCTCGCACATCTTGTCAAATTCCATGCCTTTTTCTTTTTCTTATGTATATCTGACACTTTGTGCAGCACTCGCCCCCGGTAAGCAATAACGAGCCTTAAGGCTCCATATCTTTATTTTCTCTTCTTTCTTTTGTTCAAAAAGAAGGTTCCTTCGCCCACAAGTTCACTGGGGGGAGGAGAGGATAAAGGTGTGGACCAGGCGTCGTTCAAAAAATACAGCCTTGCCGGGACGCAGACGACAGAAAAGCTAAGTTGCCAAAGTTTGAGCACAGTCAGTTTTAGATTTTTAAGTTATATTCCTTGAACGACCGTGCCTTGTATGGAAAACACATGCTGGAGGAACCGAATTAGTGGCTAAGTTAACGCCCTTACTTTGTTTGAGTCCGCTCAACAATGAAAGTGTCTTGCGACTAGTCCCGACAAGGTTTCTTGCGGAGGCAACACCGCCAACAGGCTGTTGATATTCACTTTTCGGCGCTCGCTGCAAGCGTGCTTGCGCCGGCAAGTTCCTAAAAGCGTGAGGTAAAAACATACAAGGGATGGAACAGAATAAAGGAAGTAACATAGCAGACAGTACTCAGAATAAAGTTATATTACAATAAATAACTTGCCGCGCTCTAATAGATTGTTCCTATGACATATCTAGCAGCGGCAAGAAGAAGGAAGGGAGAAGAATGGTGGCCTAATCCACGCGCTCGCCGTCAACCCTCCGGACCTCATTCACCTTGTCCACGATGGGTGCCACAATGGCTTTGAGCTCTTCGAGATCGGCGCCCGCCGGCAGCTTCTTGAGGACGCGGGTGAGGTCGAGGCCCGGATTGCGGAAGAGTATCTTCACCAACACTTTCTCCAAGACCTTGGCGCAGATTGCTTGTGACTTCGTCCGCTTGACTTCTTTGGGATCCTTTCCGGAGTTCTTTGGAGGGCGTCTACACACCCTTGAAGAAGAGAGTAAGCTTGGCGCTGGGCTGGAGGTTTTCGTCAGCAGAGTACCAGAAGCCCGCCATGTCCAGCTCCGCCAACTCCTCGTCGATGGCTGCAGCAATGTTGACGAGGCCCTCCGTCCAGAGCTCCACCGTAGCCTTGAAGGTATTCTGGGTCTCGGCGGCCCTCATCAGCAGCTCCTCATTGCCCTTGAGCTCCTTCTTCAAGTCATCCTCTCGCCTCTTGGCGGCGTCCAGCGTCTCCGTCAAGGTGGCCAGCTTCAGCTCCAGATCAGCGCTCGGGTCCTTGGCGGCGTTCAGTTCCTTGATCTTGTCGGCAAGTTGAACTTGCGGATCGCCATGGGCGAAACATCCTTCTCGCTTCCTTGTTGAGTCGCAACAAACTCATCATTCTTCCCTTTCATGTCCGCCTCCATTGCGTCACCTTCACCTCTAAGCGCTTCTTGGCAGCCTCGGCAGCAGCGGCGGCATCCTTCGCCTCCTTGAGTGCCCGCCAAGTGATTGCTCCGGGCCTCGAGCTCCTCCTCGTGGCTGTCAGATTCACCTTCTTACGTAGCCGGTTCACCTTCTCGCTGGACAGCTCCTCGGCGGCGAGCCTCTGCTGCTCCTCGGCTTGACCTTCTCGGGATGAGCGCCTTCTTCGCCTCGTCAAGTTCGCCCTTTCCTCCGCAATGGATCGGAGGGCCTCTGATTCGTCTCTTGAGCTCCTCGCATGCTTCTCTATGTCGACTCCCGTCCATGACGACAAGCGCTTCCGAGACTCAAGCTTGATTGCGGACACGGTAGAGTGACACAAGCTTTGAACAGCTGCTCCTCTTCGGACTTCGCCTGCTTGCTGCTTTGCTTGGCGCGTCAACCACCGCCAGCCAGGAGGAGGCTTACCCCATCAAACTCCTCTCCTTGACGGCGCCACTGGGCTCGGCGCCGAGGAAGCTTGATGTATCGCCCTCGCCCGGCCTTCAAGTATCGCTGGCTGGGGCTCCTCGGGCCCGGCTGCATCAGCGGCGGAGGTCGTGAGACGGTCTGGCGCCTTGCGCTCCTGCGCCCTCCGGGTCGTCGATCGACCGCGGACCCTCGCCCGGCTCCTGCGCCAGCAATCTTGGCGGCTTCCTCGTCGGCAGGTTCATCAGCGCCGGCCTTTTCCTCGTCAGCGGAGGCATCTTCAGTATTGCCGCGGGCGCCTTCCTCGCCGGTGGCCTCGGTCTCCATCGGGTCTGCTAGAGGGGGATCTGAGGGTAGGAAGAGGAAGGAAAAGTCAAGCAAATATCCAAAAAAAGAAGAAGAAAGAAGATCAGAAGAAGAACCCAAGGGAAGATTTTTGACAAGGGAGGTTACCTGTGCTGGGCTCCGTGACCATGGGCTCCTCCACCAAGGGCTCACTGGTTCTATCCCTTGCCGGGGACCTCTCCCTTGCCGGGGAGCGCTCCCTTGTTGGGGAATCGCCCCTTGGGCGTGGTCAGGCGAACAGACACCTCCGGGCGGTTTCGCTTGCTCTGATGGGCTGCTCTGCTCCTACATGAATGAATCAGCAATCAAGGCGTCGGCAAAAGAAGAAAGCACCCATCGCGCCCCACAATAGAAAGTAGACCAAACACTTACTTTGGGGGCTGTCTTTGAGGGCTCTTCGCGAGGAAGAAGAATCGGGTCCGTCAAGGTGGTCTCGGACGTGTCTTCTGCCATCACGACAGGATCGTCCTCGATGACAACTACGGGGACCTTGGCCCTCTTCGCCGCTCTCTCGGCCAGAGTCCTGAAATAGAACAAGGATTCAGAGGGAAGCAAATCAGATGCAAGACAAACAACAACAAAGATCAAAGAAAAACAAATGCAGTGAGAAGAAAGCCTTACTCCTCCTCCTCTTCTTCCTCCTCGTCAGACTCGGTAGCGAAAGGTTGAAATCGGCACCCTTTACGTGCGGCGAGGAAGGGCTCCTGGGCGTTTGTCGAGGAGCTGCGGCGAGATCGGGCATAGCAGCCAGGAAGACCCGCCTCGATTCTTTGGCGCGGCTGAAACTCCAGCAGCAGTACTTGCGCAGTGGAAGCGTGTCCTGGCGCTTCTGGCTGTTGGCACCTTGCCGCCTCTTGTATCTCCCGGCTCGGCGGAGGTGCCTTCTTAGTTGGAATTGGGGCTGCTGCTGGGGGCTCCGCTTTGTGGCAAGCTGCTCGAAGGCAGGCTGGCCGCTCAGCGCCCTCGGCCCAGGCTCGCTTCGCTTGACCTTGGGCTCCCCTACGCCCGCGACCTCTCCGGCAAGGTCCTCCTGTCGGCAAGGCTTGCCGCCTCGGCCGCCTCTGCCTCCTCCAACGTGAAGCCGAACTTCTTGCCGGCGTGCTTGCCGCCGCCTCTTTACCACAGTGGCGATGTACCGCATCTCGTCGTCGGTGGTATCATGGTGAGAGCCTACGCTTTCGTCGGCATTGACTGCTATCTCCGTCAAGCCATCGAAGAATTGCCGCCGCGATGTCGTCGGCGGGCTCCATCAAGTTGGGCTTATCCGTGCGAGTCACACTCTGGTATCATTCTTGCGCGAATCACGATCGCGGCGGGAGTTGTTACTGCGGTATGATGCCCTGACAACTTTGAACCACTCTGGATGGTTGGCGTCATGCTTGAACAGCTCCTCGGCATCCGTCAAGCTCGAAACTATGAAGTTGAAGTTGAGGCCTGGATGCAGCCTCATGATATCCGCCGGGCGCCAAACAGCGGCGGGCCTCCCCTACGCAAAGGGGCTATGCAATGGCGAAGAAATCGCGCCAACTGCCCTGCTATGAGCCCGGCAAACTGGCCGGAGGATTGGGTGGTGGCAATCTTGACTTGGCGTCGTCCGTGACGAGCACTCCGATCACCGCCGCGCACTACCGGGTCTTGCGCGGGTTGGTGAATGGCTGCGGGTTAGCGTCGGCGATCGGCACCCTCCGCCCTCCACTCATCCCACTTGCTGCGGGCTTCGCGCGTCGAGATACACCTACTTCATGCCGATTCGTGAGGTCGAGGCGATTCCGCCACCGGTGGCTCCCCTTCTCGGCTCGGGGGTGAAATAGTAGCGAAAAAGAGCGACATTGGGAGGATACCAGCGAAGTTCTCGCGAGTGTGCAAAAACCGCCATTGTCGAGCGGCGTTGGGGTGAAATCAAGAAGATGAAACCCGTAGGTATTCATGATGTCGCGGAGGAAATCGGAAAAAGGTGGGCGAGCCATAATAGAAAACACAGGAAAGAAATGGTACCCTTTTGGGCACGCTTGATTTGGAAGCCTCGGCGGAGAAACACCGGCGTCTTGCGGATGCACCAGCGTCTCCGTCGACGGAAGAGGAAAAATTCCTCCGCGGCGCCGGGGGTGAGCTCGGGAAAAGCACTCGCTCCTTGCGCAGCGCCTCAAGCATAGCGCCTCGGCCGACAGTTGCTCGACTTGAGCTCTTGCAGTCTTGAACCATGGCGGAGGCGGGGGGCCTTGGAGGTGTTAGAGGCGGCGGCGGCGGCGGGCGCTGCTCTCTTCGGCCAGGAAGCGAAGGGGCGGCGTAGCTTCGGAGGAAGGAACTACAAGTGGCGATGGTGAGGGCACGGCCCTGTTTCCTCTGCTTATAAGCGGAGGCGAGCGTTCGCATTTCTGAATTAAATTGCCCGATCTCTCCCACGCGCCGCGATTGGCGTGTGCCGTTCTGAGGGGAGCGGTGAATCTGGTCGGTTGGTTTGGACCCAGCGCGCGTTCCGTGCCTGTTTGGGCCTAGCCAGCGCTTCGGCACCGTGTATGGCCCAGGCCGGGGCTCTGTCGGTGTACTAAAGTAGGGGTACCTTAGTATCCCGAACTTGTGCCGGGCGATCATAACACCAGCGGCAAGGCTTGCGGGCGTCGCCAAGATCCTCCGTTATTCCTATTACGCCATTCAAGAACAAAGTGTTAGCGAGAAGGCGAGTCGGCAAGAAAGCTTGCGGGAAGGATAAGACCCGGCAAGAGGAGCTTGCCGGAAGGTAACAAGACCCGGCGAGGCGGCAAGCTTCTTGGTAGACGAGACAGACGACCGCGGCAAAGCGCTGCACGCAGCGGGCTCCACCACTCTGCACCCACGCTCCAGCGCATCCGGCGGCGTGTCGCGCGGGATCCTCTGGTGCCGTGGCGGGTAGGCTGTGCAGCAAGCGGTGCGAGTGGCAAGTGAAGATGACAAGGAGGCCATCGTGGCGATCGGTGGCGCCCTAACGGTCATTTCCTACCTTTGTTTGAAGCGACGGACGGGCATTAAATGCCCTTGTCCCCTGCCATCGAGTTAGGTAGGGGGCCTTTGTTGATAGCGGTTGTACCAACCCCGTTTTACTTTTACCCCTCTCTCGCTGCCACAGCGGTGACCCTTTAGATTATAAAAAGGAGGCCCATGCGCACGTTGAAAGGGTTGGACTCATTCGAAACTACAACACACCTACGCTCTTGAGCAAGAACAGAATAGAAACACAAAGCAGCAGTAGGAGTTTTATCTCTCCGGAGAGCTCTGAAGCTGGGTAAAATCCCTCGCGCGCTCCGCCTCGATCCGCTCTTCGTGCGCCCTCCGCTCCCTTGCCGGACCAAGAAGGGGCCCTGCCCCATAGGTGTTCGTTTCCCACGACATCTTTGGCGCGCAGGTAGAGGCGTCGGTCGTCGTGTCGATCCGGCGTCTGCGCGCTACATCAACATCTTCATCGATATGCCACGAAGAAGAAGGCTTGGTGGTGGCGCTCCGTCTGTGACTATCCTACATACCCGGAGCAAGCGGGCGGTGGGGTGGACACCGGCGGAGGAAGCGGCGCCGATGGTGGGACTCACGTCGTCACGGGTCCAAAGACAAGGCCCATAAGCTTCAGCGTCTGGCCATCCACGCACCCCTCCGAAGTGCGGGATCATTTCGCCACGGTGCTCCTAGCACCATGCTCGCGTTGGAACAAGGCCAAGCTGGTTGGTCGCGGGACGCTCAAGGCCAACATACACGTCAACACGCGGGCACGAGCGCAGTGCGGTCGCCTCGACGAGATGTTTCTCCTTCTAACACTGCTAGAAGTTTGAGCATATCACATACCTCGCGTCACTCGCCACCGCCACCCAAGACTCCAGAGGAGGCGCTGGCCCGAGCCCAGCTGCTTCTAGATTACCCTCCAGCGCCAGACAAGATCGACGACTCGAGGGCCATGATTCAGAGCCTCATCGGCTTCGCCAACGGCGACAAGCCCCGGCAACCGAGTACATCGAAGCCCCGGCAAGACGCCCGGCCGCAAGCCGACGCCGACAAGACCGCTGGGGGTGCCACCACCGTGCACTCCTCGCCCCGAAGGCCAAGATCGCCGACTCGCCAGGCCAACCTCGACACCGACTCTACCGCGTCGTCGGACCCATGAGCTTCGCCCGCGATCAGCGCCAAATTCTCCAAACGGCGACACGAAGCGCTACTTTTCGCATCGGCGTCGAAGAAAGCGGCGTCAATCGACCAGCGCCTTGGGCCCCTGTCGATATGCATGCGCCGAGAGAACTAAGCGACTTACCGTCTGCGGCGGGTTGCCCTGCGTTCACCGTGAGCTGCGGCAAGTCCATTGGCCCGATACAAGAACTTCAAACCAGATGTGCCCGAGAAATGCGATGGCGGGATACATCCGTCGAGTTCCTCGGCGTCTACACCATCGCGGTGCATGCTACCGGTATGACGAAGATCCTCGCCAACTACTTCCGCGGTGCTCAAGCCCAATGTCGGATCTTAGCTCATGCACTTGCGGACAACTCCATTTCTTCGTGGCGGACTGTGCCATCGGTTTGTCGGCGCCCTCACGGTGACCACAAGCCCCATGGCGGAGAGGCGATATTCATCTGCTTTCGCCCGGAAGGAAGGAGAACCCCGAGCAAGTACATCACGAGAGATTCAGCGGTGCAGCGCAACATCGAGCGTCCACCCTGCCGTGGTTATCGGTAGCGTTCCATCGAGGCGTCGTAACGCAGGATGAGGAGGAGATGGCGATGTGCAAAATCGGAGATGTCGTGAGCTCTATGCTGCGGCGGTAAGTGTGCGTCTTTGAAGAGGAGAAACTCCCGGAGAAACGCAGGAGGCGAAGGATATGACGGTGAGGGCGCCCTCCGGCAAAGAAGAACCGGAGGTGGAACAACGAAAGAAAGGCTAAGGATGTGCTGGTTGTCGAGCGGTCCGGAAATGGGCCGGTTCGAGAAGGCCAAAGCTGGTGACTCGGCGAGGCTGTAGTAGCCGCCAACAAGCGGGCAGCTCGGCAAGCAATATTACAAGATCCATCGCACCAAGGGCCACGACCTCCAAGCTTGCAAGAAGGTTGAGCGGATGGCGAGCTACTGAAAGCTGAATCTGGCGCGCTTGACGAGGAGAAAGCCCGGGAAGGTGGCGGAGGATCCGTCAAAACATCCGCCGGGAGAGGCGCCGTGGCAAAACCAAGCGGCAGGAGATAGGCCTCCCAGCGGCGCGACGAGGATGAGGATGAAGCGAAGATGGCGAGATGGAGGAAGATGAAACCGATGAGCGGGAGTTTGAGAAGGCACGGGGGTTTTGTGCGTTGGCGGGCGCTTCTCTGCACACCTCGCACCGCCAACTCAAACAATGGGTGCGGGAAGTGAGCGGCAGAACCGTCCAGATTGAATCGCGCAAACCCACGAAGTGGTCCAACGCCCATCATTTTTGATGTTGAGGATCACCTGATCGCATCACCGCGGTCGGTGTTTGCCGATGTTGGTCTCACCAACAATCTGCAACCTCAAGGTCACAAAGATGTTGGTTGGCGGCGGCGGGCCTGAATCTGATCTCTTCAGCGGTGCTCGACAAACTCGGATCCCGGCAATGAGCTCGATGAAGCTGGTACCTTTCAAGGAATCAACCGGGAAGGAGCAAGCGAAGGGAAGATCACATGCCGGTAACATTTGGCAGTGAGCTGAACTTCGGGGCGAGAGAGTCACATTTGGCGTTGCTGATTTCCGTTGCCATACAATGGGATACTTTGCCGAATCGGCTTGCCAAATTCATGGCAGCCTCTCCTCGCCTACAATGTGCTCAAGATGCCTGGTCCGATAAGTGTTATTTCTGTCCATGGCGACAAGAAAGATGCCCTTATCTGTACCGACAAGATCTACCGGAAGCAACGGCCGCAGCGAAGCGCAAACCACTTGCGCTTGAAGCTCCCGGGGAAGAAAGAGACCAAGTCCGGCAAGAGTAACTCTGATGCCCTCCGGCAAGCGCACCTCTTGGTGCTGCGCTTCTGCGTCGAGGCCTTTCCATCGAGCTCCACCGGCAAGTGCAAGAAAGCGAAAGCAGGTTGCACGAAGACCAAAAGTGGCGCCAAGGAGGGCGGCCTTGGTGGTACCTTCACCATCGATTGCCACGCTTGACCCTAAATAGGAAAGCGCTCTCGTTGCTTTCCTCTGGCGAATGTCGATGTGTTTGCATGGCAACCATCGACATCCCGGTGTTCGGAAAGTAATTGAGCACCACCTTGCGTCTCGTCCTCACGTGCGGCCCGTCAGCGAAGAGTCGAGAAGCAAGCGGTGGAGCATCCAAGAGTTCATAGCGGAAGAGATCAAGAAGTTGGAAGCAGCAGGCCTCGTCAGGGAGTACTCCATCCAGCGTGGTTAGAAAATCTAGTAGTGAAATGCGCCAAAGCGAGCGGGAAGTGGAGGCTTTGTATTGACTTCAGCGATGTTAATAAAGCTTGTCCCAAAGATCCATTTCCTTGCGGCGCATTGACCAGATTATCGACTCCACGGCGGGATGTCATCTGCTTTCGTTTCTTGATGCATACTCGAGGATATCACCGGATATTCATGGCGAAGAGGATGAAGAAAACCGCATTCATTACTCCATGTAGCGCGTCTTGCTTTATGCGAATGCCTTTCGGACTAAGAATGCGGTTCAACATTTGCAAGAGTAGTCGGTCATGCTTTTGAGCCACGGCTGCACGAAATGTAGAAGCTTACATGGATGATATAGTGGTCAAAAGCAAGAACGAAAAACTTTGATTCAAGATTTGGAGGAGACTTTTACCGTCTGCGTAAGGTCAATCTCAAGTTGAACCCGAGAAGTGTGTGTTTGGAGTTCCTTCGGCAAGCTTCTCGGTTTCTTTCAATCGGCCCGAGGATCGAAGCCAATCCAGACAAGATCAAAGCCATCAAGCAGATTGAAGCCCGAAGCTTGCGTCAAGGATGTGCGGAGGCTTGCCGGCTGTGTTCTGCTCTCGATGAGTTCATCTCTAAGTTTGGTGGCGCATACTGCCATTTTCAAAATTTTGAAAAAGGCGGGTCCTATGAAATGGACTCGAGCGGAGGCTGCGCTCTGAGACTTGAAGAGATACCTATCCTCCACTCGATGCTTATCGCACCTAAACCACAAGAGAAGTTGCTGCTATATCTAGCGGCAACCAATCAAGTGGTTAGTGCTGCGTTAGTAGCGGAGAGGGAGGCAGATGACGAACCAGCAACTACGGCAAGCGAATCCACCAACAAGCGGGGGGCTTCCCCGTCAAGCTCTGGTCCCGACAAGGATGAATCTGTGCAGCCGCAGGCAGAGAAACAGAAGAAGATGGTGCAGCGCCCAGTTTATTTTGTCAGCTCTCTTCTGCAGGAGGCTAGATCAAGGTACTCCAGAGAGCAAAAGTTGCTTTTTGTCCTTCTCGTGGCCTCGAGGAAGCTACGCCATTACTTTCAGGCACATGAGATCCACAGTTGTCACTCGCTTTCCGTTGAAGAGGATATTGCAAAATCTGAGAGGCAGCAGGCGGGATTGTCAGTGGGCCTTTGGCTATCAAGCTTTGGCCTCAAGTTTGAAAGTACTTCAACTATTGAGCCGAGCATTGGCGGAATTCATAGCAGAGTGGACGCCAACACCTGATGAAGAAACTCCGGAGAAGAGCATCCCCGACAAGGAAGCGAGCAAAGAATGGATCATGTACTTTGATGGTGCCTTCTCGCTGCAAGGCGCCGGTGCGGGTGTGTGTAGGATCGAAAGTATGTCTAGAGGGGGGTGATTAGACTACTTGACAATATAAAAATTCAGCCTTTTGATAAAGACAAGTTTTTGGCAAGTTCACAATGATGATCAAGTCAAGTATCACCCTACACATGCAATTCTAGAGTATAGGCAGCGGAAAGTAAATTGCACATGTAGTAAAGAGAGGTGGAGAAGAGCAAAAGCATAATTTGGAACACGGAGATTTTTTCTCGTGGTTCCGATAGGTGGTGCTATCGTCAATCACGTTGATGGAGACTTCAAACCCACGGAGGGTAATGGCTGCGAGAGTCCACGGAGGCTCTACCCACGAAGGGTCCACGAAGAAGCAACCTTGTCTATGCCATCATGGCATACGCCCGGAGGCTAGCCTTACTCGGGGTAGATCTTCACGAGTAAGCGATCTCCTTGCCCTTACAAACTTCTTGGTTCAACTCCACATCTCGTGGAGGCTCCCAGCGACACCTAACCAATCTAGGAGGCACCACCCTCCAAAAGGTAATAGATGGTGTTGATGATGATGAACTCCTTGCTCTTGTGCTTCAAATGATAATCTCCCCAACACTCAACTCTCCTCACGATATGGCTGTGGTGGAAGAAAGGATTGAGTGGAAAGCAACTTGGGAAGGCTAGAGATCAAGCTTCATATGGTGGGAGTGGAGCAACAGATCTCAACACAAGGGTAGGTAGTTTTCTTCTCGAAATGTAAGGTAGGAGTGGTAGTTCTTTACGATGGCTCTCTCCACGAATGAAGAGGGGTGGAGGGGTATTTATAGCCTCCACAAAATCCAACCGTTACACACATTTGACCAATCTCGGTCGGACCGAAGTTGACAACTCGGTGAGACCGAAAGTTCAAATCATGTGAGCGTTGGGATTTTCGGTGGGACGAAAATACAAACTCGGTGAGTCCGATTCATGCAAAGACATGAGCTTGCCAATCTCGGTGGGACCGACTTCATCATCTCGGTGACACCGATTTGATGACGAAGGTTCTGAAGCTTGGCAACTCAAGTTTGGTGAGACCGAGTTGAGAATCGGAAAATCCGAGATTTCTAGGGTTTGGCTATATGGTGAGGTGGTTCATCTCGGTGTGGTGAGTTTAGGAAATCGGTGGGACGAGATTACTTATGAGTGTATAATGGAAGTGAAAGTTGCGATAGTTTAGGAGATGTATCACTAAGCACTTTGAGCAACGGATCATTATCATAACCTCATCCCTTTTAATAGTATTGGCTTTCCTATAGACTCAATGTGATCTTGGATCACTAAACCAAAAATGGAGTCTTGAGCTTTTGCCAATGCTTGCCTTAGCATTTTGAGGTCCACTCTTGAGTCCTTGCCATACCCATATCACTGAACTTTACGAAATGATTCTCAAGAAACTATTAGTTCAATGATATATATGTTGTTATTAATTACCAAAACCACCGGGGATTAGTTGCACTTTCAATCTCCCCTTTTGGTAATTGATGACAACATATAGATCAAAACCGACAAAGGATATAATCAATGAATAATATAAATCGCTTTGAGAAGTATGTGATAAGCAAGAGCTCCCCTAAATTTATGCATTATTTAAGATTTGCGTTTGAATGCAAATGCACAATCGATTAGGATCATGGGTCACTCTTCCATGTCACATACATCTTGGTGGAGCGCACAAAATGATAAGAATTAATAGCATGCACCCAATCACCAAGACATGAGTAAATGGTCATACAAGATATGAATAGCATATGATAAGCATTAAGCACACATTAAAGCATAGTACGACCAAGCACTCATTAATGAGCATCAAATGTAGTATCAAGCACACAGAATGTCTCGAAAAACTCAAAAGTATCTCAAAAAGACCGCAAATGAACGAAAGAGCAAAAGCGCAAAGACAAAGCACTCTCTCTCTCTCTCGAAGTCCTATGATCTATACAATTTCTCCCCCTTTGGCAACAAGTTACCAAAAAGTTCGAAAAGCATAGAGCTAAACATCCAGAGCATGGATCTTGTCTTCAACAATCCTCTCAAGACTCTCCTGAGACTGTACAATGCTGGCCAGGCGTTGTTCAATCCTCTGGGTAGCTTCAAGGAGCTGCTCTCCAACACTCTTGGGTTTAGTTCTTTGCTGCTGCTTTGCTTCCTTCTCGACTTTGGCTTTCTTGGCAGCTTCAATCTTTGCTTGACCTTCAAGCGGCGTTGGATCCTCCTCATCCATCACAACAACATTGTCTTCATGCTCAGGCTGCAGTGGTAAGTGTGGTCTATCCAACAAGTATGTGCCCGTGCCAAACTTGGCATTGATAAGCATCTGAATATGCGGGGCAAATCCACACGACCTCTTCTGGTCAGCTGCAGTCCTCTTAATAGTCTCAACTATCAAGTCCATCACCTTGAAAGGTGCCTTCTCATCAAGTATATGCAGCATGTTGATAGAGTACCCTCGATCATGCGATGATCTCGAACTTGGGCATCAAGGTATGCCTCGAGAATAGTGTTTGTGGTAGGTAGACCTGCACGGAGATGATACTGAGCCGAGCTTCGATTTCCACATCCTTAGCTGGAACCTCTTTGTACATATTCTTCATAGATTCATGGTTCTTCTTGGGAATACCATAGACATCAACATCATCCTCTCTAAGCCTTTGGAGCATTCAGAAGTTCTGCCCATTCTTCTCAGATGAAGAGAATCTTTGGCCTTGATCATCCATGTGATCTTTCCATCTGGATAGAAATGAGGTGTGGCATAGAATTGCATAATCATCTCATCATTCCAACTTGTCAACTTTTGACCAACAAAATCTGCAACACCACATGCAGTGAAGCTCTCATGCACATGTGGAAAGAAGTCTCTGTGCTCTTCACTGTCAATGTATGCCCGATCGACATAGCGAGTGTGCGCAACTATGGGCTTCTTGTCCATCGGCCTGATCTCATAGAAGTCCTGCTGCTCTCGGTGTGGAATCTTGGATCAACAGCAGTTCTTCTCCTCACAGCATATGGATCAGCTTGTCTCCATAGCACAGACCTCTATCCTTCCTTTCCTTCATGTTCTCGGCTTGAGGATGAGCATCATTGTGAAGTGGCAGTTTACATCAAAGTTTCAAAAAGCGGTGTCTCATCATCGACACGGTGGTGGCACATCATCTTTCTTCTTCTCTGAAGCTGGAATGTTCTGTTGTTTTCTTTGGCTTGGCGGCGAGGCTTGGCTTTGAGCTGCCTTGGCTTGGAAGCAGATGGTTTGGACTTTGAAGGGCTCACCTACGATGGCATCTCCCATGAGCTTAGGCTTTTGAGGAGGCTGGGGTGCTTCCTCATCATCATCTTCATCTGCTGCATCATCATGCACAATCCTCTTCCTCTTGGAAGTTTTCTTCACCTTGCTTGTAGTTTCCTCTTCCATACTCAGCTTCTTAGCAACAGTGGATTTCTTCACTTTTCTGGTGCCTTTCTTGGTTTGCTTCCCTTGAGGTTCTTTGGCAACAACTTTTCTCTTTGGCTTGGAGGAGACCTCTTCCTCAACAATGAAATCAGAATCTTCTTCATCAGAGTTCCTCTTCTTCACGGCCTGGTGGCTGCGGGAGGCAAACCACTTGGTGTGCTCCTCTCACCATCATCTGAAGAAATTCTTTGGGCTCGGGACTAGTGCACTGCCTCTGGAATTTCTTCAATAGGTGACTCGGACCTGTTACGGCTGTCGCGGCATCGACATGGTGACAACCTGTGAATAGATAAGGTGTAGGCAGTGGAAGAGTTATCACAAACTACAGAAGATTTTGCAAACAAATGAGTTCAAATTTCAGTTTTAGGTTTTCACGAGAAGACATTTGGTCGACCGAGTTTAAAATTCGGTGAATCCGAAGTGTCCAAACAGAACCATTCACACCACTTTCGGTTGGACGAAATGGGTTTCGATCTGCCGAAAACACTAGGGTTTCACTAAATCCTCATTTGGTCACACCGATTTACACTGACTCGGTTGGACGAAAGGTGCGATCTGATGGCGAGGCCAAATCGGTCATCCGAGAATGTAAAATCGGTCTCACCGAGATGTGTTCGTGCGAAACCTAACCCTAAAACTTTTACTCGAATTTAGTTCAAAGGAACTAATCTGGTGTATAGGAAGATCTCAAACGTGGCAAGATGCTAGGCAAACCAAGCGTGCATTGAATCGGAGATGGGAGCACGAGTGGGTTAAACGCACCCTAACTTGGTGGAGTTCCTCTCTGGCGGCAGCGGCCTTGGAGAAGATGTCCGTTGAGGCGACGGAGACTGCGGCGGGCGCCTGAGGCGGCAACGGAGGCGATCCGGAGACCACGGCGGCGGCGGCAAAGGTGTGTGAGGCGGCGTTTTGAAGTAGAAATCAATCGCAGCGACCCTCGAATATATATACCCCTTAGTGTCGGTGGGACGAGTTGTAAAACTTCGGTGGCACCGAATGGATAACTTCTGAGGCGATTACACACTTGATCACGCCGAAATTCAACTTCGGTTTCACGAGGTGAAAACCTAGATCAATCTAAATGCTTTCGGTTTGACCGATGGTGAGTTAGTCGGACCGAAATCACTTAGAAGGTTTTGGAAGTTTAGCCTTTGACGGATCGGTGGCTCCGAGTGCTCCTCACTCGGTGGGTCCGAAAATGACTTGTTCAAAGTTTGTGATATAAGCATGAATAGAATTTGAGACAAGAAAGCATAGATAGCTAGGGGAGGAACTTAGGCATTCTTGTCCATCCATTTGGTCAGAAAAATCAAAACGACCAAAGCAACAAATGGATGTCCTTAAATGGATAAAATCATGCATCCAACATGCTCACACAATAAGATAGCAAATGAAATATGTGTCAAACATGCACCAACAAAAACTCCAGCAACTAACACACAATTTGTCGATGACTAGGTCATCTATATATGAGTATATTGACTTGGGAGTCAAATGAGAACATTTGATCATAGGTCATACTCATCGTTTAAGCACAAGTGGGGTTACCACTTTTACATAAAGCATTAATGTGTTCACATCATTTGAAGATGCTTTAGCTCAATTCTTTAGAGCAAGGCTCCCCCTAGATGTGAGAACCCCTTTTAAAGGGTCAAACTAACCTTGGGTTGTCGTAGAAGACTTCATGTAGATGTTGAAGATGTGGATGCTCAATGTTGATGAAGATCATCAAGGGTTGGGAGCAATCCTTTGGATTCGGGCACTTTCAATACCTACATGGGTTAGTCCCACAAGGAACAAACAAGGATATCCATGGACATAGATTGAAGTTCACAATAGATGATGTCCATGAAAGCAATGATTACCTTGTCCCTTGACTTACCAACAAGAGGGTTTGTGTCGTGGATTTGTCACGGCAGATGTCCTAGCATAAGGACTTAGTCGTGGAGCCATCGCTACGGGTTTACTTGCAGGGGTTAAAGCGGACACAAAGACACGAGGGTTTTATACTAGTTGAAACGCCTTGATGAAGGTAAAAGCCTCACGTCTAGTTGTGATGGAATTGATGTAGTCTCGATGGCTAGGGAGCAAATAAGCTTCACCTAGGCTCGAGTTGTGGTTGTCTGTCTTGAACCTTGCTTGGGTCGTCCCCTTATATACACGAGTGGCGCTTGTCGGTTTGCGAGTCCCAACGGTTCATACTCGTATCCCGGTTGGTATCTTCCTATTCCTAACTTACAATACAAGTCATTCATCAGGCCGGTTTACGGCTACAAGTTCTAAACCGACTACAGGCCTTGGGCCTTTCCATGACTACACCACTAGCGGAGCTAACCCGGCCCAAACTTGGCCGGTTTACACCTAGTGGTAATATCCCCAACATTAGGCCCCAGATTCATTTGAACTGGTTCATGTCAATCCTTCATAAAACCTGCATCTTGGACATCTTCTTTGTGTAATAAACCGTCACGTCGTCATTATTTCTGATCACTGTAAACCGGCATAATATCGTTGCTTCTGGTCACTGTAAACCGGCATGACGTCATCTTAAATTTATCCTTTATAACGCCTTCTTTAATGACCGTGCCTGGATTCACGCGCTTGACCTAGCCTTACTGCCTTATAAATAGGACCGAAGGGTCATTCTGTTTCTCCCTTCGCTTCCTCTTCTTCTTCTTCCTCGCGCCGCTGCCTTTGGAGCTCCGTCGTCGTCATCAACGTCGCCGTCCTTGGCCCTGGCATGCATCAACCTGTTCGGACCAGAATACTGCGGCCTTTCTCCGCATCTCCTCCGTTTCCGGTAAATCTCTTACCCTTCTTCAGTCTGTTCATCATCTTAGATCTGTTTCTAGGGTTCGAGCTTCACACCATGTTCTTCGTATGTTTTCGCCTTTCTAGCTTTGAGCCATGCTATGGATCCCGTTCTGTACCAAACGACGACTCCTGCATACCCGCTGCACTTTCTCTTCTTAAACCCATAGATTTTCTGCATATATTTACATATGCCTTATAGTGCATTTCCTGCTTCTTCTTTATCTCCGTGACGCACTTCCTGTTTGCTGAAAACTCGCGTTTGATCCATAATAAACATGAAATCTTGTGAAACCTGTTTCTGTCCATTACCTTTGAAGCCAAGATTAGGCGGTTTAACTCACCATAGTAAAAAATTGCTAAACCGGCACCGGCACACCATTAGTCCCCTCGTTGAACCGCCCGATTCATATCGACATCATATCTGTGAAATGACTCGTAGGAAGCGCCTCCGGTTTATCATAGCTTAAATCAATCACTCTGCAATAAACACCTTCTTAAACGGATCCTTCTCCTTGTAGATCTTATGATGGCCAAACAGTGTCTGAATGCAAGCGGGTCCCTTCCGCGTCTACGAGACACAACTGAATGAGTTAGTGTCGATTGGCGCTTTAGGCGACGAACTACAATCCATTGGAGGGTTCACGGAGAGAATGTCCTCCACGCCTCGGGAAGGTGAAGTTGTAGTGTTCGCGGATCACTGCCCGGGGTTTCAAACCGCTTTGGGTCAAAATTTTACCGGGATGTGATGGCCAACTTTCAGCTCCGTCCTCAAGACATTGGCCCGAACTTCTGTTACCAACACTGTGCCACTTTCAAGTCTTGTCAAAAGCATATACGCAAGAGGAACCGTCTGTTGAGCTGTTAGGGATCTTTTCCACCTAAACCGTCGCCTTGAGTTCACCGATGGCCCCAACACGAATTAGGCGGTATGGCTATCCGGAAGAGGAAGAAATCACTTATCCCCGTCAAACTTCATCGCATCCCAAAGAGTGGAGCAGCGACTTGGTTCTCTGCAAAGACACTTCCCTGAAGGTGAAAATCCTTTACGGTTTTTTTCGTCTAGGCGGCTAAGCAACACTCATCCCTTTCATAGCGATTATCGCCAAGAGAAGCGAATCGCTCCACAATTGTCAAGCTTGAGCCTTCATGGCCAGCGGTTTGACGGGATCGATCGCACGCTGCTGGTTATCTTGGGGCATATTGCCTCACGAGCGGCGTTCGGTTTGATGTGCGATATCTTGGCAGCGTCGATGACCCACTCCGACACACCAAGCTGGGCTGTCAAGATGAAGTCCGCAGTTGATGAGAAGATCTTTGAATGAACGAACACCTTTGTGCCCAAACCGGCTTGGCTCCTTACTGCACCTTCAACGCACCTCCTGCGGTAAGTCTCTGACTGTGTCATCATTAAATACTGCTATTACTTTCATACTTCCAATTCTGAATTATTTCTGATCCAGGGTGATAATCCGTTTTGGAGCAAGAAACTCTCTCAAGATAAAGCGGACAAGGCTGGGCGGCTAAACCGGCCCAAAACGAAAGTTGTTAAGAAATCCGCCCACAAGAGGAAAACCACGGCTTCGTCTGATCCGGCCATCGATGATGATGTGGGTAATCCGGAACTTGATTCTCTTGGCTTGTTTTTTACACGTCTTATTGATAGCGATGCTTGTCGGGGATGGCCTTTGAAGCCAGCAATGCTTTGGATTTGCGAGGTAACCATTCTCTCTTCGATTCAACAAACTTACCTTCACCAAAATTTGGCCGGGCAAACCGGAAAGTTAACTTTTCTCACCCTCTTGCTTACTTGGATCCCAAACTTCTTATGAAGACACAAGAGCATGAGGCTCGCCGCTTTAACCCGCAATGCAGACGGTGAGTTACCTCTGCGGTTTACCAAACAGCCCGGCTCAGCGCCGCACCGAGGTTTCAACCTTTTCTTGCCTTAAATTCCAAAGCGGGTTTATTCCGTCAACCTCTTAATCCGTCCGACTCCGATTATCGGGTCACCTCTCATTCATCATCTGGCGAATAAATCGACCACTCCAGCTACCACCGTTGAAGATAGCTGTCGGGTAAGTCAAAATGGCCACATGTTTGTCAATTTCTTACGTAATGTATGTGCCTTATTTCGAATCTTTTGTTTCTTGAGAACCAAGCGAAACCCAGCAAGCTCGCTTGGAGAAAACAGTGAAGAGGCTGCGCTTGAGATCATGGCGGCGCCGGATCTGAAAATGTTGCCTTTGAAGACATTAGAGTGATCCCCGGTTCAAGAAGATGTGATTCACGAGGAGAGGCTGCTGCTGTTTCAATGTCTGTTGATCCAGCCGCCCGTGCCGTCGGTTTGAAGATCCTCATAGTCCAACTGAAGCAGGTGTGCCCACACGATCCGTCGAATCAAAGGATGATGGCGTTGTAATCCTTTGGAGCAGGCCACTCTGAACCGGGAATCTGCAACTCTAACCCGGCATCTTGTGAAAGAGGACTCTTCCACTTTTAACAAGGAAAGTGGAATGTAGAGCTGAAACATCGCCGCTATGGCGCCCAAGATCTTCATTCGGATATCTAAACCGTCTTCTGATGGCCGTGATTATGAAGCTGGTTTGGTGGCCCGATGAGAGATAAGTTTGAGGTGCGCTCCTTTCCTTATTACCGATATAGTAATCCTTGTAGCCCCCAAGGGCCGGTTTGCAATCTTTGATCAAACTGGTACTTGATAACTTTCTTTGATAGACTTTGCAATCTTCCCTCATAACCACTAGGGCCGGTTGAAATATGCATACATAAACCGGTACTCCAAAAACTTCCTGACGACACTTTAATAGAATCAAATAGGCATTAGCCCCCAAGTGCCGAGTTGAATACTCGTATTGAACTTGGGACTTTTCCATGTATTAGCAGTAGAAAAATTGAAGGTACATTAGCCCCCAAGTGTCAAGCATATAACTATGTTGTGTGGTTGAGACTTGAACTATAGTGTTGGCTGATCATCTTGTCAATCGCAGCCGAGGTGAAAATCAAGGATGATCGGATTGCCGATTCTGGCGACATTGAAAACCAATGAGGCCAAGGCAGACAAAGCCAAGAAGGAGCTAACGGTGCTTTGGCTAGCTGCGGAACAAGCGAAGGACAACATGAAGAAGGAGCAGTGATGCAGGGCCACGAAAAGGCCAACTTGCTTAAGCGGGCCGAGAATCTGAAGCTGCCCTTAAACCGGTGGTGGATGATCGGCGGCCGTGAAGTGGCAAGTGCATTCTATGGCGGCAGCCATCTTGATAAGTTCCACATTAATAAGTGTAATATGCTTTTCTGTTGCCCCACTATTCCGGTTTAAAAATATCCTGTCATCATATGCGAGCTGCGCGTTGGGCACTTAGGTAATGGCGTGCGGAAGAAAGCTGAAAGCTGTCTACACTTTAGTGGAGCGATTATATCGGAGCCAGTAGCGTTATTACCACAATTGTCACATAATAACCCAGCACCGTCCTGATCCAAGATACCTTGAACGGCTTTCCATCCTTCCTTCCCGGATTGAAGAGGTGAAAAAATCTCTGCACAAACCGGAGCCATCAATGCCTTGATCCGGGCCAAAGCACAGGTGCGGATTTTGATCCCGTGGAAGCAGCTCGGGGCTATCGATGTGAAAGAAGGCGGCTCGGACTTTAGTGAAGAGGACTTGCGTGCAATAAACCGTGCGATCGCCCGCTTGCTTGTCAATTGGCGAAGAAGCCGATTTGGAGCACTATCAAGCCCAATATAATGAGCGAGAACAAGCGTGTGTCGCCCCAACCTTGAACGGAAAACTTGATCCTCAATCCGTAAGCATACTTACGCACCCGACATGAACCGTCATCTTTGATTCACGAAGAGGCTGTCTTCAAGCGCTAATGGGAATCGTTGGACTCTTGTGGATTTCCGGCCCGATGGGTAGAGAGGAAGATCTTTGAAGCGGCGGAGGATGAAGATCGATCATGAACGATCGCGGTTTAGAAAAACAATGATCTCATTTGGGCCTTTGTGTTGCCTTGTAATAGTCTTAGTCAAAACTTTGCTGCTGGGTATGCCTTCGTGCATCGAGAAACTTTTGTTTGATTCATCGCCCTGCAACCAAAAGATTGAACCTCGGCGGCGGTGATACTTCCAGCCGGTTTATGGCATCCAATATATTTTGTGTATTGAAATTCAATTAGCATGCGACACAAATACCTGCCGTATCTGGGCATGAAGCTGGCGTAGCCAATCTTGAAGCGGAGGCCCTTAAAAAACCATGACCGTCTGGGGAAACAATAACTCCCACATAAGCGTCTTTGAATCAGCACAAGCCCCATGTTATTCCATAAGGATGAACGGAAAAAGGTAAACGGAAGAAAAACTTGATGTAATACCAAACCGTGTCCGTCGACTTACTCTTGACAGCTAAACGGATAAAAATATTAAATCGGGTTGAAAGCGCAACAAAATCGAATACCAAATATGGCAACAAAGGCAATAACTCTTTGCAAAAATAAAGCTACATGGAGCTGGTGGGATGGCATTACCATGGTCGGGCCAACCAAGCCCCGAAGGCGTGGCGATGGTGCTAGTCGGCCGGAGTCCCCAAAGACTCTTGGCGTCGCCCGGCCAAGTGGCGTGACATTGGTTGGGTTCGACCAAGCCCCCAAGTGGCGCTGGCCCTATTAGCCGACCAAGAGGCGTGACCCGGTTCGAGGCGTGACCGTGTCCCCAAATGATCTGGTGGCTTCGCCTATCAAGAGGTGTTGCATTGGTTCGGACACGACCAAGCCCCAAGTGATAAATATATGTCAAGGGGTAAACGGAGGCCGCTTTAAAACAGAAACACTCCGTGTAACCACACATGAGAAGAAAAGCGAGAGACCCGCTTTAGCTGAGGCCCGATTTTTATTATATCGAAGATAATATATACATTGTTATGGTATGTACATAAAGCCGAGCCGATGACTCATGTGTAGTAAGGTCGAAGATGAGCTATATTCCACGGCCTATTGGTCTCCTCCTCGATGTCGTGAGTCTTTATGCTCTCGAATATCAACGGATAATAGGAACCGTTGTGCGATTCTTCTTGACCACAAAGGGTCCTTCCCAAAGCGAGGATAGCTTGTGCATATCATGCGGTCTTGGATGAGGCGAAGCACCAAATCTCCTTCTGAAAGGCTCTGGTTTTAACCGGCGGTTGTGATAACGACGAAGATCTTCTTTGGTAAATCGCCGACCGGCGGCTGCCATATCCGCTCCTCATCCGATGGGTCCAAAGCGTCTGTCGTGCGCTTCATTGTCGCTTCAACATAAGCCGCTACAGGCGAATCGTGCGGATATCCTTTGGGAGAACTGCTTACGCTCCATAAACCATGAAGAAAGGCGTGTAGCGATGGGCAGGTTTGGCGTAGTATTGATACTCCATAGTACCGATGGGAGCTCTTCAACCCGGCACCACGGTGTTCTCGCAATGGAACGAAGTCGTGGTTTGATGCCTCGCAAGATTTCTGATTAACTTACGCTCTGCTGCCCGTTGGGTGAGGAGTGCGCTACGATGATACATCAAGTCGGATATGCTCACGTTCACGAAATTCTTTCATAGCTCCTTGGACAGATTAGTGCCATTGTCGATAATGATCTTGTGTGGAAAACCAAACGGAAAATCACCTTTTGATGAAGCTGTGCCGCTGTTGCGCATCACACTTCTTGACGAGTTCGCTTCAACCCACTTGGTGAACTTGTCCCTTTGCCACTAACGGTGGGTCTTCTTATCTTTGGATCGCTTAAAAGGCCCGACCATATCCAGCCCCATGTCGCAAATGGCCACGTTATTGGGATCATCCTCAACTCTTGTGCGGTACATGGGCACGCTGGAGAATTCGACACCAGTCGCACCGTTTGACCAAGTCCTCCGCATCGGCATGAAGCGGTTAACCAGATAAAATCCATGGCGGAATGCCTTCGCCACGGGGACTTTGAACCGGCATCATGCCCACAATCCCTTCATGGATTTCGTAAAATTTCACAACCTTCCTCGGGAAAACACAGCGTTAAGCGCCCTGAAACAACGCAATGATGCAACTCACCATTAAGAATCGTCATAGACTTGGGCGCGGATTATCATGCGGCGAGAACCTCATCGTCGGCAACTCTCCTCTAGTCATATATGCAAGGTAAGGAACCGTCCAATCCGGAATAGCATGTAATGCCGCCACCAAGCGAGCCTCCGGATCGGGAATCGCCAAATCCGCTTCACCGGGGAGCTGTACCGGCGGGTTGTGCAAGGCGTCGAGAAAAGACATTAGGTGGCACGGTTTCTGTTGAGAACCCAAAGCGGCTTAAAGCGTCGCGCTTCGTTCTTCGGCGATCCACATGATCCACTTGATAGCCCTTGAAGCAACCTGCAATGTTATCCACCTCTCGACGATATGCAGCCATGAGGGGTCCTTAGAATCCCAAGTGCGGATACTTGCTGAACCACGGTCCGAGTCACGAAGCACTTAACCGGCTTAAATTCATCTCCTTAGCCATCCGGAGACCATGGAGCAAGGCTTCGTACTCAGCTGCATTATTAGTACAAGGGAACATTAGGCGGAGAGCGTAGCAAAACTTATCACCTCGTGGGGAAGTTAAAAGCGACTCCAGCCCGAGCCTTCAATTATGCGGATCCGTCAAAATGAATAGTCCGATATGTGTGATCCGGCTTCTCCTCTGGTGCTTGTAACTCCGTCCGGTCATTAATGAAATCAACAAGTGCTTGTGACTTCACCGCTGTCGAGGTGTATACTTGAGCCCATGCGCCCAAGCTCGATGGCCCATTTGCAATCCGACGATCGCCTCCGGTTTTGTATGATATCACCCAAAGGAGCTGAACTAACCAACGTAATAGGATGCCCTTGGAAATATTGTTTCAGCTTTCGGTGGCCATAAAAACACCATAGACTAACTTACGCCAATGCGGATACCTCTGCTTGGACTCAATAAATACCTCAGCGATATAATAAACCGGCCGTTGAACGGATATTCCTTCCCTGCCTCCTTGCGTTCTACCACAATGGCTCGCTCACGCTCGTGCATTGGCTGCCACATATAATAACAGCGGTTCCTTGTCGGCCGGAGCCGCAAGGACAAGCGGGTTTATAGCTGCCGCTTTAGGTCCTCAAAGCCGTCGTGTGACTGGACTCGAGACAAAACTATCTGTCTTCCTCGGCATCGGTATAAAGGAATGGCCTTTTCTCCGGCGGTGATAAACCGCTCAATGCATAATCCGGCCCGCCAAGCGTTGAACATCGTTGATACACTTGGTTTAGCCAAGGAGGTAATGGCTTTAATTTTCTCCGGATTAGCCTCGATTCCTCTGTTAGACACGGGAACCCCAATAACTTGCCGGCGGAACACCAAAAACACACTTGGCGGATTAAGCATCATCTTATAAATCGCGGGGTTGTCGAAGGTCTCCTTCAAATCTTCTACCAGCGTCTCCTTCGCATCTTGATTTCACCACAATATCATCCACATAAGCATGCACATTGCGGCCAATCTGTGTATCACAAGCAATTCATACACACCGCTGATAAGTAGCTTGGGCACTCTTGAGCCCAAAAGGCATAGATACATAGCGAAGGCTCCAAAGGGAGTTATAAGCGCCGTCTTCTCCTGGTCCTTAACGCCATCTTGATCGATGATATCCAGTATGCATCCAAAAAACTTAAGCGCTCACATCCTGCCGTGGCATCAATAATCTGATCAATACGGGGGAGAGCAAAAGGATCTGCTGGACAAGCCTTGTTAAGATCTGTGTAATCCACACACATACGCCAGGTGCCGTTTTTCTTAAGGACCAGCACCGGGTTAGCAAGCCACTCCGGATGAAACACCTCGATGATAAAAGCCGGCTGCCAGAAGCCTGGCTACTTCTTCTCCAATGGCCTTGCATCTCTCTTCATTAAACCGGCGGAGGAATTGTTTTACCGGTTTATATTTAGGATCCACATTAAGTGTGTGCTCAGCGAGTTCCCGCGGTACACCTGGCATGTCAAATGGCTTCCATGCAAAGATGTCCCGGTTCTCACGGATGAACTTCGATGGCGCGCTTTCCTATTTAGGATCTAGGTTGGCAGGCGATGTGAAGCTGCTTGGGCGAATCGCTTTGGCACAAAGTCAACAAGCTTGGTCTCATTTGCCGATTTAAACTTCAGATCCGATTCATGCTCTGTAGTGGGTTTCTTCAAAGGGTCATATCTGCGGATCAACATTGTCCTTATAAAATTTCAACTCCTCCGTGGCACAGACCGCCTCTGCATAAATTGCATCTCCTTCCTCACATTCCAAAGCGACTCGGCGGCTTCCATGCCTTTATTATCGTTCCCTTGTAACCCGGCATTTTGAGCTGCAAGTAGATATAACAAGGTCGTGCCATGAACTTAGCATAAGCTGGCCGCCCAAATAAGGCATGATATGGACTCGGATTTTCACCACTTGAAAGTTAGCTTTTCGGACCGGAATCATGCTCATCTCCAAAGGCCACATCGGGGCTATCTTACCAATAGGATAAGCAGATTTGCGGGCACTACACCATGGAACACCGTATTGGGCGATGCGAGATCTTTATCTGTGAGGCCCATGCGACGGAAAGTGTCATAATACAATATATTGATCTGCTTCCTCCATCCATAAGTACCTTAGTAAACTTATAGCCCCCAACACGAGGATCTACCACCAAAGCCAGGTGACCGGATTATCAACCGGGAGGATGGTCCTCTACTCTCCATACGATAGGCTGCTCGACCAAGCGCAAATCTGCGGCAAAGCCGGTTCAACGAGTTCACCGCCCGTTTGTGAAGCTTCGATCCGCTTGTCCAAACTGGTTGTGAAAGCGGTAATCTTGCCGCCACTCAAGCTGCTTTGGTTGGCTCGATAGCTTTATTCGCTCTTCTTTATTCTTTGGCCGCCTATGATTACCACGATTATTGAGATTGCCTGGTTATGCCACTGAACCGAAGCTCCGTCTGACTCGGCCCATGAAACGGATCTGAACCGCCACGACCCCTGGTCATATCGGAAAGCTTGTCGAATTTTGAACTCTGCATAATATAACAATCTTTCCAAATATGGTCGGCGAGGATTCCTTCCTTCCATGCTTGGGGCAAGGCTGATTCAACAAGTAATTTAATCGGTTTGCACTAGCATTTGGACCCGATCGCCTTGCCTCTGCGCGCGCGAACCTACATCCTGCGCATTAGTGTTAGCTCGAAATCCGGATTACCATCAGCCTTGCGCTTGCCCCGTTGCATAACCGCGGTTTGAAATCTGCTGCTTGGAGTTGCCGTTCTTCTTTCCCTTCCTGCTTCACCATCATACGCTTCCGGATCCTTGATGCTATGCAGAATCGGCATACTTTACGGGCGGCCATGAGGTTCCCCATATCGTTCTTGAGAACCGCTTCATCGTCCCAACTTAAATTTCAAAGGCTCAAACCGGCGATTACTTTCTAATGTTATGATCGCCGAGTCGGCATTGATCCGGTCGAAGAGTGCAAAATTTCAGACACAGGCGTACCCAGCGGGTTGTTGACTCCCCTTCTTCACGAACACAGGCCGCCCGGTCTACTATGGACTTCGGCTGCTTACATGTATCCTTGAAATTCGGATAAACCGGGCTCGTGGCGGCCCCATCAAGCGATAGAATTAGGCGGCAAACTTTTCAACCAAGTGCGGCTGTGCCCTCCATCATCATGGTGAAATACTTTGCACACGCAGCTTCATCAACATCTAGCATCTCCATGGCCATCTCATAACTCTCAACCCGCTTGAGGATAGATCTGCGGTATAATTCGGCACCTTGCGGGCCTTTAAAATCCTTAAGCGAGCGCACATTGCGCATAAGCGGGGATTAAACAGGGCACTCCCAAAGCGGAGGTGACTCTGGTCAGCGAAGGTGGTAGGGCGAACGGTGTGCGTTGATCCGCATCATCTGCGCTGCTAACTCAGCTTCTCTGCATGCGGGCCGATCCACCACCTCCGAGCATCATGAGCGCCGCCTATCGGTGATTGCCTCGGGCGCTTCACGTTCCAGCGTTACTTGGCAGGGCGGTTCATCCATGCGCTTTCTGTAGCTCCGGCTTGGGCCAGGCGTAAGTGAATCCGATCACGGCTGTATGAATCGCTTCTGCTGGATCGGTGCAGTCCGGGCTCCTTAACCGGCGTGTCTCAAGCGCTTGTGGGAATCTCCTTGGCGGGATCGCCTCAATCGTCTTGCGGCCGCAACAAGGTTGTCCATAGGGTTGGAGTAATGGCCGGGCGTCTGTGCCGCGGAGGAATCCTTTGTATGCTTTGCTCTTTGAGGCTCCATCGAGCGTGGTTGGACCATCGCTCCTGCTCACAGTGCCTCAATCCGGTTTACCTCCCTATCTTTGGGCGGGTTCTTGGGTCCGGCTCCCGGGGTCTGAAAGAGATTTCTAGGATCAAATTCTGACGGTAGGCGTGATCTATACTTCCGCCTCAGCACCTCCTGCGATGCACTCTGGTCGAGCATGAGTTTGTAAGCTTGCGCATCTAAAGCGGCCCGCTCTGTAGCCATACGCTCCTTCTCTGCCGCCAGATCCGCTTTGGCTTGCGTGATCTGCTCTTTCACCCTTGCGATTTCTGCATTATGAGCCCCCTGATCTGCAGGGCTGTCCACCGCCATAAGTGCTGCCAGCGTGTCGAACAGATCGACAAAACTTGAACGGCCAGGGCGCCGGGCCTCCTGCCCTGCTGCTGCCCATTCTTTGAACCGGAAAGCATTGCTGCTGCGGTTGAAGAAAGGTTCGCGGCCTGCGTACCGGCCATGAATACACCGATCCGGTTTAACTGGCTTGGGGGGTCCGGAATGCTGTCACCGTCGGAACAGCCCCTGATCATATCATCCTGCAACTGGTACAATGATTCGGTCTCTCTGCTGAAGACTCGCCGCCGGAATAAGCGGCGGTCTCGCTACTGTGCTGCGAACGGCGTCATACTCCCTCCATGGGTGACTCCGGCGAAGACATGCCTCACCGCGGTTTAGCCGGGCTGGTAGCCTTGTGGAGAGCGTCTCGGCGAGTCGGTGCGGATGTCGGCTCGAGCCCGAGTCCTCCGATCTTGCCGATGAAGGCGTGTATGCGCGAAGGGACCCGATATCCATACTCGATTGAATCGGCCTCGGGACCCCATCCGGCATCGTCGATGTAGATCCGGCGCGACGACTCTTGGTCATCCGGCCCGAGCGTAACCTTGAGTCCTTTGAGCTTGCCCTCCAAGATCGTCAAACCATCGTGCGATAGCCCCCACGGTGGCGCCAAGCGTAAATGGATTTGTCACGGCGGATGTCCTAACATAAGGACTTAGTCGTGGAGCCATCGCTACGGGTTTACTTGCGCGGGGTTAAGCGGACACAAAGACACGAGGGTTTTATACTAGTTATTGCCCCTTCGATGAAGGTAAAAGCCTCGTCTAGTTGTGATGGAATTGATGTAGTCTCGATGGCTAGGGGCAAATAAGCTTCACCTAGGCTCGAGTTGTGGTTATCTGTCTTGAACACGCCGCGGGGTCGTCCCTTATATATACAGTGGCGCCCGTCGGTTTGCGAGTCCCAACGGTTCATACTCGTATCCCGGTTGGTATCTTCCTATTCTAACTTACAATACAAGTCATTCATCGGGCGGTTCTGGCTACAAGTTCTAAACCGACTACAGGCCTTGGGCCTTTCCATGACTACACCACTAGCGGAGCTAACCCGGCCCAAACTTGGCCGGTTTACACCTAGTGGTAATATCCCCAACAGTTTGTGACTCCATGAACTAGTGCAAGATGTGGAAGTTGATTGCACAAGTTCTTGCCAAAATGAATGTGAGTGAAGTATGTTGGCGGAGTCACCCTCAAGAACTCTCTAGTTCTTCTTCTTCGGGATCCACATCATCTTGATGGGAATCCTTGGGGTTATAGTTGAGCTTGGAAGTAGAACTTGGCGTTTCCTTGGGAACCCACTTGACCATGGCTTTAGGTGCTTCAATAAATGCATCAATCTCCTCTTGAAGCTTGTCCTTGCCTTTTAGCTTGTGGTCTTGTGGTGGAAGATCATCTTGAGCTTGTTCCACATTGGAAGAAGTAGGATCATACTTCTCCTTTGAGAAACAAACTTTGGAGTGGGATATTGACCTTCTTCCCATTCAACACCCTCGGCGTTGAACTTTCGCTCAAAACCAATTCCTTGATTCTTCCGGTGTCTTCCTTGCTTGCGAACAATTTCATCAAAGTTCTTGCTTCCGGCAAGGCTCTTGTAGACACCTTTCTCTATAATCCCTTTCAATAAACTATTTTCTTGCTCAAGTGTAACTTGGCTTGAAACATTGTTAGTGGAATCAAGAGAACTACTAGAAGCAACAATATTGGATTTAGCATGGTTATTGTTACTACTAGATGAAGAATTTTTCTTATGCTTGTCATGCTTAGTTTTAATAGGTGGCAAGAAATTAGACAAGAGAAGTCGTTTGGCAAGATATGAAGAACTCTTCTTTCGAAGATCGTCATTGATTGCTTTTAGAAACTCATGTTCTTGCTCTAGATTGAGCTTCTCGAAGCGTAGCTTCTCATGAGATCTTAGGAGCTCTCTATGATCTTCTTGAGTTGTTTCATGAGCTAACTTAAGAGTGTTTAGTTCTTTAGTTAGGCGCTCAATCTCCTTCATAGCATTGTCATTCGACTCTTCTCGACTATAAAGACTACTAGCATGTTCATCATTACTAGGCTCACTAGATTTATCATGTAAAAGCTCATCTTCACCAAGCAAGTCATCCTCATCACTATCAAAGTCAATGAATTCAGGGTGTGATACCTTGGGGCCTTTAGCCATGAAGCATCTTCAATTCCCTCATTGGGTGAATCAAACAAGTCATAGGAGTTGGAGTTGGAGGACACGAGAGCAAGACCGGCAACACCTTCATCTTGGTATGTGGTCGGAGTTGGAGTGATAGCTTCTTTCGGAATGATTGCCGGAGTCGGGCCGGAGACCCATTCACCTACATGAGCTTGATGTTTTCTTCTTGTGTAGCTCCTTGATGACTTGTCTTTCCTCTCCGAATCCTTGCTTCTCCGAGAGGTCTTCATTCATAACGATCATCTCTACTCCTTCTCTCTTTCGAGGTGACTCTTCTCTTGAGCTTCTTCTTCTTGGAGATTCTTCTCTTCTCTTGTGGGGAGCGAACACTCATTTGAGTAGTGTCGGGTCTTCCACAATTATAGCAGATTCGATCATGACTAGAAGATCTCTTTTCATCATATGATCTAGACTTTGAGCTTCTCTCTTTGCTTCTACTCTTGTAGAATTTGTTGAAGTTCTTCACCATTAGGCTTATCTCTTCATTGGAAACTAGCTTGTCACTTGAGGTTTTGGGAGCATCAATTGTAGCTTTGTAAGCACCACTTGACTTGTTGTGAAGCTCTTCCTTATCTTTAAGTGTCATCTCATGAGCAACAATTCTTCCAATGACTTCGGTTGGCTTGAGATTCTTGTAGTTTGGCATCATTTGGATCAAAGTGCACACGGTGTCATACTTTCCATCCAAAGCTCGAGAATCTTCTTGATGATGAATCGGTCGGTCATTTCTTCGCTTCCTAAGCCGGCAATCTCATTTGTGATGAGAGCAAGCCTAGAGTACATTTCAGCGACTCCTTCACCTTCCTTCATCTTGAACTTGTCAAGTTGACCTTGAAGAACATCTAGCTTTGATTCCTTTACGGACTCGGTACCTTCGTGCATTTCGACCAAAGTATCCCAAATCTCTTTTGCATTCTCAAGGCGGCTGATTTTGTTGAACTCCTCGGGACACAAAGCATTGAAGAGAATGTCACAAGCTTGAGCATTGTTTTGCAACATCCGCAATTCATCCGTTGTAGCTTCAGCGATCCGGAACTTTTCCTTCCTCGAAGAACTCACCTTGCAAACCAACACAAATAATGCCCCATTGGCGGTTATGTCCAAGAATATGCATTTTCATTTTATGCTTCCAACTAGCAAAATTTGAACCATCAAAGTAAGGACCTCTCTGAAAATTACCCTCACTAGGCGCCATACTCTCCTAGGTTGTGAAACCAAGCTTATGGAGTCAATGCAATGAAACCAATACAATGGAGACCAAAGCTCTGATACCACTTGTAGGATCGAAAGTATGTCTAGAGGGGGGGTGATTAGACTACTTGACAATATAAAAATTCAGCCTTTTGATAAAGACAAGTTTTTGGCAAGTTCACAATGATGATCAAGTCAAGTATCACCCTACACATGCAATTCTAGAGTATAGGCAGCGGAAAGTAAATTGCACATGTAGTAAAGAGAGGTGGAGAAGAGCAAAGCGCAATTTGGAACACGGAGATTTTTCTCGTGGTTCCGATAGGTGGTGCTATCGTCAATCCACGTTGATGGAGACTTCAACCCACGGAGGGTAGCAGCTGCGAGAGTCCACGGAGGCTCCACCCACGAAGGGTCCACGAAGAAGCAACCTTGTCTATGCCATCATGGCATCATACGGAGGACTAGCCTTACTCGGGGTAGATCTTCACAAGTAGGCGATCTCCTTGCCCTTACAAACTTCTTGGTTCAACTCCACATCTCGTGGAGGCTCCCAAGCGACACTAACCAATCTAGGAGGCACCACCCTCCAAAAGGTAATAGATGGTGTTGATGATGATGAACTCCTTGCTCTTGTGCTTCAAATGATAATCTCCCCAACACTCAACTCTCCTCCTTGATTTGGCTGTGGTGGAAGAAAGGATTGAGTGGAAAGCAACTTGGGAAGGCTAGAGATCAAGCTTCATATGGTGGGAGTGGAGCAACTTGATCTCAACACAAGGGTAGGTAGTTTTCTTCTCAGAAATGTAAGGTAGGAGTGGTAGTTCTTTCTGATGGCTCTCTCCACGAATGAAGAGGGGGTGGAGGGTATTTATAGCCTCCACAAAATCAACCGTTACACACATTTGACCAATCTCGGTCGGACCGAAGTTGACAACTCGGTGAGACCGAAAGTTCAAATCATGTGAGCGTTGGGATTTCGGTGGGACGAAAATACAAACTCGGTGAGTCCGATTCGTGCAAAGACATGAGCTTGCCAATCTCGGTGGGACCGACTTCATCATCTCGGTGACACCGATTTGATGTGAAGGTTCTGAAGCTTGGCAACTCAAGTTTCGGTGAGACCGAGTTGAGAATCGGAAAATCCGAGATTTCTAGGGTTTGGCTATATGGTGAGGTGGTTCATCTTGGTGTGGTGAGTTTAGGAAATCGGTGGGACCGAGATTACTTATGAGTGTATAATGGAAGTGAAAGTTCTTGATAGTTTAGGAGATGTATCACTAAGCACTTTGAGCAACCAGATCATTATCATAACCTCATCCCTTTTAATAGTATTGGCTTTCCTATAGACTCAATGTGATCTTGGATCACTAAACCAAAAATGGAGTCTTGAGCTTTTGCCAATGCTTGCCTTAGCATTTGAGGGTCCACTCTTGAGTCCTTGCCATACCCATATCAACTGAACTTTCGAAATGATTCTCAAGAAACTATTAGTTCAATGATATATATGTTGTTATTAATTACCAAAACCACCGGGGATTAGTTGCACTTTCGATTGTGCTACTTATCGCAGCCACCGGAGAGCACCTCAAAATGCGTGGTTCAAATGCACTTTCCCAAGGAGCAAGCAACAAACAATCTGCGAGTATGAAGGCTTGCTTGCGGACTTCGAGATCGCTGCAGGACCTTGGGATCAAGAAGCTCATTGTTAGGGGTGACTCGCGACATGCGTCCGTCAAGTTAACAAAGATAATCGAGTCCGTTGATGGAAGCTTACATCGATGAAGTAAGGAAGCTAGAAGAGCATTTTCACGGCGACTGCAGAGATGGAACATGTTCCGAGAGCTCGAAGCGATATTGCGGATAACTTTGTCAAAATGTGCGCGCATAAGTTGCACATGGAGCCAGGAATTTTTGTGCTCAAGCTGACTCAACCGTCATCAAACCATCAAGCTGGGCCGAGCAAGAAGAGAAGTTGAATTCTTGGCGACTACTTTCCGTGAGCTCCCGAAGCCGCCGTCGAAGGTCCCCAAAATCAACACAAAGAGTCTTGAGGAGCGATGCGCTCCGACAAACCCTAGGGCTTGTTTACGTTCAGCCGAGCGCTCCGGCAAGCTGTGTCGACACGCTTGCCGAGGAGCATCACTCGGTTGAATCCGCAATTCTTGCCGTGGGCGAGATGTTCCCTGGCAGCATTGGCGCTTTAGTCCTTGTCGTTGAGCCACGAGGCTCGGCATGGAGCACAGCGAATCGTCAACTCCTTCAAGCGGAGAACTTCGAAGAGCAAGAAGAAGCGGAAAGAGTAGCCCGACAATCAAGTATGTACCAGTTTTGTCGATGACATCTTTGTCTGAAGAAAATTCAGCGAGTGAAATTGAAGTGCATTTCCGGGAAGATGGGCGAGGAGTTGTTGGCGGAGATACATGGAGGCATATGTGGTCACCACATTGGCGCCAAACACTTACCGGCAAAGCCTTCGCGCGGGGTTTCTTCTGGCCGCGACCCTCGGGATGCAAGCTGCACAAGTAACCAAGTGTGAAGCGTGCAGTTCCACTCCAAGCAGATACATCAACCAGCTCAAGCTCTCAAACAATCCCTTTATCACAGCCATTTTTTAGTGCAGGGCCTCGACATCCTCGGCCCTTCCCCGAGCTGTCGGGGCTTTAGAATACTTATGCGTTGCAATCGACAAGTTCACAAAGTGGCACGAAGTGGAAGCGGTGAGGAAGGTGACCACGGTCGTGATCAAGTTCTTGAGTCAATTGTTTGCCGTTTGAGTCCCTAACGGGATCATCACCGACAATGGCACACAATTCCGAAGTCGCACCTTAATGCGATCGTCCAAGATCTTGGCACCAAGATCTGCTTAAGCTCTGTTGCTCACCCGAAAGCAACGGTCAAGCGAAGAGGCAAGCACCTGAAGTCTTCTGCGCGGGCTCAAGACCAGAACTTCGACCAGGCTGCACAAGTCGCGGAAGAAATTGGATCGAGGAGCTGCGGTGGGTCTTTGGTCGTCGGGACGGCCAAATCGAGCCAGCGGCGGACACCTTTGCTCTAGTCTCTGAAAAAGCAGTTCTCCACGGAACTTCGTATCTGGATCGCCTCGAGTGCTCGCTTATGATGAGCTTGAGCAAGAGCAGCTGCGGCAAGATGTTGTATTGCTCCTCGAGAAAGATCATCTTGAGAATTCTTTGTATCAGAGCTGCTCGCTACTAGCAAGCTTTGCGCCGCTACCATAGCCGCAAAAGTTAATGCGAAGCTTAGTGGGCGACCTTGTTCTTGGCGCGTTCAATCCGCCAAGAATTCCAACAAGTTGGCCTTGAAGTGGGAAGGCCCTTATCGGGTGAAACAAGTCACTAGGCGGCTGTCATGCCCAGAGACCGAAGATGGCTTTCGGTGAGCAATTCTGGAACATAGAGCATCTTCATGAAGTTTACCCATAAAGTAGCGTGACTGCGGAATCTGTTACGGCAACCACCTTTTATACAAGCCTTGCATTGTTGCATGTAACCCTTTGTACAAAGCCCGGCGCGAGATCCGTGCATAAATAAAGATCATATGCTATGCCAAAAGTTGTCAAATTTCATGCCTTTTTCTTTTTAGCATGTATACACTCACACTTTGTGCGGCGATTGCCCAGTAGCAATACTTGAACCTTAAGGTTCCATATCATTATTTTCTCTTCTTTCTTTTCCTCAAAAGAAGGTTCCTCCGCTCACAAGTTCACCGGGGGGAGGAGAGGATAAAGGTGTGGACCAGGCGTCGTTCAAAAAATACAGCCTTCTTGGGGCGCGGAGGGCAGCCAGAAAAGCTAAGTTGCCAAAGATTGAGCACAATCAATTTTAAACTTTTAAGTTATATTCCTTGAGCGAAGCGTGCCTTGTATGGAAAACACATGCGGCGGAGGAACCGGCTCGTGGCTAAGTTAGCCCTTACTTTGTTTGAGTCCGCTCAACAACGAAAGTGTCTTGCAACTAGTCTGACAAGGTTTCTTGCGGAAAGCAACACCGTGACAATTGCGATGTTCGCACTTTCAGCGCTAGCGGCAAGTGTGCTTGTGCCGGCAAGTTCCCTAAAAGCATAGGGTAAAAACATACAAGGGATGGAACCAAATAAAGGTTGTAACATAGCAGACAGTACTCAGAATAAAGTTATATTACAATAAATAACTTGTCGCGCTCTAATAGATTGTTCCTATGACATATCTAGCAGCGGCAAGAAGAAGGAAGGGACAAGAAGGGTGGCCTAATCCACGCGCTCGCCGTCAACCCTCCTGACCTCGTTCACCTTGTCCATGATGGGTGCGACAATGGCTTTGAGCTCTTCGAGATCGGCGCCCGGCGGCTTCTTGAGGGCCAGGGTGAGGTCGAGGCCGGATTCTTGAAGAGTATCTTCACAACACCTTCTCCAAGACCTTGGCGCAGATTAGCTTGCGACTCATCTGCCATCTTCTTTGGGATCCTTTCCGGAGTTCTTTGGAGGCCGTCACCACACCCTTGAAGAAGAGTAAGCTTGGCGCTGGGCTGGAGGTTTTCGTCGTGAGTGCAAAAGCCCGCCAAGTCCAGCTCATTGGGCGCATGAAGAAGCGGATCGGCGGAGGCGCGCGAGGATTACCCGGCTTGGAGCTCTCGGGAGATAAAACTCCTCTGCTGCTTTGTGTTTCTATTACATTCTTGCTCAAGAAGCGTAGGTGTGTTGTAGTTTGAATGAGTCCCAACCCTTCTACGTGCGCATGGGCCTCCTTTTTATAGTCTAAAGGGGTCACCGGCAGTGGCGTAGAGAGAGGGTAAAAAAAGTAAAAGCGGGGGTTGGTACAACCGCTATCATGATGCCCTTACCTAACTCGGCGGGGGGACAAGGGCATTTAATGCCCGTCCGTTAAACTCAAGCAGTGTAAGGAAGCGACCGTTAGGGTGCCACGATCGCCACGATGGCCTCCTTGTCATCTCCACTTGCCACCTCACACCGCTTGGCTGCCTGACTACTCGTCGGATCTTGTTGGAACATGGGCGTAGAGTGGTGGTTTCTCGTCGCGCCCGCAGGCTTGCCGTGTGCATGTTGGGTCTTGGTTGGCCTTCGGCAAGCTCCTCTTGCGGGTCTCGTCCTTCGGCAAGCTTCTCTTGCGGGACTCTGTCTTCTCGATGAACACTTTGTTCTTGAATGGCGATAATAGGAATAACGGAGGATCTTGGCGGGCCTTGCAAAGCCTTGCAGCGAGTCTTTGCATTGCCCGTGCACAAGTTCGGGATACTAATGTACCCCTACTTTAGTACACGGCCGAGGAGCCGAACTGGGCCATACGGTCTGCGGCGCTGTTGGGCGGAGCCCAAAAAGCGAAACACGAACGCAGCGGCACAGGTCAAACCAAATCCGACTCCGTATCCACCGCGCTCCCCGTAGCAGCCGCGTCAATCAGCGGCGTCGTGGGAGAGATCGTGGGCAATTCTTAATTCGGAAATGCATAACGTTCGCCTCCCTGTTTATAAGCGGAGAAGCGGGGCGTTCCCCCACCGCCGCCACTTGCAGGTTCCTTCCTCAAAGCTCCACGCTCCCCTTCGCTTCGATCGAAAGAAAGCGGCGCTCCGCCGCCCGTCGCCCGCCGTCGCCCCAACACCTCCACGCTCCCTGCCGCTTCCGCCATGGCTCGAAGGCCGGCAAGAGCTCAAAGTCGAAACACCAAGTCGGCGGGCGCTGCTTGAGGCCTGCGCAAGGCAGTGCTTTTCCCCGAGCTCACCGAGAGGCGCTGCGGGAGAATTTTACCTCTTACAGTCGATGGAGCAGGCGCATCCGCGCGCCCGGTGGTCTCCGCCGGGCTTCAAATTGAAGTGGTGCCCAAAAGGGTACCATTTCTTTCTGTGTTCTTCTATTGCGGGCTCTGCCCACCTTTTCGATTTCCTCTGCGACATCATGAATACCTCTGGGTTTCATCTTCTTGATTTCACCCCCAGCGCCGTTACGACAATGGCGGTTTCGCTACCTCTGTGAGAACCGTTGGCATCCTCGAATGTCGCTCTTTTTCGTCATTATTTCACCCGGGCGAAAAGGAGCCAGGCTGGCGGAATCGCTGGACCTCACGAATCGGTATGAAGGAGGTGTATCGGCAGGCGAGCTCCATGACAAGTGGGATGAGTGGAGCGGAGTGGTGCTAGATCGTCGGCGCCAATCATGCCATTCACCAACTGCGCGGACCGGGTGGTCTTGTGGCGGCGGCTGGGCGCTTCTGTCGGCGGGGCAGCCAAGCTGAAAAGTGCCACCACCGAATCCTCAGCTCGAGCTTGCGGAGCTCACAGCCGAAGCGGTTGGCGCGGATTTCCTTCGCCGTCGCGCCGCCCTCTGAGAAGAGGAAGGCCCGCTGGCTGTTTAGCGGCCAGCCCGGACATCATGAGCTGCGTCAGGCCTCACTTCAACTTCATGGTTGCAGGCTGGGCCGGGATCTTGAGGAGCTATTCAAGCATAGCGCCAACCATCGAGAATGGTTCGAGTTGCGCGGTGTCATCCCATTGTCAACAACTCCGGTAGCGATCGCATCACGTGCAATGATGCGGTCACGATTCGCCAGAGATAAGCGCAACAGATGGAGCCCGCCCGGCGGCGTCGTCGCGGCAATTCTTCGATAACAGCGGAGATAGCGGTCAATGCCGATGGCGAAGCTCCTCACAGCGATACCACCGGCGGCGAGATGCGGTACGCCATACCAGGGCGAAGAAGCGGCGGCGATACCGCCCGCAGGCGAGTTGACTTCACGTTGGAGGAGGAAGAAGCGGCGGCGGCAAGCCTTGCCGGCGAGGAGGACCTTGGGAAAGGTGCGTTGGCAAGGGGAGCGAGGCGGCGGCGATCCGCCGGCGCGGCGGCCAGCCGTCTTCGAGCAGCTTGCATGACGGAGCCCCAGCTGTAGCCCCAATTCCAACCAGAAGGCGCCTCCGTCGAGTTGGAGATACAGCGAGGCGGCGAGCGGGCCAATAGCGCGGCCAGTGGGACCACGCTCCACCGCAGCAAAATCACCGTTGCCGTGGGAGCCTCTCGAGCCTGTGGCAAGGCAAGCGGGCGGGGTCTTCCCGGGCTGCCACGCCCGATCTGCTGCAGCCCGACAAGCGTCCAGGGAGCCTACTCCTCGCCTCGCCCGGCATGAAAGGTGCGGACTTGACCTCTGCGGCTGAGCTCAAGCGAGGAGGAAGAAGAGGAGGAGGAGTAAGGCTTTCTTCTCCGCATGCTTGTTTTTCTTTGATCTTTGTTGTTGCTTGTCTTGTATCTGATTTGCTTCTCTCTGAGTCCTGTTCTATTTCAAGACTACGGCGAGAAGGCGTGAAGAGGGCCAAGGTCCCGTGGTTGTCATCGAGGGCGATCCTGCTGTGATGGCGAGAAGACACGTCGAGACCACCTTAGGACCCAATTCCTTCTCCTCGCAGCAGCCCCAGCTGGCCCAGTAGTAAATGTTTAGTTCACTTTACATTGTGGGCGGCGCATGGGTCTTCTTCTTCTTTTACTAACACCTTGATGTTGATTCATTCGTGTAGGAAGCGAGCAGGCCCATCGAGAACAGCGAAACCGCCCGGAGGTCTTTATGCCGACTTCGCCGCCAAGGCGATTACCCGACAAGGGGCGCTCCCGGCAAGAGAGGTCCCGGCAAGGGCCGGAACAGTGAGCCCTTGGTGGAGGAGCCCATAGTCCTGAGCCAGCCTGGGGTGACCTACCTTGTCGGAAATCTTCCTTGGGTCCTTCTTTTGATCTTCTTTCTTCTTTTTGGATATTTGCTTGACTTTTCCTTCCTCTTCCCATCCTCCTATCCCCTCTAGCAGACCGATGGAGGCCGAGGCCACGGTGAGGAAGCGCGCCTTAATCTTGAAGATGCAGCTTGTTGGCGAGAAGAGGCGGTGAGTGATGAAACCGCCGACGAGGAAGCCGCCAAAACTCTTTGGCGCCGAGAGCAGCGAGGGTCAGTGATCGTCTTGACAACCCGGAGGGCCTTGAGGCGCAAGGCGCTGCACCGTCGCCGACACCTCTGTCGTGATCACGATCTTGAGACTCAGGAGCCCGACTGACCTTGCATACTTGAAGGCAGGCGGTGTATACATCAAACTTCCTGGCGTCGAGCTCGAGGCGCGATTGAAGAGAGAGTTTGTGCGGAAGTACTTGCCTTGGCCCAGGCTGGCGGTGGTTAATAGCGCCAAGCAGCGGCAGGTCGAAGAAGAGGCGGTTGCTCAATTTGGTGTCACTCTACGCGCCCGACAATGAAGCTTGAGTCGAGGAAGCGCTTATCATGTGGTGAAGTCGACATAGAAAGCATCTTGGAGGGCTCAGAGCCGCAACAGGAGGCCCTCCTATCCATTCTGCGGAGGAAAGGGAGCAACAGCGAAGAAGGCGTTCATCTGGAAAAGTGGAAGCCGAGGGCGTGAGGCTCGCCGCCCGAGGCTGTCGAGCAAGAAGGTGGCCCTGACCTGAAGAAGGTGAATCTGGACAGCCACGGAGGAGCTCGAGGCAGGAGCAATCACTTGGCGGGGCACTCAGGAGGCGAAGGATGCGCTTGGCAGTCTTGAGAGCTGCCAGAAGGAGCCTCTGGTGAAGGTGGCCTTGGTGGGGCGGACATGAAATGGAAGAATGATGAGCTTGCCGCACTCCAGCGGCCTTGAAGGATGCTCTTGCCCATGGCGATCTGCAAGTTCAACTTGCCGACAAGATCAAGGAACTGAGCGCCGCCAGGACTCGGCGCTGATCTGGAGGAAGTAGCCACCTTGGCGGAGAGGTGGGCGCCGCCAAGAGGCGAGAGGATGACTTGAAGAAGGAGCTCAAGGAGCAGCGAGGAGCTGTGACGAGACCACCGAGACCTAGAACACATTCAAGGCTCTGGTGGGGCTGTGGGCGGAGGAGCCTCGTCAACATCGCTTTGCAGCCATCGGCGAGGAGTTAGCGGTGGACTTGGCGGGCCGGGTACTCTGGCAGCGAAAACCTCCGGCCAGCGCCAAGCTTCTCTCTTCTTCAAGGGTGTGGTGGCGGCCCTCCAAACTCGAGAAAGGATCCCAAAGAAAATTTGGCCAGGACGAGTCGCGTGCAATCTGTGCCAAGTTCTTGGAGAAGGTGTTGGTGAAGATACTCTTCCATAATCAGGGCCTCGACCTCACCGCGTCCTCAAGAAGCTGCCGTGGCCTCGATCTCGAAGAGCTCAAAGCCATTATCGCACCCATCATGGACAAGGTGAATGAGGTCGGGGAGGGTTGACAATGGCGTGGATTAGGCCACCCTTCTTATCCTTGCTTCTTCTTGCATTTGCTAGATATGTCATAGGAACAATCTATTAGCGGCAAGTTATTATTGTAATATAACTTTATTAAAATCTTTATGCGCTATGTTACATCCTTTATTCGGTTCCATCCCTTGTATGTTTTTACCCTATGCTTTTAGGGAACTTGCCGGCGCAAGCACACTTGCCGCTAGCGCTGAGTGCGGAACATCAGCAGTCTGTTGGCGGTGTTGCCTCCGGCAAGAAACATTGTCGGGACTAGTTGCGACACACTTTCATTGTTGGCGGACTCGAAACAAAGTAAAAGCATAACTTAGCCCGCAACGATTCCTCAGCGCCGGAGTTTTCCATACAAAGGCCACGTCGTTCAAGAATATAACTTAAAAATTTAAAATTGATTGTGCTCAATCTTTGGCAACAAGCTTTTACGTAAATCTGCGTCCAGCAAGGCTGTATTTTTGAGCGGCCTTTGATCCACACCTTTATCCTCTCCTCCCCGGTGAACTTGTGGCGGAGGAACCTTCTTTGAGGAAAAAGAAAGAAAGAAAAAATGATATGGAACCTTAAGGTTCGTTATTGCTTCTGAGGGCAAGTCTTTGCAAAAGTGTGGGTGTATACATGCTAAAAAAGAAAAAGGCATGAAATTTGACAACTTTTGGCATAGCATATGATCTTTATTTATGCAGGGATCTGCGCCGGCTTTGTACAAAGGGTTACATCTGACAGCGGCAAGGCTTGTACAAAGGTGGTTCTTAGGAGCAGATTCGACAGGCAGCATATATGGGTAAAACTTGCGAAGATGCTCTATGTTCGGGGAATTGCTCACGGAAGCCATCTTGGTCTCAAAGCGGACAGCCGGGCCTAGTATTTCGTTTCACCCGATAAGGGCCTTCCCACTTTGGCGTCAACTTGTTGGAATTCTTGGCGGATTGAGCAGCAAAGAACAAAGTCGCCTTCTCGAAGCTTCGGGCATTAACTGCGGCTATGGTGGCGGCGCAAAAGCTTCTTTGTGCGAGCAGCTCGTCTGTGACTGAAGGCGATCTTCCTTGAGGCAATGCGTCATCTTGCCTGCGACTGCTCTTGCTCAAGCTCATCATAAGCGAGCACTTTCGGCGATCCGTATCTGAGTTCCGTGGGGGCTATACGCTCCGTAGACTAGAGCAAAAGGTGTCGGCGATGGCTCGATTTGGCGTCGTCTGATCGACCAAGAACCACCGGCAGCTCCTCGATCCAATTTCTTCCGCACTTGTGCAGCCTATCGAAAGTTACGGTCTTGAGCCCGCGCACGCCGGCGTTGCCCTCTCCGGCTTGGTATTTGCTTCTCGGGTGAGCTACGAGAAGCAAGCAGATCTTGGTGCCAAGATCTTGGGCGTCTTGCATGAAGGTCGCGACTCGTGAATTGTGTGCCATTGTCGGTGATGATCTGTTAGGGACTCCAAAGCGGCAAACAATTGACTGAAGAACTTATTGCTTGTTGTGCTTTGTCACCTTCCTCCTGCTTCCACTTGAGCCACTTTGTGAACTTGTCATTGCAATGCACAATTACTCAAGCCCAAGCAGCTCGGGGAAGGGCCGAGATGTCGACCCAGGCGAAAATGGCGGGATAAAGGGATTGCTTGGAGAGCTTGAGCTGGTTGATGTATACTGTTTGGAGTGGGCCTTGCGCTTCACACTTGGTTACTTGTGTTGCATCTGGAGGTGGCGGCGAAGAAACCTTCAGGAAGGCTTTGCCCGACAAGTGCTCTTGCGTGATGTGGTGACCACATATGCCTCCATGTATCTCCTTGATGTGCTCCTGTCCATCTTCACGGAAATGCACTTCAATTTCCTCCGTTGAATCTTCTTACATACATTATGTCATCAACAAACTGGTACATACTTGATTGCGGGCTACTCTCTCCTTCTTCTTGCTCTTGGGAAGTTCTCTGTTTGAAGGAATTGGACGATCTGCTGGGCCCATGCGGAGCTTTGTGGCTCAACGACAAGAGACTAAAAGGCGCGAATCTTTGCTGCGGAACATCTGCTTCCCGGCAAGAATCTGTGATTCAGCGGAGCGTGATGCTCCCGGCAAGCGTGTCGGGACACCTGACTTGCGGGGCGTCTGCTGTGTGAAACAAGCCCTAGGGCTTGTCGGAGCGGACTGCTCCTCGGCACTCTTTGTGTTGATTTTGGGGACCTTCTTGGCCGGCGGCCCAGGGAACTCTGCTTGGAAAGTATCTTCTTGCTCTGTCCGATTGATGGTGTAATGACGGTTGAGTCGGCTTGAGCACAAAAATTCCTGCTCCAGAGGCAGCTTAAGTCACGGCACATTTGACAGACTATCTGCAATATCGTTACGAGCTCTCGGAACATATTCCATCTGCAAGCCGTCAAAATGCTCTTCTTCCTCACTTCATCGATGTAAGCTTCTATCAGCGGACTCGATAATCTTTGTTAACTTGGCGGACGACAAGTGCGAGTCACCTAACAATGAGCTTCTTGATCCCAAGGTCTGCCGCGATCTGAGTCGGCGAGCAAGCCTTCATACTCTGCGGTATTGTTTGTTGCTTGCTCCTTGGGAAAGTGCATTTGAACCCGTACTTGAGGTGCTCTCGGTGGGTGCGACAAGTAGCTTACCCTTTGGCGCCTTGCGTGCGAAGAGCACCATCAAAGTACATGATCCATTCTTTGCTCGCTTCCTTATCGGGATGCTCTTCTCAGGAGTTTCTTCATCGGTGTTGGCATCCACTTCTGCTATAATTCCGCCAATGCTCGGCTCTGAATAGTTGAAGTACTTTCAAACTTGAGGCCAAAGCTTGACAATTCCGAGTCCCCACTCGACAATCCAGCTGTTGCCTCTGGATTTTGCAATATCCTCTTCAGCGGAGCGGTGACAAGCTGTGATCTCATGTGCTGAAAGTAATGGCCTTGCTTCCTCGAGGCCATGAGAAGGCCAAAAGCAACTTTGCACTCAGTACCTTGATCTAGCCCCTGAAGTGGTGACAAAATAAGCTGGTATTTGCACCATCTTCTTACTGTTTCTCTGCTGTGGTTGCATAGATTCATCCTTGTCGGGACGAGCTTGTGAAGCCCCGCTTGTCGCTGGATTAAACAGCTTATCGTAGTTGCTGGTTAATCATCGCCTCCCTCTCCGCTACTAACGCAGCACTAACCACTTGATTGGTTGCGCTAGATATAGCGACAACTTCTCTTGTGGTTTAGGTGCGACAAATCTTGGAGTGGAGGATAGGTATCTCTTCAAGTCTGTAGCACGGCCTCCAACCGGAGTCCATTTCATTGGACCGCCTTTTTCAAAATTTTGAAAAATGGCGAGGCCTCAGCGAGACTTAGAGATGAACCCTCGAGCAGAACACAGGCAGGCAAGCCTCCGCACATCCTTGGCCAGCGGGCTTCAATCGCTTTCGATGGCTTTGATCTTGTCGGGATTGGCCGATCCCCATTTGGGACACAAACGAACCCGAAGCATGCGGAAGGAACTCAAACACACACTTCTCGGGGTTCAACTTGAGATTGACCTTCTGCAGATTTGCAAAGTCTCCTCCAAATCTTGAATCAAAGTTTCTCTGTCTTGCTTTTGACCACTATATCATCCATGTAAGCTTCTACATTTACGTGCATTTGTGGCTCAAAAGCATGATTGACTACTCTAACAAATGTTGAACCGGCATTCTTTAGTCCGAAGGCATTACGTACAAAGCGATGCGTGCCACATGGAGTAATGAATGCGGTTTCTCTTCATCCTCTTACGCCATGAATATCTGGTGATATCACGGTATGCATCAAAAAGCAGCGAGATCACATCTGCTTAGTAGGTCGACAATCTGGTCGATGTGCGGCAAGGAAATGGATCTTTGGGACAAGCTTTATTAACATCGGTGAAGTCGATACAAAGCCTCCACTTCCCGTTAGCCTTGCGCGACTCTTTGGATTGGCTAACCACGTTGGATGGAGTACTCCCCGACGAGGCTCTTTGCTTCCAACTTCTTGATCTCTTCCGCTATGAACTCTTGGCGTTCCTTTGCTTGCTTCGACTCTCGCTTGTGGGGCGCGTGAGGACAGGCGGCAGGTGGTGCTCAATTACTTTCACAGGAACACCGGGGATGTCGAGATGGTTGCCATGCAAACACGCCGACATTCGCCGCGAGGAAAAGCAGCGGCGCTTTCCTATTTAGGGTCAGCGTGGCGATGGTGAAGAGTACCACCGGTCCGTCCTCCTTAGCGACCACTTTCTTGGTCTCTGGTGCAAGCTGTCTTACGCCTTCTTGCACTTGCCGGTGGAGCTCGATGGTGCGTCCTCGGCGGTGGCGCAGCACTCGAAGAGGTGCGCTTGCGGAGTGGGCATCGAGCTACTCTTGCGGACTTGGTCTTCTTCTTCCCGGGGAGCCCGGTGACAAGTGGTTTTGCGTTCTGCTGCGGCTGCTGCTTCCCGGTAGTTCTTGTCGGTACAGATAAGGGCATCTTCTTGTCGCCATGGACAGAAATAACACTTATCGGACCAGGCATCTTGAGCAGCTTGTAGGCGTAGTGAGAGGCTGCCATGAATTTGGCAAGCACTGGACGGCCAAGTATCCCATTGTATGGCAACGGGAAATCAGCAACGTCAAATGTGACTCTCTCTGTCCTGAAGTTCAGCTCGCTGCCAAATGTTACTGGCAGTGTGATCTTCCCCTTCGTCTTGCTCCTTCCCGGGTTGATTCCTTGAAAGGTACCAGTTTCTTCAAGCTCGCTGTCGGGGATCTGGAGTTTGTCGAGCATCGCGGAAGAGATCAGATTCAGGCCGGCCCCGCCGTCAACCAACATCTTTGTGACCTTGAGGTTGCGGATTGTTGGTGAGACCAACATCGGCAAACACCCGACCGCGGTGATGCGATCAGGGTGATCCTCAACATCAAAAATGATGGGCGTCTTGGACCGCCGGGGGTTTTCTTGCGCGATTCAGCGACGGTTACTGCTGCGTTCACTTCGCACCCATTGTTTGAGTTGGCGGTGCGAGGTGTGCTTGAAAGCGCCCTTGTCAACGCCACAAAACCTCTGTTGCCTTACGAAACTCCTGCTCATCGGTCTCATCTTCCTCCATCTCGTCATCTTCGTCTTCATCCTCATCCTTGTCGCGGCCGCGGGGAGGCCTATCTCCTTGCGCTGCTTGGCCTTGCCCGGTGCCCTCCCGGGCGGGGCCTTCTTGCGGATCCTCCGCCACCTTCCTGGGCCTTCTCCTTGTCGCGGCGCTCGTATTCAGCTTTCTGTAGCTCTGCCATCTGCTCAACCTTCTTGCAAGCTTGGAGGTCGTGGCCCATGGTGCAATGGATCTTGCAATATTGCTTGTCGGAGCCGTCCTGCTTGTCGGCGGCTACTACAGCCTCGCCGGAATCACCAGCTTTGGCCTTCTCGGAACCGCCTCCGTTGCCGGACTGCTCGACAACTAGCACATCCTTAGCCTTTCTCTTTCTGTTGTTCCGCCTCCGGTTCTTCTTTGCGGAGGGCATCCTCCTTGTCGAGATCATACGCTCTGCGTTCTCTCGGGAGTTTCCTCCCCTCTTCGGCCACGTGCACACTTGTCGGCGAGCATAGAGCTCGGCGACATCTCGATTTGCACGCCGCCATCTCCTCCCTCATCCTGCGATTCGCCGCGTTCACGATGGAGCAGCGGCGATAACAGCGGCGGTGAGCGTCACGGGATGTTCGCGCACAGGGCTGAATCTCGTATGTACTGCGTGGGGTTCTCCTTCATACGGGCGAGCACATGAAGATCGCTCTCTGGCCATGGGGCTTGTGGCGCTGTGAAGGCGTCGACAAGCCCGATAGCGCAGTCCGCCCGAAGAGATGGAGTTGTCGGCAAGTGCATGAGCCAAGATCGGCGTTGGGCTTGGCACGGGGAAGTAGTTGGCGAGATCTTCTCGTCGCGCCCGTAGCTGCACGCGATGGTGTAAACCGGCGAGGAACTTCGGCGGATGTATCCTGCCATCGTACTTCTCGGGCGTCGGCGAAGTTCTTGGTCTTGAGCCCGCTGGACCTGCCGCAGCTCACGGGTGAGCAGGGCAACCTACAGCGTCTGACAAGTCGCTGGTTCGGTGGCGCATGCATATCGACGATGGGCCCGGTAGCGGCTGGTCGGTCAGCGCCGCACTTCTATTCGGCCTTCGTCACGAGTGTGGCGTCTTCGTGTTGTCGTTCTTGGAGAATTTGGCGTTGATCGCGGCGAGCTCGCGGTCGGAGCAGCGGTAAAGTCGATGTCGAGTTGGCCAGCCCGAGTCGGCGATCTTAGCCTTGGGCGAGAGTGCAGTGGTCTTGTCGGCGTCGGCTTGCAGGCGAGGCGTCTTCCGAGCCGATGTACTCGGTTGCGGGGCTTATCGCCGTTAAGCGAAGCGATGAGGCTCTGAATCATGGCCCTCGATCGTCGATCTTATGCGGCCGGAGGTAATCTAAAGCAGTGAGCTCGGGCCAGCGCCTCCTCTGAGTCTTGGGTGGCGGTGGCGGCGGCGAAGTGCGTGATATGCTCAAACTTCTAACGGTGTTAGAAGGAGCAACATCTCGTCGAGCGACCGCCTTTGCGCTTCGTGCCAGCGTGTTGGCGTGTATGTTGGCCTTGGCGTCCGCGACCCACCAGCAGGCTTGTTCCGCGCAAGCATGGTGCTAGGAAGCACCGTGGCGTTGTCGATCCTGCACCCCACAGGAGAATGCGGTGGATGTCTGAGCGTTGAAGCTTGCGGGGCCTTGTCCTTGGACACTGGTACGGCGTGAGTCCCGTCGGCGCCCGCTCCTCGTCGGCGTCCACCCCACCGCCCGTTTGCTCGGTGGCGGTAGGATAATCGCGAGCCAGGCGGCCTCCTCAAAGCCTTCTTCTTGGTGGCATATCGATGAAGATGTTGATGTAGCGTGCGCGAGCCGGATCAAATCGCCGACCTCGGCCCCCCTACAGCGCGCCAAAGATGTCATAGAAGCGAACACCTATGGGGCGGGGCCCTTCTCGATCGACAAGGGGCGGAGGGCGCACAAAAAAGTGGATCGGCGGGCGGCGATTTTACCCAGCCGGAGCTCTCGGAGATAAAACTCCTCTTGCTGCTTTGTGTTTCTATTCATTTCTTGCTCAAGGCGTAGGTGTGTTGTAGTTTGAATGAGTCCCAACCCCTTCTCGTGCACATGGGCCTCCTTTTATAGTCTAAAGGGGTCACAGAAGCGGTGGCAGCGTAGAAGAGAGGGTAAAAAGTAAGCGGGGGTTGGTACAACCGCTATCAGCGATACCCCTACCTAACTCGGCGGCGGGGACAAGGGCATTTAATGCCCGTCCGATCGCTCAAGCAGTGTAAAGCGACCGTTAGAAGCGCCGCGATCGCCCACGATGGCCTCCTTGTCATCTTCACTTGCCACCTCGCACCGCTTGGCTGCCTGACTACCGCCCGTGCACCGGGGTGATCTGCGGCGACCGTCGTCGGATCTTATTGGGCGTGGTATGATGGTGGTTTCGCCCTGACAAAAGCGCCTTATCGCGATCGGCTGTCTCGTCGGCGCCCATGAACCGCGCCCATTTGGGTCTTGGTTGACCTTCGGCAAGCTCCTCTTGCGAGGTCTCAAATCCTTCCGGCAAGCTTCTCTTATCGGGACTCTGTCTTCTCGTTAACACTTTGTTCTTGAATGGCGATAATAGGAATAACGGAGGATCTTGGCGGACGCCCGGCAAGCCTTGCCGCGGGGTGCTGCGACTGCCCGTGCACAAGTTCGGGATACTAAGGTACCCCTACTTTAGTACACCGACAACTTTACCCTCGAAAGCTGTTGCGATCCCCTACACTTGCGGTATATCAGAGGGCCACTGGAACTGTCGTAGCTCACGGGTGAAAGCCGGACAGCCCACCTCATAGGGTAGGCCACCGTAGCCTCCCGATGTTGGGTGATCCATAGCGGGCCCCGCCCGCATGTCTGACTGGTGGCGCGCATCACACCGGCGCTCGATGGTGGTTCGAGCGCCTTCAAGGGCTCGCTCCCGAAGAACTTGACGCTGGTCGCGGTGGTTCCGCGGATCGGACGACGCTATGGAGATATTATCACAAGATTCATCGCGACGGATCGACACCCGCGGTGGCTGGCGTGGAGGAGGAGAATGCATCATGGCTGCATCGCCCCTGGCCCGTCCACCGCTGGCATGCGGTGGTCGACGGAGCGATGGCCTACGGGCCCCACCGGTCGTGGCTCATATTTGTTGGCGATGCCGACGAGGCTTCGGACAGTGGCTCTCCATTCGTCGAGCCTCTCCGTAGCAGGAGGAATGTCGAGGAGCAGCTGCACGTGCGCCAGAGCTTCTGCTGGTCTGGGTGGCGGCGAAAGCTGCGTGGACCGTGATGCACTTTGACTTCTAACTACGTTAGAAGGAGCTCTATCACGGCCCTGCGGCTATCCGCCATTACCACCAGCACCTCGGTGTGCATTCTGGCCTTCCTCATCCCGTGAACGATGCGCGGGACTCTTCCCAGGGCGGCACCCAGGGTCACCGGCAGGGCGGCTTTGCTCATCGCGCTGGCAGGAAGAAGCGCCATGGCGCGCGGCGTTGGTGTCTTGGAGCCACAGCGCCCTTTGTCGGCGGCATGGCGGCGCCTCTAGAAGCCCGCGCGCTGAAGGCCCAACCCGTCTCTGGAGTTTGTAGTGTGCGGCCCGTCGCCTGGCGCACAAATTACGCCGCTTGCCAGGTCTGGACTGCCAGGATGATGTGGGTGTTTGCGGATTGCGCTGCGGGTTCTTTCCGCGACCGGCCCACTACTAGTCTGCACCGGTACAGGCAGCCCAGTTTCGGATGAACGGATCGCCGTGGTCGTCTTGCTCTTGGGAGCCATAGCGAAGAGCTGTTGACTAAACTTGCTAAACGAGATCCTCTGGCTACGACCCCTACAGCGCGCCAAGATGTCGGTGGAGAACGACACCTATGGGATCACAAGTATCCCTACTATGGTTGAGGGGCACGGGGTCATGAGAAGAGCGGGATCAGCAGTCATCACAAACACATGGGTCGTTTACCCAGGTTCGGGCCGCAAGGATGCGTAATACCCTAGTCCTGCTTTGATGTGTATATCTATGTTCTTGGAGTTCTTGAGCTAGTTACAATGGGTGTAACTTGTCCAAGGGTCCGAATCCTTCTCCTGGATGCCTCGGGCCTCCTTTTATAGTCAAGGGGATCGCCACAGTGGCACACAGGAGGTGGCATCGGTGTACGGTGGCTAATCTTATCGCTTGACATTACGGGACAAGACGCATTTAATACGCCCCTTAGGTTTCCCCGTCACTTTACCGCCGCCTCACCCTGCTTCGACACGTTCCTGGGCCAGTGAGGCAGTTAGTGCCATGTAGGCTGGCTGGCTGCTGAGGTGGCGTGGTGGTAGGGCCTTCATAAAGATTTGCATGCCACCACGTATGCATGTGCTGAGTTGGCTTGGAAGCCTCACGTCGACACGCGGGCGCCTGCCTAGCTGGTGGGCTGGCAGCTGCATGGGAGCGGTGGTAGAAACTTGGCGGGTGCGGGCCTGGCTGTGGCCCCGTGGATGTCCTCGGAAACAGCCTTGTCGGGGCCCCGGCAAGGGTCTTGCTGTGGCATTGTGGTCGTCCCCGGCAAGGGTCTTGTCGGGGGTCTCATGGGCTTCCTCGGCGAGGATCTCGCTAAGGTTCGCCGTCTTCTAATCCCCTTCTAACTTGAAGTGTTTTCTTGTCTTCACAAAGATCTGCATGCCATCACGGAGGCGCCTCCTGAGCCTTGGTCCCAACGTGGTTGGCGGTGTTGGAAAATCTGGGGCTCAAGGGAGGCGCGCCCTGCTGGCGTTGGGTAAGCTGCCCCGGCAAGGTTCTTGTCGTGGCTGCGAAGGTTGCCCCGGCAAGGGTCTTGCCAGGGGAGTTCACCTCACCCTCTTGCTCCTTGTGTCCCTGTCCTGGCGTTGCTTTGGCCACCTTGCGGCTTTGATTCCCTGCCCCTGCCCCGCTTAAGTGTGGCCTCGGGTGTGGCTCTGACTGCCCGTGCATAGGTAAAGGGGTACAAAGTAGTGCCCTTACTTCTGTACACCGACATTTTGGCGCCTTAATCTCCTCAATCTCTTTGATCTTGTCGGGATTCACTTCGATTCCACGTTGAGACACAAAGAACCCAAGAAGTTTTCCGGACAAGATGCCGAACACACACTTCTCAGGGTTGAGCTTGTGGTTGATCTTGCGCAAATTTGCAAATGTTTCCTCCAGATCTTACATGAGCGTGGCCCTATTCTTGGTTTTGACCAATATATCATCCATATAAGCTTCCATATTTCTATGTAGCTGAGGCTGAAAACCAATTTGGACCGCTCGGGCAAACGTTGAACTAGCACTTTTCAACCTGAAAGGCATTCATACAAAATAGTACGTACCACATGGGGTGATGAATGCGGTCTTTTCTTCATCTTCCTTCTTCGTGAAGATTTGGTGGTATCTTGAGTAGGCGTCGAGGAACGATAGTAGGTCGCACGCGGCAGTGGAGTCCACTATCTGGTCAATGTGTGGCAAAGGGAAAGGATCCTATGGACAGGCTTTATTGATACCTATATAGTCAATACACAGCTTCCATTTCCCATTCGCATTGTGCACCACCACTGGATTGGCCAACCATGTTGGGTGGAGCACTCCTCTGACTAAGCCTGCCGCTTCCAACTTCCTGATCTCCTCAATGATAAACTCTTGCCGCTCCAAAGCTTGCTTCCTGACCTTCTGCTTAACGGGCCGCGCATGAGGACCGACATCAAGGTGGTGCTCAATCACCTCCCTGGGAACGCCGGGGATGTCAGATGCTTGCCATGCAAACACATCAACATTCGCCCGCAGGAAGGCGACGAGCGTGCTTTTCTATTTGCTGTCAAGGGTGGAGCTTATGGTAAAAGCTCCGCCCGTGCCATCCTCCTTGACGGGTACCCTCTTGGTTTCTGGTGATGCTGCCTTGGATCTCTTGCCCTTGCTGGTGGAGCTCTCTGGCACGTCCTCGACGGGATCACAACACTCCGAGGAGGCGCGTTTGCCGGAGTGGGTGCAGGAGTCCTTGCCGGGGCCAGAAGTCTTGCCGGTGGTTGAGGTCTTGCCAGCGACCGAGGCCTTGCCGGTCTTCTTCTCAATGGTAGGAGCAAGTGTCTTGGTGGTAGATGCTACGACTGCCTCTCGGTAGAGTTAGTCGGCACAGATGAGCGCATCCCTCTTGTCGCGGCCAACGGTGATGATGCTCATTGGGCCGGGCATCTTCAGCTTGTTGTACGCATAGTGTGACGCCGCCATCAAAGTCGCCAGTGCTGGACAGCCAAGGATCCCGTTATATGGCAACGGGATCGCGGCGACATAAAAAACGATCCTCTATGTCCTGTAGTTCAGGTCGCCACCAAACATAACTGGTAGTGTGACCTTTCCTTTGGGCTGGCTTGTCCCTGGATTGATCCCTTGGAACGTACCTGTTTCTTGGAGATCTTCATCAGGGATCTGCAACCTCTTGATCATGTTGGGCGAGATCAAGTTCAGACCGGCCCCACCGTCAACTAGCATTTTTGTCACCTTGAGGTTGCGGATTGTTGGTGAGACCAACAACGGCAAATACCCGACCGTGGTTGTGCATTCACGGTGATCCTCAGCATCAAAAATGATAGGCGTGTTGGACCATTTCAGTGGCTTCTAGGCGTCGATCATGGGCTCCATCGCATTGATCTCACGCGACCACTGTTTAAGTTGACGGTGGGAAGAATGCAACGATGCACCTCCATCAACACACATGACTTCTGTTGCCTTCTGAAACTCATGCTCGGTGGACTTGTTATCATCGTCATGATCGTCATCTCCCTCTTTCTTTTCACCGCCTCAGGCAGGCCTCTCTTGTTGCTTATCCTTGTCGCGACGTCCCCCTCGAACGCTGCGCTTCTTTCCGGATCCCTCAGCGCCATCTTGGCCCTTCTCTTTGTCCCGTCTCTCGTACTCGGCCCTCTGCTTCTCCATCAGCTCCTCAACTTGACGGCAGTTTTGGAGGTCGTGGCCCTTGGTGCGGTGAATCTTGCAATATTGCTTGTTGGAGTCCTCTGGCTTTCCGACAGCTGCAAAGACTCGGCAGGCGTCTCACTCGGCAATCTCCTTGCCAGGGTCATCAACCTTGGCCTTTTTGGCGGTTCCGAGGTCGCCGGATTCCTCGATAGCAAGCACGGTCTTGCCTTTACGCTTCATGTTGTGTCCTCGGCCTTTCTTTGCCAGGGCGACGACGTCCTCATCTTCAGAGTCACTTCCCACGTCGGTGTCCTCGCCGGGGTACTTCCTCCCTTCTTCAGCTCGGGCACATTGATCGGCCAGAACATAAAGCTCGACAATATCCGTAACCTTGTTCATCGCTAGCTCTTCATGCATTTTATGATTGTGCATGTTCTGATGGAACGCGCTGATGACTGTGGCGGGATGAACATCGGGGATGTTGTACTGCACACGGCTGAACCTTTGTATGTATTTGCGCAAGCATTCACCATCCCTCTGAGGGATCACAGGCAAATCACTTGCCTGGCCAGGAGCTACGTGGCCGCCGGTAAAGGCACCAACAAACTCGTGGCACAGATCTGACCAAGAGGAAATGGAATCTATCGGCAATTGCATTAACCATGACCTACGTTTGGCTTGAGCACCAACGGGAAATAGTTGGCAAGTACCTAGCCGTCTCGAGCTCCGACGGTGTGCATCACAATGGTGTAAATGCTCAGGAACTCAGACGGATGAGTCTTGCCGTCGTACTTCTCCGGGACCTCTGGTTTGAACGTGCAGGTGGTGGGCCACTAGAACTGCCATAGCTCACGGGTAAACGCTGGATAGGTTATTGCATAGGGCAAGTCATCAGCATCCTCCAGTGCAGGCCTGTATGCAGTGAGCCTAGCGTGCCTATCAGATTGGTGGCGCGCCTCCCGTCGTCGCTCGATGGTGGTCCGGGCATCCTCCTTGAGCCGTTCACGGAGAACCCGATGTTGGTCGCGACATGCTCATGGATTAGATGACGTCGTGGACATGTTATCATGAGCATCGACCCGATGAGCTGACGTCCGGCACTGCCGCGGCGGAGGGGAGTGTACCGTGGTTGCGGCGCCTCCACCCCTTCCATTGTCAATGCGCGCCGGCTCAATGGTCCAGTGCCGCGAGGGACTTTCCTCCTGGTGTCCATCCCTGTTGGCGTGGCCAATAAGGCTTTGGATAGCAGCCCTCCACTCTTCTTGCTTCTCCGCAGCGGGAGGAAAGTTGGGTAGTAACTGCGCCCGTGCCAATGCTTCTGCTCGCATCGGTGGTAGCGACAAGCTCGAGGAACTGGAGGAGCTCGGACTTCTAACTATGTTAGAAGGAGTTCCGTCACGGTTCCGCGACCGCGCACCTTTTTCACTAGCATCATGGCGTGCGTCTCGGCCCTGCGCATCTTGAGAATGATCTTTGAGGGCTCTTCACGCTGACGATGCCGGGGTCCTGCGTCGCGGCACTGTTAAAGCCAGCGCCGCGACTTGGGATGGCCGCGGTGCGTGCGTTGGCAAGGTCGTCTTCCTACCCTTGGAGGTCCCCGAAGTGCTCGTGGGCAGCACGTGTCCGTCCTTGGATGCGGCAGCGGGCGGGTCGTCGTTGCCCCTACGGACGCCGCCGCTCGCCTGGCTTCTGGTATCAGGGTGGCATGGATGATCTTGCTCTCCACCGCCACCAGTGTCTGCCATGTCGCCCGTCCGCGTTGGCATGGGCGGACCGGCTCCAGACGAATCGATCACCGTGATCGCCTTCTTCTTCGGAGCCATGGCATGAAGAAACTGTTGCACTAACTACTAGACCAGATTTGAGCAACTTCTGCCCCCTACCTGGCGCGCCAAAGATGTTGGGGAAACGACACCTATGGGATCACGAGGATCCCTTCTACGGTTGGCGGGGAGAAGAGCTATACAAAGAGCAGGTCTGGTGATCAGCGCGAGGGCTTTTTACCTAGGTTCGGGCCGCAATGGTGCATAAAACCCTGGTCCTGCTTGAGTGTATATTTGTGTTCTTGAGTTCTTAGACTAGCTGCGGTGCATGCCCATTCCAAAAAGTCTGAAACCTTCTCCAGTATACCTCGGGCCTCCTTTTATATGTCAAAGGGGTCACCACAGTGGCACACAGGAGGTGGATAGTATCTACAGTGTACAAGTTTATCCCTGGCATCGTAGACAAACGCATTTAATGTGATGCCTACGTGCCTTTCAACTTTATCGGGGACGGCAACAGAAACTGTCTCGTACATCGCCGCCTCTCCCCGTCTTGACACGCGTCCAGGCTGACAAGGCATGTAGTGCCAGGCTGGCTGGCTAGCTGTTGTGCTGGCACAATGGCAGGGTTTTCACGAAGATCTGCATGCCACCATGCAGGTGCTTGCCTGGTTGGCCTAGAATCTGCATGCTGCCATGCAGGCGTCTGCCTAGTTGGCAAGCTGGTCCTCGCCTGCTGCAGCGGTGGTGTAAAACAACTTGTCGGGTGCGGGCACTGGCTATGGCCCATAATTGTCCCGACAAGGGTCTTGCGAGTCCTCATGATCGTCCACAGCAAGGGTCTTTCCAAGGGTCTTCGCTCTATGGTCTCCATGTAGACTGGCAGGCCACCAGTCTTCACAAAGATGTTCATGCTACTACGCACGTGTCCCCGAGTCTTGGCCTCGACGTTGTCAATGGTGTCAAAGCTCTCATCCTCAAGGGCGATGACCTTGCTGGCACTTCGCAGGCTGCCCCGGCAAGGCCCGTAAGCCGCCTTGGCAAGGGTGTTGCCGGGGGAGTCCTAGCTAGTCTTCTGTTCTTTGGTTACTGGCTTTGAATGTCATCTTGGTAGTGTTGTATCTCGCCTTCTTCTTCCCTGCTAAGCCTTGCCGCAGGTGTGGCTATGACTGTCCATGCACAAGTAAGGGGTACAGAAGAGCCCATACTTTTGTACACTGATAGGCTTTATTCATATTGATTGGATCTATCCCTCTACATCATGGCATCTTGCTTAAGGCGGTAATTTGTTATGGTTACCTTAATACACTAGATGCATGCTGGATAGCGGTCAATGTGTGGAGTAATAGTAGTAGATGCAGGCAGGAGTCAGTCTACTTGTCTCGGACGTGATGCCTATATACATGATCATTACCTTGGATATCGTCATAACTATGCACTTTTCTATCAATTGCACAACAGTAATTTGTTTACCCACTATATGCTTTCTTTTAAGAGAGAAGCCTCTAGTGAAAATTATGGCCCCCGGGTCTATCTTTTATCATATTATTTTCATATCTACAGAATCAAAAACACAACCATATGTTGGGGATATAACCCCACAATATAACCCGCCTTTATAGGGCCGGGTCGGATCATTGGCGGCTTAAGAAGCTGGGCTTCTAATGGGCCAAGAAGCACAGGATGCGGTATTAAGAAGGGCGGCTCACAAGATGGGCCTGCTTAGAACCCAATGCCAGAAGGCGACCTAGGGGTGTAACCCGCCAAATAATGATTTAGCTTGCTATTTATTTTATTTTGCACTTTTACTTTTCTTTTATATCCATCACTATCATATCTCATCCTTGCAACAAACTATGAAGGGATTGACAACCCCTTTATCTCGTTGGGTGCAAGTATTTGTTTGTTTGTGCAGGTACAACTATTGGAGACTTGTGTGTTCCTCCTACTGGATTGATTCCTAAAAACATTTTCCACCTATATATTTATTGGTAATACCCGGTATTACCCGATATTCACCGAAACCCTTCTGGTAACCCGAAACGCTTTCGGATCCTCTCAGAACTATTCCAACTAATAATGAAACAATTCCAAAAATATATTCTCATCACTCTCGTCCTACTAACACTCAGCAGATCGTGATTGCCTTAAGCTTCTAACCCCGTATGTTGGGGATATAAACCCAAAAAATAACCCGCCTTAATAGGGCCGGGTCAGATCATTGGCGGCTTAAGGAGCTGGGCTTCTAATGGGCCAAGAAGCACATGACGCGGTATCAAGAAGGGCGGCTCACAAGATGGGCCTGCTTAGAACCCAAGGCCAGAAGGCGACCTAGGGGTGTAGCCCACCATGTAATGATTTAGCTTGCAAAGCAAGGCAATTTAGACTAAGGCTCGGTCACGTGTCGTAATCCGACCCGTACTCTTGTAAGCCGGCGGCCTCGACCTGTATATAATGGCGAGTCCCCGACATAGAATAGACAGGTTACAATCAATCGATAGCTAAGTTAAGCGAATCCGCTGCCTTATAATCGATACTCAAGCAATAAGCAACAAGAGCAGGAGTAGGCTTTTACCTCCATGGTGAGGGGCCGAACTTAGGTAAACTCGTGTCTCTCATCCTGCTCAACCCCAACAAGCTAATCACCGTAGCGATGGTCTCGCACCTAAGTCCTTTCCCTATGGCATCTGTCGTGACAAAACCACAACACCCCAGGTTTGGTAACTCATAGACATGAACAAAACCGTTCATTCAATGACCAACAATGGGACCGTGGACATCCATATCAATCACTATGAGCACACGAATGATACTCGAGTGGTTATCATATGATGTTCCCTTTGCTTCGCAATACTTCACAATGAAGGAAATATGCCCTAGAGGCAATAATAAAGTTATTATTTATTTCCTTAATTCATGATAAATGTTTATTATTCATGCTAGAACTGTATTAACCGGTAACTTAGTACATGTGTGAATACATAGACAAAACCTATAGTCCCTAGTATGCCACTACTTGACTAGCTCATTAATCAAAGATGGTTATGTTTCCTTACCATAGAAATCTGTTGTCATTTGATGAACGGGATCACATCATTAGGAGAATGATGTGATGGACATGGCCCATATGTTAGCTTAGCATTATGATCGTGTTAGTTTCATTGCTACTGCTTTCTTCATGCATTATACAAGTTCCTCACACTATGAGATTATGCAACTCCCACATACTGGAGGAACACTTTGTGTGCTACCAAATGCCACAACGGAAAAGGGTGATTATAAAGGTGTTCTACAGGTGTCTCCGAAGGTGTTAGTTGGGTTGGCATAGATCGAGATTAGGATTTGTCACTCCGTGTTTCGGAGAGGTATATCAGGGCCCTCTCGGTAATACTCATCACTATAAGCCTTGCAAGCATTGTGGCTAATGAGTTAGTTGCGGGATGAAGTATTACGAAATGAGTAAAGAGACTTGCTGGTAACGAGATTGAAATAGGTATTGAGATACCGACGATCGAATGTCGGGCAAGTAACATACCGATGACAAAGCGAACAACGTATGTTGTTATGCGGTTTGACCGATAAAGATCTTCATAGAATATGTAGGAACCAACATGAGCATCGAGGTTCCGCTATTGGTTATTGACCGGAGATGTGTCTCGGTCATGTCTACATAGTTCTCGAACCCGTAGGGTCCGCACGCTTAACGTTCGATGACGATTGGTATTATGAGTTTATGTGATATAATGTACCGAAGGTTATTGAAAGTCCCGGATGTTATCACGGACATGACGAGGAGTCTCGAAATGTTCGAGACATGAAGATTGATATATTGGACGACTATGTTCGGACACCAGAAGTGTTCCAGACAAGTTTCGGATAAAACTGGAGTACCGGGGGTTACCGGAACCCCCCCCCCCCCCGAGAAGCTATTGGGCCTCATGGGCCTTAGTGGAGAAGAGAGAGGGCAGCCAGGAGGTTGGCGCGCGGCCCCCCTTGCCCCAGTCCGAATTGGATAAGTGGAAGGGGCAGCGACCCCCCTCTCCTTCCTTCTCTCCACCTCCTCCTTCCCCCTCTTCTCCTTCTTGGACTAGGAAAGGTGGGAGACCTACTCCTACTACGAGTATGAGTCCTCCCCCTTGGCATGCCCCTTGTTGGCTGCCTGCCTCCTTCTCCCATCCTCTATATACGGGGAAGGCCAAAGATACAAAAGTTGACAATTGTTTTAGCCGTGTGCGGTGCCCCCCTCCATAGTTACACACCTCGGTCATATCGTCGTAGTGCTTAGGTGAAGCCCTGCGCCGGTAACTTCATCATCACCGTCACCACACCGTCGTGCTGATGAAACTCTCCCTCGGCCTCAACTGGATCAAGAGTACGAGGGACGTCTCCGAGCTGAACGTGTGCTGAAGGCGGAGGTGTCGTACATTCGGTGCTTGGATCGGTTGGATCGCGAAGATGTTCGACTACGCCAACCGCGTTAACTAAATGCTTCCGCTTTCGGTCTACAAGGGTACGTGGACACACTCTCCCCTCTTGTTGCTATGCATCACCTAGATAGATCTTGCATGATCGTAGGAAATTTATGAAATTACTACGTTGCCCAACAGTGGCATCCGAGCTAGGTTTATGTGTAGATGTTATATGCACGAGTAGAACACAAAGAGTTGTGGGCAATAATAGTCATACTGCTTACCAGCATGTCAAACTTTGATTCGGCGATATTGTTGGATGAAGCGGCTCAGACCGACATTATGCGTACGCTTACGCGAGACTGGTTCTACTGACGTGCTTTGCTCATTGGTGGCTGGTGAGTGTCTGTTTCTCCAACTTTAGTTGAATCAAGTGTGGCTATGCCCGGCCCTTGTTGAAGGTTAAAACAGCACACTTGACGAAAAAACGTTGTGGTTTTGATGCGTAGGTAAGAACGGTTCTTGCTAGAAGCCCGTAGCAGCCACATAAAACTTGCAACAACAAAGTAGAGGACATCTATCCTGTTTTTGCAGGGCTTGCTGTGATGTGATATGGTCAAGCATGATGTGATATAAATTGTTGTATGAGAGGATCATGTTTTGTAACATAGTTATCGGCAACTGGCAGGAGCCATATGGCTGTCGCTTTATTGTATGCAATGCAATCGCCATGTAATTGTTTTACTTTATCACTAAGCGGTAGCGATAGTCGTAGTAACAATAGGTGGCGAGACAACAACGATGCTACGATTGAGATCAAGGTGTTGCACCGGTGATGTTGGAGATCATGAAAATGCTTCGGTGATGGAGATCATGAGCACAAGATGATGATGGCCATATCATGTCACATATTTTGATTGCATGTGATGTTTATCCTTTATGCATCTTATTTTGCTTAGTACGGCGGTAGCATTATAAGATGATCCCTTACTAAATTTCAAGGTACAAGTGTTCTCCCTGAATATGCACCATTGCTACAGTTCTTCGTGCTGAGACACCATGTGATGATCGGGTGTGATTGGCTCTACGTTCACATACAACGGGTGCAAGCCAGTTTTGCACACGTAGAATACTTGGGTTAAACTTGACGAGCCTAGCATATGCAGATATGGCCTCAGAACACTGAGACAGAAAGGTAGAACGTGAATCATATAGTAGATATGATCAACATAGTGATGTTCACCATTGAAAACTTGTCACAGCCCTTGAATTTGGTTGCAGATAGTGGCATTGGATCCATGCATCATGTTTAAATTCAAGAAACTTGAATTGAGGAAATTTGAAAGCCTCAAAATTTTAATTAAAAGAAGGGCAAATAACCCTGGAAAATGCATCCAATGTTTCCAAAATGCTCTTCAATGATGTTTAATATTTTTGGCAAGGGTTTTGGTCCAAACCAAAAATATGGAACATTTTTGAGGAATTATTTTGGCCATTTGGATTTAAACCAATAAATATTTGAGTTGGATTTAATTCTCCTATAAAAGAATTATAAGTCCAACATTCTGAATATTTATGAGTGGCTCTGAATATGTTGTATCTAGCCACATAATAATTTTCAGAAGCAACATAAATTATTTAGTGGCTAAACTAAATCAAAACAAAGGTAAAAAATAGAAAAACAGAAAAAACAGAAAAGAGAGAGAGAAGCCCACCTGACTTACCTGCGGCCTGCTACTGTAGCAAAGGCCCAGCCCACCAGGGCGAGGCGGTCGTCCTCAACCTCTGCCAGAAGGCAGAGGCGTGTCGACGCGCGAGTGATGGTCGTGGCCACCTCCCTGCCTGCTTCCTCTCTTCCCCGACCCTTCTCGAGACGCCAGGAGACACAAATGGGCCCCCTCTTGCTTCCCTTCTCTCTCTCTCTGGTTGTTCTCCCTCCTCCCACTCGCGTTCTCACACCCACCCGAGAGCCACCCGTTGCCGCCATGCCTCACTCGCGTGGCCGCCGTCGTCCCCAACGCCAGCGCCTCTCCCTCGAGCCCTTGCCGTACCTGAGGGCTCCGCCTCGATGACCTCGCCCTCTCCATGGAGCCACACAATGCCGGGAGCCCTACATCGCCGCCCACGCCGTCTTCCCCATCTCCGGCCGCCCGAGATCGCCGGCTTTGCTACGTCACCGTCTGACCTCCCCTGAGCTCGCCGTTTGCTCCAACCGACTTGCCGTGAGCCCCTGCCTCCTCTCCCCTTGCTCACGTGCTCCTTTTCTCGCCATGGCCACCGTTCCGCCGGTGACCGATTCGCGCCGCCGCTTGAGCTCCTCGCCGCCGTGGCCAGAGGCCATGTTCATCTCTCCTGGGCATGTGGACGTGCTCTAGACCTCGCCAGGAACCCAACCCGCACCCCAACTCGCTCCCTCGAGCGCTGCAGCCGCGTCCCCGCACCCGACCGAACTCCGGCTGCCGCTCCGCCCATCGCCGCCGCTGCTACACTGCACCTGGCACCTCCCGCTGCCTCCTTTAGATGTGCCGCACCGCCAGCTCGCCGTAGTTGCAATCCACACGCGAAACGGTGCTCGTTAGCACCGTCCCGAGCAACTCCAGCGAGTCCCCACCGTTGCTGTGGTCGCTGGCGTCACCTGCTGACGTCGTCGGTTTAATTAACGCTAATAACCCCACTAAACACCCCCAGGGTCACTGCCATGTGTGCCCCACTGCATGTTTAGGTTAGATTAATTTTTTGTTTAGATTAGTGATCCCTGTGGCCCACGTGTCGGCGTTGACTTTGACCTAGTCAGCGTTGACTGGACCCACCTGTGTGTGGGACTAACCAGCCTGAGTCACTGACATGCAGGACCCACGCGTCAGGTTTGACCTGGACCGGGTCTATTGACCTGCAGAGGTCAGCATGACGCAATGCTGATGCAGTAAATGATTTTCTAGATTTAAAATAAATCAGAAAATCCAGAAAATGTCCTAAACTTCTAAAAATCATAGAAATTCAACCGTAACTCCAAATGAAATAATTTATATATGAAAAATGATCAAAAAAATCCAATCTATCCATCTACACTGGTTTCATGCATGATAAAGCAACTTAAACCTGCTGTTTATATCAAAACATGATAAGGCATTATTTAAATTCATAATTTGAGTTTGGGATTGAATCTTTGGTTCAAAATGACCCAAATCCATCTGGTTGTAGTTGCACTAGGCCAACACACTCATATTGCCATGTCATGAGCATGCGTCATATTGTGCATTGCATTGATTGTGTTTCTTTCTCAGTTGCCGGTAATTGCCCCCTCTCGATAGACACGTTTCGACGATGTGATCAATGCCACCAATGAAGAACTATACTATCTTCAGAAGTGCCAGGCAAGCAAAAACCCCTTGTTCATTCCGACACAATCTCACTCCGTCGCTCGGCTCTCTTTTACTGCATTAGGAAAACAATGATTCAACTATTACATGTTGCGGTAGTTGAACCCCTTATCCTCTGCATGACCTGTCATTGCCACAGTAAATAGATGAAACCCACTAGCATGAGTAGGAGTTGTTTGAGCCCTAATGTGCCTACTCATTCATGCTTGTTTATCGTGCCTGCTATTTCTTAGAGTTGAGTCAGGTCTAATTCATCGGGGATGAATTGGATTGTTGTGAAACATGTCCTACTGTGTGTGAGCTAAGTGTGTGAACACGATTTGGTAAAGGTAGCGGTGAGGGGCCATGTAGGAGTACATGATGGGTTGTCTCATTGAAACCGTCCTCAGGAACTGAGTTCTGTGTTTGTGATCCATGAACAGTTACTACCACACATTGTGCTCCGGGCACTCCAAGCTCTCTCGACTTATTAATCAACTCGATCTCTGTCCAGGAATTGCAACAAATTTCTGGTGTTTGTAGGTAGTGTTAGTAGTCTACCAGGTGGCACCGATGCAGGTGGGCTTAGGACAGACTAAACACTGATGGCCGGTGTACAAAATGGCACCGGATGGTGGGCTTGGGAACCTGCACACATCGTTTGGGGCCGTGGCGACACCCGGCGGATCTCCTTGCGGATGGAACCCGAATAGGCGATAAACCTAGACGAGAGACTTGTGTGGTTAGTCAGGTCGTGGCCGACTCCCTCGCCAGGCTTCCGCTTGAAGGTTGATGAGATACACGAGGTGTACATGGCGGTAAGTTGCGAGAGCATGTGTGAAGAAGTACACCCCTGCAGGGTTAACATTATCTATTCGAATAGCCGTGTCCACGGAAAAGGACTTCTGGGTTGCCTCTACCGTTCATAGACAAGGAAAGTGGATAATCTAAAATGTGCAAGATAAGTGTGAGTGCTATGGATGGCGTTCTTGTAGGGAGATGGGAGCGGATCCATAGTGGTGTACTGATATGGTGAATATGTGGACTCGTGTGCGCCACCTCAAAAGAGTTACATTGCAGTCGTAGTTCAGGATAGCCACCGAGTCAAAGTTGGCTTGCTGCAGTTAAACCCCAACATCCCTTTGTTGATAATGATGCATATGTAGATAGTTCTAATGTAAGTCTTGTTGGGTACATTTGTACTCACGTTTGCCTATTTTATGTTTTTTGCAGAGAGACTTCAGTCTCACTAGTAGTTTCACGTGGACTTCAATGTTTAGCTTGTTACCTCAGCTACGATCTTGTGCCCTTTACAGGATCTAGTAGTTAGTCAGGCTTCTCAGCCTTTTTCATTTGTAGATGTCTGTACTCAGACATGTTAAGCTTCCGCATGTGCTTTGACTTCTATGCTCTGAATGTTGGGTCATGAGACCCATGTTTGTAATATCCTTCTACTCGGAGCCTATTGAATAAAACACTTGAGTTGTAGAGTCATGTTGTGATGCCTTGTTGTATTTGCACATATCGATCATATTGTGTGTATGTTATTGAAATGCTTGGTATGTGTGGGATATGACTATCTAGTTGTTTATCCTTGGTAGCCTCTCTTACCGGGAAATGTCTCCTAGTGCTTCCTTGAGCCTGGTAGCTTTCTCTTGCTCGGAACACTTAGGTTGGCGGCATGTGTCCTTCTTCGTTCCTATATCATCCCTTGAGGAAATGTCACGCAGATGTCTCTTTGGAGTCTGTTAGCTGCTATAGCCTGGTTTACGAAGTCTGCTAGCCCATTGCTCTGACCGGATTCACCGTGATGACCAACCGTTCGTTCTTTGGGTCATGTATGCCTGTCCCTCTAAGTTAGTGCCACTTTGGGTTCACGACTAGCCATGTCAGCCCGGGCTCCTTGTCATATGGATGCTAGCGACACTATCGTATACGTGTGCCAAAAGGCGCAAATGGTCCCGGGCAAGGTAAGGCGACACCCTTGGGAACACCGTCGTGAGGCCGCAAAGTGATATGGGTGTTACATGCTAGATCGGTGTGGCTTTGAGTCGGGGTCCTGACAGCTTTGGTATCAGAGCTTGACTTCCTGTAGGATTACCAAGCCAAACTGGTCGAAGTTGAGTCTAGAAATTCTTTAGTTATATAAGGGAATTGATTGTGGGTTGGAACGTAAGGCTCTTTTTACTCCTTATACCTTATGCCTTCTGATCCGAGTCATCTTATCTTTTCTACGGGGTTAAGGAACTAGGCTTTCTCTTCTTTCTATCAGGATCACATGTTACTAATCCGTAGGCTTATAGGATTGTTGGATATAAGCCTCAGTTCAGTTCCTACTATCTCCGTGTGTTGATAGATGATCTCGAAACCTTGATATTATGATGTTCAAGTGGTTATGCCACCATTTTTGTAGGATGTCTCAAATCTTTTCGAGAATTTATAGCCGTTATGTTGTCCGAGTCATCCCAGGTTTCTAAAATAGTCTGATGCATTTGCAAATCCCTTCTTACCATTCCGAAGTTTCTTTGTGCCAGATCAATCACACTAAATAGTGTGTTGAGGTACTTCACTACCTCGGCACTTGTGTTGGAGCTATTATTATGACCCTAGGTGTCTAGAGTATCACCTAGTAACCTAGCCATGTTTTGTGCTCCCAGTGGGATCATTCTGGCCATCACTCTCGAAAGCATCCGTGATGCCACTTAGTATGTAGGTATTCCACTTCTCGGTTTTGAACCCGAGATTCACCCCACCTACTTCATGTTGATAGTGTTTGCTTGTTCCTTTAGGTTATTAGTAACCTTTGCATTAGTCCTCGAGGTCCGTGGTATTTCCTTCTTCCAAATACTATGAACCACTTATGGCAAAAGTTTGTTGGATCAAAAGATCGCAATAGGAGTAGCCTCGATGAGTTCTCCATTCTATATTGTGACTCTGCCAGTTCAACCTTTCTGCATGGGTTATCCAAAAGAAATATGTTGAACTCGTTCGACATGCTAGTCCATGCATCCACAACTCAAAAAATCATATGTTATTTTGGGTTGTCCCTGTCGGTGTCAAAACCGGCTGATCTCGGGTAGGGGGTCCCGAACTATGCGTCTAGGCGGATGGTAACAGGAGACAAGGGACACGATGTTTTTACCCAGGTTCGGGCCTTCTCGATGGAGGTAAAACCCTACTCCTGCTTGATTGATATTGATGATATGGGTAGTACAAGAGTGGATCTACCACGAGATCAAGGAGGCTAAACCCTAGAAGCTAGCCTATGGTATGATTGTTGTTGTGACTGTTGTCCTACGGACTAAAACCCTCTGGTTTATATAGACACCGGAGAGGGCTAGGGTTACACAGAGTCGGTTACAATGGTAGGAGTTCTACATATCTGTATTGCCAAGCTTGCCTTCCACGCCAAGGAATGTCCCATCCGGACACGGGACGAAGTCTTCAATCTTGTGTCTTCATAGTCTTGGAGTCCGGCCGATGATGATAGTCCAGCCATCCGGACACCCCCTAGTCCAGGACTCCCTCAGTAGCCCCCGAACCAGGCTTCAATGACGATGAGTCCGGCGTGTATATTGTCTTCGGCGTTGCAAGGCGGGTTCTCCTTCAAATTCCATGTGCTTGCCGAATAGTGTCCGGCTTCCTTATAAATGTTGCGCTCCTTGGCTTCCACGCCTAATAATGGCCCTCTTCCACGTGTCGTACAAATGCGAAAGGTCAGGGTATTTTTATATTTTACCCCCTAGCTGCGCAAATAAGCTGCCTATAAGAGAGGCAAGAATCCAGATCCAAATCACACCATCTTCCTTCCGCGAGTACTCATCGGGCGCCGACCAAAATCCACTCCATCATGGACCGTCGGCGGCTCCTCCTCTCGCGCTCCCATCCCTCGGCCGGAGATTGGAGGAGATGTTGATCCCGCACAACGAGTGGTGGCGCTCCAAGCGGAGGATACCTTCCTCCGGCCTTTATGGTCCCGGTTCGAGCAGGCTGGCCACCTACAAGGGTGGGAAGCACGCGGAGAATACCCTCAGTCCCTCTAAAGGAGAGCGGGTGTGTTTTGTCCCTTATCTAATAAGGGGGCTCGGATTTCCCATACATCCGTTTCTCCGGGGGCTACTGGAGTTCTACGGACTCGGCTTCATCACCTTCGCCCGCCTCCATTACGCACATTGCGGGTTTCATAGCTCTTCTGAGCTATTCTTGGGCATAGAGCCCCATTTAGCGTTAATGGAAGAGATTGTTTTGCCTCGTACCCGTTCTCGGGAGAATTCGATATACCAAGTGGGCGGAGCGAAATATGGCGCATCGCCGGGACGGATATCTATCCGGAACCCCAAAAGCGTCAAAGACTACGCCCTCGGAATGGTTTTATGTGGAAGATGCTCCTTTGCGGACCCGATTAAATCGGCCTCCGGAGTTAAGCGCTCCTTTGAAAAACGCCTAAGTTGGCGCCCACGGAGCCCTCAAGCGGAGGGCGACAAGGCGTCCATTATCGATGGGCGGATAAGGTTCTTTGGCTCATTCGGATTGACCATGATTGGAGTCATGGCCACGTGCATTATCACGAGGTGCAGCTGCTCCAATATAGGGGCCACCCATGTGGGATTTTAACGGGAGAATGGCGCCACCCGTCATGGCATAAGGGCAGGATCGACGCGGTCTGGTGAAGATCTGTCCGGCTTGTACAAGGGGGAGAAGGAGGACTTCCTCCAAACGAGTCCATTGAACGGATTCTCCATGAATAACCCTCGGAGTTGGGTAAGTGAATATTTATCTATCCGATCCGTGCTTTCAAAGTTAAGCGCCTTACTTTACGATTTTCGACGCAGGAATTGCGCCGGGATGTGGAGGACATACACAGTCCGGCTCCACAACCCGAGGATCCGGGAAGATCCCTTGATCCGGCCTCCGAAGAGGATCCGGACATAAAGGTGGAGCTGATTGACGGGTGTTCCACCAGTTTAGCATGGACAATGCTCTAGTCGCCATTACGGCTGACTACCCCGGTTTGTCTCCGGCTTCCCAGGTAACTATGACCGGAGCCTTGACACCATCACTTTGTCCGTGCTTATTTCTGACCACCGCATACCAACGGTGTCTCGCAGGAGGTGCCTTCAAGGCGGGAAGCTGATCCCGCGGCGGCTGACCAACCAGGGTCAGTTCGGCCCAGCAGGCGGAAGAGGAGTGCGGTGTGAATTGAAATGTCACCGCAACGGTATGACATGCCACCATTTTTAAGGAATAGGCCCCTGTGAGGTATATTGATGCTCATAACTTTTTCAGGAGAAAGAGCGCTCGCGGACTGTGCGGAGGGTTGCCAACAAGCCTCCGCCAGCCGGGCTCCAACACGGTTCGGGGAGGCGCAAGCGCGAGCAGATGCTCCTCAGCGGAGGATCTTGACAGGTTGTCGCCACCAGGTCCGAGTGGAGAGCGCCATGAATCACAGTGCCGCCGGACAGTTCTTCGTGGCGTGTTTCTCCTGAGGCGTTGAATGCCTTCAATGCGGAGAGCAGCACACTCCGTGCTGCTCAAGATGGTTTGACGAGCCCAGAGCGGTTTGTGAAAGACATCTGGTAAGGGATTTAATGGTTGTATATGCCAGTAGCCCCTGAGACTTAAAGAAGTTAAAATAACTGATTGAAGGATCATTTGATATGCAGGATCTGACGGAGAAGAATACCCAATTGTCCTAGAAGCTACAAGAGTGCAAGGCCCAACTTGAGGCCACACTGGCCGCCGCAGGAGGAGACACAGAGACCCCCTCCGGTAACACATATTTCGAAAAAGTTAAGTAGTGTTCGGCGTGCGTATAAGTCTGGCAAATAGGATTGCAGATGTTGGCGGACTTGATCCGGACAAGCAACAGCTACTGCGCCAACTAAAGGCCGGCGAGAGGGTGCTTATGAAGGTGCAGCAGGAGAGGAACAAGCTCCAAGATGCCCACACCCAGCTTGGAGAAGAGCTAAAGGTGTTCGGGCCCGGTATGCAGCTCCGTGAAGGAGAATCGGCGGCTTCGTCGCGGCATCTGATGAGTGCTTGAGCAAACTCTTTTGAAAAGAAGAGTTGGCGAGGAAGTCGATTGACGAAATGTATGCATGGGTGTGCTCACAGTGCGCCTGCGGAGAAATGCCAGTTCAGCGGGTGATCAACTTCGAGCTCTTTGTGTTCGCCTGAGCGTGTTCGGCGATGAGTGGCGCGTCCAGGCCTTATGGCCGTCCGTCTCCCTACTCGAGGGTCTTAGAGGGCTTGCGGAGAAGCTTCAGGGAGCATGGCAGTGCTTCCGTCTATGGAAGATATCGGCCTGCCGTCAAGGCGCCAGGGAGGCCTGGGCCATGGTAAAGACGCGGTACAAGAAGGCGGATCCGAACCACATGGCTGAGGTCGGACCTGTGGGGCCCGATGGGAAGGAGATCCCTGTGAGCTTAGTGTACGGCCAAGTAGAGTTGGCCGCTAAGTATTCCCAACGGGACTGTAAATTAGACAGCTTGTTAGATGGGATTGAAGAGGAGTACAATCAGTCAATGTGACGATGTATTTTTAAAATGACATGTATAATGCCGTCTAGCCGGATTGTAGATCGTTTGTCTTTGCGGACCTTTTCGCTTCAACCTCGGGACCCAACAGTCCGGAGTGTGTCCGAATACCCTCGCGGTTATGCAAAAAACTGGGGCATGCATGGAGACCATGCGTAGGGGTCATTAGTGCTTTATCAGACAAGTGCCCAACTAGTTATGTTATATTACATGGTTAGTAAGAAACATCTTCCAGGGAGAATAGTTCCGTTAGGGGTTCCTTTCCCTGGGAGGCATGCCCTAAAGTGCATGTTCGGACTGCGAAAAGAGCAGGAAAACATCTGGGGACAGATAAATAAATAAATGCCAAATATCTTTCAAGTCACCGACCGAATATTCCCTTAAGAACGCTAGCTTTCGGCTTCACCCAGTCTGAGGTACACATCCGGCTGACCCGACAGTAACAATCGCAGAGGTGCTCCCTTTACCTCCTACTAAACAATCGGGAACGTAGGGGTAAGCATAGGAGCCAGGCAACCCATCTTGGACAAAACTTAAGTCATATCGATACATATAATGGTGAATAAAAGGTACATGCGGAAGTGTGACACATGTGTTGGGCATAAAGTCCGTATAAATAAGCTTCTGTTAAAGAAGCCCCCAGGTATAATGAGTGCGAGTAGCACGTCAAGTGTGTGTGAACAATGCGCAAATCAGCCCTCAAGGGCTTTATTAAAAAGGTGGGAGAAAAGAGAGAAACAAAATACAACTGAAGTATAAAATGTGGATGGAGGAAGGAGACGAACTCTGAGTCCGGCACTAGGCGTAGAATCTTCGGAGGCGGGCTGCGTTCCATGGGTTCGGCTCGAGTCGGTTGTCCGTCGTTTATGACGGTATGCTCCGCCGGTCAGGACTTGGTCGATGATGAAGGGACCTTCCCATTTGGGCTTGAGTTTGTCCTTTTTCTTGTCTGGCAGGCGTAGAACTAGTTCGCCAACATTGTAAGTTTTAGCCCAAACTTCTCTGCTTTGATATGTTCGAGCCTGCTGCTAATAGAATGCGGAACGAGCCTTTGCCATGTCGCGCTCCTCCTCCAATGCATCCAAGCTGTCCTGCCGATCCAACTCGGCTTCTCTTTCTTCGTACATGCGCACTCGAGGTGAGTCATGAATTATGTCGCAGGGCAAAACTGCCTCTGCGCCGTATACCATAAAGAATGGTGTGAATCCGGTAATGCGGTTTGGCGTGGTCCGCAGCCCCAGTCTGGTCGAGCTCCTCTACCCAAAGGCGTGTTAGATTCCGTAAGGACCGCACTAATCTGGGTTTGATGCCGCTCATGATTAGACCATTTGCTCGTTCAACTTGACCGTTGGTTTGAGGGTGATAGACTAAAGCGTAGTCGAGCTTAATGCCCATATTTTTGCACCAGAGTTTAACCTCGTCGGCCGTGAAGTTTGTGCCGTTATCGGTGATGATGTTGTGGGGGCCGCCATAACGGTGTACTACCCCGGATATGAAGTCTATCACTGGTCCGGATTCGGCCGTTTTAACTGGCTTGGCCTCTATCCATTTGGTGAATTTGTCCACCGTGACCAATAGGTATTTTTGCTTGTGGGTTCCCCCTTTAAGAGGTCCAACCATGTCAAGCCCCGGACATAAGCGGCGGTGATGGGTATAGTTTTGAGGCGGTGGGTGGCATGTGGCGCTGATTAGCAAAGAGCGACAACCGGCGCATCGTTGGACTAAGTCTGAGCATCTGCCGGGCGTCGGCCAATAAAATCTGTCTGGAAGGCCTTACCTACAAGGGCCGGGCTGCGGCGTGGTGTCCGCTTTGATGCAGCGTGAATTTCAGCTAGGAGATTTCGCCCTTCCTCTTTGGAGATGCACCTTTGAAGGACTTGGTTGTGCTTTTCTTATAAAGTTCTCCCTCATGGACCTTGTAGGCTTTAGATCGCCCGAACTATGCAGCGGGCCTCATTTTGGTCTTGGAAGTTCTGCCTAATTAAGTAGGCTAGGAATGGTTCGATCCGCAGGGCAATGGCTGCCATTATTTCATGGGCTGAAGGTGTTATTTCATTGGTGAGCCACGGTTGTGTCGAATGTTGGTGTTGGGCGGTGCGGTTGGTTCTGGATTGTTGTTTCGGACTCCTCTTCCCATACTACGGATGGCTTAAAGAGCGCTCGGGAAGATGTTTGGAGGGGCGGCGTCGCTTATACCGACGCGTGCCAACACGTCGGCCGCTGGTTATTATCCGGGCTACATGGTGGAATTCGAGTCCTTGAACCGGTGGCATTTTAAAGACGGCGTTATGGTAGGCTGCCATTTTCGGATCTTTGGCATCAAAGTCTCCATTTACTTGTGATATTGCAAGGTTTGAATCCCCGTGCACCTCGAGGCGTTGAATGCCCATGGAGATTGCCATCCGGAGACCATGTAGAAGGGCCTCGTATTCGGCTGCATTGTTGGAGTCTGTGTACATTATTTGAAGTCTGAATTGACTGTGTCTCTGTTGGGGGCGTCAAAGCAGCCCAGCCCCAAGCCGGCCAACATTTTGGAGCCGTCGAAATGCATGATCCAATTGGAGTATGCGCCGTACTCTTTAGGGAGTACGGCTTCGGTCCATTCAGCGATGAAGTCAGCCAGGACTTGCGACTTTATAGCTCGCCGTGGTTTGTAGGTTATGTCGAATGGTAAGATCTCGATGGCTCATTTTGCAATCCTACCCGTTGCGTCGCGGTTGTTTATGATATCGTTGAGGGGTACTTCGGAGGCCACTGTTATCGAACACTCTTGAAAGTAGTGTCGTAGCTTCCGGGATGCCATGAACACCACGTATGCTATCTTTTGATAATGCGGGTACCGGAACTTGCATGGAGTTAAGACAGTGGATACGTAGTACACTGGTTTTTGAAGAGGGAATTTATGCCCTTTAGTTTCTCATTCGACGATGAGCACCGCGCTTACGACTTGATGTGTTGCCGCGATTTATAACAACATTGGTTCGCCCAAATTGGGCGCGGCCAGGACCGGATTTGTTGCCAATATGGCCTTTATTTCTTCGAGTCTGGCTGTGGCAGCATCCGTCCATTCAAAGTGTTGATGCTTTGAGGAGGCGATAGAGGGCAATGCCTTTTCTCCCAAGCGGAGATGAAGCGGCTTAGACCGCCATGCATCGATCAATTTTGTATTTGTTTGAGGTCTTTTGGAATATCCAACTGTGATAGCTCGGATCTTAGCTGGGTTTGCTTCAATTCCTCTACGGATACAATGAAGCCGAGAGCTTACCGTCTGCATGCGCCCAACGCATTTTTCGGGTTGAGCTTAATGTCATATGCTCGGAGGTTGTCGAATGTGAGCCTCAAGTCGTCTACTAGAGTTTCGATGTGTTTGGTCTTGACGACCATGTCGTCTACATATCCCTCTAGTGTTTTGCCGATCTGGGTAGCAAGACATGTCTGAATCATGCGCTGATATGTTGCGCCGGCGTTTTTGATTCTGAAGGGCATTGTGTTGAAGCAGAAGGGTCCGTATGGAGTAATGAATGCCATTGCGGCTTGGTCTGCCTCCGCCATCTTGATTTGATGGTAGCCGGAGTATGCGTCGAGGAAGCACAATGAATCGTGTCTTGCGGTAGCATCGATGATTTGATCGATGTGGGGAAGGGGGAAAGGATCTTTTGGACAGGCCTTGTTAAGGTCTTTAAAATCGACACACAGGCGCCAGGATTTGTCCTTTTTTGGTACCATTACGGGTTAGCTAGCCATCCGGATGTTTGGTGTCTCGATGAATCCAGCCTCCAATAGTTTGGCTAGCTCCTCTCCCATTGCTGTCTTTTGGGTTGAAAATCGCCAAGAGCTGTTTGGTGGCTTGAATCCTTTTAGGATGTTTGGCTGTGTTACGCTAATCTGCAGGGGATTCTGGCATGTCTCGAAGGGTGCCAGCAAAGATGTCCCAATTCTCGAAGGAATTCTCGTAGTCTTGGCGTCTACATCGAGGGCTTAACCGTGCCCCAATGGAGCCGTCTTTGTGGGGTCCATTGGATGGACACTGGAATTTGACTATGTCGTCCTTTGGTTTAAAGAGGTGGACTTGGATCTCTTATCGAGTATCACATCATCCTGTTCACCGTGAGAGCGCTTGATGCGATGAGTTCCTCTGCCGCTAGGGCTTGGATAGTGCCTCTAGGGCTAGTGCTTGCTTCGCTCAATGCGGCTCCAGATCTATTTCCATTTTTCAAGGGTTTCCTCGTAGATGAGGTTTAATCATTGCCGCCATCCATGAGTACCTTGGTAAGGCGAAAGCCGTCCACTATTGGATTGAGGACCAATGCGGTTTGGTGCTCGAGCTGTTGAATTTAGGTTAAATCATTTGGCGTTGAAGGTGATAGCCGTGTCGCTCCATGGATTTGTTGTTGCTACTTGCTAGACTTGGCAAGGCTGCGGATTATTCGTTTCATATTATTTGATCACGAAGGTCTCGAAGGCTATTAGTACCGTCTTGGTCTTTGTTGGGGTGGTTCTCCGGGGCTAGAAGCTCTTCGCCACTTTTGGCCACTGCCGCGATATCCAACATGCTCGAAGGCTATGTGTTGGAGTGGCGCCCTCAGACTATGAATTTTACGAGGACCGCCGAGCCATCCCTCGATGCGGTTCCGTGCCCTTTATGGGGTTTTTGCTTTTTGGTTTTTGTCCCGGGTGCCTGAGCATGATGCACCCTTTTGTTTCAGACTAGGGTTGTGTTCGGAGCCGGATTGTCCCAAAACATAGTTTCGGTTTTCCGGATACTCTCCATTGCACAGTACTTTCCTACTATGGACGCTAGGTCGGTGAAGCGTGTAATTTCGTGTCGACTTACGGCATTCAAGATTCCCTTGTCCGTGCAATTGTTGCAGAAAATTGAAATTGCGTTTTCCTCACGGCGATCCTTTATCCTGTCCATAACCAAGAGAATCGGCCCGATAATGATGTCTTTGTTTCAGAGGCTCTTGCGGTTTGAGATAGATCGCATATGTTTGGGTGGGTGGGTGGAGTTGAGTCAGGAACCCTGCCCAACTTGAGGCTCAAGGGCGAAAAGTTTACGAATTTGGAAGTTTGGATTCTTTGGATGTCGTCCAGCGAATCCGGTCCATTGCTGACTTTAGGTTCGATGCTTGGTTGGCGTCAGTCTCTCGGGAATCCGGCATGGAGGATCCGAATCTGGACATAAGCGGTCTTTAGCATAGAAGAAGAGTCACGCGTTGTTCCTCCACCACAAAGAACGTGGTGGGTAGCTGAGGAGAGTTGATCTCTCGGATCGGTTTTAAGCCCAATCTGATTGTAGTCTGTAGCGACTCCCAGGGCGGCGAAGTGATCCAAGAGCTCGTTTACAGAAGAGAGCTCCATCGGATCTAGCTGCTCGGTGAATTCCGAGTTGACATGAAGGTCGCTTTTGATGACCCGAGAGGTCATCGTCGGAGCGGCGGCCGAACAGGTGGCCATAAGAAAACCACCTAGCCGGATAGTTTGGCCGGCGGCCAAAGCTCCTTTAGCAATGGTACCGTCTTTAAAGACGGGAAGAGGCATCCTTCCTGATCGTGACGGCACAGAGGAACTCTCAACGAAAGCACCAATGTCGGTGTCAAAATCAGCGGATCTTGGGTAGGGGGTCCCAAACTGTGCATCTAGGCCGATGGTAACAGGAGACAAGGGACACGATGTTTTTACCCAGGTTCGGGCCCTCTCGATGGAGGTAAAACCCTACTCCTGCTTGATTGATGTTGATGATATGGGTAGTACAAGAGTGGATCTACCACGAGATCAAGGAGGCTAAACCCTAGAAGCTAGCCTGTCCTACGGACTAAAACCCTCAGGTTTATATAGACACGGAGAGGGCTAGGGTTACACAGAGTCGGTTACAATGGTAAGAGATCTACATATCCATATTGCCAAGCTTGCCTTCCATGCCAAGGAAAGTCCCATCCAGACACGGGACGAAGTCTTCAATCTTGTGTCTTCATAGTCTTGGAGTTCGGCCGATGATGATAGTCCGGCCATCCGGACACCCCCTAGTCCAGGACTCCCTCAGTCCCTCTTTAGTTGTTTTCTGGCCCTTGTCTATCAATTGATAGTCAAGAGTATGCATGCATTTGTTTATCGATGCCTATTACTCTTGTGGTTCGTCGGTCCGTTCTATTCCAGAATGACTAGGAGAAACAAACTCCAGTACCTTATCCATTTCTAGGATTGGGTCAAAGTAGTTGTATTCCGCAGATCAAATGCCAAACCGGCTTTTGTTCTGTTCTACCTTGGAGTATTACCCTATTTATGTCAAGAATATCATAGGAATGGCACCATCTCTTATGAATTCTTGATGAAGTGATACTTCTCGCCATTGTTCTTCATTCCTCGGTCTCTGTGTTGTTGCAGCCGGAATGCCGACAAGTGAACTATGATGCATGAAATCAATACTCTTAGCAACCCCATTGCTTTGTAGTTAAAGGACAATATTTTCATTCTTAGTGTGTTGGTTATTGAATCATCATTCTAAGATTAATCGTGCTACCTAGTCCTTATTTCTGGTGCACCCCTCAATGAATGAGTTAGGATCGTATTAATCCCTTGCTCTTTTGATCCTATCGTCTTGCTCTGAAAGGCAAGATTGTTCTTGAGCTTATTAACATATCGGTGGTTCGTGATTTTCCGAATATCTTCTCGAAAGTGTTACCAGGTTGTCACCTGACCGCTATGTTGAGTTCGTGATCAAGTTGGTTTATCCCTGTAAACCACCCCTTCCCCAAGAATCTGTGTTGGATACCCCTGAGCTAGTTGGTTAAGCTGAACGACAACTTGGAGAGTTGGAAGGTAAAAGCTTTGTCCGACTTAGTTCATTTTAAGGGATATCTTATAGTGTGTTGAAGAAAGATGATAACTTCATCAATTGATCCTTGTGATCAATCATCGGCACTAATGTCTTATCCAATCCTTGATTTGATTATGGGCTATCGTCAAATCAAATCAGAACCAACGATGTTCTTAATGTTGTCTTACTCGTGGTTGATCCCTCGAGCATACACCATTATATCTTTTGGGTCTGACCAATGCTATCACTTGTTCACATAATTATGGAATTCCATCTTCATGGAAACATGGATGAATTGTTGTTGAGCCCATCGACAACATCCTTGTCTTCTCCATAATTTTTTTGAACATTAAGCTAGTGTTGGAAACTTTTGAAAGCGTTTGTTCATGCTAGCTCATGAAGCATATGTTGGATGAAAGAAGTGACTTCCTCTGATTCACGTGCATTTGGTGCAAGTTGCCGCCATGAATTTGATAAGGCTTGTTTTACCTCCTCTGGAATCATTCCAAGTCAGTCATGCATGTGCAAAGTATACTATGGTTTGGTAGATTAATTACCTCCACTCCATATGTATTCTATAGCACACCAAGCCACTGATTGATTTGTTCAAGGATAATAAGTTCTAGGTGCTAGTCCTGAAGGTACCAGACGGACTTGTACAAGACTTTGTTATCCTCGATGATGGTTCCCAAACAGAACTCGGTAGTGTTTTATTGTAAGACTATTCTCTGATCATGTTTGTCCTGGACAACATATTCACATGCTTGTAGTAGAACCAGCTCATGTTTTGGAGCTTACTACCATAGATCATTTCCCGAGAATCTCACAACATTATCTTGTCGGTTTGTGTTGCAAACTTTCTTTTCCAGACACGTGGTCTGATTTATCTTGTTACCAACCAAATCTGAATCTCAGGCAGATATGATGGTTGGAACTTCTTCCAAGAACTATGATGTAGGTTCCAGTGAAGTGGACGCACCTAGCTGGAAGCACTATTACTGTAGTATCTTGATTAAGCCGTTTGGTCACTTTCCATGAGGATTTTGCATGACTTATTCTAGAAGTTGTTCCTGATGGATATTGTGCTCCCGAAGTCCGACCATTACTTGATGGCCATGTTGATGCTTTTTAAGCATGACCGTGGTAGCTAGAACATCAAGGAGAACATTAGAAGCGGAGTGCTAAATGTCTCTCGGTCGATCATCCAGATTTCGTTTCCTTGGCCTCGCTAAGGTGAAATCTGAGAAAGTGTTGTCTTCCTTTATATCCGCTTGTCCATCACTATTCATCATGGTAGTAAGATGTGTTGCCAGGATCCTCGGCACGGATGTTTGTAGGACCTTGATGGGTATGGAAATGCTCAAGTTCTTGAGAGCACACTCAGTCACTAGGCTATATCCTCGGTATCAACTGGAATGTGCCTCTCGTTTGCCGAGTTGTTCCATAACCATAGTTTCCTTTCCAATCTGAGTATGCCATTTCTTCGAACTCCTTCAAACGATCGTTTGTGATTGCCTTAGGCTGGAATAAAGGGTTTCAATGATCTCTGTATCAAAAATAATTCTTTTTGCCACTTAAGGTAACAACTATATGAGTCACCTCCTCTAAGATGTCTCGTTACGGTGTCCTGGAAACTCAACTCCTCGCTACGTTGACACCCGTCCAACACCTTCTTAAGTCTGGGATTGTTGTCTACCTAGCGAGCCCTCGTCATCTGTTTCACTCCACCCCTCTAGATGTGTGCTTCGTGTCCCAGCTCGAGAGATGTCTCAATGTCTCACTTCATGGGTTGGTCCTGAGTATCTTGACCTTCGAGAAGATCGATCCTTCTAAAGTTTTCCCTTCCCTCTCGTTGTATTGTTAAATGGAGTTCTCAAAGCAAGACATGAAGACAATGGTGGTGATCGAATCGACATTCTTATGAAGTGCAACCTGGATCATGAAGATCGTGTTAGCTTTATGTCCCCTCTGTCTTCTTACCTCGTGTCTTGAATCTCGGGACGAGATTCTCGTTTAGTGGGGGTGAGAAGTCACAGCCCTAGAATTTGGTTGCAGATAGTGGCATTGCATCCATGCATCATGTTTAAATTCAAGAAACTTGAATTGAGGAAACTTGAAAGCCTCAAAATTTTAATTAAAAGAAGGGCAAATAACCCTGAAAAAGAATTATAAGTCCAACAATTCTGAAAATTTATGAGTGGCTCTGAATATGTTGTATCTAGCCACATAATAATTTTCAGAAGCAACATAAATTATTTAGTGGCTAAACTAAATCAAAACAAAGGTAAAAAAATAGAAAAACAGAAAAAACAGAAAAGAGAGAGAGAAGCCCACGACTTACTGCGGCTCCGCTCATCAGAGCAAAGGCCCAGCCCACCAGGGCGAGGCGGTCGTCCTCAACCTCTGCCAGAAGGCAGAGGCGTGTCGACGCGCGAGCGATCGCCGTGGCCACCTCCCTGCTTGCTTCCTCTCTTCCCCGACCCTTCTCGAGACGCCAGGAGACACGAACGAGCCCCCTCTTGCTTCCCCTCTCTCTCTCTCTCTCTGGTTGTTCTTCCTCCTGCCCCTCGCGTTCTCACAGCCACCCGAGAGCCACCTGTGGCCACCGTGCCTCGCTCGCGTGGCCGCCGTCGTCCCCAACACCACCGCCTCTCCCTCGAGCCCTCGTCGTGCCTGAGGGCTCCGCCTCGATGCCCTCGCCCTCTCCATGGAGCCACACAACGCCGGGAAGCCCTACATCGCCGCCCACGCCGTCTTCCCCATCTTCGGCCGCCCGAGATCGCCGGCTTTGCTACGTCGCCGTCCGACCTCCCCCGAGCTCGTCGTCTGCTCCAACCGACTCGCCATGATCCCCTCCCTCCTCTCCTTGCTCCAGTGCTCCTTTTCTCGCCATGGCCATGATTCCACCGGTGACCGATTCACGCCGCCGCTTGAGCTCCTCGCCGCCGTGGCCAGAGGCCATGTTCGTCGTTCTGGCACGTGGGCGTGCTCGCACCTCGCCAGAACCCAACCCTTTTAACTCGCTCTCGGCTGCTGCAGCCGCGTCCCCGCACCCGGCCATACTCCGATCGCCGCTCCGCCCATCGCCACCGCCGCTACACTGCACCCCGGCACCTCCCGCTGCCTCCTTTAGATGTGCCGCACAGCCAGCTCACCGTAGCCGCAAACCACGCGTGAAACAGTGCTCGTTAGCGCCGTCCCGAGCAACTCTGGTGAGTCCCCGCCGTTGCTGCGGTCGCCGGTGTCACCTGCTAATGTCGCCGATTTAATTAGCGCTAACAACCCCGCTAAACACCCCCAGGGTCACTGCCATGTGGGCCCAGTGCATGTTTAGGTTAGATTAATTTTCTGTTTAGATTAGTGATAAGCCTGTGGCCCACGTGTCGGCGTTGATCTTGACCTAGTCAGCGTTGACTGGACCCACCTGTCAATGGGACTAACCAGCCTGAGTCACTGACATGCTGGACCCACGCGTCAGGTTTGACCTGGACCAGGTCTGTTGACCTGCTGAGGTTAGCATGACGCAATGCTGACGCAGTAAATGATTTTCTGGATTTAAAATAAATCAGAAAATCAAGAAAATGTCCTAAACTTCTAAAAATCATAGAAATTCAACCGTTACTCCAAATGAAATAATTTATATATGAGAAATGATCAAAAAAATCCAATCTGTCCATCTGCACTAGTTTCATGCATGATAAAGCAACTTAAACCTGCTGTCTATATCAAAACATGATAAGGCAATATTTAAATTCATAATTTGAGTTTGGGATTGAATCTTTCATTCAAAATGACCCAAATCCATCTGGTTGTAGTTGCACTAGGCCAACACACTCATATTGCCATGTCACGAGCATGCATCATATTGTGCATTGCATTGATTGTGTTTCTTTCTCAGTTGCCGGTAATTGCCCCCTCTCGATAGACGCGTTCTGACGATGTGATCAACGACACCAATGAAGTACTATACTATCTTCAGAGTGCCAGACGAGCAAAAACCCCTTGTTCATACTGATACAATCCCACTCTCTCGCTCTGCTCTCTTTTACTGCATTAGGACAACAACGATTCAACTGTTACATGATGCGGTAGTTGAACCCCTTATCCTCTACATGACCTGTCATTGCCACGGTAAATAGATGAAACCCACTAGCATGAGTAGGAGTTGTTTGAGCCCTGATGTGCCTACTCATTCATGCTTGTTTGTCATGGCTGCTATTGCTTAGAGTTGAGTCAGGTCTGATTCATCGGGGATGAATTGGAATGTTGTGAAACATGTCCTACTGTGTGTAAGCTAAGTGTGTGAACACGATTTGGTACAGGTAGCGGTGAGAGGCCATGTAGGAGTACATGGTGGGTTGTCTCATTGAAACTATCCGCAGGAACTGAGTTCTGTGTTTGTGATCCATGAACAGTTACTACCACACATTGGGCTCCGGGCACTCCAAGCTCTCTGGACTTATTAATCAACTCGATCTCTATCCAGGAGTTGCAACTAGTTTCTCGTGTTTGTAGGTAGTGTTAATAGTCTACCAAGTGGAACCCGGTATAGGTGGGCTTGGGACAGACTAGGCATAGTGGCCCGGTGTACCAAGTGGCACCCAGATGGTGGGCTTGGGAACCCTGCACACATCATTTGGGGCCGTGAGCGACACCCCAGCCGGATCTCCTTGCGGATGGAACCCGAATAGGCGATAAACCTGGACGAGAGACTTGAGTGGTTAGTCAGGTCATGGCCGACTCCCTCGCCAGGCTTCCGCTTGGAGGTTGCCGAGATACACGAGGTGTACATGGCGGTAAGTGGCGAGGCGTGTGTGAAGAAGTACACCCTGCGGGGTTAACATTATCTATTTGAATAGTCGGTATCATGTAAAGGACTTCTAGGTTGCTGTCATAGTTCATAGACAAGTGAAAGTGGATACTCTAAAATACGCAAGATAAGCGTGAGTGCTATGGATGGCGTTCTCGTAGGGAGATGGGAGCGGATCCATAGTGGTGTATTGATATGGTGAATATGTGGACTCGTGTGCGCCACCTCAAAAGAGTTACATTGCAGTCATAGTTCAGGATAGCCACCGAGTCAAAGCTGGCTTGCTGTAGTTAAACCCCACCATCCCTTTGTTGATAATGATGCATATATAGATAGTTCTGATGTAAGTCTTGCTGGGTACATTTGTACTCACGTTTGCCTATTTATGTTTTTTGCAGAGAGACTTCAGTCTCACTAGTAGTTTCACGTGGACTTCGACGTTTAGCATGTTACCTCAGCTACGATCTTGTGCCCTTGGCAGGATCTAGTAGTTAGTGAGGCTTCTCAGCCTTTTTCATTTGTAGATGTCTATACTCAGACATGTTAAGCTTCCGAATGTGCTTTGACTTGTATGCTCTGAATGTTGGGTCATGAGACCCATGTTTGTAATATCCTGCTCCTCGGAGCCTATTGAATAAAACACTTGAGTTGTAGAGTCATGTTGTGATGCCATGTTGTATTTGCACATGTCGAGCATATTGTGTGTATGTTATTGAAATGCTTGGTATGTGTGGGATCTAACTATATAGTTGTTTATCCTTGGTAGCCTCTCTTACCGGGAAATGTCTCCTAGTGCTTCCACTGAGCCCTGGAAGCTTGCTACTGCTCTGGAACACTTAGGCTGGCCGGCATGTGTCCTTCTTCGTTCATGTGTCTGTCCCTTCAGGGAAATGTCACGCGGTGTCTACCGGAGTCCTGTTAGCCTGCTACAGCCCGGTTTAATGGAGTCCTGCTAGCCCAGCTGCTACAGCCCGGATTCACTCGCTGATGACCGACACGTTCGTTGCTGGGTCATGTATGCATGTCCCTGTAAGTTAGTTCCACTTTGGGTTCACGACTAGCCATGTCAGCCCGAGCTCCTTGTCATATGGATGCTAGCGACACTATCATATACGTGTGCCAAAAGGTGTAAACGGTCCCGGGCGAGGTAAGGCGACACCCGTGGGAATACCGTGCGTGAGGCCGCAAAGTGATATGAGGTGTTACATGCTATATCGGCGTGGCTTTGAGTCAGGGTCCTGACAAAACAACTCCATCTCACGTGATGATCGGACATGGTTTAGTTAATTTGGATCACGTGATCATTTAGATGACTAGAGGGATGTCTATCTAAGTGGGAGTTCTTAAGTAATATGATTAATTGAACTTTAATTTATCATGAACTTAGTCCTGGTAGTATTTTGCAAATTATATTGTAGATCCATAGCTCGCGTTATAGCTTCCTTATGTTTTTTATATGTTCCTAGAGAAAACTAAGTTGAAAGATGATAGTAGCAATCATCTGAGGTTTATCCTCATTGCTGCACAGAAGAATTATGTCCTTGATGCACCGCTAGGTGACAGACCTATTGCAAGAGCAGATGCAGATGTTATGAACGTTTGGCTAGCTCAATATGATGATTACTTGATAGTTTAGTGCACCATGCTTTGCGGCTTAGAACCGGGACTTCAAAAACGTTTTTGAAACGTCACGGAGCATATGAGATGTTCCAAGAGCTGAAATTGGTATTTCAGACCCATGCCCATGTCAAGAGGTATGAGACCTCTGACAAGTACTTCCCCTATAAGATGGAGGAGAATTGCTCAGCTAGTGAGCTTGTGCTCAAAATGTCTGGGTACTACAATCGCTTGAATCAAGTGGGAGTTAATCTTCCAGATAAGATAGTGATTGACAGAGTTCTCTAGTCACCATCACCAAGTTACTGGAACTTCGTGATGAACTATAGTGTGCAAGGGATGACGAAAACGATGCCTGATCTCTTCGTGATGCTGAAATCGATGAAGGTAGAAATCAGGAAAGAGCATCAAGTCTTGACGATTGACAAGACCACTAGTTTTAAGAAAAGGGCAAAGGGAAAGAAAGGGAACTTCAAGTAGAATGGCAAGCAAGTTGTCGCTCCCACGAAGAAGCCCAAAGCTGGACCAAAGCCTGAAACTGAGTGCTTCTACTGCAAAGGAAATGGTCACTGGAAGCGGAAATGCTCTGAATATTTGGTGGATAAGAAGGATGGCAAAGTGAACAAGGGTATATTTGATATACAGGTTATTGATGTGTACCTTACTAGTGTTTATAGTAGCCCCTGGGTATTTGATACTTGTTCAGTTGCTAAGATTAATAACTTGAAACAGGAGTTATAGAATAAACAGAGACTAGTTGAGGGCGAAGTGACGACGTGTGTTGGAAGTGGTTCCAAGACTTATATGATCATCATCGCACACTCCCTATACTTTCGAGATTCGTGTTGAACCTAAATAAATGTTATTTGGTGTTTGCGTTGAGCATAAATATGATTAGATCATGTTTATTGTGATACGATTATTCATCTAAGACAGAGATTAAATTGTTATTCTGTTAACATGAATAAAACCTTCTATGGTCATACACCCAATGCTGATGGTGTAAGGGCATATTTATCCCTAAGTGTTTTGGTGATTGATGACAATACTCGTGCGGACTAATCGTGTGCCTTGAGTCCCTCAGATACTTCATCATTAGGCACAAGACGATTCGGTGCCCCTCGGAGACTGTTGAAGCCGGCGTTGTTCTACGTTTCTCTTTGGTGGAGTTGAGTCGTAGGAGAGCCGTACTATTAAGAGGGGTCCGTCGGAAGGTAGGGTGGAATCACACGTACACTTGTCCCTCCTTTCCTTGCACTTTGGAGCTACCGTCGTTATCTTGGTTGTGTGAAAAAAGCGACGACTATCACTGTACTTGCGGTAGTACCGCAGTACAAGCGGTAGTACTGCATGGCGATCACGGTAGTACCGCCCCTTGGCACGGTAGTACCGCACCACTGGCCTAGTGCCGCTCGGTCTTGTAGTAGGGCGGATGTAATTTTACATCTGCGCCCCACGGTAGTACCGCCCTTTGGTCGCGGTAGTATCGCGCACCCTGCCTAGTGCCGCTCGGTCTTGATAGTAGGGGCGGATGTAATTTTTTACATCCGCACCCCCCACGGTAGTACCGCTCGTCCAGCGTGGTAGTACCGCGGGGGCCCACGGTAGTACCGCTCCCTTGGAGTAGTAGTACCGTGGCCCTTCTGCCTAGTACCGCAGCGTCGCGGTAGTAGGCGCGGATGTAATTTTTTACATCCGCGCCCACCACGGAAGTACCGCGCCTCGCAGGCGGTAGTACCGCGTCGGGTTTTTGCACCACCCTAGTTTCTGCGAAAGTAAGCACGGATGAAATTTATTTCATCCGCGCCCTTCCCTGTGCCGTGACCCTCACGCCTTGCGGTAGTACCGCAAGGGGAGCGGTAGTACCGCATAGCGGTAGTATTGCTCCTTCCTCGAGTTTGTTCGGCTGTCGATTCTCTGCCACGGTAGTACCGTGGTGGTCCACGGTAGTATCACATGGCGCCAGTAGTAGTACCGCGTCCTTGGAGCGGTAGTACCGTGAGTCGCGAGCGAACTAGTGGATAACGGTTGGATTTTTTCCACGACCATATAAGGGATGTCTTCTACCTCTAGTTGACTACCTCTTCCACCTCTAAGCTCCATTGTTGCTCCAAGCTCCATTTTCGCCGATCTCTCTCCTAGCCAATCAAACTTGTTGATTTGCTCGGGATTGGGTGACAAGGGCCCGATCTACACTTCCACCAAAGGATATTTGATTCCCCCCACTTATCCCTTGCGGATCTTGTTACTCTTGGGTGTTGAGCACCCTAGACGGTTGAGGTCACCTCGAAGCCATAATCCATTGTGGTGAAGCTTCGTGGTGGTGTTGTTGTTGGGAGCCTCCGATTGTTGTGGAGATTGCCCCAACCTTGCTTGTAAAGGTTCGGTCGCCGCCTTCAAGGGCACCAATAGTGGAATCACGGCATCTCGCATCGTGTGAGGGCGTGAGGAGAATACGGTGGCCCTAGTGGCTTCTTGGGGAGCATTGTGCCTCCACATTGCTCTAACGGAGACGTACTTCCCCTTAAAAGGAAGGAACTCCGGTAACACATCCTCGTCTCCACCGTCTCCACTCTTGGTTATTTCGTGCCTTTAGTTTCGCAAGCTTACTTATTGTTACATCTCTTGCTTGCTTGCGTGCTAGTTGTTATTGCATCATATAGGTTGCTCACTTAGTTGCATATCTAGACAACCTATTTGTTGCAAAGTTTAATTTGGTAAAGAAAAGCTTAAAAATTGTTAGTTGCCTATTCACCCCCCCCCTCTAGTCAACCATATCGATCCTTTCAATTGGTATCAGAGCCTCGTCTCTTTATTAAGGACTTTGCCGTCCGAAGAGTATGGTTGACACCAACGATGGTGCGGAGGAACACTCCGGTGTGAATCCCATCTCATCTTCGGCCGAAGGAGGAACCTCGGTCTCTCGTGAGGAGTTCAATGTGGCTTTAGACACATTGAAAACCTCCATGACGGACGAGGTTAAAAGCATGTTTAATGATTTCCTAGAGGGACTTAAACTATCTACCGCGCCTATGAAAGTGGGTGATCCTACTAACAAGTTGACGGATGCTTTCTCCGACAAGGGGGAAGCTAACAATGAAAAGAGTCCCTCTACTAGTGGTAGAAATGGCACCGGCATCTTTGCCCATGTGGAACCCCCGGTTTATGGAGGGCCTATCCCCTCCACTCGTTCGAATCATGCCGGTCCACCTCCTAAATATGAGAAACTTGAAGATTTTGATAATTGGGTCTATCGTTTTAAGCGTCATTTGAAACATGTGAACACCAACCTTTGGAGAGTCATTGAAGAAGGTTTTTATCCTCATGACCCAAGCAACTTCACTCCTCGAGAAGCCGTGGACAATCAATTCAATGAGAGTGCTCTTCATCATCCAAGATGCAATCCTTCCCAAGATCTCCTCACCTTCGACCCCATGTCGTGGCTAAAGAAGCATGGAAATGTGTCGAGGGTCTCTATCGTGGAAGTGCTAGCATTCAACGGTCCAACTATGAAGTGGTGCAAGATGAAGCCGATGAGTTTGCAATGAAAGAAGATGAAGAACCTCGTGAGCTCTTTCGAAGAGTGACCAAACTCGCGGTGGCACTTCGAGATCATGGAAGCAAGGACACGGATGACAATTGGATCAAGCGGAAGTTCCTCAAGGCCATGATGCCCTACAACAAAGCCATGTCCTCCGTCATTCGTCAACGACCGGACTGCCACACCATGACCTCAAGTGAAGTGTTGGATGAGTTCGTGGCAATGAGCATCTTGGACAAGACCGCCGACAATGCGGTGCTCCGTTCTCAAAGAGTAAAGAAGCCTAACCTTGCTTTGAAGGCCAAGGTTATTGCGGAAGAAGAGGAAGAATTGGAAGATGAGGAAACCAACCCCGAAGACACCAAGTTTGACTACCATGAGCACATGGCCCTTGCTTCAAGACAATTTTGGAGCAAGAAGAGCTCAAGACCCAACTTCAACAAGAACAACTCAAGTGGCATCAAGGGCAAGCAATGAGTTAGAACTTGCTTCAACTGTGGCAATGTGAGCCATTTCGTTCCGGATTGTCCTTACGAGAAGCGGGAGGACAATGGTGGCAAGTTCATTCGGAAAGACAAAGCCAAGTCCTTCCCCAACAAGAACAACTTCGCCAAGAAGACTCCCACGCGTGGGTTGGTGGTTCAAGAAGAATACCAAGAGGATGACGATGATGATGAGAATGAAGAAGCAACGGCCATGGCATCCATTGCCATTGCTACTCCCCGGGTGTCTCTCTTCGAATCACCCAACGAAAACATCGCCGCTAGATGCCTCATGGCTAAGGCTTCAAACAAGGTAACTCCCAACATCACAACCACCATCATTACTAATCCCTCCATGGAGGATTGCATTGATGGACATGTTGAGTCTAATGAGGAAGTGAATGAATTTGAGTCTTTTATGAGTAAGCTCAAGGGAAAGTCCAAGAAGCACTTTGTTGCTCTCTTGGAACAACTTGGTGAGGCCAATGACATGATCGAGGCTCACGAAGAAACCATCTCCAAGATGGAAGGTCATAGTCGTGACTATGCCGATGAGATATCGGATCTCTCTAATGCTCTTGAGGAAGAGCGTGTGCATCATTTGACTCTTGAGGAGTCACACAATGATGACCATGCTAAGTTAAAGAAAGATCTTGATCATGCTCTTGTCATGTCTCGTGTGCTAACCTCCGAGAAGGCTAAACTTGGGGTTGATCATGCTAGACTCAAAGAGGAGTTTGAGATACTTGACAAGGCCCACAAGGTCTTGAAGGGTACTCATGCTAGCCTCAAGGAGTCTCATGCTCAACTCCAAGTTAAGCTAATCAAGGAAAAGGCCACCTTTCCTCATATGGTATTAATTGACAATGCATGTGCTACTAACCCTTGTTGTGAGCATGTGCATCTTGTGGAGGAAAATACCAAGTTGAAGGATCAACTTGAGAAGGGCCTTGTGATTTGCATTCAAGGTGAGAAAAACCTCAACGACCTTTTGAGAAATCAAAAGGAAGTTGTGGGCAAGGAAGGAATTGGGTTTGCACCCAAGTCCAAGAGCAAGAAGAAGAACAACAAGGCCAATCGTCCTCCTCCCCTCAAACAAACGTTCGTGAAAGAGGGAGAGGGTGCTTCTAAGAAGAAGAAGGAGAAAGTGAAGGAAGTTGATGTCCAAAAGGGCAAGAGCATTTCCTCAAACAAAGCCGGCGACTTTAACCCTTCATATGTGTTGTGCCATGCTAGTGATGGACATGTTTATGCTAAATTTGTTGGTTCTTCTTATGAGTACATTGAATGGTCTATTTGGGTTCCCAAGACCCTTGTTACTAACATCAAAGGACCCATTACTAAATGGGTACCTAAAACCAAGCATTGATCTCGTGTAGGTGTTTGCTTCCGGTGGGGGATCATGGTTGCTCGATAGTGGAGCAACAAATCCTATGACCGGGAGCAAGGACTTGGTGGTGGACATGCAAGAGATTCCATCTATGCCCACCAATGTCGAGTGGGGTGATGCATCACATTCTAAGGTATTGGGTCTCGGCAAGGTTGTCATTTCTCATGATCTAACGATCGAGAAAGTCATGCTTGTTGAGTCCCTTGCATTCAATTTACTTTCCGTTCGTCAACTTGCACTCATGGGCTTTGCCACATTCTTTGATATTGATACCGTGGCCCTCTTGTGGAGCAAGACTCTTAAAGTAGCCTTCGTTGGGCATGTCGAGAATGGTCTCTATGTGGTTAACTTTTCGGAGCAACCCACTAAGACCGCGACATGCCTAATGGCTAAAGTTGATGTGGGATGGCTTTGGCATCGCCGTTTAGCCCACGTCAATATGAGATCTTTGAAAAGTCTTCTCAAGGGGGACCATGTTCGTGGACTAACAAATGTTAGTTTTGCCAAAGATCGTGCTTGCAGTGCTTGTATCAAAGGAAAGCTTCATGAAAAGGCTCACCCTCCCTCAACCATCATCTACTCGAAGAGACCCTTGGAGCTCCTTCACATGGATCTCTTTGGGCCTCCATCTTTTGATAGTCTTCGAGGAAGAAAGTATTGCTTGGTGATTGTGGATGATTATTCAAGATACACTTGGGTATACTTCTTCAAGAGGAAGAGTGAGACCCAACAAACCGTCATCAACTTTGCAAATGAAGCTCAACGTCAACATGATGCAAAGATCTTGACAATAAGAAGCGACAACGGCACCGAAGTTCAAGAACTACACCTTGGATGAGTTTCTTAGTGACGAGGGATCAAGCATCAATATCGGCACCTTATACCCTCAACAAAATGGTGTTGCGGAGAGGAAGAACCGGACGTTGATGGATGCGGCAAGGACCATGATGGCGGAGTTCAAGTCTCCAGACAACTTTTGGGCGAAGCCATCAACACCGCATGTCATGCATCCAATCGGCTCTATCTTCGCAAAGGCTTGAACAAGACTCCTTATGAGATCCTCACCGGCAACAAGCCCAACCTCAAGTACTTCCGGGTGTTCGGTTGTAAGTGTTTCATTCTCAAGAAAGGTGTTCGGTTGTCTAAATTTGAGGCTAGAGCTCATGAGGGCATATTTGTTGGTTATGCTACAAACTCTCATGCTTACCGTGTCCTCAACAAGTCCACCGGACTCATTGAGGATACGTGTAACGTGGAGTTTGACGAAAATAACGGCTCCCAAGTGGAGCAAAGTGGTACTTGTGATATAGGTGATGAAATTCCTCCCCAAGCCATAAGAAGAATGGGTATTGGTCAAATCCTACCCATTGAGGAACCCCTTGTGGCCGAAGGAGAAGGACAATGCTCTACTCAAGTAGAGCCATCACCTCATCAAGACCCACATGCTTCCGAAGAACAAAGTGAAGGCCCTCAACCTCGTGAACAAGGCCAAGGGCAAGATCTACCTCAAGACGGTGATGAACCACTAAATGATGCCCAAGGTCAAGTTCTCCCCCTCGAGCGAGTTCAAGATCAAGAGCAACCTCAAGGTCAAGAACAAGCTCAAGACGGCGCTCAAGATCATCAAGTCAACCCTCCTCCTTCCACACCCGAGGAGGAATTAGAGCGTCGTGCCGCGAAGATTGCTTCCAATCTCACCACCCAAGGCCATCTCATGGAAAATGTGGTTGGAAGCCTACGAAAGGGGGTAAGCACTCGTAGACAATTGGCAGACTATTGTGAACATCACGCGTTTGTCTCTTGTGTCGAACCCCAAAAGGTCTATGAGGCGCTCAAAGACTCGGATTGGCTCAATGCCATGCATGAAGAACTCAACAACTTCGAGTACAACAAGGTGTGGAGATTGGTGCCAAGACCATCCGGGAACCACAACGTCATTGGAACCAAGTGGATCTTCAAGAACAAGCAAGATGCTCATGGGAACATCATTCGCAACAAGGCAAGATTGGTAGCACAAGGCTACTCCCAAGTCGAGGGTATCGACTACGGTGAAACCTTTGCTCCCGTTGCTCGTCTTGAATCCATTCGTTTGTTGATTGCTTATGCTTCCCATCACAATTTTAAGTTGCAACAAATGGATGTGAAAAGTGCTTTTCTTAATGGTCCTATCAATGAGTTGGTCTATGTCAAGCAACCCCCCGGGTTCGAGGATCCCTACTTTCCGGATCATGTGTATCAACTCGATAAGGTACTCTATGGACTTAAACAAGCCCCACGTGCGTGGTATGACCACCTTACCGAGTTGTTACAAGATCGTGGATTTTAAGTAGGGCTAATCGACCCCACTCTTTTTACTAAGAAGGTCAACGGGGAGTTGTTTGTATGCCAACTATATGTTGATGATATTATCTTTGGTTCCCCTAACAAAGCTTTCAATGAAGAATTTGCCGCTCTCATGACCTCCAAGTTTAAGATGTCTTCGATGGGAGAGTTTAAGTTCTTCCTTGGTTTCGACATCAAGCAAAGAAGAGAAGGAGCCTTCATCAACCAAGCCAAATACACTCAAGACATGCCTAAAAGATTCAAGCTAAGTGATGTCAAGCCGGATACTACACCAATGCCTACCAAGTGCCAACTTGACATCGATCCCAATGGTAAAGCGGTGGATCAAAAGGTATATCGCTCCATGATTGGCTCCCTGCTTTACCTTTGTGCATCTAGACCGGATATCATGTTGAGTGTGGGGATGTGTGCACGTTTTCAAGCCGCACCAAAGGAAAGTCACTTTGTGGCGGTCAACCGAATCTTTCGATATTTGGCTCATACCCCAAACTTTGGCTTATGGTACCCAAGAGGAGCAAACTTCAAGCTTGAAGGTTTCACGGATTCCGATTGGGCGGGAGACAAAGTAGATAGGAAGTCCACTTCCGGAGGGTGCCAATTTCTTGGTTGCTCCTTGGTAAGTTGGTCTTCCAAGAAGCAAAGTTGTGTGTCTCTCTCGTCCACCGAAGCGGAGTATGTGGCGGCTGGTAGTTGTTGTGCTCAACTCCTATGGATGAGGCAAACTTTAAAGGAGTACGGTGTCATTTGTGACAAAGTGCCTCTTTGGTGTGATAATGAAAGTGCCATCAAGATTTCTCTCAACCCGGTGCAAGACTTCAAGACGAAGCACATAGAGATTCGGTATCATTCATCCGGGATCACATTAGGCGAGGGGAGATTGAGCTCAAGTATGTCAACACTCATGATAACCTTGCAGATATATTCACGAAGCCCTTGGATGAAGCAAGATTTCGCGAGTTAAGGCATGAGCTAAATATCATTGATTTGAGCAATGTGACTTGAACCCGTGCACCCCCCACCACACTCAACTTGTTGTCTAGTTTAGGTGTAGGCATGGACATAGGGGGAGTGTTGTTCTCTCAATGAACTCTCCCTCCCCCCCATTATGCATAAATAGATCACCTCTTTCACATTAGCCATTTTTGATGGTACTTGTGCTTCAAAGACGAGTTTTGGTCATGGGCCCAAGGATAATTCTTCGCGGTGCCATACCATCCAACTCAAACATAGGTGGCTTCAGCCACCGCCCTCTCTCTCCTCGAGAGGTTTTGTCACTTAGGGGTTTCCTGTTGTTCCCTTGGTATGTGCTTGTTTTTGTGCAGTTTTGGGTTGTGTCTGTTTTTCGGTGCAAAGGCGTTTTTCTCCCTTGTTCGAAACCTTTGGTGGCGTGAGCTCACGGTACTACCGCGGCCAACCACGGTACTACCGCTGATGGGAGCATGGTACTACCGTCCCCAAGCGGCAGTAATTTTTTACTGCCGCCTGGTTGAGCGGTACTACCGCCTCGGCGCGGTACTTCCTCCCGGGCGGTACTACCGCGATGACCCGCGGTACTACCACGCCGGTTCGAGCGCGTGGGGATAAGGTCGGGCAGGGGGGTTCTAACTCCCCATACCCATTCGTCCTCTTCTCTCCATGTTATCTCTTCCTCTCTCGTGCTCACGAACGGAGCCAGCGTTAAATCACGGATCTCCTCCACCGGCTGCCCTCCCGTGATTCCGTCCGGTGGGATCGTTCCCCACCACGTGCTCTTGCTATGGACCAAGGTTTTTCCCCAAATCCTTCTTCGTTTTGATTGTATTTGGTTCTTCTAGGTTTTGGGGGAGGCTTGTATGTTCTTGAGATTCCTAGACTAGATCTCTGCAAGAGTAGGATGAAGGAGTATGGTATTGCATAGGATTTACACTTGTATTGTTGTCTTGCACTAGATCTGATCACCATAGCACCGCCATGGCTTTGCGGTTCTTTTTCAGATTCAAATCCTGTCAGATCCGACGCGACGCGGTACTACCGCCCGTAGGGAGCGGTACTACCGCTCTCACGGTATAATCGCTTTAGGGCGCGGTACTACATTGCAGTGCAAGATTAAAACCTTACTATCGCTTCTACCACGGTACTACCGTGACTCCTCATGGTACTACAGCGTCTCGAGCCGTATTAAGCCTTTAGTACCGCAACCCATGGCAGATCTACCGTGGCTCACATCTATCGCATGCCAACTTTCTCGTTTATCTTCTATGGGTTTCATGTGCTGTCTTATAGCCTTTGCATTGATTCTTTTCGCCTTGTTTTGGTGCTTTGCGTGTGTGTCTTAGGTGGTGGCTCTCCGGGCCAATCCTGTTCGTGACACTTGCTCCAAGCGTCTGCGAAACCAGAGAAGTTCCCGAGGGTCATCTGCATCGGCGCAATGTCAAGACCACCGCTAGCAAGCACAAGGAGCCCGCCAGGTATGGATGAGATAGGAGCTCAAGAGTATGTCCGTCTCAGGCAGCTTCACCCCTATGTGACCCCACGCTCCACTGTCAGAGGGTGTGAACTATTCTGGAACAAGACCCAAACCTAGATCTACTTGGATGTCATCAAGAACAAGCGAGAATACCTATGTGGAGGTGAAGTGGATTGATATGCACCACATGAGGAAGGACAAGTTTCGTGACTACTTTGGGGAGGCTCGGACTTGGTGGAGCAGTTTGGAATTGAGCATGTGATCTCTTTCCACCGGACTATGACCACGAGATCATCTGTCGGTTCTTTGCCTCGGTGTTTTTCACACCAATGATGAAAGGAGGATGACTTGGATGACCAATGGCCGCCACTGTCCGCTACACGGAAGGAGTTCATGGATTTGCTTCACGTTGTCGATGATGGACTTGACACTCCCGTTGGTGTTCGCCCTCACGGCAATGCTGACTCTGCTAACAAGGACAAGCTCACCCCGTTCATGGTTGAGAAGACGCTCGCCACTGGCAAGACAATCTTGGTTCTCAACCCCTTTCTGGATATCATGTACCGCATCTTCCGCAACTCTTTGTTCCCACGCATCGGTGACAAAGACAAGGTTCATGCCTACATGGTGGACATGATGCTTATGTGCCAGGAGGCTCGCTCGTCTCAGACTCAACCACTTGATGTCTCTCACATCATGTGGTGTGAGCTTCGGTTTGCTGTGTTCAACCGCAAGGTGCCTATTTATGGGCCCTACCTGTTTCTGCTGATTTCGAAGACTTGGGAGAAGATGTACCCTGAGGAGGAGTTCCTGGCTCCAGACTGGATTCGCCATGAGCCCATTTGTCTGAGGGTCAAACCCAACTGGGCTAACACCGCTACTCGTGTTGAGGCGTCTGCTGCGAGGGCTGCTGCTGTTGATGAGGATGTTGCTGGCGCTAAGGATGTTGCTGGGGGCCGTTCTGCTAGGCCCTCTCAGAGTGACTCTAGGCCATCTTGGGCCAAGAAGTTGAAGGATAAGATGAAGTCTCTTTTCTGCATGCAAGCCAAGGGACAGTACAGGGCTCACGTGGAGTCCAAGGAGAGTCGTCGCCGGCACAACAAGGTCTTGCAGCTCTATGGCGAGGATGTGTCCATGGATCTGAGGAGCGATCACTCCGAGACCGAGTGGATGGAGAAGCAAGGATCTGGTGGACTGATTCGAGGAGGAGGTCGAGGAGTCCATTCCAGCTCTGAGAGGAGTCTCACGAAGAGGCGTGGGACAACTTCTCCGCTTGAGCCACCTCTTGTGTGTTTAGGTGTCCTCTCGCCTTTTGGCGCCTCGATGCCAAAGGGGAGAGAGTGTAGGATTTATGAGTTTGTGTGTTTGCTGCTTTTAGTTAAACTCTCTGCTGTTTTTATCGTTTGAACCTTGGTTATCTTACCTCGTATGGTGTAAGACATATGCACTCTATCTATCCTAGCTAGCTTGTGTTATATTGTGCTACTTTCATGCTATGCTATGCTTATTATCATGTCTTGGTCTCTAAAATATAGGGGGAGTGTTGATCCTAGTTTGTGTGCCATGCAGTCCAAAGCATTCATCTAAAGTGCACACATCTAGGGGGAGCCCCGTCTATATTTTAGAGAAGTGGGGTTTGCCACTACTTTAAAAATATCTTATCTATGTGCAAATCCCGTGTTGTCATCAATACACCAAAAAGGGGGAGATTGTAAGGGCATATTTATCCCTAAGTGTTTTGGTGATTGATGACAATACTCGTACGGACTAATCGTGTGCCTTGAGTCCCTCAGATACTTCATCATTAGGCACAAGACGATTCGGTGCCCCTCGGAGACTGTTGAAGCCGGCGTTGTTCTACGTTTCTCTTTGGTGGAGTTGAGTCGTAGGAGAGCCGTACTATTAAGAGGGGTCCGCGTCGGAAAGGTAGGGTGGAATCACACGTACACTTGTACCTCCTTTCCTTGCACTTTGCAGCTACCCGTCGTTATCTTGGTTGTGTGAAAAATCGACGACTCATCTGTGCTGTACTGCGGCGATACACAGTACAAGCGGTAGTACTGCATGGCAGCGTCACGGTAGTACCGCCTTTTTGGCGTGGTAGTACCGCGGCACCTGCCTAGTGCCGCTCGGTGCGGTAGTAGGGCGGATGTAATTTTTACATCCGCGCCCCACGATAGTACCGCCTTTGGTGCGGTAGTACCGCGCACTGCCTAGTGCCTCCCGGTGCGGTAGTAGGGCGGTGTAATTTTTACATCCGCACTTCCCACGGTAGTACCGCTCGTCCAGCAGCGGTAGTATTGCGAGGGCCCACGATAGTACCGCCCCTTGGAGTAGTAGTACTGTGGGTTCTTCGCTTAGTACCGCAGCGTCGCGGTAGTAGGCGCGATGTAATTTTTACATCTGCGCCCACCACGGTAGTATCAGCGCCTGCAAGCGGTAGTACCGCGTCGGGTTTTTGCACCACCCTAGTTTCTGCGAAGTAGGCACGGATGAAATTTATTTCATCCGCGCCCTTCCCAACCGTGATTCTCCCGCCTTGCGGTAGTACCGCAAGGGGAGCGGTAGTACCGCATAGCGGTAGTATCTTACTCCTTCCTCGAGTTTGTTCCGACCAGCGATTGCCACGGTAGTACCGTGGTGGTCCACGGTAGTACCGCTTGCGGCGCCATGCGGTAGTATCGCGTCCTGGAGCGGTAGTACCGTGAGTCGCGAGGCAGAACTAGTGGATAACGGTTGGATTTTTCCACGACTATATAAGGGATGTCTTCTACCTCTAGTTGACTACCTCTTCCACCTCTAAGCTCCATTGTTGCTCCAAGCTCCATTTTCGCCGATCTCTCTCCTAACCAATCAAACTTGTTGATTTGCTCGGGATTGGGTGACAAGGGCCCGATCTACACTTCCACCAAAGGATATTTGATTCCCCACTTATCCCTTGCGGATCTTGTTACTCTTGGGTGTTGAGCACCCTAGATTTGTTGAGGTCACCTCGAAGCCATACTCCATTGTGGTGAAGCTTCGTGGTGGTGTTGTTGTTGGGAGCCTCCGATTGTTGTGGAGATTGCCCCAACCTTGCTTGTAAAGGTTCGATCGCCGCCTTCAAGGGCACCAATAGTGGAATCACGGCATCTCGCATCGTGTGAGGGCGTGAGGAGAATACTGTGGCCCTAGTGGCTTCGTGGGGAGCATTTTGCCTCCACACCGCTCTAACGAGACGTATTTCCTTAAAAGGAAGGAACTCCGTAACACATCCTCGTCTCCACCGTCTCCACTCCTGGTTATTTCGTGCCTTTACTTTCGCAAGCTTACTTATTGTTACATCTCTTGCTTGCTTGCGTGCTAGTTGTTATTGCATCATATAGGTTGCTCACTTAGTTGCATATCTAGACAACCTATTTGTTGCAAAGTTTAATTTGGTAAAGAAAAGCTTAAAACTTGTTAGTTGCCTATTCACCCCCCCCCTCTAGTCAACCATATCGATCCTTTCAGATGGTTTATTGAATCTTGATCATGGTGACACACATATTCATAATATTGATGCCAAAAGATGCAAAGTTGATAATGATAGTGCAACATATTTGTGGCACTGCCGTTTAAGTCATATCGGTGTAAAGCGCATAAAGAAACTCCATAAAGATGGACTTTTGGAATCATTTGATTATGAATCATTTGATGCTTGCGAACCGTGCCTTATGGGCAAGATGACTAAAACTCCGTTCTCTGGAACAATGGAACGACCTAGTGACTTATTGGAAATAATACATACCAATGTATGCGGTCCAATGAGTGTTGATTCTCGTGGCGGGTATCGTTATTTTCTGACCTTCACAGATGATTTAAGCAGATATGGGTATATCTACTTAATGAAACACAAGTCTGAAACATTTGAAAAGTTCAAAGAATTTCAGAGTGAAGTGGAGAATCATCGTAACAAGAAAATAAAGTTTCTACGATCTGATCGTGGAGGAGAATATTTGAGTTATCAGTTTGGCCTTCATTTAATACAATGTGGAATATTTTCACAACTCACGCCACCTGCAACACCACAGCGTAATGGTGTGTCTGAATGTCATAACCACACTTTATTGGATATGGTGCCATCTATGATGTCTCTTACCGGTTTACCACTATCGTTTTGGGGTTATGCATTAGACACAGCTGCATTCACTTTAAATGGGGCACCATCAAAATCTGCTAAGATGGCGCCTTATGAACTGTGGTTTGGCAAGAAACCAAAGTTGTCATTTCTTAAAATTTAGGGTTGCGATGCTTATGTGAAAAAACTTCAACCTGATAAGCTCGAACCCAAATCGGAGAAGTGCGTCTTCATAGGATACCCAAAGGAAACTGTTGGGTACACCTTCTATCACAGATCTGAAGGCAAAATCTTTGTTGCTAAGAATGGATCCTTTCTAGAAAAGGAGTTTCTCTTGAAAGAAATGAGTGAGAGGAAAGTAGAGCTTGATGAGGTAATTGTACCTTCTCCCGAATTGGAAAGTAGTTCATCACAGAAATCAGTTCCAGTGATTCCTACACTAATTAGTGAGGAAGCTAATGATGATGATCATGAAACTTCAGATCAAGTTACTACAGAACCTTGTAGGTCTTCCAGAGTACGGTCCGCACCAGAGTGGTATGGTGATCCTATTCTGGAAGTCATGTTACTAGACCATGATGAACCTACGAACTATGAGGAAGCGATGATGAGCCCAGATTCCACGAAATGGCTTGAGGCCATGAAATCTGAGATGGGATCCATGTATGAGAACAAAGTGTGGACTTTGGTGGACTTGCCCGATGATCGGCAAGCCATATTAAATAAATGGATCTTCAAGAGGAAGACGGACACTGATAGTAGTGTTACTATCTACAAAGCTCGACTTGTAGCAAAAGGTTTTCGACAAGTTCAAGGTGTTGACTACATTGAGATTTTCTCAACTGTAGCGATGCTTAAATCTGTCCGAATCATGTTAGCAGTTGCCATATTTTATGAAATCAGGCAGATGGATGTCAAAACTGCATTCCTGAATGGATTTCTGGAAGAAGAGTTGTATATGATGCAACCAGAAGGTTTTGTCAATCCAAAGGGTGCTAACAAAGTGTGCAAGCTCCAGCGATCCATCTATGGACTGGTGCAGGCATCTCAGAGTTGGAGTATACGCCTTAATGAGTTGATCAAAGCATATAGTTTTATACATACTTGCAGTGAAGCATGTATTTACAAGAAAGTGAGTGGGAGCTCTATAGCATTTCTAATATTATATGTGGATGACATATTGTTGATTGGAAATAATATAGAATTTCTGGATCGCATAAAGGGATACTTGAATAAGAGTTTTTCAATGGAAGACCTCGGTGAAGCTGCTTATATATTGGGCATCAAGATCTATAGAGATAGATCAAGACGCTTGATAAGATTTTTCAATGAATACATACCTTGACAAGTTTTTGAAAGAGTTCAAAATGGATCTGTCAAAGAAGGAGTTCTTGTCTGTATTACAAGGTGCAAAATTGAATAAGACTCAAAGCCCGACCACGGCAGAAGATAGAAAGAGAATGAAAGTCATTCCCTATGCTTCAGTCATAGGTTCTATAAAGTATGTTATGATGTGTACCAGACCTATTGTGTACCTTGTCATGAGTTTGGCAAGGGGTAAAATAGTAATCTAGAAGTAGATCACTGGACATCGGTCAAAATTATCCTTAGTGAGGACTAAGGAAATATTTCTCGATTATGGAGGTGATAAGGGCTCGTCGTAAAGAGTTACATCGATGCAAGCTTTTACACCGATCCAGATGACTCTAAGTCTCAATCTAGATACATATTGAAAGTGGGAGCAATTAGTTAGAGTAGCTCCGTGCAGAGCATTGTAGACATAGAATATTTGCAAAATACATACGGCTCAATGTGATGTACCCGTTGACTAAACTTCTCTCACAAGCAAAACATGATCACACCTTAGTACTCTTTGGGTGTTAATCACATAGCAATGTGAACTAGATTATTGACTCTAGTAAACCCTTTGGGTGTTGGTCACATGACGATGTGAACTATGGGTGTTAATCACATACAGATGTGAATATTGATGTTAAATCACATGGTGATGTGAACTAGATTATTGACTCTAGTGCAAGTGGGAGACTAAAGGAAATATGCCCTAGAGGCAATAATAAAGTTATTATTTATTTCCTTAATTCATGATAAATGTTTATTATTCATGCTATTATTGTATTAACCGGAAACTTAGTACATGTGTGAATACATAGACAAAACCTATAGTCCCTAGTATGCCTCTACTTGACTAGCTCGTTAATCAAAGATGGTTATGTTTCCTAACCATAGATATGTGTTGTCATTTGATGAACGGGATCACATCATTAGGAGAATGATGTGATGGAAATGACCCATCCGTTAGCTTAGCATTATGATCGTGTTAGTTTCATTGCTACTGCTTTCTTCATGACTTATACAAGTTCCTCGGACTATGAGATTATGCAACTCCCGAATATCGGAGGAACACTTTGTGTGCTACCAAACGTCACAACATAAAAGGGTGATTATAAAGGTGCTCTACAGGTGTCTCTGAAGGTGTTTGTTGGGTTGGCATAGATCGAGATTAGGATTTGTCACTCCGTGTTTCACAAAGGTATCTCTGGGCCCTCTCGGTAATACTCATCACTATAAGCCTTGCAAGCATTGTCACTAATGAGTTAGTTGCGGGATGAAGTATTACGAAACGAGTAAAGAGACTTGCTGGTAACGAGATTGAACTAGGTATTGAGATACCGAAGATCGAATCTCGGGCAAATAACATACCGATGACAAAGGGAAGAACATATGTGGTTATGCGGTTTGACCGATAAAGATCTTCATAGAATATGTAGGAACCAATATGAGCATCCCGGTTCCGCTATTGGTTATTGACCGGAGACGTGTCTCGGTCATGTCTACATAGTTCTCGAACCCGTAGGGTCTGCACGCTTAACGTTCGATGACGATTGGTATTATGAGTTTATGTGATATGATGTACCGAAGGTTGTTCAGAGTCCCGGATATGATCACGAACATGACGAGGAGTCTCAAAATGGTCAAGACATAAAGATTGATATATTGGACGACTATATTCGGACACCGGAAGTGTTCCGGACAAGTTTCGGATGAAATAGGAGTACCGGGGTTACTGGAACCCCCCGGGAGCTATTGGGCCTCATGGGCCTTAGTGGATGAGAGAGAGGGCAGCAAGGAGGTGGCACGTGGTCCCCCTTGCCCTATTCCAAATTGGACAAGGGGAAGGGGTGGCAGCCCCCCTCTCCTTCCTTCTCTCCACCTCCTCCTTCCCCCTCTTTACCGGTTTTGTTCTCCTTTCTCGTTATTGTGTTCCAGCATCCCGTGAAGAAGTCACCTGTGTCTGGCCAGAGAATGATGGATGTTGTCACACCAAGTGGTCCCTAATAATATCTCTCCATTGCCGGAGGAGCAAATCCCACTCTTGAGATATCCGGCCACTTGTCAAACTTTTTGATGAGCTTGTAAGTTGTTGTTATGATCACCATCTTACAGGTGACGTTTGAGAAACCACAAGGTGCACCATACAATAAGAAGTGACCATGATACTCTCATGGTCTAGGAGCAAAAAAACGCGTTAACACTCTGTTTTATTGAAATTGATTACATGATTTTATCTCATTTCATAACGAACAAGTTTGGGTCGATTCAATATGATCGTTCTTCCAACGTCATAATCTCAATGTTATTTTAGGACTTCCTTACACTCCATAATATCCTAAGATCCGGAAACCTAATCACCAACAATATTTGATCTAGTCCTAGAGGCAAGACTAGGAACCTTTTATTTATCTGTTTATTATCCACACATGCATATGAGTTTTCCACTGAGTCACATATTCCAGGATCATAGCAGTTATACCATAGAATATAAACACTATAATTATGAAAATGGAAATACAATAATACAAATTTATTGCCTCTAGGTCATATCTCCAACAAATGGAAGGTGTTGTGACTCTACTAAGGGACCTTTGAGGGAGATCGCCGAACCAATACAATTGGAGACCCTTGAGGGCAGTCACCAAAACCGTACAATTGCCTAAGGCAATCTCCACAGCTTATTTTGAGGACCTTGAAGCTTTACCCCACAATGATTGAGCTCCATGACAACACTAAACTTCTAGGGCGCCCAAGCACCTAGGAGGAACAAGCTCTGGTGTACCAAGAAACCATGAGTAATAAGATTCTCAATTCCACTTCCATGAATCCTCATGGAGATCTCAAACCTATGCACCAAATGCAATGCCAAGAGCACAAAGAGTGCTCAAGTCCTTATATCCCACATATCATCATAGCAACTAATGTTATGGAGGAATATGAGAGGATGAACGAAAGAGGAGAACGCCAAAGGACTCCAAGATCTAGATCCAAAGGGCTCCCCTCACTTAGAGGAGAGATGGATTGGTGGAATCGTAGATCTAGATCTCCTCTCTTTTCCCCTCAAATAGGTGCAAGAATCATGGGAGGAATATAAAGAAAGCAAGCCTAAAAGAGTCAACAATGATGGGGATAACTTGCTCAAGATCTATCCCTGCCATTGGGAAGAAGGCCCCCTTTTATAGGGCCCCACAAATCTAACCATTATAGTACAGAAAAACACTAGAGTGATACAACCGCTTGCATGAGCGATACAATGACCACTCCGGGATATAAAATGAGGCTAATGCAGCCTAACAAAAGGCATAGCCTTTGGCGTTCAAAGCGGTAGAACTGCTCGGTAGCCCGATTGTATGAAAATAACCGGAACAACCGCTAGGCCACCGTCCGACCACCGCTACCATACCCGTGGGAATCACCTCTCGGCGTAGTTGGGCCGGTACTTGGTCCTATAATATCGCTCCAACCGCTAGAGTATGTGGTACAACCGCCTAGCCATGCATAGTTGTGTCCACTCCATAAGGAGCCGTACAGCCGCTAGCACGTGCGGTACAACCGAATCAGATAAAGACTGCGCGAATAGGTGAAACCAAAACTATCATAACTTCTACAAACGAACTGGATTCAGATGAACTCGAGCTTAATAGGAAGCTAACGACAAGAGCTAGAAAGAGTAACATGCGAAAAATATAGAAGTGTGAAACCTCCGCAAGTGAAGAACAGAGAAAAACACCAACATCGAAAACATAGTACAAGATGCATAGGAAATCTGTTTTCGATGAACTTGGGCTTGTCACGAAGATAACCACAAGCTCTAATATCTCACATAGAGAAAATTCAAACAAGAACCAATAAAGATTATGCCAAGTATGCAAAGGTTTGAGCTCTCTACGAACGATACGATCAAGCTACCCACTTGAGAGCCCCCTTGATAGTACGACTATCGATCTTATAACCCAGTCTCCCAACTAACACCATGAGACTGGTAAGATTAAAAAACCTATCAAGGTTTTATACCTTTGCATTGCACATAATCCACTTGAGCTAGATGATGACGGCCATGCCCGACTCAAGTTGGACCACCTTTCTTGATTGTGCTGGCTTGGTGAAGACTAGTAAATTGCTCCCCCATACACCACTTCGGGAGAGACTCTCTTAGGCACGTCTTCACTTGTCCATTATCACCAGAATGGATGACAAGGTTTAATCATGAGATATTTTCGTGATGCTCCTCTATAACTTCCACAAATCAACCTTGTGTCAAATCTTCTCTTATATATTGAGATGATGTCTTGAAGATAAACATGAATGTTCACACAATCCTCTTCTTCAAGGCATGCTTGCAATAGGATCAACACCTCACCAAAATGGACGGCAAGGTTCAATCATGAGATATATTCGTGATGCTCCTCTAGAACTTGCACAAATAAACCTTGTATCAAATCTTCTCTTATTCATTGAGATGACGTCCTGAAGGTAAACATGAATGTTCACACAATCTTTTTCTTCAAGACATGCTTGCAACAGGATCAACACCTCACATGACTAGCTTTGTATAACTCCATGAATAGCACCATGGTCAACACATAATCTCCTTCTTTTAACCTTGAAACAAACATATGGTCTTCAAGCAGTGCCTACAGACAAACCCTTCAAGTATAACTCAAAGTAAGAATTAGTCCATAGAGATTGTTATTAATTATCAAAACCAAATATGGGGCACCATACTCTTTCACAACGGCTATGTGATATTTTTATGGACAAAGCGGAAGAGCATTAGAGGAGGCGACCCGCCCCAATGTTGTCTCTTGGGAGGAGGAGCTTCCACCATTCCCGACTCGTCGTCCTTCCTTATGAGCCGGTACCCTTCGATGCATGGCATTTAGATTATCAGGATTAAGCAGGACCTTCGGACTTGCAGTAATGGGATTGAGCCAAGCTAGGCCAAAAGCTTAAGCTTGGGGAGTACATATCCTCACCGACATTTCATCCATGTTATCACACATATTAATTACACTTATCAATGCACTTCATGATCTTTCGTATATCCATGTTCCTATTGTCTTTTCTTCTTTACTGTGTTTATTAAATTTCAAAAACCCCAAGATATTTCTCATTTTTCTCTTTGTTTCTTTTGGTTCTGATTTTTTTTCTCTTGCGCTTCTTTCGGTTTTCTTCCTCGCTTATTTTGATTTCTGTGCTCACTTTGCTCTATAAAAGAAAACCAAAAAAGATTTATCCTTCCTTCTTGTGTCGTTTGTTTGGAGTTCTTTCTTGAAAATATTTTTCTCGCCTTCTAGTTTTTCTACCAACTTTTGTTTATTTGCTTCTTTGAGGAAAACCAAACACTTAGAAATAATTCTATGTGTTTCTCTGCATTCTTAAATCTTTTGAAAATACCAAAAAGACTTCCATCACTTCTTTTGGTTGCTTATCTTTGATCTTTTCTTTTGGTTCTTGTTTGCCGTTTCTTTTAGTTTTTATTTATGTCTTATTGAGACTTGTTTCAAAAGGAAAAGACAAAAAAATTAATTTTATTTGGCCCTTATGTGCTTTATCTTTGAACTAATAAAAGACCCAAAATTATTTTTGTGTCTTCTCTTTTGTGTACAGTTGTTTGCAGAATCCAGCTTAGCCCACGGTAAAACTCGCATTAGGTTATTTACTTTCCACATCATTTGATCATGCAAGTGAATGGCAATAATAACGATAATTTGGTAAAAAAAGATGGTATGAACTCTACTTGTGTTTATTTTTGTACACATGTTTATCTAAGTGATTTAGTTATGGCATATTATGGATAAACATGTGTATGATGATGATTAATGGTTGTGTTTTTGTATGCCAGACTTTATTATCTAGGAGTGCATAATATATTATTTTGGGTGTCAACATTCGTTAAATTGCTCATAACGTAGTATGTTAGGATGGTATCCTACTCTGAAGAATTCAAGTTGCTTGACTTCATACATGAACGCATGTAATTGATTCAAATCCAATCTTGCCTTTATGATATTTAAGTTCAGCGTGTTTATATCCTCCACATGGTACCTTTTAATGTTGATTACTCAAAATGCATGATTATGACTGTTGTCGCTCTCTAATTGTTCAGTTCCTAGTATTTTGCTAGCCTTCACCTGCACTAAGCAAAAATATTGCATGTGTATCCAACTTCTTAGAACCAAAAAGTTATTCCATAAAGAGCCCACTATATCTACCTATTTATGGTATATCCTGACCATTCAAAATAAATTTGCATGTGCCATCTCCAAACCTTCAACTGAGCATCCGATTTGTGTACCCATAAAGCTCATGGAGGGGTCGGGGAGAGCGTTATCTTCTATGCTAAATGTATGTTCCTCTCAACAAGTATGGCATATACTTGTTTAAAATTGAAAAAAAGTGGTAAATGAGATGCCTAATCCCGAACTAATTAAACAGATAAAAAACACTCCTCCCCAGGGCATCTTGGGAGGCACTTGTGAATTCAGCTAGCCATGGTTTGCGGTAAGAAAAGATGGAAGGGGGGTGTTAAGCATGGGAACCGCTCTCGCACATGTTTAGCATATAACATTATTTGTCGTTAAATCGTTGACTGAAATGTACACCTCCCAAAATATGTTATCTCTGTTTTGCCGCTTGATCTCTAGCACGTGTTAATCTTCGCTTCCCTTTGTGAAGGGCCTTTCTTTTATTTTATTGTTATTTTTTTTCTTGAGTCATCACCTTCTTATTGGAGCACTAATATAGAGAGTGCTATTGTCATTCTTAGTTTAACAAGCATTGGTTTTACTTAATGTTAAGTGGACCATGACTAGATGTCTTATATGTTGAATTACAATGTTTAAATGGCAATCAACTTCACATGATTACTAGCAACAAGACTTCTCTCATGTCCTCAAAAACTAGTGGATCTACTCACAAGACATCATATGGATCATCAACAGTAGGTATAAATATACGATGAATAATCTAAACACAACAATTTTTCACTGATAAATCTCCTATGCATCAACTACAAGGTATAATCAACACATACAAGTACTTCCAGTTACCAATATGAGGTTTGACACAATGATTGAACAAAAATGATGAACTAGGGTTTGGAGATGAGATGTTGCTGGTGAAGATGGTGATGAAAAGGATGATCCCCACGATGAACGGAGTGTTGGTGGTGATGATGCCTTTGACCCCCCCCCTCGAGGGAAGTTTTCCTGACAAAACTGCTCCACCAGAGAGCAAAAGTGTTTTGCTAAAGCTCCGCCTCACAGACAGCGTCAAAAAGTGTCGATGATTTTCTGTGTTTTTTTCTAGGGAAATGAGATTTATGGCCAAAGGCCATCAGGAGAGGAGACACTGGGGGCCCACGTGTCCAGGTGGTGTGCCCCAGGGCCCACCCACTTGGAGTGACCGTGTGGAGGCCTGGTGGGTCCCCTATGGCCCCTCTTCTAGCATATTGCTTCATATTTTCTGGAAATGGTTTGGTAAAATCTTCCGTACATTTGGAGCTCTGGAAAATTGCCTTTTCTTCCTTTGTATTTTTGGTTCTTCTGTTGTATTTTTGGTCCATACTTTTAGTTGTGTGGCAATTCCCTTCTCTTTTGTTTATCTTGCACATTAAGAGAGAAAATACATTAGGATTGCATCATAATGCAAAATATACACTGGTATAGTGAGGTGCTATATAAACGGTTTTAACCCCTTTCCGCGACGATGTTCTGAATCATCGCTAAGTGAGTGACTGCGATAGGGGGGTCCTTCCCACACGACCTAGAAACCGTCGGGTATAGGGAGCCTCGAAGCATATACAGTACTCCCTACTCATTTGTGCTCGCATTTTCATCACAGTCGGTATTTTGTGGTGCTACGTTTACGATGCGCGACCCATCACTAATAGTTCACGATTATAGAAGTAGACAATCACATACATTTAATTTTCCTCGATTGTGTGCGATTCGATGTAAGAGCACACACAGTTGTTGCTATAAAATTTTATGGGAAGATTGAATGCATACCACACGATTCATCCGTCATACCCGCGTCGGATGATCGACCTATCGCACGCGTTCTTCTATGACTAAATGTTTGTGATGCGCACAACATCACAAACAGTCCATAATTGCGAAGCGTGTGTTATAAGGTGACTATCACAAACATTTAATAAGAAAGAACTGTGTGCGATGCTGTTGTTAATCACACATGTTTTTTCTTGGCTGATCATGTGTAAGTAGAGATTGATCACACACGTAGTGGATCCTACAAATGTTTCTGATCTCCACATCTATCGCAGACGTTTCGCTTTCGCAAACCGTGTGCGGTGTAATCCCTAATTAATCCCTAATTTAAAAATCACATGTTTTGAATTTAAAATTAGGCAATCACTTATTTCATATCCAACCATGTTTATTACAAATATAGGTTCAACTACGAATGCATAATTCGATGCAAAGGTACATATACTGAAGAACTACGGAAGAACCAAGTAAAGAATGATGAACCACAGTTGTACTAAAGACTGTAAAGAGAGGGCCGAAAGACATTTTGGTTGCTGGAGACGGTGAAGCGGAATGCCCATATTGTGCCCTCCTCCATACATAATGCGCGCACGACTCTAGGCCAGCCCTGGTGATGGCTGCCCGTCCATCCTTCACTGTCTTCATTAGGACTTCTCGATCCTCATTGTAGTCTGGATGATATACTTTAACCTTCATTGCGTGTCCACCAATCATGTACTTTGCAAGGTAATCTTGAGTGAACTGCTTCGGGAACCACTGCGAACGAAAAAGATTGAGACATTGTTGTCTAACAACTCATTATGGGCAGTGAAAAGAAAAGGCTGCAGAGTTTGTAGTTACCATCCTACATGATGAGGACATCAATACCATTGTTACACCCACAGCCCCTACTATTACAGATACGGGACCAATTACTAGAGCTCGCGCACGCCAATTAAATTACGAGGTACTTTCGTTTCTTGGTAATGATTCTAATATTCATGAGAATATGATGCTGCCTAAATTGGATACATTTGTTTTGCTTACAAATAAAGGGCCTAGCTTGGAGAAGGATGAACATTGGAGCAAGAACACGCATGGAGTTGATGGCATGCTAAGGATCAAGAACAGAGTTACAAGTGATGATTTCAGACTTTGAAGCCACCATAAGGAGTGCATGAAGCCTTGGACGAAATATACAAGATGCCACTTCATAATATTCGTCCATAGGCTATTCTAGGTGTTCGTCACCTTATTATTGGGCCAGCCCATGTAATTTCGAAATACATTAGTATAGGCTATTTTTAGAGTCCGTATGTGTGGGGAAACAAGAGATAGGGTTAGTTTGGACCCCTCCACCAAGGGCCACGAAATTCACCCCTCTTCCTCCATATATACAGCCCTTAGGGCACCGTTTAGACTTGGGTTTTGTTTAGATTAAAAGTTCGCCATAGCTGCAACTTCGCGTTTCGCTTTGTGTTCAACGACTGCACAAAGCGCCACGTAACCCCACCTTGATCAATAAAGCTTTCATCTTATATTCGCAATATCCAGATTGCAATCTCATTTTCTTGCTTGTTCTTCGCTTGCTCGCAGAAATGACCCTCGTGGTCGTTGATCGTGCTCGGCGTGGTCAATAACCTCTCGGAGTTGGTTTAGCGATTGCTAAAGCGCGGCGCCCTCGCCTTCGTGGTCGGATCGTCAAAGTCGACTTCCACCAAAGCGAAATCCACCATCTCATCGAAAGACGGGACACCTTTGCCTCTATCAAGTGGTATCAGATTTCCGTGTTGCTCGGTGAGATTTTACGATTTTCGTAGTTTAGATCGAGTCATTCTTCATACCTATAGTCCACGAAACAGCCACAAAAAAAAATTAGGGTTAGTTCATCCTATCCAACCACCGAGCCTTTGCATAATCTTTTACGTATTTGCATTGTTGAATTTGCGGTTGCATCGTCGTGTCTAGTTCTTTGTCTTAGAGTCTAGTCTTTTAGAGTTTCGAGTTCGGTCATAAGTTGTCACGCCGCCGCACCATTATCATCGCCTCGCCATCTACCACCACCGCTTATCCGCCAACGCTCAATCCGTATCCATATACCACCACCGCTTATCCGCCACCGCTTGAATCCGTATCCATATACCACCACCGCCATATACCACCACCATATATCCACCACCAATCCGAAGTTCCTTGCATATCGGGTTTGTTTTGGGATCCATCTAGTTTTCCAATTCGTGTTTCCTTATGCGAGTAGGATTCGATTCCAGCAATCTTTTGCCGTCCGTAGAAGAGGTTGGTTTCAAAAAAAAAAAAAAAAAAAAGTCCTAAACCACCCTCGCTTAGGCCCAAAATTTTCCAAAACGCACGGGATAAAAAATTTCGGCTATCCTATTTTTAGGTGTTTCTAAGCGTATTGAGCGATCGCCGTTATAGAAAGTTTTTTGACCCGTTTCAGCTTTTGGGTCCGGCAATCGAAAAAAAAAAAAATTGTCGAAAAATTTCGTGCCCATCCCGTCGGTTTGACACAGGAAGAGTTTTGAGACACTCGCCATTATAGTGATTTTTCGCAAAAAAAAAAAAAAAAAAAAAAAAAAAAAAAAAAAAAAAAAAAAAGCAAGCAAAAAAAAAAGAAAAAAAAAATTTCAGAGTGTGCTCCTCCCTTGTTTACGTGCAGTGCCGTGATTTTGTTAGTGTTCTAGGCTCGCGTCTCTAGCACGGTCTAGCCTAGGACCAAAGACAAGATCTGCGTCGTTGGCGCTTATTCAACTTTGCATCTCTGAATTGATTATTGCTGACCTTTTTTTTGCTACCATATTATAAGCCTTCCCAGCTCCACATACATCTACGTCGTGCGTTTGGTTCTCCTTGGTAATCGCTATAGCCAAGCTTTGAGAGTTTTGACTACAACGGTTGCCGATCACCGCCTGCTGCTGGGTAAGAACTGGTAAGAATTTGAGATTTGCTTCACGGATTTGTGACTGTCCACCATACCACCACCACCACTTCCTAGTAGTCTGTAGGATCATATTCTTGTGTGTTTCTATTGCTGCTAACCATGGCAGGATCACAAGACGATGAGATCGATTGGGAGAACGACAAACAAACAGCTACATGATAAGTTTCACAAATGATGATTGGACAGTGCAAGATGTGGTAAACAGATTTGACGAGGCCATGGAGAAGATAGATGGCATTGAGAAGACGTTTGAAACAAAGCTTGATAGCAAGTTTGATGAATTGCTCGCGTTTTCCACAACCACCGCCGGCTGCACCTATCGCACCTCTCGCAACGACAACAACTACGCCCCTTCCGAATCAAGATGGACGAGCTCGGCGTGTTCCTATTGAGCCGGGACAAAATTCGTGCCGCTGCTACTCGCTGTTGGTGTTTCTTTGGCTCCTCTATCTGCTGCTTTGCCGGTACCGACGAGGATGATTATGTGGAAGATTACGAGGATGAGGTTGATCAACATCGAAACTACGTGCAACCACCAGCACCACAACCACCGTGTCGTCCACATGCAAATAATGGCAATGTTAGGGCTCCCCTCAGTACGAGATCATGACCATCTCCCTAAACTGAAATTGAATATTCCACCATTTGAGGGTAGATATGTTCTGATATATATCTTACTTGGGAGTTAGAAACTGAACAACGATTTACATGTTTACAATATCCCGAGGAGAGACGTGTTCTGCTGCTGTTTGTGCTTTCACTAGCTTTGCATGTGTTTGGTGGTCCGAACATTGTAGATTATATCCTGCTCCAGCTACTTGGGCTGCTTTGAAAACTGCTATGCGTGCTCGTTGGGTTCCACCATATTATCAACGTGAATTGCTTCAAAAATTGCAGCGTTTAAGACAAGGAAAAATTTCAGTAGAAGAATATTATCGGGAATTACAAACCGGCTTGATTAGATGTGGTATTGTTGAGGAGAATGAAGCTATGCTTGCACGTTTTCGGGTGGATTAAATAGAGATTTCGACCATTCTAGACTATAAGGATTATAATAATATCACTCGCTTATTCCATCTTGCTTGTAAAGCTGAACGTGAAGTGCAGGATCGACGAGCATTGGCGCGGACTAACTTCTCTGCAGTCGACCTTCATCATGGACACCACGTGCATCATCTACTTCCACACGTTCGCTACACCGCACCTCCGTCGGGTGCCACCTCCAACCGTGATACACGCGAGCAGCACAACCACCACTATCGCCAAGAGCACACCGCCGACCTGCACAAAGCTCTTCTTCTTCCATGGCGTCAACAGGGCACACAAGTGATATTATTTGTCGTCGTTGTAAGGGAAGAGGACATTTTATGAGAGAATGCAAATCTCAGCGTGTGATGATTGCTCACGAGGATGGTGGGTATGAGTCCGCTAGTGACTATGATGAGGAGACTTTGGCTCTTATTACACATGAGGAACACGGTGGAGATGATTCTCGATCATGAGACACAATACATGGCTCTTGAAGATGCCGACAGTATGAATGTTTAGTTGCTCAACGTGTTTTGAGTGTGCAGGTTACACAAGCTGAGCAAAATCAGAGGCATAATTTGTTCCATACAAAGGGAGTTGTGAAGGAACGTTCTATTCAAGGTCATCATAGATGGAGGGAGCTGCAACAACTTGGCTAGCATGGAGATGGTGGAGAAGCTATCTCTCACCACAAGACCACATCCACATCCTTACTACATCCAATGGTTCAACAACAGCGGCAAGGTGAAGGTAACACGTCTTGTTCGTGTGCATTTTAGTATCTCTACATATGCTGATTATGTTGATTGTGATGTGGTACCTATGCAAGCATGTTCCTTGTTACTTGGTAGACCATGGCAATTTGATAAAAATTCATACACCATGGTAGAAACAATCAAGATACTCTTGTTCATAAGGATAAAAATATTACTTTGCTTCCTATGACTCCTGAGTCCATTTTGAAAGATGATATTAATAGAGCTAATAAAGCAAAACAGAGAAAAATAAGAGTGAAAATCAGATTGTGGCAAAAGAATTTGAGCAACACATGAAGCCTAATAATAAACCATCTCTGTTGCTTCGAAATTAAATTGAAAAGTGCATGTTTACTTGCCACCAAATCTGATATTGATGAGCTAGATTTTAGCAAATCTATTTGCTATGCTTTTGTGTGCAAAGAGGCATTATTTTCATTCGAGGACGTGCCTTCCTCTTTGCCCCTCGCTGTCACTAACATTTTGCAGAGTTCGCCGACGCTCTTTCCACAAGACGTCCCACCGGATTACCACCTATTCGAGGATTGAGCATCAAATTGACTTAATTCCGGTGCATCATTACCCAACCGTGCACCATACCATACCAATCCAGAGGAGACGAAGGAGATTATGCGTCAAGTAGGAGCTGCTCGACAAAGGTTATATACGCGAATCCCTTAGTCCTTGTGCTGTTCCTATTATTCTAGTGCCGAAAAAGGATGGTACGTCACGTATGTGTGTTGATTGTAGAGGCATCAATAATATTACTATTCGTTATCGTCACCCTATTCCTAGGCTAGATGATATGCTTGATGAATTGAGTGGCTCTACAATATTCTCCAAAGTTGATTTGCGTAGTGGATACCATCAAATTCGTATGAAATTGGGAGATGAATGGAAAACAGCATTTAAAACTAAGTTTGGATTATATGAGTGGTTAGTCATGCCTTTTGGGTTAACTAATGCACCTAGTACTTTCATGAGATTAATGAACGAAGTTTTACGTGCTTTCATTGGACGATTTGTGGTAGTCTATTTTGATGATATACTGATTTATAGCAAATCTTTGGAAGAACATTTGGAACATTTACGTGTTGTTTTTAATGCTCTCGTGATGCACGCTTGTTTGGTAACCTTGGGAAGTGCACCTTTTGCACCGACCGAGTATCTTTTCTTGGCTATGTTGTTACTCCACAGGGAATTGAAGTTGATAAAGCCAAGATCGAAGCTATTGAGAGTTGGCCGCAGCCCAAAACGGTCACACAAGTGAGGAGTTTCCTTGGCCTCGCTGGTTTCTATAGGCGATTTGTGAGAGATTTCAGCACCATTGCTGCACCTCTCAACGAGCTTACAAAGAAGGATGTGCCTTTTGTTTGGGGTACCGCACAGGAAGAAGCCTTCACGATCTTGAAGATAAGTTGACACATGCTCCTTTACTCCAACTTCCTGATTTTAATAAGACTTTTGAGCTTGAATGTGATGCTAGTGGAATTGGATTAGGAGGTGTGTTATTACAAGATGGCAAACCTGTTGCATACTTTTCGAAAAACTGAGTGGGCCTAGTCTGAACTATTCTACTTATGATAAAGAATTATATGCTCTTGTTCGGACTTTAGAGACATGGCAACATTATTTATGGCCCAAAGAATTTGTTATACATTACGATCATGAATCTTTGAAACATATTAAAAGTCAAGCTAAACTGAATCGTAGACATGCTAAATGGGTTGAATTCATTGAGACTTTCCTTATGTCATTAAACACAAGAAGGGTAAAGAAAATGTTATTCTTGATGCATTGTCTCGTCGTTATACTATGCTTTCACAACTTGACTTTAAAATATTTGGTTTGGAGACCATCAAAGATCAATATGTGCATGATGCTGAATTTAGCGATGTATTGCAGAATTGTAAAGAAGGTAGAACATGGAACAAGTTCGTTGTTAATAATGGATTTGTGTTTCGTTCTAACAAGCTATGCATTCCAGCTAGCTCCGTTCGTCTTTTGTTGTTGCAGGAGGCGCATGGAGGAGGACTAATGGGACACTTTGGCGTGAAGAAGACAGAGGATATACTTGCTACACATTTCTTTTGGCCAAAGATGAGACGGGATGTTGAGCGTTTTGTTGCTCATTGCACTACATGTCAAAAAGCTAAGTCACGACTCAATCCTCATGGTTTATATATGCCTTTGCTCGTACCTAGTGTTCCTTGGGAGGATATATCTATGGACTTTGTTTTAGGTTTACCTAGAACAAAGAAGGGAGGATAGCATATTTGTTGTCGTGGATAGATTCTCAAAATGGCACACTTTATACCATGTCATAAAAGCGATGATGTTTATTAATGTTGCTGATTTGTTCTTTCGTGAAATTATTCGCTTGCATGGTGTGCCAAATACTATTGTTTCAGATCGTGATACTAAATTTCTTAGCCACTTTTGGAGATGTTTATGGGCTAAGTTGGGGACTAAACTGCTTTTTAGTACTACTTGTCACCCCCAAACCGATGGATAAACTGAAGTAGTCAATAGAACATTGTCTACTATGCTTAGGGCTGTTTTGAAGAATAATAAGAAAATGTGGGAAGAATGCTTGCCTCATATTGAATTTGCTTATAATCGTTCATTGCATTCTACTACTAAGATGTGCCCTTTTGAAATTGTGTATGGTTTCCTACCTCGTGCACCTATTGATTTATTGCCTCTTCCATCTTCGTGAGAAGGTTAATTTTGATGCTAAAGAACGCTCAATTGATTTTAAAAATGCATGAGTTAACTAAGGAAAACATTGAGCGTATGAATGCTAAATATAAACTTGTTTGGAGATAAGGGTAGAAAACATGTTGTGTTTGCACCGGAGATCTTGTTTGGTTACATTTATGTAAAGATAGATTTCCTAATTTGCAAATCAAAGCTAATGCCACGTCTTGATGGTCCTTTTAAGGTGTTAGAGAAAATAAATGATAATGCATATAAACTTGAGCTACCTGCAGATTTTGGGGTTAGTCCCACTTTTAACATTGCAGATTTGAAGCCTTATTTGGGTGAGGAAGATGAGCTTCCGTCGAGGACGACTTCATTTCAAGAAGGGGAGGATGATGAGGACATCAATACCATTGTTACACCCACAGCCCCTACTATTACAGATACGGGACCAATTACTAGAGCTCGCGCACGCCAATTAAATTACGAGGTACTTTCGTTTCTTGGTAATGATTCTAATATTCATGAGAATATGATGTTGCCTAAATTGGATACATTTGTTTTGCTTACAAATAAAGGGCCTAGCTTGGAGAAGGATGAACATTGGAGCAAGAACACGCATGGAGTTGATGGCATGCTAGGGATCAAGAACGAGTTACAAGTGATGATTTCAGACTTTGAAGCCACCATAAGGAGTGCATGAAGCCTTGGACGAAATATACAAGATGCCACTTCATAATATTCGTCCATAGGCTATTCTAGGTGCTGCGTCACCTTATTATTGGGCCAGCCCATGTAATTTCGAAATACATTAGTATAGGCTATTTTTAGAGTCCGTATGTGTGGGGAAACAAGAGATAGGGTTAGTTTCGGACCCCTCCACCAAGGGCCACGAAATTCACCCCCTCTTCCTCCATATATACAGCCCTTAGGGCACCGTTTAGACTTGGGTTTTGTTTAGATTAAAAGTTCGCCATAGCTGCAACTTCGCGTACTTCGTTTGTGTTCAACGACCAGACAAAGGCGTCACAGAACCCCACCTTGATCAATAAAGCTTTCATCTTATATTCGCAATATCCAGATTGCAATCTCATTTTCTTGCTTGTTCTTCGTTTGCTCGCAGGAAACAGACCCTCGTGGTCAGGTTGATCGTGCTCCGGCGTGGTCAATAACCTCTCGGAGTTGGTTTAGCGATTGCTAAGGCGCGACGTCCTCGCACGCTCGTAGTCGGATCGTCAAAGTCGACTTCCACCAAAGCGAAATCCACCATCTCATCGAAAGACGGGACACCTTTGCCTCTATCACTACAGCTCATTGTTGTGTTGGATAGAGTATAAACAAATAATTTGCTTGCCACCGTTCGTATCTTTTTGCTAATAATCCTTATCAGTTTCCTCGCTTGATGCTTGTTCATGAATATCTCATTGCCCCATACGCAAAAAGGGTTGATGCGTGGATCCTTGCCAAGGGCATATGTACCTACAAGCAATAAGTTAATATTAGAAGCTAACAAGTTTCCAGGCCTGGATCTATATGCACTAAATTATGGAACAACGGGGGGAGTACAAGCCGAGGGATGAAACTAACCTCGGCAGAAAATGGTGGCCACTCCCGTTGATGTCCTGCATAAGTAGTGAAAAGGCATGATAAGTACAGTAACCTTAACATCAAACAAATATAGCAAAGGTAAAAAAACATCATCTCCAAATGATAGCTTGAATGTGTTGGTTTCAGCATGCTATTAAAGCATATATAAAATGGAAGGCAATGTTACCGATAATAGGCTTAATAGCCATCAAATATTGCAACTCAAACTGGTATTGTTGAAAATGAATAGAACATAGGTAATGCTTAAACATCACACTAGATAAATGTGTAAAACTGAAATAAAGGGCATGTGTTAACTACACCGGACATAACTGGAACCAAATATAGCCATTCAAACTGGTATTGATGCAGTCGAGTGGCACAGCTCTGACTTGCACATAATGAACATCACATTGTGAATGACTGAAATAAACAAGGCATAAATGATTAGTATAACAACCAAATATAGCCATTAAAAATTGGACAGAGTCTCACTACAACCAACGTAACAAGCAAATACAGACAAATAGGGCATATGCTTGAAAACTGGACAAATGCTCATTGCAACCAACCTAACAAGCAAATACAGATAAACAAGGCATCTGCTTGAAAACTGGACAAATGCTCACTACAACCAACCTAACAACCAAATATAGATTAACAAGGCATCTGCTTGATAACTGGCCAAATGCTCACTGCGGCCAACCAAAGAACCAAATACATATAACAAGGCATCTGCTCGATAACTGGAAGAAATGCTCACTGCAACCAACCTAACAACCAAATACAGATAAACAAGGCATCTACTCACTATAAACAACCAAATATAGCCATTCGTGAAACTAAAGTGGACAATTCATACTTACACATCACATAGCCCTATTGAACAATACATTTTTGCATAACTGAAATAATTAAAAATGGCACAGTTGAAGCACTGCACGGCAAATGATACTACAACAAAGGGTACGGGTTGGCAAGCTAGAAAAGGTAAGATTTGTTGATAGGATGTTGCCTCGCATGTCATGGACGGGATCCTTCCAGTTGGAAGAGCACAGACCCATGGCGCACTTTCTGATGTCACATATGGGCTGTTTCACCGTGGAAGAACATTTGTGGGTTCCCTCCTCATGGTCGTGGTCATGGTCGATGAGATCTGACTTGGCACTTGAGGATCCCAAGCCGTCGTCGTAGAACATGTTCTTCAGAAATGACAAAATGGGCTTGATGGCATACAAGGATCACAAATCCTTCACTGCTTGGTGGAAACAGTGGCAGGGCCGTCGAAGAGATCGACGGTGGTTGAACCAGAGGGGTTGGGGATGGACCACTTAACCTGTGACATGGCCCGCATGAAGTCGCTGTCGACGAGCTTGATGTTATAGCCAGCTTCCCGAGATATAGTAATATGCTAGCCCGCTGACATGAAGCCTTCGGTATGGCAACATAGTCAACATCTTTGCCAGCTTCCGCGACGACGTGTTGCTCCGGGATCGACAGGTTGGGGCGAACGGCGGCCACCTCGCCAACATCCGACGGAGAGGCCATGATAAACCTCTTCTTGGCCGAATGCTCGTCGGGCTCCCCGGGATACGTGGTTGATCTTAGGCTGCGACATTCTAGAGTAGGGGTGTGGATCTAGCAGGGAGGGACACCGCAGGCCTCATCTAAAAACTTAGGGGAGTGGGGTGATGGTATGGAAACTGCTAGGTAACCCGAACTTTATTATCTAAGCTAGGAGGAGCGTGCAGACCGACAGGGGTTGGCGGTGGCGCCGGCGGCGGCGATGAGCTAGGGTTTGAGGGGGGAGGGGCCGGGTGGGGGACTGTGGAGGGGGTGTTTGAGGATACGCCGCAGCTACTGAAAATTTTAGTAATGGTGGGTGGAGAGGTGGTGGACGAGGGAGGGCGACGGTTCAAATGCCTCGGCTACTGCAACTTTACTATAAGGTCGGTGCTGGAGGAGTGTGGGTGGCGGTTGAAGTGCGGCGGCTACTAAAATTTGGGTAAATGAATTGATGCGGGCCGGGAGTACCCAAGATCGCACACGGTCCAATAAGAATATGTGTGTATGATAATAAGGAAAAGTGGCGGAACCGCCGATTTTTGCAACGCTCAAGGCGGGTAGTTTGTTTTTAGATTTCTAGCTAGCTGGTCTATCGCACACGGTTCATCCTAATTTCTAAATAAACTACCCGCCTTTAGCTTGCGCAGGTGGTGATTTTACAGCACACTTGCATCGCACATGGCTAAGCCGGTACCTCCACCCTTTGCTCGCGCTTGCGCAGTCGTGGTGATTTTACAGCGCACTGATACGTCTCCAACGTATCTATAATTTTTTATTGTTCCATGCTATTATATTATCTGTTTTGGATGTTTAATAGGCATTTATATGATATTTTATATTATTTTTGGGACTAACCTATTAACTGAGGGCCCAGTGCTAGTTTCTGTTTTTTTGCCTATTTTAGAGTTTCGCAGAAAAGGAATACCAAACGGAGTCCAAACGGAATGAAACCTTCGCGATGATCTTTCTTGGACCGAAAGCAAACCAAAAGAATTGGAGATGAAGTCGGAGATGCAACGAGGCGGCCACGAGGCAGGAGGGCGCGCCCCCCACCCTCGTGGGCCCCTTGTAGCTCCCCTGACCTAGTTCCTTCGCCTATATATACTCATATACCCTGAAAACATCCAGGAGAGCCATGAAACCACTTTTCCACTGCCGCAACCTTCTGTACCCGTGAGATCCCATCTAGGGACCTTTTCCGGTGTCCTGCCGGAGGGGGATTTGATCATGGAGGGCTTCTACAGCAACACCATTACCTCTTCGAGTGTGAGTAGTTTACCACAGACCTTTGGGTCCATAGTTATTAGCTAGATGGCTTCTTCTCTCTCTTTGATTCTCAATACCATGTTCTCCTCGATGTTCTTGCAGATCTATTCGATGTAATATTCTTTTGTGGTGTGTTTGCCGAGATCCGATGAATTGTGGATTTATGATCAAGATTATCTATGAATATTATTTGGTTCTTCTCTGAATTCTTATATGCATGATTTGATATCTTTGCAAGTCTCTTCGAAATATCGACTTAGTTTGGCCTACTAGATTGATCTTTCTTGCAATGGGAGAAGTGCTTAGCTTTGGGTTCAATCTTGCGGTGTCCTTTCCCAGTGACAGTAGGGGCAGCAAGGCATGTATTGTATTGTTGCCATCGAGGATAAAAAGATGGGGTTTTCATCATATTTCTTGAGTTAATTCCTCTACATCATGTCATCTTGCTTAATGCATTATTCCGTTCTTTATGAACTTAATACTCTAGATGCATGCTGGATAGTGGTCGATGTTTGGAGTAATAGTAGTAGATGCAGGCAGGAGTCGGTCTACTTGACACGGACATGATGCCTATGTTCATGATCATTGCCTTAGATATCGTCATAACTATGCGCTTTTCTATCAATTGCTCGGCAGTAATTTGTTGACCCACCATAATATTTGTTATCTTGAGAGAAGCCACTAATAAAACCAATGGCCCCCGGGTCTCTTTTCCATTATATTAAATCTCGGTTACATCTTACTAGTCTCCGATCTACTATTTTTCAATATTTTACTTTCCGATCTATAAACCAAAAATACCAAAAATATTTACTTTACTGTTTATCTATCTCTATCAGATCTCACTTTTGCAAGTGACCGTGAAGGGATTGACAACCCCTTTATCGCGTTGGGTGCAAGTTGTTGATTGTTTGTGCAGGTATTCTTTGACTTGTGCGTTGTCTCCTACTGGATTGATACCTTGGTTCTCAAAACTAAGGGAAATACTTACGCTACTTTGCTGCATCACCCTTTTCTTTTCAAGGGAAAACCAACGCAAGCTCAAGAGGTAGCAAGAAGGATTTCTGGCGCTGTTGCCGGGGAGATCTACGTCAAGTCAACCCATACCAAGTACCCATCATAAACTCTTCTTCCTTGCATTACATTATTCTCCATTCGCCTCTTGTTTTCCTCTCCCCCACTTCTAAAACGATTTTCGAAAACCTTTGCCTTTTCTTCGCTCCTCTTCCATTCATCTCTTTTCGCTTGCTTCTCGTGTGTTGGATTGATTGCTTTGTCACGATGGCTCAAGATAATACTAAATTGTGTGATTTTTCCAATACCAACAACAATGATTTTATTAGCACTCGGATTGCTCCCAGTACTAATGTTGAATCTTGTGAAATTAATGCCGCTTTGTTGAATCTTGTTATGAAAGATCAATTTTCTGGCCTTCCTAGTGAAGACGTTGCATCCCATCTAAACATTTTCGTTGATTTGTGCGATATGCAAAAGAAGAAAGATGTGGATAATGATGTTGTTAAGTTGAAGCTATTTCCGTTTTCGCTTAGAGATCGTGCTAAAACTTGGTTTTCATCTATGCCTAAAAACAACATTGATTCATGGAATAAGTGTAATGATGCTTTCTCTAAGTATTTTTCCTCCCGCTTAGATCATCTCCCTTAGGAGCGATATTATGAATTTTAAGCAACTTGATCATGAGCATGTTGCACAATCTTAGGAGAGGATGAAATTGATGATACATAATTGCCCTACACATGGTTTGAATTTGTGGATGATTATACAAAAAAATTATGCTGGATTGAATTTTGCTTCTAGAAATCTTTTAGATTCGGCCGAGGGAGGCACTTTTATGGAAATCACTTTACGAAAGGCTACTAAGATCTTAGATAATATTATGGTTAATTATTCTCAATGGCACACCGAAAGATCCACTAGTAAAATGGTTCATGTGATTGAAGAGATTAATGTTTTGAGTGGAAAGATGGATGAGCTTATGAAATTATGTGCTAATAAAAGTGTTTCTTCTTATCCTAATGATATGCCTTTGTCCACTTTGATTGAGAATAATAATGAATCTATGGATGTGAATTTTGTTGGTAGGAACAATTTTGGTAACAACGCGTATAGAGGCAATTTTAATCCTAGGTCGTTTCCTAGTAATTCCTCTAATAATTATGGAAATTCCTACAACAGCTCTTATGGAAATTTTAATAAGAGGCCCTCTGATTTTGAGAATAGTGTTCAAGAATTTATGAGTTCGCAAAAGAATTTCAATGCTTTGATTGAAGAAAAATTTCTCAAGATTGATGATTTAGCTAGGAACACGGATATAATTTCTCTAGATGTTGATTCTTTGAAACTTAGATCTATCCCACCTAAGCATGATATCAATGAGTCTATCAAATCCATGATAATTGAGTGCAAAGAAAGAACCGCTAAGATGCATGCAAAAAAGATTGGTTTGTAAAAGTGTGTTCTTCTAGTTTTCATGATAATGAAGATCTAAAAGTGATTGATGTGAATACTATTAAATCTTTGTTTTACAATATGAATCTTGATAAATATGGGGCTGGAGATGAGTCAACTTTAGTTAAAAGGTGTCCCAATGATTCGGAGTTTTTAGATCTAGATGCAAAAATTGATAAAAGTGGGATTGGAGAGGTCAAGACTTTAAGTAGCAATGAACCCACTCTTTTGTATTTCAAGGAATTTAATTATGATAATTTTTCTTTAATATATTGTATTTCCTTGTTGCAATCCGTGTTAAATTCTCCTCATGCTTATAATCAAAACAAAGCTTTTACTAAACATATTGTTGATGCTATGATGCAATATTTTGAAGAAAATCTTGAACTAGAAGTTTCTATCCCTAGAAAACTTTATGATGAGTGGGAACCTACTATTAAGATTAAGATTAAAGATTATGAATGCTATGCTTTGTGTGATTTGGGTGCTAGTGTTTCCACGATTCCAAAAACTTTGTGTGATGTGTTAGGTTTCCGTGAATTTGGTGATTGTTCTTTAAATTTGCATCTTGCGGATTCCACTATTAAGAAACCTATGGGAAGGATTAATGATGTTCTTATTGTTGCAAATAGGAATTATGTGCCCATAGATTTCATTCTTCTTATATAGATTGCAATCCTACATGTCCTATTATTCTTGGTAGACCTTTCCTTAGAACGATTGGTGCAATTATTGATATGAAAGAAGGAAACATTAGATTCCAATTTCCATTAAGGAAAAGCATGGAACACTTTCCTAGGAATAAAATTAAATTGCCTTATGAATCTATTATGAGAGCCACTTATGGATTGCATACCAAAGATGGCAATACCTAGATCTATTCGCGTTTTTATGCCTAGCTAGGGGCGTTAAACGATAGCGCTTGTTGGGAAGCAACCCAATTTTATTTTGTTCTTTGCTTTTTGCTCCTGTTTAGTAATAAATAATTCATCTAGACTCTTGTTGGATGTGGTTTTATGTTTTAATTAGTGTTTGTCAAGTAGAACCTTTGGGAAGACTTGGGTGAAAGTTGATTTGATCTTGCTGAAAAAACAGAAACTTCTGCACTCACGAGATTATTTGTCATTTTTAACAGAAGAGTGATTTTGAGTTGATTATTTTTGCAGAAGATTAATAGACAAATTCCTTACATCCACCAATTTATTTCAGAATTTTTGGAGTTACATAAGTATTCGAGAGTTACAGATTACTACAGAATGTTCTGGTTTTGACAGATTCTGTTTTTCGCGTGTTGTTTGCTTATTTTGATGAATCTATTTGTAGTATCGGGGGGTATGAACCATGGAGAAGTTGGAATACAGTAGATATTACACCAATATAAATAAATAATGAGTTTTCAACTATACCTTAAAGTGGTGATTTATTTTCTTATACTAACGGAGCTCATGAGATTTTCTGTTGAGTTTTGTGTTGTGAAGTTTTCAAGTTCTGGGTAAGGATTTGATGGACTATGGAATAAGGAGTGGAAAGAGCCTAAGCTTGGGGATGCCCATGGAACCCCAAGGTAATATTCAAGGACAACCAAAAGCCTAAGCTAGGGGATGCCTAAGGAACCCCAAGATAATATTCAAGGACAACCAAAAGCCTAAGCTTGGGGATGCCCCGGAAGGCATCCCCTCTTTCGTCTTCGTCTATCGGTAACTTTACTTGAGACTATATTTTTATTCACCGCATGATATGTGTTTTGCTTGGAGCATCTCGTATGATTTGATCTTTTATTTTTAGTTTACCACAATCATCCTTGCCATACACACCTTTTGGGAGAGATGTGCATGAATCGTGATTTATTAGAATACTCTATGTGCTTCACTTATATCTTTTGAGCTAGGCAATATTGCTCTAGCACCTCCTTTAAGGACCAAGTCGTTGGGTTAAGTGTGTTTTTGTGCTGTTCGAACACCCCCATAGTATATATGTAAGGGGCGAAAGTCGACGACTAGCCAACCATCAGATTCAATAAACGGCTGCAATGGAGGATAAATAAATTCAGATAAAACAAGACTAAAATTACACAAAACACCTTGTTTTTATTATACAGAGTTTGGGCAGCATGGCTACATTCATTCAAACATGATGTCCTTTGAACACATGCCCTCTATAAGGCAGGAACATTCAAGGACGTCGTTGAAGTATCGCTCTGGCGTACGATGCTCCTTGCCTGCTAGCGGTCCCTTGGTTGCAAGACTAGTGGCATTCATCTTCGCCCACTGCACCTTGACACGGGCGAAGGCCATCTGGGCACCTTCGATACATACTGACCGCTTTATAGCATCTAACTATGGGCAGGCATCGACCAGCCGCTTCACAAGCCCAAAGTAGCTATTAGGTATTGGTTCAGTTGGCCAAAAACGAACTATGACATCCTTCATGGCTAGTTCGTCCATCCTATGTAGCTCGGTCAGCTGTTTTAGCCGATCGCTGAGGGGCAAGGGCTGCTCTGGCTCAAGGTACTGTGACCAGAATAGTTTCTCTGTTGAGCTCCCCTCTTCGGCTCGGAAAAAATCCGCAGCATCTGCAACACTTCGGGGCAAATCCGCAAATGCTCCTGGACAACTCCAAATGCGTGTTAGAAAGGTATAATTTCTCCTTACGTATTTGCTCTGCATATTAAAACTCTTACCAGCCGCAATCTTCTTGGCTTCGCGGATCTCCTGATAGGCACCTTGGGCTTCAACCCGGGCCTCCTTTGCATTTTGGAGCGTCATATCAAGTTCAGAGTCTCGCTCCAAAGACTCACATTTTCTTATAGCATCTGTGAGCTCTTGTAGGACTTCATCCAACCTCACCTCATTCTTTTGGCGGGCAATTCGTTCCTCGTCCGCCTCCTTCTTGGCTTCGGCCAGTGCACTCTTGAGCGATTCGACCTCAGACGTGTCAACTATGAGCACAAACATAAAGCTCAGTCAGATAACAAATTGGAACTTATATCAGTTCAGGTATGCTTCGGTATAACATACCTTGTTTTGCCTCCAGCCTTTGCTTTAGTTTGGAGACTTTGGCCGCATGCGAGGCTGCTACCAGCTTCGCAGCCTGCTCATCCAAGTAGACATATATGTTAGCTCCTGTGAAATAATATTCGATCCTCTGTTTGGCACTTCTTCGGGAAACGCCGAACAGAGTCTCATGGGCTACTATCTATATACAGGTATTCCTTTTGTAAATAAGCCAAAAATATATTACTTCACATACCTCAAAGCCTACTAGAAGGCTGGTGTAAGCTTGGTGCAATCCTCTTTTAGTGGACCGAACCTTTTCAACCACTGTACCCATAAGGGTACAGTGTTCCTCCACAATGGAAGCACTTTGAAGCGCTTCCATCAGAGTGTCCGGCACCTCCGGATTGATAGAGGACGCCGGTGGACACGGGGCACCCCCTTCCTTCAAAGAAGGCTACTGTTTCGATTCCAGAACCGTATGGGTCTCCGGAATAATATTCGGCTGGGGCCGAATTGAGCGTTGCTCCCATCGCCGGTCTCCAGGGGGGTTGATTTCCCCCTCTCTTCGGCAATAGAGGTATTACCCTCCGCCGCCACCTTCGCGACCTCCTGTACCTCCCCATGACCTAGAGAGGTTCTTTGGGACAACACTTTGGTGTTATCCGTGGTAGTAGGTGGACAGATCTGCGGAGGCGACTCGCTCTCCATCGCATTCGTCCCTAGCGAATTCCCTGATGATGATGATCGGTGGGGGAGATTGTGAGCCGGGCTATAATGCGCAATTCAGTATGTTGAAATAATAAGGCATAAAATCGGATGTGTATATGGTGTCTTAGGATACTTACAATTCAGCCAAGGGCCTCGGCCTGGGGCGCCGCTGTGGGATGGCATCGACATCCGCTTCGGAATCTTCCGAAAGGGAGGGTTTTCCCTTCTTGGTTGCCTCCACCTCCAGATCCGCAGAAGCTGCCCTTTTCTTCTTCCTCCCCTTAGGGGGAGAGTTTCTATCTTCCTCCTCTACATCTTTGTCAGGAGAGGACGAGGACTCGGTGTCTTCAGACACAACGTCTGAAGCACCCTTACGGCGAAGGCCACTTCTGGCCTCCTGGCCCTTCTTCTTGGCCTTCTTCTCCAGCACCTGATATGGTGCCGGAACCAGCATCTTTGTCAGCAAGGGGTTGGCCTGGTCCTTGGGCAGCCGAGCCGGACAGTTGATCTACTCCACCTTCTTTGTCCAGCCCTGTGGTAGCAAGAAAGTTTAATATACTCCTTGAGTTTATAAATAAAAGTTATCATAATACTTGCGGGAGTGGCCGGATGTGCGTAGTCAAGGCCGCGGTCTTCGGTTGTCTCCGGCCACGACTTTTGAGTCTTGAAGAGCAGCTTCCATATGTCTTCGCGCGTCGTGCCGAAGAACCGTTGCAGGGTCCGAGGACCGGCCGGGTCGAATTCCCACATGTACCGAGTCCAGCGCTAACAAGGGAGAATCCGACAAAAAAGCATTACCTGGATCACACTGGCAAGGCTGGTGTTCTTGTTTATCATGCCCTTGATGCGGCTCTCCAGCGTCGTCACCTCGTCAGGTGATTCCCAATCTAGGCCCTTATTGAGCCAAGATGTAAGCCGCATCCGGGGCCCGGAGTTGAACTCAGGAGTGGCGGCCCATGTGGCATCATGGGGTTCTGTGATGTAGAACCACCCCTGCCGCCATCCCTTGACGCTCTCCACAAAGGTCCCCTTTGGCTAGGTGACGTTAGGGAGTTTGATCACCATGGCGCTGCCGCACTCCGTGTGTTGGCCCTCGACCATCGTTGGCTTCACATTGAAGACCTTGAGCCATAGGCCGAAGTGGGGAGGGACGCGGAGGAATGCCTCGCACACGACGATAAACACCGAAAGGTTGGGGAAAGAATTTGGGGCTAGATCATGAAAATCTAGCCCATAGTAGAACATAAGACCGCGGACGAAAGGATTAAGGGGAAACCCTAGTCCGCAAAGGAAGTGGGGGATAAACACCACCCTTTTGTTAAGCTCTGGAGTGGGAATGATCTGCTTTTTGGAAGGGAGCCGATGGACTATGTCTGTGGCCAGATACCCAGCCTCCCGGAGCTCCTTGATGTTCTCCTCTGTAACAAAGGAGGCCATCCACTTGCCCTGCGCTCCAGATCAGGACATGGCTAGGAGTATTTGGGAGCGATGGAAAGGATTGAGACTTGGGCGCTGGAGCTTGAACGGCAGATAGGCAGAGGAGGAAGAAGGCGTGGGGTAAAGAGGCAGATCCTTATCTTCTTATAAAGGCAGTAGATGTCAAGTGCCCCCTCACAAGCCTTAAATCTCGCCTATTCCCAAGGGGACATGTGAACGGCACGGTTGGATTACCCAAACCCCTGTTTGCAAAAATCCCGTGAAAAGGGGACACGATCTCTGCTTTGACAAGACGTGTCAATGGCCGTGCCTCAAAATACGAAACGAGGCTGTGAAACGGTTCAGAATGCTAACAAGGCTATGACATAATGCCTCGCTGGAAAATTGCCTATGGACGTGGCTTATTTCATTTCGAGTATTTTTTGCCCTTACAGCTTAAGGCCGTAATTGTTTAATAAAGCCGGATATAGCTGTTTTGTGTGGAGGATTGCGTTGGAGTATTTGGAGAAGGAACCTGCCTTGCAATGCCAAAGACAATCTGCACGCCGAACACATCATCATTGAAGCCCGGTTTAGGGGCTACTGAGGGTGTCCTGGACTATGGGGTCCTCGAGGAGTCGGCCTATGTGACATGGGCCGGACAGATGGGCCGTGAAGATACAAGGAAGAAGGACCTCCCCCGTGTCCATATAGGACTCTCCCTTGCGTGGATGGCAAGCTCGGCATTCGGATCATGTACCTTCCTTTCTCTGTAACCGACTCTGTACAACCCTAGATCCCTCCGGTGTCTATATAAACTGGAGGGCTTAGTCAATAGGCAAGAACACAATCATACAAGCTAGACATCTAGGGTTTAACCATAACGATCTCGAGGTTGATCAACTCTTGTAACCCCTATACTCATCAAAGTCAATCAAGCAGGAAGTAGGGTATTACCTCCATCAAGAGGGCCGAAACCTAGGTAAACATCGTGTCCCCAGCCTCCTTGTTACCTTCGATCCTTAGACGCACAGTTCGGGACCGCCTACCCGAGATCTGCCGGTTTTGACACCGACACTCGCCAGTGACCCTTCTTCTTGCAGCGCCGCCTCCTCGCCGGCTACCCTTCTCCTTGCAGCGCCGCCTCCTCACCGGCGACCCTTCTTCTTGCAGTGTCGCCTCCTCGCTGGCGACCCTTCTTCTTGTTGCGCGGCCTCCTTGCCGCCGACCCTTCTTCTTGCTGCGCGTCCCCATCGATATGGTTAGGGAATCCACACGCCACCCACACCATCCTCCTCCTTTCCCGTCCCACATGCCCCAAAAACCAACGGCGCGACACCTTCCGCCAAAATCACTGACCCCCTCCTCCAATTAAGCGCCACCCACAGCCATTTTGCACGCAGTATAACGTGGAGCTCAGTAGCGTCTGGCAGTGGAGAAGCAAATCATGGCCGCACGCGCACACGAGGTTGATATGGCTGCCATGCGTGCCGACCGCCAGATCTTGGAGGAGAACCTTGTCTTCGAGGCCACCGTCGACACTGCCACGCGGTTGTCTACTTTAAAATACAGTTCATGCTGTTTTCTCAAGGCCACCGCCAATGCCTTCTAGTGATTTGTCCTATGTAATGTTAATATGCAATATGATGTTCAGTTTAAAGTTTGGTCCTCTGAAATGTAATGTTCAGTTAACACTTTGATCCTCTAAAATGTAATGTTCAGTTAACAGTTTGGTCCAACAATTACTACATTTCGTAGTACTGTTCTCAAGCATTCTTTGTTTTGTTAACTATCTTATCTTCCAGTACATGTTTCTATTCTGCAATGTCGTGCTTAGTTAACTATTTTGTTTCATTTGGTCTGCTGTCCATTTAACTGTTTGGTTCAGTTCTGCAATTTGATTTTCATTTGCTATGGGTACAATTTTGTATTGTTACGCATGTGAAATAAATCGAATTTGGTTGTACTCACTACATATTCTACTGATAGTATGACAACCCTCAGTTAACCTGATCAAGATCTTCCTTATGTGTGTTGCAGGGAAACAATGGGAGACACTTTGGTTTACCATCGAAGTTTGTTCAAGCATGGTCCTTTGGCTAATAGCACATTATTATGCATTTGCAGGAATCATTCTAATATTTAGGTTTCTTACAATTTGGTCTTGCACATGTAGGTCCTGCTATCAGAGGCTTAGACCCACTGTTCGACCCATTTTGCATATGGGGAAATGAGATGTCCATGAATATCAGTCAAGTTAAGAAACTCAGAAAGATTGTTAGGATGAAGAAACTTGCGAAGAATAACAACAAGATCTTTGTTTGCACAATGAAGAAGACATCAGCCAACTATAGGATGGTACTAACTCTTTTACCTTGTTTTTACCCCTTGCACCATCAGTCAACTATAGGATGGTACTAACTCTTTTACCTTGTTTGCATATCTTTGTTTTCATTACTTTTCAAAGTAGTTCACCAATGATTACCTCTCAAACCACCTGCATGGTCAAGAGGCGAGCAAGGTATTCATTCAACACCCACGGTACAATATTGAAGTCTTGCTGAAGAGGACGAAGGTTGGGCAGGCAATTATCCATAGCCACTGGCCTAAAGTTGCAAGGACATTCAACATCACTAAAGGCTCAACATTTTCCTTCCACTTCTACAGTTTCCAAGATGAGATTCATCTGTCTATTTACCGTGTATGATGCTACTTTCCAAAGGTTTTTGATGTTGCATGTGAAACTTGGTGTTGTTGTGTAATGGCGGAACTGAGTGCCGAAGCTATCTCATGTAATTCGATTATGAAATCCTAGTTGCTGTTATACAGATATGAAATATCTGGTGTGTTTTTATAAGAAATATCAATTTTATTAGTACATGGATTATCAATAATAGGGTAATTACCCTGCTTATTGGGGTTTTCTATTGTAGACGGTTACTCAGACATCACCGTGGGCGATGAACTCAAACAACACGCAAGGTTTCTAGAAAGTAGCTGTGTTCGATCAACTAACAATCACACATGGCTTCCGGCAGAGAACTGTTTGCGTTAGGCCACCTTGCACAAACGTTTCCACACAAAAAACTGTGTGATATACACCATGTGGGATGTAAATACGAACGGAAACAATTGGGTTTTGATGCCTCGCCCGATCACACATGAGCCAGCTTGCGTACCAGGAGGGCCTATCCCCGACGGTTTCTGGGTAGTGTGGGAAGGACCCCCCTATCGCCCACACTCACTTGGCGACGGTTCCAAACGCCGTCGTGGAAAGGCGTTAAAAATCATTTGTATAGCACATCGTTGTACCAGTGAACCCAACACTTTTACCTGCTATTTTTGTGTGTTCACATGATTATTCTACTGTAGTAATCATGTTTTATTGCTTTTGTTTCAATAAAGTGCCAAGTAAAGCATTTGGGATAGTGTGGACGATAGTTGACTTGAATCTGTGCAAAAGCAGAAACTTTTGCACTCAGTCCAGGAATTTTGAAAATTCACTGGAATGTGATTTTGATCTGAATTTTTTACAAATTATAAATATACAAATTACCTATGTTTTCCTAATTGTTCAGAATTTTTGGAGTTACATGTGGGGACCCCGACTCATAAGTCGTGATCACCGAATGCACGTGTACAGTGATCCCAGAGATCAATGCTCACTGAACACACGGAAGCTGAATAACAAGAGTCTTACATCCATACATACCGTATTACACAAGTAGGACCATTAGGGCCGAGTCTTGAGTATAACATCGCAGCGAAATCTTAAATCGATAACTTGGACCCATGCCATCCGCCTTAACCCTACAGCATTACACCGAAGCGTCCTAGCTTCGCATGTTCGCCATCAAGAACTCTTCTTGAACTCCGGTTCTTCCATGCCCGGTCAATTAAATAACCAGTGGCAAGCCAATGAGTACTTTGAATGTACTACTTAAGCAACCCATGTTTTGGTTCAAGGTACAACAATGCATGACATAGGTAAATTTTTGCGAAAAGCTAGTTTTGAGTGCAAAGACATATTCAACGTCAGTATAAAGCATGCATCAAGAGAGTTCAAGTAACCATGAGGTCCAGTTACAGATATCAACATAAATAGAGTGGGCACCAACCCATCTAACATAAGCAGTGGGCACCAACCCATCTCAATCATGTCAAGTCCCTTGACTTGACCAAAGTCATTTCCATCATCACACACACTTGGTTTGTAAACAAGTGGGCGTAGCCCAAGAGCGGTTACCCAAGCTGTCCTTGACCGTGGACACGGCTATTCAATAGTTTTACACTCTGCAGAGGTTGCACACTTTACCCACTAGATCCGGGAACTTCCGTGTCATCCACGACCATGGTACCTCAAGTACCGGGTAAGCACCGATCACTACCTTTCCCTAGTCGACACTAACATGGAGTCCACTCGATTAGCGAGAACCCCGTGCCCAACATTTCACATAACACTTTCGTGGAGCCTTGCTCCCATATTCATCACATACCACCGCACGGGTACCAACGGTGTGTCCGGTGCCCCATAAAGATGGTCATGGCCGCCCTACAGCACGACCCGTCCCAAGAGAGAGCACCAACTCTCCCCCGTCACTAGTAATGCGGGCTCCAAGCTAGTATCGGTCTAGGTACTCGATAGTGCCCTTTCCCATATAAGGGTAGAGTGGTCGCGCATGTAAGGTTGGAATAACGGTCGCAACTCCGACCAATCCGTTTTGAAAACAACACACCCTTTTGCTTGGCACACCACTTCGTCATCAAGTGGTCACCCATCTCATCATCTCCCTCGGGCATAAGTGGCACCCGACGGGGTTTTCAAGAAGACTTTGAAAATATTTTGTCTCCATCATCATGCATATCCCCGTCCCTTTTTGCGTAGCACTACTTAGCATCCTATCTACTCCCACCGGCATAACCCTCATAAGAAGGTAGGGCCATGCACAATGCAAGTATCAACGAGAAAATAACGGAGGCAACCAACCCATGTGGTTCACCATCTCACCATGATTCCGATGCAACAATAATAAAGAGCTATATATGACATGCATAAAAAGGGTTTCATAGACATGGTCAAAGGGTTGCTTGCCTGGTTCATCTGAGTCTTCAAGTCTTCTGGTCCTTCTCCAAGTACTCCGTCTACTTCGTCAACTAACGTCGGAAGCAATCATAATAAGCAACACCACAAGGTAAAAATAAAAGTGCTCTAAAAATATGAAGTTGAGTTTTCTAGGATACCACTAGTCATATGAGGAATGACCAAAGTGATTTCAATGGAATTGGATAAGTGGATATATCTAATCATTTTGATATGTTGGAATCAAAGGGTTTATGGAATTGCAAGAAGTGTACAGAAGAATTATTTTGAAAAATGAGCAAAGGTACCCATTTAATAAAGGATGATTTTAGAAGCATCTAGGAGTTGGTTTCACTGGATTTGGAGTTGAAATGAATATAATATGGATTTTTGAAGTGGACTTATGTGGATAAATGGCCTTTTTAAAAGTTTCAGTGAAAAACAAGGACAACAAAAATGTCCACTGAGGCCTATTAAATAGCACTTGATTTATGGAGTCCGTGGAAATTTGAATCATCAAATTTGGAGTCTGTTTGACTTATTTGTGGATTTTACAAGTTTACAGAAAAGAAAAAAAAAGAAGAAAGGGTTTTACCCTTATCCAAATACGCCTTCGGCGGCGATAGCCGTGGGCGCCCAGCTGCTCAGCTGCGCTGGCAACAGGGGTGACGTCGAAGACGCCTCATGGAGTGCGCCACAGGGGAGGTGGATCCGCCAAGCCGTTTCCACTAAGCAGTGGGGCCCGCCTTCTTTGGTCGCCGACGCTGGGCCCAACAAAGAAGCCGTCTTCAACCTCCAGCGCGCTCGACCATGGGAGGACTGGCTCCCGCGGCGATTGCGGGCTACATAGCATCTCCGGCGATGCTCGCCCACCGTGCTCGGGGACCCGCCGGCGCGTCCAGCGGTGGGTGGCACGGTCACCTAGGAGCACCGGGTCGGCGGTGTTGGCGCGCAGACGAGGCCGGCGGTGAGATTCGGCACGACGAGGCAGGCATGGGGAGGAAGGAAAGATGTGCGGGTGAGGCTCCTTGGGGCCATGGGGTCCTATGGCATGGTTCAAGGAAGGAGAGGTTCGGGACGACGCGAATTTTGGGGATGGATTGCTCTGGCTCCGGCCATGGGAAGCGACAAGCGGCTCTGGAGAGGAGGAGAGGGTCCGGCGGCGTCGGGGGGGATAGAAAGCGAAGGGCTCCATAGAGGCCTCGGGCGGCTTTATCTGGCGAGGCGATGGTGCACCATGGGCGCACTCACGGCCATGCCCGCATCGCCAGAGGCCAAGCAGGCGCTCTGTGTGTGCTGGGGTGCTCGTGGGCGTGGTTCATGGCTCTCTTAGGGAGAGGAGAAGGAGAGCGAGCTCGAGGAGGTCCCTGCAGTCGAGGCGACTTCATGAGACGCGGCGGCCGAACACGCGTGTCGAGGTCGCCGGAGAGAGAAGGAGGAAGGGCCGACCGTCTTGCGTGTCCCGGACGCCGAGGCGGCCTCGGGGACACAAGGGGAGGCCCTAGGTGGTCGAAGCCTCGGGCGGGGCGCTGCTCAATGCCACAGTGCCTTGTGAAGCGCTCAGCACGATATGGCTGGCATTGGCATATTTTGGCGCCAGGCGTGGCCACTAGTGTCTAGGGGGTCAGGGAAGGAGTAAACAAATGGGTGGTGGCCTTGGGTGCCCTGGTGAGCCAGTAGGAGAGGAGAGAGGTAGAAGAAGAGGGAGAGAGGGGCTGTCCAGGGAGGTAAATGGGGGTATTTTACCCCCAATCATTGAGCAATGGCCAGGGGAGAGTTACTGGAGGTAGGAGAGGACTAGGAGGAGCTGTGGTAAAAAGTTGAGCTCAAGGAGATTAGTGGAAGAGGTCAAAATGATGATTTTGAAAAAATGGCAGAAGGTGTTTGATGTTTGTTTGGGTAAGCAAATGAACTCTAATTGCCAGGATACTTAACAGGATGGAAAGACACTTAGAAATAGGGTGTGCCACCAAATTTGAGCTTATTTGGGCAAAGTTGCCAATGCAACTTTTGTAAACCCTAGAAATCAGCAGAAATGGCTTTGCCAAGATTTAGTCATGCAAATCTATTCTCCTTGATGCACCACTTGGTGTAGTGCCATCATTAGAGGCTATGAACATGTCCACAAAAGTTGAGATCAAAAGGAGAAAGTTGCCAATGTAGAGTTGTTCAAATTTGGTTCTGGACAGGAAGGGTTTTGGGGCACTTTGATCAAGTTAACTTGTTCTCCAACTTGTGCCACTTGGTCTAGATGAATAATTAGACCATTGGAGCATTTTCACAAGGTTTGAGAACATTTGTACATGTTTGGCAATGTAAAGTTGCTCAAACTTCAAAATGGACAGAAATGGTTTTGAGGGGGTTTTATGGAGTTATGCTATTCTCCATGACATGATACTTGTCAAGATCATCAAACATGTCACATGTGACATGATAGAATTTTCTTGGAATTTTTGGAGAATATTTCCTTTGTAAATATTTCAAAAGCTTGAAATATCCAGAAAGGGTTTTTGAGGGGTTTTACCAATATTTTGAACATGACCATGTGTTGAAACTCTTATATATGGACAATATATGTCCTATGAGTTTCCCTAAATTTTGTCAAATATTTTTAAAACAATAAAATAATTTTTCCCTATTAAAGACCATTTCTGGCCTTAAGAAAAAGCTTTTAAATAAAATAGGAAAATAACTTCTAAAATTATATTTTTGTGGTTTCTGGGTATCCTATATCTAATAGGAGTCAAATATATTTTTGGAAAGATTTTTACTGCCCTTAATTAAGTACTTGCAGTGCAAACCTCAATTCAGGGGTTTTTGGAAAACTAATTTTTGAAAATACTTTTTGGCCAAATTATTTTTGTAAGAAAATACTATATTGCTCTATACACATGGCATGATCATTGGTCCAAGAGTTTGGAGCAAGGAGATGAAGTATAGGAGTTGGAGGATTTATTTGATTTTAGAGCACTTGCAAACAGCAAACGAAAATCCAATCAAGCAAAGACAAAACACTCAAAAGTTTTTGTCAAACCACATTTTATCATGATTTATTAGCTTAAGTGTTGTGGCATGAAAATCAGGGTGTGACATTACATAAGTATGGTTTGAGTACAGATTACTTCAGACTGTTCAGGTTTTGACAGATTCTGTTTTCAATGCATAGTTTGCTTGTTTCCTAGTATCTATGGCTTATATTGCTCAATATAAATTGTGTAAATGATATGCTACATTAGGCATTGTGTGGAAACAATTATGAATCTTGTCTTTGACAGTACCAAAGTGAAATGGTTTGCTCTTTATCATACTAACCTATCTCACGAAGTTCCGTTAAGTTTTGTGTGATTGAAGTTTTCAAGTTTTGGGTGAGATGTCGATATTAGGAGAATAAGGAGTGACAAGACCCTAAGCTTCAGGATTCCCAAGGCACCCCAAGGTAATATTCAAGGAAGATCCAAGCAACTGAGCTTGGGGATGCCCCGGAAGGCATCCCCTCTTTCGTCTCTAACATTATCGGTAACCTTACTTTGAGCTACATTTTCATTCATCACATGATAGGAGTTTTACTTAGAGCATCATTTTATTTTGCTACGATTTTCTTGCTGTTATTTAAAATAATGTTTTGCATCTTTTACTTCAATAAAAGTGTCAAGGATAGCTTTCCACATGCTTATTTGCAAGTATATGAGTTGTTGTTACAAAACAAAAAGTTTATCGTTGTTGCAAAAATTCCCGAGAAAAGTCAGAATGTGATAAAATGTTGAAACTTTTTGCATAGTAAGATATAATAAATTTTCTACAGTGTGGTAATATTTCAGAATTGTTGGAGTTAGGGAAGTATGATGAAACTTGCATTCTTTACAGACCGTTCTTTTTTGGCAGATTGCTGTTATGGTTGCATTGTTTGCATATGTTTGCTTGTTCAATGATTCTATTTCAGGATATGAGTATTAAATATGCAGAGGCATTTAGTATGCAATGTCAAATAATAATTTTAGTGATTTTCTACAGTAGAGAATGATAAGGTTTTGCAATGATTTATACTAACTTATCTCACGAGTTCTTGTTGAGTTTTGTGTGGATGAAGTTTTTGAGATTTAGGGAAACCGTGACATGAGAGGAATTAAGGAGACACAAAAGCACAAACTTGGGGATGCCTAAGGCATCCCATGTTAATATTCCAAGAAGTCTCAAGCATCTAAGCCGGGGGATGCCCCGGTAGGCATCCCACCTTTCTTCTTCAACAATTATCAGTTAGTATCAGTTGAGCCTAAGTTCTTTCTTCTTCACATAAGTTGTGCTATTCTTGGAATGCCATTCTATTTTGCTTTTCTTGTTGTTTTAATAAAATACTTAGATATGAAACTTTTAAATAAGAGAGAGTCCTCACATCACTTAACTACTCATTTGATCTTCACTCATATCTTTTTGGAGTAGTTTGTTAGTTCTCTCATGCTTCACTTATATTATTTTGAGAGATGAAAATTTTTATGCTCATGTTCTTCACTTAAACTTGTTTGAGCTTGTCAAAAAGCAATTGCAACATATGAAGCTAGTCCCAAAGTGATAGGTATTCAAGAGGGATATAATAAAAACTTTCATGGAGATCATTGGACAAAATAAACTTGATTCTTTGTAATTGTTTTGAGATATGATGATAATAATATGTGAGTCATGTTGGTGAGAAATTGTGCTTTAGTAAGAATATTGGTGTTAAGGTTTGTGATTCCCTATGCAAGAATGAAAGTCAATAGTTATGCAATGAAATTACATCCTACTTGTGGTGCATTATTCGGTGTTAGTTATGCTTAATGCTCGCTTACCAGATTTTTCGTTTCTTGGTTGGATGCTTCCCAATCTTTTGCTAGCCTTCATTTGCACTAAGTATGATCACTACTTGTGCAACCAAAATCCTTTAAACCAGTTTTTGCCACATGAGTCCACTATACCTACCTATATGCGGTATTTCCGTGCCGTTCTAAGCAAATTTGTATGTGCCATCTCTAATTTTCAAAATAAATTTCTCTTTTGTGTGCTCGTACCGCTCATGAAACGGTAGGGGGTGGCTAATATATTTCCATGCTAGATATACTATTCTCAAGATGAGCGTTTATTCACTTGTCATTGCACAAGAGTATGGCAAAGGTATAAGGGATGCCCTATCCCGAAATAAAAAATGAATTTACTTTATGTTGTCAAATAATAAATTCCTTGGAAAGTGTTGGTATGGAGGGTACCCGTGGATACGGTTAGCCATGGAAAGTGAAAGTGTGGTAGAAAAAGGAATAAACTTTATTTTTTGTTTGGGAACCACCTATGATATATCTAGCATGCAAAGTAGTGGGAACTACTCGATCGTTTTCGTTGACAGAAAAAGCATGCCACCCAAAATGTTTTATCTCTATCTTTTTCCTCTTTGAGCTCTGGCACCTCTACAAATCCCTACTTCCCTCTGCGAAGGGCCTCTCTATTTACTTTATGCAATTTTTATTTTTATTTGAGTCTCCGTCTTCTCTCATAAAGCACCAACTAAGGGGCACTATGATCGTACTTGAGCACTGGGTGTAGCTAATATGCGAGTGTGTTTCATGAATGGATCAATGATTGAGTATAATGGGCTAGGGATAACTTGCTTTAGTGTTGATATTTTCAAAGACATGGTTGCTTGTTGATATGCTTGAGTATTGATGTCTTCATGTCAAAACTAGACTATTGCTTTGAACCATATAAAAGTCCATATGCCCATGCTACGAAGGAAAAGAATATGTAACAAACATGATAGGCAACATTCCACATCAAAAATTCTGTTTTTATCATTTACCTACTCGAGGACAAGCAGGAATTAAGCTTGGGGATGCTGATACGTCTACAAGGTATCTATAATTTTTGATTGTTCCATGTTGTTATATTATCATTCTTGCATGTTTTATAATCATTTTATAGCAAATTTATATCATTTTTGGGACTAACCTATTGACATAGTGCCCGGTGCCAATTGTTGTTTTTTGCTTGTTTTTTACATCGCAGAAAATCAATATCAAAGGGAGTCCAAATGCAGCAAAACTTTTTGGAGAATTTTTTTGGACCAGAAGACATCTAGTGGGCCAAAGAAACAGCTGGGGAGGGTGCCCCGAGGGGGGACAACCCACCAGGGCGCGCCCAGGTGGGTTGTGCCCACCTTGGTGGCCTCCCGCACCCCCTCTTCGCTCTATAAATGCCCAAATATTCCAAAAACCCTAGGGGAGTCGACGAAATTTTGTTCCAGCCGCCGCCAGTTCCAGAACCACGAGATCCAATCTAGAGCCCTTCTCCGGCACTCCACCGGCAGGGGGAAATTATCACCGGTGGCCATATTCATCATCCCGGCGGCCACCATGATGAGGAGGAAGTAGTCCACCCTCGGGGCTAAAGGTTTGTACTAGTAGCTATGTGTTTAATCTCTCTCTCTCTCTCTCTCTCTCTCGGGTTCTTGAGATGTGACGATCTTGATGTATCGCGAGCTTTGTTAATATAGTCGGATCATATGGTGCTTTCCTCTCTCTATTTTGTATTGAATTGAGTTTTCCCTATGAGATTTCATTTTATCGAATTGAATACTTTTATGGATTTGAGAACACTTGATGTATGTCTTGCTATGAATACCCATGGTGACAATGGGGTATCGTATTGATTCACTTGATATATGTTTTGGCACTCAACTCATGATTCGAGGTGACATTGGGGTAATCTATGCATAGGGGTTGATCGCATTCTTGTTTTTGTTTCTCCGATAGAAATCTTGGGGCACTCCTTGAGGTTATTTGTGTTGGGTTGAGTATTACGAACTCTTGGATAGATCGATCGGAAAGAATAGCTTTGAGGTGGTTTCGCATACCCTACAAACATTTTCTTCTTATGTTCTCCACTAGATAGGAACTTTGGAGTGATTCTTCATCGCACATTGAGCGACGGCTATATGACCCAATTATATTAGCATTGTTGATAGATTGCACTAGCGAAAGTACGGACCCTAGGCCTTGTTTCTAAGCATTGCAATACCGTTTTTGTGCCCGTTTACAATTGGCTACCTTGCTTTTTTTTTATTGTTCCTAGTACAAAAACCAATATCTACTATCATTACTACACTTTTATTACCATATCTTCGCCGAAGTAGTGCACCTATACAAATTACCATTGTATTTGGTGTGTTGCGGACACAAGAGACTTTTTATTATTTGGTTGCAGGGTTGTTTGAGAGAGACCATCTTCATCCCACGCCTCACATGGATTGATAAACCTTAGGTCATCCACTTGAGGGAAATTTGCTACTGTCCTATATAACTCTGCGCTTGGAGGCCCAACACGAGTCTACAAGAAAAAGTTGTGTAGTAGACATCACGACGCGCTCTGCTCCTTGTTGAGGAGGCCGCGGCGCGCTCTGCTCGCGTCCGTCCGCGCATTTTGCTCGCCATTGAGGCGGCCGCGGCGCACTCCGCTCTAGCATCCCTGTGGGCTCTCTACTCGTCCTTGAGGAAAATTTACAATGGCAATGGTTAATAATTTTCTTACATATTTAGGATAATTTAAACAAGCAGCAAGGCCCAAAACACTCACGGCCTACATATTCACACAATTATAATAAAATATAGGCTAAAAGGCCTTTCAACAACGGTCTTCTCGGACTCCATGATCAGCATAGCACCCTTGCGGCCGTTCATTGCAAGTCTCCCGACCAGCCTCCGCCTATGGAGCTGCTGGTGCTGGGAGGCTCTTGGGGCTGTTGGGCCTCTTCCAGAAGAGCTTGACAATGTGCAATCGCGTGCATGATATCTCCATGGAACTGCTCCATTTCCATGTCTATGGCCTGGTAGCAAATTACATCCATCACCTGCATCCTCAAGATATCACATTGGTGATGTTCTACTTCATCAGGGACGTCAACTCCGCCAAGGATGTGCTCGAGCCTGGCCACCACATCATCGGGATCGAGGTTGATACTGCCGCCGCAGGCAATGTTGAAGTCGCAGGCTGCCTGTGTCTTGACTGAATCGCAGAGGTCCTCTGCCCATTCCTTGTGGGGCATCAGGTTCTCGATGAGCACTGGTGATGGCGGCTCTTTGGGTAGGTCATCGATCATGCCACCGAGCAGCTCAGATCTTTTGCACGACGGATGGCAAACTGCTCATCACACCTCCTCTACAATATATCGATTGTGTGCCCAAGGACTCTCAAGTTGATATCGCTGCCGATAGGCCATGGTGCATGCACCGGCCGATGAAGCTCTTGCACCCCGACCTGCTCTGGCTTGTTCTCCTCGCCGAAGATGTAACGCAGATAGGGGTCGAAGTCGAAGCTTTGGTCATTGCCTGGCATGCTTGGAATAATTAATGGTAGTGTAACATCCCAATTTTCATTTGGATGTTATACATAGATCATTCATCTGCATATCATATTTAATTGCATTTTGGTTGTGATCCAAGAAATCTTAAGCAACTCAAGGACCCAAGGAGAGAGTTGGAGGTTTCATTTCAATTTCATATTTGAATTTATTTCAAATTTGAAAATAGGATCAATTTGATTATTAACAATTTCTTTCCAATTATTTCCAACAATAAAAATAAATGAGAGAAGATAAAATGACTTCTTCAAAACAGAGGAGAAATATTGGAAAAGAAATTTTGGAATCAAATTATTATTTTATTTGATTTATCTGTAGTTTTATTTGAATTAGTGAATAACATGCATTTTTAAAAATTGCATTTAGTCCAGAAAAATGTTCATCTTGTCCCAAATATTCGGTAGGGTTGGTGAAAATTGTTTCTAGAATTTTTCGAATTTTCTTTTTATTTATTAGGATTTTCTTCGCAGAAATTGTTTAAAAAAAAGTTCCTGGGCTGGCCCAGCCGCAGCCGAGCCACGGCCCAGCAAGCCGGCGTGGCCTTCCTCTCGCACGGGAGAGTCCCGACAGCCGCCGCCAAGGGAGTCCGGGCTCGGACTCCCGATCCAGCGCCCCCTCGCCCAAGTTGTCGCCTCGACTCCCCTCAGTAAATACCTCACTTGCGCGCATCTCCTCCCCAAACCCAGCATTAGCCCGCTAGCGTTCTTCTTTATTCGCCCTCCGCCGCCATCGCCCGCGCCTCCGCCGCCTCACGTTGTCGTTGCCTCACCCCACCTTGCCGCCAACACCGACTCACCGTTGACCTCGCCGCCACCGGTTGACCGGTATAAACCAATCCGGTTCTCCGGTCTTTTCTCGGTTTAGTTTCGGGTTTTTTCAGTTTCGGTTTATTAGGTTTAGATCGGTTCGTTTTTATTCGCTAGTTCAATTAATGAACGTTCACCTGTTAGTTTCTTATAACGAACGAGTTCGTTCGTTAGCGGACGTTCGTCCGATAGATTTTTCTCTTTAGTTTTATTTTCGGCCAGGGACCTATCCACGAATAGTTTTATCGCGATTTAGCCCCTGATCTTAAAACTAGCGTAACTTTTTGCTCCATTATCCAAATTAGATGAAACCAACGCCAAAGTCTTCGTAACGATTCCCTCTTTCTAGTAAACCAACTTGAATATGATTTTGACAAATTAAAATTTGAGTTTAGTTCAGATTAGTATTCGATCTTGTTTTGTTTGTATCTTGAGTTTCGCAACTCCGTTTGAGTTGATTCTTTTTGAAAATTGTAGCTAATCACATGTACCTACTGTTAAGATCTAATCCTCATGAAAATAATGTTGTTAGGTTTTATTTTCTATTTAGTTTAGCCATTTGCTTGTTTTGAGTTTTATTTCAATCTTTTCTCGATTTCTCTTTGTTTCATTTGATTGATTGCTTATGTATGCTATTGTTTGTCTACCTAGATTACAGGAGTGCGAAGCTTGTTACTCTGAATCCCTAGACTTTGCAGATCGTCACTAAGGCAAGTTACACTTTGATCATACTTTTCTATACCCAATTTTTACTATGCATTAGTTATGCCCCTCAAATATTTGCATGAGTAGGATTGGGAACATGTGGTTTGGTTGTAGTACTTGAGGTAGGAACCTAATATCTTTTGATCACCCCGGGAATATACATTATGCACAGTTATTACTTAGCCATTCTCGTAGATGGGGATTGGATCATGATACACATGGAAGTTGTGAGAGTTATTAATCTTGGATAACATTAAGGTGGCAACTTTAATACACATCCGGGTGGATTGGTTGGGGCACCTGGAGAATCCAGTGTCTGTCCGTTTGGAAATCCCGGAGTACCCGTGTGATTTTTCCTCGGTTCGCCACCCAGGCTCAAAGGAATCATATGATATTTCATGCCTAGAAACTTCCGTGTGCAGCCACAAGCCATTATGGGCTCTGGCGTAGTTGAGTAAGTTGCATGAGCTCTCGAAGAGGTGGACTAGAAGATGTATGGGAAAGTAGGTGTACCGGTCTGCCCGGAGTAGAGAGTTAATGCTTCGGAAAGACTATCTCTCGGTCTTATGATCATGGATGCGGTCGAGTCTTGTGGGAAAAGTGCGCAACCTCTGCAGAGTGTATAAACTAATCATGGTTAGTCGTGTCCCCGGTTATGGACATCTTGAGTATCTGGAATTGGATATTATTGTTAATCTCATCACTCTTTAAATTAATTGAATTGGGTTTAATGATGATACTTGTTTAATTGGGATTTGAGTTGGAGGAACCTTCTCAAATATTGGTACAACTTGGGAGTAGTAAATAAAATGTATTCCTCTGTTGTAGGGAAAAACTAGCTTTATGCAAAATCTTAAACTTAGAGCCTCCACCAGCCAAATATTGCATGTAGATATAGTTCTTGCATTTATTGCTTTACAGTGTAACTCTGCCAGCATATTCAATGTGCTGACCTACACGGATGCAACGTCTCATGTTGCAGACTTCTCAGACAACGAATAAGGTGTGATAGGTCGTTGTCATGCACTCAACTATGCCGTTGGAGCTGATGGACTCATTTACCTTCGAAGCTTCCGCAGTTATTTAGTTTAGATGGCCTTCAGCCATATTATTTGTATAATCATACTCTTTATGAGGACCTCGATGTAATAAGTGTGCGATTGAACTCTGCTATAATCTCTCGAGTACTATGTGTGTCAGCATTACCGATCCAAGGATGACACTTAAGCATGGAGACTTCGGTCCATTAGGATCGTGGTCGCTACAAGATGGTATGAGAGCACACGCTGACTGTAGGACGCGACCACTCGGAAAAGCCACAGGATTTCTCTTCTTTGCTCATTTCTAATTCTCCTCTATTTCTACTCTATAGATGGCAGACCCCAGGAACAAGTTCACCCAGCCGGATGACGACACCCCTTTCGGACGACACTTGATGAAAGTCACTAAGTACCTGAACATCGGACTACCAAGCTTCACTGGGACTTTCTCTACAACTTTACTGGAAGAGGAGTGTTGGAAGATCAAAGTTTGTGTACCTGGGAAGATGTTTGCGCCAACAACGGAGCCCATTGATTTCTACTTGGATGCACCATGTTGGAGTTTTGGAAAGAGCATGGCAACTCACATCACCTTTGGATGCACATGTGAAGTGTATCACAAGGAGCTTGAAAACATTGTCTATCAAATATGTGGACGCCGAGACGAGGAATGGGAGATGATTCGTACCATGAAGGATGGATCAATTGCAGCATACATTCAGGAGATTGGTGACCACATTCGCCGATACGAGAACCAGATGTGCTCCATCATGAAGAAGACCAAGAAGCTAAGGAAGAAGAATATCAAGCTAGAAGAAGAACTCAAGTCAACATGCGATGGATATGAAAAAGAAATTGATTTACTACTGGAGAAGCATGAAGATTTGAAGAGGAAGCTAGGACTACCCATGGAGAACCAGAAGCGAGAACCTGAAGTGGAGATCCGTTCGGAGGACTACATCATCTTGGACGACACCGACACGGATAGTGATGCTAATGATGATAGTGATGACGACTACGTAGACGAAGCTGGAGCAGATATCATGGAGTCTTCCACTGATCAAAATTTCTAGACGACCACCATGTTGCTACTAGTATTCTTCCAAGTAGTTAGCATCGATCGTTTTGTAATTGTAATTAGATCATTTGTGTGAACCTTGTGTGACATTGAATGAAGTGAATTGATTGTTTTTGCCTCATGTGCATATGGGCAGTGACATCTCTCTTAGACCTTATTCTATTCTGTTTTCTCACCCCTTCTAACCCATCAGACGCCTCTAAGACATGACACCGGATTCGTGTTCCCACCGGAGCTCACCCAGTTGATCCAGTAGTAGAATGCCTTGATGCAGATGCTAGTGCAGAATCAGAATCACAACCAAGGCAACAACAACAACAACAACAACAACAACAACAACAACAACAACAACAACCCACCGCCACCACCCCCTGTTGACAACCTAGCCCGTTTTCTGAGTTTGAATCCGCCGGTGTTCTCTAGCAGCACCAAGCAGATTGTTGTAGATGATTGACTCGGCAAGATTGGAAGAGAGCTGGCTACTGCAGGTTGCATAGATGCGGAGAGAGTGCGCTTTGCCGCACATCAGCTTGATGGACCCGCAACATCTTGGTGGGAGAACTTCACCACCCCTTACCCCATTGATACAGTGATGTGGGATCAGTTTCAACAGGCTTTCCGCACCGCACATGTTTCAGTAGGATCTATGAGCATGAAGAAGCGCGAGTTTCGCAATGCGCCAAGGGAGTCGTACAGTGGGACAATATGTGGATGAGTTCAGCAAGTTAGCACGCTATGCCCCAGATGATGTGGCCACAGATGCCGCGAAGCAGTAGAAGTTTTTTGAGGGACTCAATGATGAGCTAAGCATGCAATTGAGGTGGCAACCTTCAACAACTACCAGGAGTTGGTAGACAGGGCCCTCATGATAGAAGGCAAGCAGCAACAGATTGTTAACCGCAAGAGGAAGTATGGACAGGGGAGGTACACTTTTGGAGCTCAGTAGAAGCCCCGCTATTCCCCGTACTCGGGAGGACATACTCACAACCATGGAGGACATAACCATGGAGGACATACGCACAATGGAGGAAGTTCGCACAACCATAGTGGCCCTAAGAATGGCAATGGGAATGGAGGAAGCAACAGTCAGAATCATTCAAACCCCGCAAAACCAGCCAAGAGGGATCTGAGTCACATTACTTGTTTCAAGTGTGAGAAGACTGGACATTACGCCACTGAATGTCCTGAAGCAAAGAATGGAAATGGCAATGGAAGTTCTGCAAAGAAGCCCAAGCCCTTCACCAAAGGTCAGGTGAACCACGTCAGTGTGGAGGAGATTGAGGAGCAGCCCGACGCAGTTATCGGCAAGTTTTTGATTAATGCATTTACATCACTTGTTCTTTTCGATATTGGTGCATCTCATTCATTCATATCAAGGGGATTTGTGGATAAGTATAAGTTGCCAACAGTAGCCCTTAAGTCACCTATGTTAGTAAGTTCCCCCAGGAGCAGAGTATATGGCTAGTAGGGGATGCTATCAGTTGCTAGTAACCATAGGTAGACATGTTTTCCCCACTGACCTGATTGTCCTGGAGTCACAAGGATTAGATGTGATACTAGGCATGGATTGGCTATCCAAGTATGAGGTAAACATCGATTGCGCCAGTAAATCAATTCTTCTCACCACCCCGAAAGGAAAGAGGATCAAGTATGTGTCTAGGCATGCGACGAGCACGACTCAGGTGAAGTCCTTATCAGGAGTTGTGTAGGACGAAGTACCAGTGGTGAAGGATTATCCTGATGTATTTCCTGAAGAGTTACGAGGCATGCCACGAGATCGAGACATTGAGTTTTGGTTGAATTATTGCGGGCACGAACCAATATCCAAGAGACCGTATCGGATACTGCAAATGATCCGGAGGCAATTAAGAAGCAGATTAAGGAGTTACGGAGAAAGGTTATATTCGACCAAGTTCATCACCTTGGGGAACCCAAAGGCTTCTAGTGGAGAAGAAGGATGGATCTTTGAGAATGGTTGTTGATTATTGTGTGCTGAATGAGGTGATGATCAAGAACAAATACCCTCATTGACGATTAATGATTTGTTTGACCAGCTGTAAGGAGCTAAGGTTTTCTCCAAGATCGATCTTCGGTCAGGTTATCACCAGTTGAAGATCCGAGAGTAGGATATACCCAAGTCGACTTTTACCACGAGGAATGGGCTATATGAGTATCTGATTATGTCATTTGGTTTGACTAAGCGCCCGCCTATTTCATGAGTATGATGAACAAAGTGTTCATGGAGTTTTTGGATAAGTTAAATCGTGGTGTTCATTGGCGACATATTGGTCTACTCGAAGAATGAAGAAGAGCATAAGGAACATTTGCGTTTGGTTCTCGAGAAGCTCAGGGAACATCAATTGTATGCCAAGTTCAAGCAAATGTGAGTTTTGGTTGAAGCAAGTTGGATTTCTGGACATGTTATATCTAGAGAAGGAATAGCGATGAGACCCTACCAAGGTTGCTACGTCACTAAATGGTTGGCACCCACCTCGGTGGGAGAGATCGAAGTTTTCTTGGACTCAAGGGTTATTATCGGAGATTTATTGATAATTGTTCCAAGATTGCGAAGCCCATGACGGAGTTATTGAAGAGGGACACCAAGTTTAAATGGACTAAGGATTGTGAGGCCAGTTTTCAGGAGTTGAAGAAATGTTTGGTTCTGCCCGATCTTTGATTCTCCCAAACATATGCAAGGATTTCAAGTGTATTGCGGCGCTTCACGCCGAGGACTTGGAGGTGTGCTTATGCAAGATGGAAGAGTTGTTTCATATGCCTCACGACATCTTCGACCTCATGAGTTGAATTATGCTACGCATGATTTGGAGTTAGCAGTTGTAGTGCATGCGTTCAAGACATGGAGACATTTTCTCATCGGAAACCATTGTGATGTTTATACGGATCATAAGAGTTTGAAGTACATCTTCACGCAGAAGAAGTTGAACCTCGGGTAAAGGAGATGGTTGGAGCTCATAAAGGATTATGACATGATATTACATTATCATCCAGGAAAGGCCAATGTTGTAGCAGATGCGTTGAGCCGCAAGAGTTATGTTAACACGCTCATAACTGGAGGTTTACCTCAGGAGTTAGCAGACGACCTTCGAGAACTACGCTTGGAGATAGTTCCGAGAGGTTATGTTGCAGCATTGGAAATACAGTCCACTTTGTTGGGTAAGATCAGAGAAGCCCAGAAGACGGACAAGGAGATCGCTGAGATAAAGAAAAGGATGAGTAAAGGAAAGGCTAAAGGATTTCGTGATGATGAGCATGCCACTTTATGGTTTTAGGATCGTACTTATGTCCCTAATGACCCCGAGATCAGGAATTTGATTCTTTAGGAGGCCCATGATTCGCCTTACTTGATTCACCCAGGAAACACCAAGATGTATCTGGATTTGAAGGAAAGTTTCTGGTGGACAGGAATGAATAAGGGTATTGCAGAGTATGTAGCAGTATGCGATGTATGTTAGAGAGTAAAGGTAGAGCATCAGAAACCAGCAGGGTTACTACAGCCTTTGCTGATAACTCGGCATGGATTTTATCACTGGATTACCCAGGACCCGTTCAGGCTATGACTCTATCTGGGTTGTAGTTGATCAATTGACGTAGCCCATTTCATCCCTATGAAGACAACTTATACGAGTGCTAAGTTGGCGAAGATATACATGACCAGGATTGTATGTCTGCATGGAGTTCCGAGGAGCATCGTATCAGACAGAGGAATGCAGTGTACTTCAAAGTTTTGGAATCAGTTGCATGAAACTTTGGGTACTAGGCTAGAGTTCAGTACAACCTTTCATCCATAGACAGATGGACGGACTGAGAGAGTCAATCAGATTCTGGAGGACATGTTGAGAGCTTGTGCGCTAGATTATGGATCTAGTTGGGATGACAATTTGACCTATGCAGAGTTCTCCTATAACAACAGTTATCAAGCCAGTTTGAGGATGGCCCCTTTCGAAGCCTTGTATGGAAGGAGGTGCAGGACACCATTCTCGTGGGATGAAGTTGGAGATCGACAATTGTTCGGACCAGACATAATCAGAGATTCTGAGGAGAAGGTTAAGTTGATTCAAGATAGACTCAAGATAGCCCAGTCCAAGCAGAAGAGTTATTCGGATAATAAACGCAAGGAAGTAGCCTATGAAGTCAGAGACAGAGCATATCTTCGTGTGTCCCCACTTTGAGGAGTTAAACGTTTTGGAGTCAAGGAAAATCTAGCACCACATTTTGTGGAACCATACAGAGTTTTGGAATGCATGGGAGAAGTTGCCTACAAGTTGGAATTACCCAAAGGATTGTCAGGAGTTCATGATGTGTTTCACATTTCACAGTTGAAGAAGTGCCACGCAGAGATGGCCGACATTCTTCTGAGAGATATAGTGCCACTGGAAGCAATTCAGTTGGATAGTGATTTGACCTATGAAGAGAAGCCAGTCAAGATTCTCGAGTTTTCCAGTCGAGTTACTCGTAGCAAGGTTATCAAGATTTGCAAAGTTTAGTGGAGCCACCATACCGAGGAGGAAGACACCTGGGAGTGAGAAGAAGACCTCCGCAAGGACCACCGACACCTTTTTGCTGACCAACCCAAATCTCGAGGGCGAGACTCATCTTAAGGGGGGTAGGTTTGTAACATCCTAATTTTCAATTTGGATGTTATACATAGATCATTCATATGCATATCATATTTAATTGCATTTTGGTTGTGATCCAAGAAATCTTAAGCAACTCAAGGACCCAAGGAGAGAGTTGGAGGTTTCATTCAAATTTCATATTTGAATTTATTTCAAATTTGAAAAGAGCATCAATTTGATTTTTAACAATTTCTTTCCAATTATTTCCAGCAATAAAAATAAATGAGAGAAGATAAAACGAGTGCTTCAAAACAGAGGAGAAATATTGGAAACGAAGTTTTGAAATCAATTATTATTATATTTGAAGTTTTATTTAAATTAGAGAAAAACATGCATTTTTAAAAATTGCATTTAGTCTAGAAAAATGTTCATCTTGTCCCAAATATTAGGTAGGGATGGTGAAAATTGTTTCGCGAGTTTAATTCATATTAGTATTCAATCTTGTTTCGTTTGTATCTTGAGTTTCGTAACTCCGTTTGAGTTGATTCTTTTTGCATATCGTAGCTAATCATATGTACCTGCTGTTAAGATCTAATCCACATGAAAATAATGCTATTAGATTTTATTTTCTGTTTAGTTTAGCCGTTTCCTTGTTTCAAGTTTTATTTGGATCTTTTCTTGATTTCTCTTTGTTTCGTTTGATTGATTGCTTATGTATGCTACTATTTTTCTATGCTAGATTACCCAGAGTGCGAAGCATGTTACTACGAATCCCTAGACCTTGCAGATCGTCAGCAAGGCAGGTTACACTTTGATCATACTCTTCTATATCCAGTTTTTACTATGCATTAGTTATGCCCCTCAAATATTTGCATGAGTAGGATTTGGAACATGTAGTTTGGTTGTAGTACTTGAGGTAGGAACCTAATATCTTTTGATCACCCCGGGAATATACGTTATGCACAATTATTGCTTAGCCATGCTCGTAGACGGGGATTGGATTGTGATACACATGGAAGTTGTGAGAGTTAATAATTTTGGACAACATTAAGGTGGCAAATTTAATACATATTTGGGTGGATTGGTTGGGGCACCTAGAGAATCCAGTGTTAGTCCGTTTGGGGAATCCTGGAGTACCCGTGTGATTTTCCTCGGTTCGCCACATCATATGATATTTCATGCCTAGAAACTTTCGTGTGCAGCCACAAGCCATTATGGGCTTTGGCGTAGTTGAGTAAGTTGCGTGAGCTCTCGAAGAGGTGGGCTAGCAGATGTAGGGGATAGTAGGTGTACCGGTCTGCCTGGAGTAGAGAGTTAATGCTTCAGAAAGACTATGTCTCGATCATCCGATCATGGATGCGGTCGAGTCTTGTGTGGAAAAGTGCGCAACCTTTGCAGAGTGTATAAACTAATCATGGTTAGCCGTGTCCCCGGTTATGGATATTTTGAGTATCTAGAATTGGATATTATTATTGATATCATCACTCTTTAAATTAATTGAATTGGGTTTAATGATGATACTTGTTTAATTGGGATTTGAGTTGGAGGAACTTTCTCAAATATTGGTACAACTTGGGAGTAGTAAATAAAATTTATTCCTTTTTTGTTGGGAAAAACTAGCTTTATGCAAAATCTTAAACTTAGAGCCTCCACCAGCCAAATATTGCATGTAGATATAGTTCTTGCATTTATTGCTTTACAGGTAACTCTGCCAGCATATTCAATGTGATGACCTACACGGCTACAATGTCTCATGTTGCAGACTTCTCAGACGACGAATAAGGTGCGATAGGTCGTTGTCATGCACTCAGCTATGCCGTTGGAGTTGATGGAATCATTTACCTTCGAAGCTTTCACAGTTATTTAGTTTAGATGGCCTTCAACCATATTATTTGTGTAATCATACTCTTTATGAGGACCTCGATATAATAAGTGTGTGATTGAACTCTGCTATAATTCCTCGAGTACTGTGTGTGTCAGCATTACCGATCCAGGGATGACACTTAAGCACAAAGACTTCGGTCCATTAGGATCGTGGTCGCTATGGTAGATGGGTGAGGACTAGATCTCGCAGAGTGTCGCGACGGTGCATTGCCATTTGGGTTATATGCAGCAAGCCATTAGCTGGTGGCAGGAAACCAATGAGGGAAGAGGCGTGGATTTTATAATTCACCCATGTGGAGCGTGGAAAGCATTCACTGGAGCGCGGGAAGACTAAGTGGAGCACACACACAACCCGTATACCGTATGCGGTGCCACGTGTTATTTATCACACACACGTGTTAACATAAGGAAACATATGTGTAACTTACTAATCATCGTACACGAGTACTTGCGGGCGCATAGTGTGCGATACTCCTAGCCACCGTAAGCAACTAGTTTGCGTTTTCAAAGTTTTTTGTACGAACAAAATCGCACATGAACTAACAATATTAATTGTCTGTGTTATAATTTCTCATCGCAAACACTTCATTCGAGTGGGCTGTTTGCTGCGTATCACACACATCTTGTTTACACGAATTGTTTGTGTTCTTTTGGTTCATCGCAAATAGTTCATCTATGTGAACTGTATGCCGCATATCACACACATCTTGTTAAGTTGAACCGTTTATATTCTCTTTCCTAATCTAAAACAGTTCGTCCGAGTGAACCGTATGCCGTATATCACACACACCTTGATCTGGCTGACCATTTCTGTTGCATTTCCTAATAGCACACAGTTCATCTGAGCGAACTGTACGCCGTATATCGCACACACACTGATATGGCTGCCCGTTTCTGTTGTTCTGCCTCATCGCAAATAGTTCTTTCGGATCAACCATATGCCCCGCATCGCACACGTAACTAAAATCTAAACCATGTTTGATGTCTCCGCCATCACAAACATTTTGCATCTTTTTTGACGGTTTTTTTACATCCCCGTTTGCGATTAATGCATCGCATACAGTTTCGTCAAAGGGTCTCTGATCGTAGTGTCGCGTTAGCAGCATCTTGCAATAGTGATATCATTGAAAAGGGACAAATTAAAGTAGAAAATAGTGATACAAAATGGATGTATCGACATGTTCAGAGTTCTGATGGTGATGGTGCGGGGAGGGGGGGGACCATCGCAAACTCCTTTGCCGAGATTTACTACAGTTGCCAGTCCCAACCATCAACACCCCATTCACGAAGTTCATCTTGAATGAAACGGCCGAAAGGACATGTAGGATGGCCGCATTAAGAGGTAAAGCATAGGCCACTACCGCCTCTCCTGATCCTTCCATACCAAAGAGCCCCTGACCGTAAATGACATATCTAAACATCTCTACTATTAAAAGGGAGTTGGTGTTTGTACGTCATCAACTATGGTTTCGTCCCTCCTTTGGAATAATGTAAATCAAATTGGTTGTTTACTTTCCTTGTCTAGAAACCATTTTATGTATTAACTCAATTAAATCTTACCAAAATTATGTCCTGCATTTTAACTCAACCAAATCAAATAAAATCTTATCTCAAAACTTTTCTTACCTTTCCTATGCATACCCAAATCAAATAACCCTCCATTCATTTATATAAGATGTATTCATTTTTTGCAAAAGATCCACAATGTAAGGTGTATTTCTCTATTTCTCTCAATTTTTCATGCATACCCTTCCACCATACATTACATGCCTTAGATAAAAAGTAGTACATAGTTCCCAATAGGAAGGTAGTAAAAAAAAATCCCTCTCCCCGATTGCATGCACTCACATTTCTCTCTCTTCCATCCCACCAATTGATTTTAATCCGGTGCAATGAAATTTAGTTCCCTTTTATTAGGCCACTCATTATTTAGTTTCCGCTAATTAAGCTGCTAACTACCTAATTAGTTAATAGCCTGCTTGGTTGGGGGGAAATTAAACTAGGGAATGGGAATTGAAAGGGCATGAGGCTAGAAATCCCTTGTATGGTTCGAGGGTATGGGAATTAAGAAGGGAAGGAAAAGGGGAGTTAAGAGGGCCAACTCCCACACATCTCTTCCCTGGTACCCCCTGGTAATTTAGCCGAGACTGAGAATTGACATAAGAAAAAAATATTCATCTATTCTTTGTGCACGTCAAGTGATCCAAGATAGTGGAAAAGCTCGTGAAAACCTTGGCAAATACGAGAGAAAACCCTCGCTGAATAAACCACCAACGGCTGCATAATTTTTCTATATGAATCCGCGGCCTAGCTGCCTTCTTATCTGGCATCTACAGAGGCAATGTGGTGATGCCAGGACGATCCAAATCTTGAATAATAATCAAGTTATATAGATGTGCAAACGCAAGTCTAAGAAATGCATTGTGCGTGAGTGGCATGCATATGCTTAAACATGTCCAGAGCCGCCGGCATATTTAATTAGGCCAGCTAATGCTTTTTCCATGTCAAAACTACGCACCATCCTCCGCCGGGCACCAAACAATGGATTGCGATAAAAAGTCTATTTCCCACGTCTAAATCCCCTACCAAACTCCCATCATTAATTCACATTCCTCTTCCCTAAGATTAGCAAACACGCTGTAAGGGTATTTTCATCCAAAATTCTCCTCAATTCTTTGTCATCACCGCGTCGGAAAAAATACACCTTATATAAAGGAATAGAGGGAGTAAAATCTTATCAAAACCTCAACTAAATCAAAAATTTACTTAACTTTCAACACATACTCAAATTAAATTAAGTATATACCTAATATTAAAGGACGAAATATTTCATAGTACTCCATAAGTCATGGGTCAATCGATGTCTGACGTGGTTCGGATCAATCGATCTGAACTGGGCACGTGATCTATGGTTTGATCCTTCCCCTGGTCAATCGTTAGTGATCGTTCAGATAGATCGATTTGATATGGGCCACTCGATATATTTTATAGAAAAGTCTCATTTTTTTCCATCGTCAAACAGTTTCCCCGTACGCCGTCCCCCACGTAAAGTTTTCATATGTCATCCTCACCCAGCACGTTACACCTTTCCCTCATCAGCGATCTGACCCAAATTTTTTCTCAAATCGACTTAGATCGCCCTAATTTTGTTAGGATAGGAAACCATCACCCGATTTTGGCAGCAATCACAATTGACACTCTACGCGATCTCCCCACGCAAGGAACCCTTCGCCCTCTTCCTCTTACCTCCCTATCCTTCCAATTCAAGTTTCTAGGGCTCTGACATCGCCAACCCCGCTCAGCTCTCGCTACCGCTACTTATGATGCCTGGTGAGCCGGAGAAGGATGTGGAGAGGGTGGTCATGGTCACAAAATAGGAGGCGAAGAAGTTGGGGATCATGAGCGTCTTTCTGGGTTCATCTGCCGTCCTCCTGCGCCAACGACTGTCACGAAATCAAGACAGTAGTGTACGTGTATTAATCTGAAGATATTGGCTTCCCTTTGCATCATCTTTCGATTTTCCTGTTGACAAGGATGGTCACCCGCCCCTAGATGCCCAGGACTCCGCCACCGGCCCATCAAGTCAGAGGTCACGTTCGAGGTCAGCACATCTATCGCTCGTTCATTCTTGCCGGCAACAATAGTCTGGGTTTGTGCCGCGTCTAGTAGCTCGGCAGCGACTTCGTGTTTTGCGCTTTTGATTTGATTCTGCAGAGTGGTGGAGTTTGACCATCTACCCTCTGTGTTGAGCGAGGATCCCTCACCGCTAGACCTCTTCAATTAACAAGATCAGCCATAAGGTTCGTCTTGAGGACATGAAGTGCATGGTCTTTCTTGGCACCACCTTGTCAATGGCGACATCTATGTCGCCTGCTGAGATGGGAACAAGCATGACGATGAAAGTCGACTGAGCAAGATCAATTCGCATATCCGGGAGGTATTGCAAGTAGGAGGATGACACATTGATTGAAAAGAAGCTCAATGAGTTATGTGAGGCGCCCATAAGCGGGGCGACACAAGGAAGGTGACTCGAAAGAATGCACTTGTGATAAAGTTACGGGTGTTCGATACATTAACTTGGACAACGGTGATTTGCTCTAATAAGACATGAACTTTGACCACCAACTAGAAGTCGTGGTGATGTTTGTGGCGGTTGGGAGGTAGCTCATACGAGAATGAACTTCAAGGTTCATGGAATCACGTATGATTCAAATGATGGGAAGGTATAATGACAGGCAAACTTTGAACATGGATGGTAACCTTCAGATGACTGAAGATAGCTGCACTATTCAATGATGCAAGTATGCACACTCTGAACATCAGTATGTTGCTACTGGGATGCCCACAGAGGCTGCATTCAAGGGACTGTTTGTCAATACATATATGTAATATGTTGCTTCTACTTGGCAGTTCTATACTCTTATTAGTTTATATTTATTTTTTCCCATTGCAACCCTCGGGTGTTTCCTCCAAAACCAGTGAAAAATAATGGTTGTTTGTTTTTCTACTCCTTCCAGTACTACTTTAGATTATTTTAGACTATCTTCTTCGGCAGTGCTTCATATTCAAAGAATATGGTATATTGTTTCACAAAAGGTTCAATATATAAATTGATCTTTGATTTCTAGAGATAGCTTATCGCATGCTCCATTTGATTCAGAGTATTGATTAGTTCTTCCAATTCTTCGATTCTGTAGGAAGTAGGTTGATTTGCCCTGGTTTTTGCAGGGGACGTGGTGGCTGATCAGGGTACCCAGTTATCAAACAAGCATTCCAAGATACTCAAGACGTGGAAGTTCACCTCAAGCTCGACCACCGTGTTATTTTGGTTCATGTTCTATGCTTTCATTGGATCCTAGGTGATGGCGTCGGAGGGTATCGATCTTGATTCAAGGTAAACTCTCATTTGTTTTTTTCGTTGTCTTTTGATGAACATGTCAAATATGCGAGATGGACGTGATGAAGCCATGAATTGCCAAATGGTCATTTAGCTTCTTGGATTCGATAATGAAGTGCTTATCGACTTTATATACAACCTGCTCAATGTGAAGGTGAAGTTCTTGAAGAGACATTTCTTATCAAATCGATCTTATGGTCTCTTTGAACCATGCGTTCATGATACATACAAAACACATATGAGTTTCTTATTTAAAGAAAAAACGAATGGATTTCTTGTTTCAGATAATTAAACACCAAACTGCGTACACCATCCACGCAAAGTATCTCTGCATATATTAATCACGTTGGGAAAGATCGTGCTCCTCTGCATCCCTGCCCGTCCATGGTGAGGTCCGCCCTTCTACCATCCTCAGCGTGGCGGCAACACTCCCTCCACCAAATAAATGCTTGTGAGAGAACTTTTACTGACAATTATATGTCCCGATAACATATACTCAACCACTACACTGTTGCTACGTAAAAAATGCAAGGTGAAATTTCGACTCCTGCCATTTTTATAAGGTAGGTGTGTGTGATTTATTCCTTCTTCTATTGTAATGCATGGACATATTTGCTAGTCTTATTTAATTATAGAATATAGTGAGTAAACGTATATGTCAAGCACGATTAGGCCCCGTTTGGAATTGATGTAATCTTCTACATCTGTATTTATTTTACGGGTGTAAATTACCGGTCGTAGCTGATTTTTCGCCAGGAAACAAAACGACCCGGCGAGGCGTGTATTCTAAACCAGCCGTATACGAGAGAAAACGCTAATCAAGCGGGACCTTAATGTTGAACGAGTCCGTGTTGCAATGTGCGGACATTTAGCTCGTCTTATATGATGGCGGTTTGATGCGCTTGTGGCAGTCCACGGTCAGATCAGGCAAAACGGGGTGGTGTCCTTGAAGTGGCCGGGCGGTGGCAAGCGAAGCAGGTCGTACCATAACCGGCAGGGCCCTCCTCCGAGCTAGGAGGAGGAAGGGCCCCAGAGACCGAACTCACATCGTGAGGTCCGTGCTTCCTCGATGGACCAGATGGACGGCGGTGGCGCCGGCAGGCGGGTGAAGGTGGTGGGGAAGGTAGAGAGGCTCGACGGGCAGTCGCTGACCTACTCCGAGTTCGTCGACCGCTTCATGAAGCCGAACCTCCCGTCGTCCTCACGGGCCTCACCTCCTCCTGGCCATCCTGCGAGGACTGGACGTTTGCCGGCCCCGACGACCGCCGCCGCCCCAACCTCCCTTTTTCGCGCAAAACTTCTCCTCTCCTCGCGTTCAGGCACCCACCAGCTGACCTTCCCTCCTGTGCGAGTCCTCGTTTCACTAGCCAGATGAATCATTTTAGATTTATCATCGTTGTTGATTTCGCAGGTTGCCGACTGTTCCGCCAGGAGTACACGGACCACAAGCGCCTAGAGATGTCCATGCAGGAATTCGTGGACCATTGGGTTAGGAATTCGAATACTGTTTCAAGCAGCGGTCATTGTGAAGCTTCCTCGCTTTACCTGAAGGATTGGCATTTTGTTAAAGTATGTCCTGATTCCAGAGTATACTCTGCTCTCTACGCTTATTTGCTATTGAATTTATGGTACCCTCGTTAATGACTGATACCTATAAAGTCAGTAACGCTAAGTTATTATATGAATTTCTTCACTTCTTGTTCAAACATCTTATGATAATAGTGTATTGTTGCTATGACTATCCAAAATCAATAACATCAAAGCCATGGTGGGATTGATGCTGCAATAGCTGTGCAAAAATATTAGCGGTGTGACAAACTAGAATTTGTGTTGCTATTTGTTTGAGTTGCCAGTGATTAGCAGTCATCTCCAGCATAACTCATTAACACTTGTTCGGATTTAAAATCGCCATTTTGCTGCCACATTTTATGTGCTGAACTGCAACACTGTTTTCAATACCAATTGTCTACTGATTTGGTAGTTGTTTAGATTAGATTGCATTATTGCAATGCCTTTTTTTGGATGGTATGTGCATATGTCTGCTCATAAGATTGAGATCCAGCTCTCTGCTATCTCAAACATTTGAATTCATCCTACCCTTTTCTTTCTTGAAGCTGACATTTCATCTTCTGCTCTATGTGGTTATATTGCATCTTGTCTTGATCTTCCAGGAGTACCCTGATTATGTCGCATACACCACACCACCGTTCTTCGTCGATGATTGGCTCAACATGTATCTTGACAGTCATCCCATGCATAGAGATTCTGACATTGCCAACCACAAAAATGAAGTAAACTGTGCTGACTATCGATTTGTTTACATTGGGGCAAAAGGTAACTTCTATTTTTAAATCCTGTTCTATTCCGTGCTTTACTTAAATTGGGATTCTGTGCTTCTGTAAGCTATCCTATGTTACAGGTGAATGTATCATCACTCATAATTATAACTGTGATTTGATGTTTAGGAACTTGGACCCCTCTTCACGCTGATGTTTTTAGGTCATACAGCTGGTCAGCAAATGTGTGTGGGAGAAAACTATGGCTCTTTCTGGCACCATCGCAGAGTCATCTTATATTTGATAGGTAATTTTAACCTGGGCACTCCTTATGCATTATATTCTATGGGGCTAATCCGACATGGAATTAGCATCAGACATGAACAGAACACATAACCTCCATGAGATTTCGAGCTGCCAATAAGAGGAAAACTGATTCACTGCATACTCCTGTACCCTGTTCCTCATTAGCTGATTTACTCGGAAGTTAGAAATACTACGGACTCCAATTTTTTTTCTGTGTTCTGTGATGCTACATAGTGCAATGATGGCAACCCACTCTTTACTTGGTTGAGTTATCTCTGATCAGCAATATTATGAATTACGAATTTGTTGGCCCTCTATACAAAGGTAATGGTGTATTATATGCTTGTTTGTTTTTCATGCAACTTATGCCTACTCTTATGGTTTATCATATATTTGTTTTTCGCCAAAAGAAACTTAAATTAAAACAAGGGTAATTTATTTTGCAAATAACATGGGTTTGTTTAGACCTTGTACATTCAATTAATAGTCACAACTTCCGGTCGGAGTTTAACAGCCTCAGCTGGGTCATTCCAGATGGATGTTAAGTTCTAAAGCGTATGACCTTATTTCTGTTTCAAGGATTTCATGGCATCTGTTGTCTAACTTGTTTTAAGAATGAATTGATTTTGGGTATTTGTGTTGGCGTAATTTTTCAAGAGTTCTTGGTAATTGATTTCGTATGCCAATTGAGGTTACCTTGGCATTTGATGACATTTTGTCAACTCTGGGCTGTCTATTTGTTCTAGTCGTAATACTTTGCATTGTTACTCAATCAAGAATTTGTAGGAACCTCGATCATCGGTTTATGACATAAATGAAGATGTTTACGAAAGCAGTTTCTGAATTCAATAAGGTACCCCTCCGACCCCAATGCGTCTTGGTAGTAACCACGGCGTGTACTCATGTTATTAAGCTTCTTTTGTAGGCTGAATGGATAGAGTGTATTCAAGAGCGAATGAAATCATTTTTGTGCCCATGGGTGGTATCACCAAGTCTATAATCTGGTAAATGTTTCCATCTTCACCGAGTGTTTATGCATTTGTTATTTAATATGTAAGGTCCAGGTGTTACTAACTTGCTAACTTGCTATGTTATACAAGTTGATATATATCCTTATTGGATTACTACGTATGGCAAATGAGAACAACCTTAAGAATATGAGTGCGAGAAGTAGAAATCCGATCATTGGATCGGATCGGGTTGCTAAGATTTGGACACTAAAAGCAGTTGACACATCCTTGGGTTATTGGGTAGTTATGCTTAATTCTACATTTACTCTCACACCTTTCAGTCATCCAGTGTAAGCAATCTGTCTTAGTATTATGGTATATATCATCACATTTGTCCAAGAATAGTGGATTGCCCCCGCGTCGTCTCCTGGCGACACTGGAGGCCATCCATCGCGTTGCCACAGCCGTCCTCCCGGCGCCCCTCCTGTCTTGCCGCCGCTTGAGGCCCTGCTGGCGAAGCCGGGCCGGTCCGAGGACGGTGGTGGCGGGGCGTTCTCCTGGCTCGCCTACTTTCTCCCGGCATGGGGCCTGTAGGGCCATGGCGGCTGGGTTCCTTGGCTGGATTCTATGGGAGACTGTGGAGCTGGTGGGCGTGCTTGCTGGGCGGTGGCATGGGTCGGCGGTGGTGCGGCCTTAATTCATGGTGGGATGGTGGTGGTTGGCGTGCAGGCGGCGATCGATCTGAAGCGGCAATGTTCTCGGCGGCAGTGTGCGAGGCAACATGATCGAGGAGCAATTTTGTCGACATCCTCCGCCGAGATCGATGCTCCAGGCTAGCGGCCCAAAGGCGGCTAGGCTACGGCGGTGGAGGTCCGTGGTGTCGATCTTGCGGCTAGCGGCATTGCGCTTCAGCGTGGGCGATGTTGTTACGCCATTCGTGCTCGGCCACCACATCGGCCTCGGACCGACGGCCTGGTAGGGCTCTCTCCGGTGAGGTGGTAGTTAGCGATGATGTCTTCCATTGTTAGAGTTGGTCCTTGGTGACTACTATGACTGCGGCGGACTCGTTGCGGATTGTGATGCCCATCGAAAGGTATTCATGAGGGTTCATCTCTCCAAACCCGGTGGCTGACCTCAGTAAGGAGATGCAAACTATAGATGACGACTTGGCGCAGAGGGATGGTTGTGCGGCAGCGGCGCAGCCGCTGGAACCGCAGAAAAGTGGTGGCGACAACACATAAGTGACGTCAATGGAGGTGCTACGCAAGCACTTTCGGTGTCGAGTTAAAGGCTAACGCCTAGGTCTCTGTGATGGATATACCGCAATGACGATGTTTTATGTCGTTACCTTGTTGAAGGCATTGCTCGGATAAGCTTGGATTGGTTCTTGAGGTGAAAACCTAGATCGACCTTTGGTGGTTGGATCTAGTGACGACGGCGCTTCGATGTCGCTCCCTTGAAGGCGTTCTTGTTGAAGAATCTTGTCGTCCATGTGGTGTCATGAGATGGTTGGTGCGGATATGGCAATTTACAGAGTTTGCCGATCGCGGATCGGATTGCTTTAGGTTTTTTTTTCCTCGCAATGCATAGCTTTACGTCTTATATGACTTTGCTATTTGTCGGGTGTTTTTTTATGTGCGTATGTTCGTGTTGGCTATGAGCATCCTACCTATCAGAGGCCGTGTGTGCTCAATATGTTCTGTGTCCTTTTGATGCTCCATTTTGAGCAAATAAAATTGACCCTTTATTGAAAAAAAATATCATCACATTTTGATCCACTTGGGAATTTTCGATTCTGCTACTTTAGACGTGGTTTCTACCAGATACGCCCTGCGTAGCTGGAACGAGGGCAAGGTCAGGAGGAGGGCAAGGTCGAGCCCGAAGACCATAAGTCGGCCGGGACGAGGAAGACGGTGCACCAGAAGTAGATGGCACGTTAGTAGATTCATCCATAACACATCGATGACGGGTATAATGAAAAGGAAAAGTGGGATGAGAAGGAACCACTGGAGGTGATGGAGATGGAGAAGACATCGGTGATGAAGGTGGAGTGTCATGCAATAAGGAAGGAGAAGAAACGATAGGAGAAGATGGTGTCGGATCTGCAATAGTGGGACGAGAAGGAGTAGGAATATGAGGCACAGAGGGAGGTGTATCAGGAAACGTGAGAAAAGAGATATCCTCTACTGAAAAGGTCGAAGAGGATGGTCGTGGGTAGAATGGACGAGACTCATCAAGAGTCACATCCCTAGAAATACGCATCCGTCGATCGACAGGATCCCAACACCGATAACCCTCCCTTATGTTCATCACTGTAGCCCAGAAAAACACACTCGACAGACTGTGCGCTTAGTTTGGTGCGTTCTCGGGGGGCAAGGAGAACATAACAAACACAACCAAACATCCGAAGAGCAGAATAATCAGGAGAATGATCAGAAAGACGCTCTAGAGGAATACCTCCCTGTAGAGTAGATGAGGGTTGAATGTTTATGAGATATGTGGCAGTGGAGACAGCCTCAACCGAGAAATGAGGCGGAAGAGAGGCGGCAATCATCATTGCACGAGCTGTCTCAAGAAGGTGACGATGCTTGCGCCACCACGCCATTCGGCGTGAGCACCGGACAAGAGAACGAGTAAGAGTACCACCTTTCGAGAAGAAAACCACGTAACATTTTGGAGATATACTGCCAAAGTAATTAGCACGAAACACGCGAATAGGTGTAGAGAACTCGTGGACCATGGCGGCAAAACGCTTATAAATAGAGAGAACCTCGCTACGAGAAGACATGAAGTAAAGCCAAGTGTAGCGAGAGAAATCATCTATAAAAATAATATAGTAGCGATGGCCCCTTTGGAAGAGAAGGAGCCGACCCCACATCTGAATGTACTAAATCAAAAGGGCGCTGAGACACTGACTCGCTAGTAGGATAAGGTAACTGAACCTGTTTACCAAGCCTACAACCCTAACACTGTAAGGAGACATCTCCTGAGATAGGCCCTAGAAGACCACGACGAACTAAAGACGATAGTCGAGAACCACAAAGGTGACCAAGTCGATGATGCCATTCTTTGGAAGGAGCCGGTAGTCAAGCGGACGAGGCGTATGGATTGTCGAGTGTGGTGGTAGCGGAAGGAACATTAAGCCACCCAACTCCCAAAGCCCACGAGAATCATGGCGGCGGGCCACCCCAACCGTAGCCTTCGTGTGGCGATCTGGATAGTGCAAGAATCAACGTCAAGAATGACGCGACAACCGAGAATCGATGGTCGCTGCAGAAAATAGGTTCATAGTAAGGCGAGGCACATGAGAAACATCTGGAACATAAAAGGAAGAAGTGGCAAGAGTGCCTCGACTCGCAACAGGAAGAGGACTACCATCAGCTGTAAGAACATTAATAGGAAAATCGAGAGATCTACAGAAGGTTAAGGTTTGTGATTCCCTATGCAAGAATGAAAGTCAATAGTTATGCAATGAAATTACATCCTACTTGTGGTGCATTATTCGGTGTTAGTTATGCTTAATGCTCGCTTACCAGATTTTTCGTTTCTTGGTTGGATGCTTCCCAATCTTTTGCTAGCCTTCATTTGCACTAAGTATGATCACTACTTGTGCAACCAAAATCCTTTAAACCAGTTTTTGCCACATGAGTCCACTATACCTACCTATATGCGGTATTTCCGTGCGTTCTAAGCAAATTTGTATGTGCCATCTCTAATTTTCAAAATAAATTTCTCTTTTGTGTGCTCGCACAGCTCATGAAAGCGGTAGGGGTGGCTAATATATTTCCATGCTAGATATACTATTCTCAAGATGAGCGTTTATTCACTTGTCATTGCACAAGAGTATGGCAAAGGTATTAGGGATGCCCTATCCCGAAATAAAAAATGAATTTACTTTATGTTGTCAAATAATAAATTCCTTGGAAAGTGTTGGTATGGAGGGCACCCGTGGATACTAATTAGCCATGGAAAGTGAAAGTGTGGTAGAAAAAGGAATAAACTTTATTTTTTGTTTGGGAACCACCTATGATATATCTAGCATGCAAAGTAGTGGGAACTACTCGATCGTTTTCGTTGATGTAAAAAGCATGCCACCCAAAATGTTTTATCTCTATCTTTTTCCTCTTTGAGCTCTGGCACCTCTACAAATCCCTACTTCCCTCTGCGAAGGGCCTCTCTATTTACTTTATGCAATTTTTATTTTTATTTGAGTCTCCGTCTTCTCTCATAAAGCACCAACTAAGGGCACTATGATCGTATTTGAGCACCGGGGTGTAGCTAATATGCGAGTGTGTTTCATGAATGGATCAATGATTGAGTATAATGGGCTAGGGATAACTTGCTTTAGTGTTGATATTTTCAAAGACATGGTTGCTTGTTGATATGCTTGAGTATTGATGTCTTCATGTCAAAACTAGACTATTGCTTTGAACCATATAAAAGTCCATATGCCCATGCTACGAAGGAAAAGAATATGTAACAAACATGATAGGCAACATTCCACATTAAAAATTCTGTTTTTATCATTTACCTACTCGAGGACAAGGTGAATTAAGCTTGGGGATGCTGATACGTCTACAAGGTATCTATAATTTTTGATTGTTCCATGTTGTTATATTATCATTCTTGCATGTTTTATAATCATTTTATAGCAAATTTATATCATTTTTGGGACTAACCTATTGACATAGTGCCCAGTGCCAATTGTTGTTTTTTGCTTGTTTTTACATCGCAGAAAATCAATATCAAAGGGAGTCCAAATGCAAAAAACTTTTGGAGAATTTTTTGGACCAAGACATCTAGTGGGCCAAAGAAACAGTGGGAGGGTGCCCGAGGGGACAACCCACTGTATGCGCGCCAGTGGGTTGTGCCCACCTTGGTGGCCTCCGCACCCCTCTTCGCTCTATAAATGCCCAAATATTCCAAAAACCCTAGAAGTCGACGAAATTTTGTTCGGCCGCCGCAGCCTGTAACCACGAGATCCAATCTAGAGCCCTTCTCCCAGACTCCACCCAAGTAGGGGAAATTATCACCGTGGCCATATTCATCATCCGTGGCCACCATGATGAGGAGGAAGTAGTCCACCCTCGGGGCTAAAGGTTTGTACTAGTAGCTATGTGTTTAATCTCTCTCTCTCTCTCTCTCTCTCGGGTTCTTGAGATGTGACGATCTTGATGTATCGCGAGCTTTGTTAATATAGTCGGATCATATGGTGCTTTCCTCTCTCTATTTTGTATTGAATTGAGTTTTCCCTATGAGATTTCATTTTATCGAATTGAATACTTTTATGGATTTGAGAACACTTGATGTATGTCTTGCTATGAATACCCATGGTGACAATGGGGTATCGTATTGATTCACTTGATATATGTTTTGGCACTCAACTCGCAGATTCCCGAGGTGACATTGGGGTAATCTATGCATAGGGGTTGATGCGCATTCTTGTTTTTGTTTCTCCGATAGAAATCTTGGGGCACTCCTTGAGGTTATTTGTGTTGGGTTGAGTATTACGAACTCTTGGATAGATCGATCAGAAAGAATAGCTTTGAGGTGGTTTCGTACCCTACAAACATTTTCTTCTTATGTTCTCCACTAGATAGGAACTTTGGAGTGATTCTTCATTGCACATTGAGCGACGGCTATATGACCCAATTATATTAACATTGTTGATAGATTGCACTAGCGAAAGTACGGACCCTAGGCCTTGTTTCTAAGCATTGCAATACCGTTTTTGTGCCCGTTTACAATTGGCTACCTTGCTTTTTTTTTATTGTTCCTAGTACAAAAACCAATATCTACTATCATTACTACACTTTTATTACCATATCTTCGCCGAAGTAGTGCACCTATACAAATTACCATTGTATTTGGTGTGTTGCGGACACAAGAGACTTTTTATTATTTGGTTGCAGGGTTGTTTGAGAGAGACCATCTTCATCCCACGCCTCACATGGATTGATAAACCTTAGGTCATCCACTTGAGGGAAATTTACTCTCGTCCTATATAACTCTGCGCTTGGAGGCCCAACACGAGTCTACAAGAAAAAGTTGTGTAGTAGACATCACGACGCTCTGCTCCTTGTTGAGGAGGCAGCGGCAGCATCTGCTTCAGCGTCCGTCCCAAGATTTTGCTCGCCATTGAGGCGTCACAAGACTCGCCTAGCATCCTGTGGGCTCTCTACTCGTCCTTGAGGAAAATTTACAATGGCAATGGTTAATAATTTTCTTACATATTTAGGATAATTTAAACAAGCAGCAAGGCCCAAAACACTCACGGCCTACATATTCACACAATTATAATAAAATATAGGCTAAAAGGCCTTTCAACAACGGTCTTCTCGACTCCATGATCGAAGATAGCACCCTTGCGGCCGTTCATTGCAAGTCTCCCGACCAGCCTCCGCCTATGGAGCTGCTTTGCCTTTGGGAGGCTCTTGGGTATTGGGCCTCTTCCAAGAGCTTGACAATGTGCAATCGCGTGCATGATATCTCCATGGAACTGCTCCATTTCCATGTCTATGGCCTGGTAGCAAATTACATCCATCACCTGCATCCTCAAGATATCACATTGGTGATGTTCTACTTCATCAGGGACGTCAACTCCGCCAAGGATGTGCTCGAGCCTGGCCACCACATCATCGGGATCGAGGTTGATACTGCCGCCGCAGGCAATGTTGAAGCCGCAGGCTGCCTGTGTCTTGACTGAATCGCAGAGGTCCTCTGCCCATTCCTTGTGGGGCATCAGGCTCTCGATGAGCACTGGTGATGGCGGCTCTTTGGGTAGGTCATCGATCATGCCACCGAGCAGCTCTAGATCTTTTGCACGACGGATGGCAAACTGCTCATCACACCTCCTCTACAATATATCGATTGTGTGCCCAAGGACTCTCAAGTTGATATCGCTGCCGATAGGCCATGGTGCATGCACCGGCCGATGAAGCTCTTGCACCCCGACCTGCTCTGGCTTGTTCTCCTCGCCGAAGATGTAACGCAGATAGGGGTCGAAGTCGAAGCTTTGGTCATTGCCTGGCATGCTTGGAATAATTAATGGTAGTGTAACATCCCAATTTTCATTTGGATGTTATACATAGATCATTCATCTGCATATCATATTTAATTGCATTTTGGTTGTGATCCAAGAAATCTTAAGCAACTCAAGGACCCAAGGAGAGAGTTGGAGGTTTCATTTCAATTTCATATTTGAATTTATTTCAAATTTGAAAATAGGATCAATTTGATTATTAACAATTTCTTTCCAATTATTTCCAACAATAAAAATAAATGAGAGAAGATAAAATGACTTCTTCAAAACAGAGGAGAAATATTGAAAAGAAATTTTGGAATCAAATTATTATTTTATTTGATTTATCTGTAGTTTTATTTGAATTAGTGAATAACATGCATTTTTAAAATTGCATTTAGTCCGTAAAAATGTTCATCTTGTCCCAAATATTCGGTAGGGTTGGTGAAAATTTTTCTAGAATTTTTCAATTTTCTTTTTATTTATTAGGATTTTCTTCAGAAATTGTTTAAAAAGTTCTGGTCGGCCCACCAGCAGTGAAACCACGGCCCGACAAGCGGCGTGGCCTTCCTCTCGCACGGGAGAGTCCCGACAGCCGCCGCCAAGGGAGTCCGGGCTCGGACTCCCGATCCATCGCCCCCTCGCCCAAGTTCTTTGCCTCGACTCCCCTCGTAAATACCTCACTTGCAGATCTCCTCCCCAAACCTCAGCCATGCTAGCCGTTCTTCTTTTTCGCCCTCCGCCGCCGTCGCCCGCGCCTCCGCCGCCTCACGTTGTCGTTGCCTCACCCCACCTTGCCGCCAACACCGACTCACCGTTGACCTCGCCGCCACCGGTTGACCGGTATAAACCAATCCGGTTCTCCGGTCTTTTCTCGGTTTAGTTTCGGGTTTTTTCAGTTTCGGTTTATTAGGTTTAGATCGGTTCGTTTTTATTCGCTAGTTCAATTAATGAACGCTCACTGTTAGTTTCTTATAACGAACGAGTTCGTTCGTTAGCGGACGTTCGTCCGATAGATTTTTCTCTTTAGTTTTATTTTCGGCGAGGGACCTATCCACGAATAGTTTTATCGCGATTTAGCCCCTGATCTTAAAACTAGCGTAACTTTTTGCTCCATTATCCAAATTAGATGAAACCAACGCCAAAGTCTTCGTAACGATTCCCTCTTTCTAGTAAACCAACTTGAATATGATTTTGACAAATTAAAATTTGAGTTTAGTTCAGATTAGTATTCGATCTTGTTTTGTTTGTATCTTGAGTTTCGCAACTCCGTTTGAGTTGATTCTTTTTGAAAATTGTAGCTAATCACATGTACCTACTGTTAAGATCTAATCCTCATGAAAATAATGTTGTTAGGTTTTATTTTCTATTTAGTTTAGCCATTTGCTTGTTTTGAGTTTTATTTCAATCTTTTCTCGATTTCTCTTTGTTTCATTTGATTGATTGCTTATGTATGCTATTGTTTGTCTACCCTAGATTACCTGGAGTGCGAAGCTTGTTACTACGAATCCCTAGACTTTGCAGATCGTCACTAAGGCAAGTTACACTTTGATCATACTTTTCTATACCCAATTTTTACTATGCATTAGTTATGCCCCTCAAATATTTGCATGAGTAGGATTGGGAACATGTGGTTTGGTTGTAGTACTTGAGGTAGGAACCTAATATCTTTTGATCACCCCGGGAATATACATTATGCACAGTTATTACTTAGCCATTCTCGTAGATGGGGATTGGATCATGATACACATGGAAGTTGTGAGAGTTATTAATCTTGGATAACATTAAGGTGGCAACTTTAATACACATCCGGGTGGATTGGTTGGGGCACCTGGAGAATCCAGTGTCTGTCCGTTTGGAAATCCCGGAGTACCCGTGTGATTTTCCTCGGTTCGCCACCCAGGCTCAAAGGAATCATATGATATTTCATGCCTAGAAACTTCCGTGTGCAGCCACAAGCCATTATGGGCTCTGGCGTAGTTGAGTAAGTTGCATGAGCTCTCGAAGAGGTGGACTAGAAGATGTATGGGAAAGTAGGTGTACCGGCACTGCCTGAGTAGAGAGTTAATGCTTCGGAAAGACTATGTCTCGGTCTTATGATCATGGATGCGGTCGAGTCTTGTGGGAAAAGTGCGCAACCTCTGCAGAGTGTATAAACTAATCATGGTTAGTCGTGTCCCCGGTTATGGACATCTTGAGTATCTGGAATTGGATATTATTGTTAATCTCATCACTCTTTAAATTAATTGAATTGGGTTTAATGATGATACTTGTTTAATTGGGATTTGAGTTGGAGGAACCTTCTCAAATATTGGTACAACTTGGGAGTAGTAAATAAAATGTATTCCTCTGTTGTAGGGAAAAACTAGCTTTATGCAAAATCTTAAACTTAGAGCCTCCACCAGCCAAATATTGCATGTAGATATAGTTCTTGCATTTATTGCTTTACTGAAGGTACTCTGCCAAAGATATTCAATGTCTTGACCTACACGGATGCAACGTCTCATGTTGCGAGACTTCTCGAACAACGAATAAGGTGTGATAGGTCGTTGTCATGCACTCAACTATGCCGTTGGAGCCGATGGACTCATTTACCTTGAAGCTTCCGCAGATTATTTAGTTTAGATGGCCTTGACCATATTATTTGTATAATCATACTCTTTATGAGGACCTCGATGTAATAAGTGTGCGATTGAACTCGCTATAATCTCTCGAGTACTATGTGTGTCAAGATTACCGATCCAAGGATGACACTTAAGCATGGAGACTTCGGTCCATTAGGATCGTGGTCGCTACAAGATGGTATGAGAGCACACGCCGATCAGAGGACGCGACCACTCGGAAAAGCCACGAGATTTCTCTTCTTTGCTCATTTCTAATTCTCCTCTATTTCTACTCTATAGATGGCAGACCCAAGGAACAAGTTCACCCAGCCGGATGACGACACCCCTTTCGGACGACACTTGATGAAAGTCACTAAGTACCTGAACATCGGACTACCAAGCTTCACCGACTTTCTACAACTTTATTTGAAGAGGAGTGTTGGAAGATCAAAGTTTGTGTACCTGGGAAGATGTTTGCGCCAACAACGGAGCCCATTGATTTCTACTTGGATGCACCATGTTGGAGTTTTGGAAAGAGCATGGCAACTCACATCACCTTTGGATGCACATGTAAAGTGTATCACAAGGAGCTTGAAAACATTGTCTATCAAATATGTGGACGCCGAGACGAGGAATGGGAGATGATTCGTACCATGAAGGATGGATCAATTGCAGCATACATTCAGGAGATTGGTGACCACATTCGCCGATACGAGAACCAGATGTGCTCCATCATGAAGAAGACCAAGAAGCTAAGGAAGAAGAATATCAAGCTAGAAGAAGAACTCAAGTCAACATGCGATGGATATGAAAAAGAAATTGATTTACTACTGGAGAAGCATGAAGATTTGAAGAGGAAGCTAGGACTACCCGTGGAGAACCAGAAGCGAGAACCTGAAGTGGAGATCCGTTCGGAGGACTACATCATCTTGGACGACACCGACACGGATAGTGATGCTAATGATGATAGTGATGACGACTACGTAGACGAAGCTGGAGCAGATATCATGGAGTCTTCCACTGATCAAAATTTCTAGACGACCACCATGTTGCTACTAGTATTCTTCCAAGTAGTTAGCATCGATCGTTTTGTAATTGTAATTAGATCATTTGTGTGAACCTTGTGTGACATTGAATGAAGTGAATTGATTGTTTTTGCCTCATGTGCATATGGGCAGTGACATCTCTCTTAGACCTTATTCTATTCTGTTTTCTCACCCCTTCTAACCCATCAGACGCCTCTAAGACATGACACCGGATTCGTGTTCCCACCGGAGCTCACCCAGTTGATCCAGTAGTAGAATGCCTTGATGCAGATGCTAGTGCAGAATCAGAATCACAACCAAGGCAACAACAACAACAACAACAACAACAACAACAACAACAACAACAACCCACCGCCACCACCCCCTGTTGACAACCTAGCCCGTTTTCCGAGTTTGAATCCGCGGTGTTCTCTAGCGACACCAAGCAGATTGTTGTAGATGATTGACTCGGCAAGATTGGAAGAGAGTCTCTGCGCAGTTGCATAGATGCGAGAGAGTGCGCTTTGCGCATCGACTTGATGGACCCGCAACATCTTGGTGGGAGAACTTCACCACCCTTACCCCATTGATCTGATGATGTGGGATCGGTTTCAACGAGCTTTCCGCACCGCACATGTTTGATGGGATCTATGAGCATGAAGAAGCGAGTTTCGCAACTGCGCCAAGGAGTCGTCTGATGGGACAATATGTGGATGAGTTGACAAGTTAGCACGCTATGCCCCGGATGATGTGGCCACAGATGCATGCAAGCGATAGAAGTTTTTGAGGACTCAATGATGAGCTAAGCATGCAATTGAGGTGGCAACCTTCAACAACTACCAGAGTTGGTAGACGGGGCCCTCATGATAGAAGGCAAGCAGCAATAGATTGATAATCGCAAGAGGAAGTATGGACAGGGGAGGTACACTTCTGAAGCTCAGCAGAAGCCCCGCTATTCCTTGTACTCGGGCAGACATACTCACAACCATGGAGGACATAACCATGGAGGACATACGCACAATGGAGGAAGTTCGCACAACCACAATGGCCCTAAGAATGGCAATGGGAATGGAGGAAGCAACAATGTAATCATTCAAACCCATAAAACCAGCCAAGAGGGATCTGAGTCACATTACTTGTTTCAAGTGTGAGAAGACTGGACATTATGCCACTGAATGTCCTGAAGCAAAGAATGGAAATGGCAATGGAAGTTCTGCAAAGAAGCCCAAGCCCTTCACCAAAGGTCAGGTGAACCACGTCAGTGTGGAGGAGATTGAGGAGCAGCCCGACGCAGTTATCGGCAAGTTTTTGATTAATGCATTTACATCACTTGTTCTTTTCGATATTGGTGCATCTCATTCATTCATATCAAGGGGATTTGTGGATAAGTATAAGTTGCCAACAGTAGCCCTTAAGTCACCTATGTTAGTAAGTTCCCCGGTGAGCGAGTATATGGCTAGTAGGGGATGCTATCAGTTGCTAGTAACCATAGGTAGACATGTTTTCCCCACTGACCTGATTGTCCTGGAGTCACAAGGATTAGATGTGATACTAGGCATGGATTGGCTATCCAAGTATGAGGTAAACATCGATTGCGCCAGTAAATCAATTCTTCTCACCACCCCGAAAGGAAAGAGGATCAAGTATGTGTCTAGGCATGCGACGAGCACGACTCAGGTGAAGTCCTTATCAGGAGTTGTGTAGGACGAAGTACCAGTGGTGAAGGATTATCCTGATGTATTTCCGGAAGAGTTACCAGGCATGCCACCAGATCGAGACATTGAGTTTTTGGTTGAATTATTGCCAGGCACCGAACCAATATCCAAGAGACCGTATCGGATACCCGCAAATGATCTGGAGGCAATTAAGAAGCAGATTAAGGAGTTCTGGAGAAAGGTTATATTCGACCAAGTTCATCACCTTGGGGAACCCAGTGCTTCTAGTGGAGAAGAAGGATGGATCTTTGAGAATGGTTGTTGATTATTGTGTGCTGAATGAGGTGATGATCAAGAACAAATACCCTCATTGACGATTAATGATTTGTTTGACCAGCTGCAAGGAGCTAAGGTTTTCTCCAAGATCGATCTTCGGTCAGGTTATCACCAGTTGAAGATCCGAGAGTAGGATATACCCAAGTCAGCTTTTACCACGAGGAATGGGCTATATGAGTATACAGTTATGTCATTTGGTTTGACTAGCGCCCCTGCCTATTTCATGAGTATGATGAACAAAGTGTTCATGGAGTTTTTGGATAAGTTCGTCGTGGTGTTCATTGACGACATATTGGTCTACTCGAAGAATGAAGAAGAGCATAAGGAACATTTGCGTTTGGTTCTCGAGAAGCTCAGGGAACATCAATTGTATGCCAAGTTCAGCAAATGTGAGTTTTGGTTGAAGCAAGTTGGATTTCTCGGACATGTTATATCTAGAGAAGGAATAGCAGTAGACCCTACCAAGGTTGCTTCTGTCACTAAATGGTTGGCACCCACCTCAGTGGGAGAGATCAGAAGTTTTCTTGGACTCGCGGGTTATTATCGGAGATTTATTGATAATTGTTCCAAGATTGCGAAGCCCATGACGGAGTTATTGAAGAGGGACACCAAGTTTAAATGGACTAAGGATTGTGAGGCCAGTTTTCAGGAGTTGAAGAAATGTTTGGTTACAGCCCCAGTGCTGATTCTCCCAAACATACGCAAGGATTTCCAAGTGTATTGCGACGCTTCACGTCGAGGACTTGGAGGTGTGCTTATGCAAGATGAAAGAGTTGTTTCATATGCCTCACGACATCTTCGACCTCATGAGTTGAATTATGCTACGCATGATTTGGAGTTAGCAGTTGTAGTGCATGCGTTCAAGACATGGAGACATTTTCTCATCGGAAACCATTGTGATGTTTATATGGATCATAAGAGTTTGAAGTACATCTTCACGCAGAAGAAGTTGAACCTCGGGTAAAGGAGATGGTTGGAGCTCATAAAGGATTATGACATGATATTACATTATCATCCAGGAAAGGCCAATGTTGTAGCAGATGCGTTGAGCCGCAAGAGTTATGTTAACACGCCATAATCGGAGGTTTACCTCGGAGTTAGCGAGCGACCTTCGAGAACTACGCTTGGAGATAGTTCCGAGAGGTTATGTTGCAGACATTGGAAATCTGATCCACTTTGTTGGGTAAGATCGAGAAGCCCGGAAGACGGACAAGGAGATCGTGAGATAAAGAAAAGGATGAGTAAAGGAAAGGCTAAAGGATTTCGTGATGATGAGCATGCCACTTTATGGTTTTAGGATCGTACTTATGTCCCTAATGACCCGAGATCGAGAATTTGATTCTTTAGGAGGCCCATGATTCGCCTTACTTGATTCACCCAGGAAACACCAAGATGTATCTGGATTTGAAGGAAAGTTTCTGGTGGACAGGAATGAATAAGGGTATTGCAGAGTATGTAGCAGTATGCGATGTATGTTAGAGAGTAAAGGTAGAGCATCAGAAACCAGCAGGGTTACTACAGCCTTTGCTGATAACTCGGCATGGATTTTATCACTGGATTACCCAGGACCCGTTCAGGCTATGACTCTATCTGGGTTGTAGTTGATCAATTGACGTAGCCCATTTCATCCCTATGAAGACAACTTATACGAGTGCTAAGTTGGCGAAGATATACATGACCAGGATTGTATGTCTGCATGGAGTTCCGAGGAGCATCGTGACGAATGAGGAGAATGCGATGTACTTCAAAGTTTTGGAATCAGTTGCATGAAACTTTGGGTACTAGGCTAGAGTTCAGTACAACCTTTCATCCATAGACAGATGGACGGACTGAGAGAGTCAATCAGATTCTGGAGGACATGTTGAGAGCTTGTGCGCTAGATTATGGATCTAGTTGGGATGACAATTTGACCTATGCAGAGTTCTCCTATAACAACAGTTATCAAGCCAGTTTGAGGATGGCCCCTTTCGAAGCCTTGTATGGAAGGAGGTGCAGGACACCATTCTCGTGGGATGAAGTTGAAGATCGACAATTGTTCGGACCAGACATAATCAGAGATTCTGAGGAGAAGGTTAAGTTGATTCAAGATAGACTCAAGATAGCCCAGTCCAAGCAGAAGAGTTATTCGGATAATAAACGCAAGGAAGTAGCCTATGAAGTCAGAGACAGAGCATATCTTCGTGTGTCCCCACTTTGAGGAGTTAAACGTTTTGGAGTCAAGGAAAATCTAGCACCACATTTTGTGGAACCATACAGAGTTTTGGAATGCATGGGAGAAGTTGCCTACAAGTTGGAATTACCCAAAGGATTGTCGAGTTCATGATGTGTTTCACATTTCACGCTTGAAGAAGTGCCACGCAGAGATGGCCGACATTCTTCTCGAGAGATATAGTGCCACTGGAAGCAATTCAGTTGGATAGTGATTTGACCTATGAAGAGAAGCCAGTCAAGATTCTTGAGTTTTCCAGTCGAGTTACTCGTAGCAAGGTTATCAAGATTTGCAAAGTTTAGTGGAGCCACCATACCGAGGAGGAAGACACCTGGGAGTGAGAAGAAGACCTCCGCAAGGACCACCGACACCTTTTGTCGACCAACCCAAATCTCGAGGGCTAGACTCATCTTAAGGGGTAGGTTTGTAACATCCCAATTTTCAATTTGGATGTTATACATAGATCATTCATATGCATATCATATTTAATTGCATTTTGGTTGTGATCCAAGAAATCTTAAGCAACTCAAGGACCCAAGGAGAGAGTTGGAGGTTTCATTCAAATTTCATATTTGAATTTATTTCAAATTTGAAAAGAGCATCAATTTGATTTTTAACAATTTCTTTCCAATTATTTCCAGCAATAAAAATAAATGAGAGAAGATAAAACGAGTGCTTCAAAACAGAGGAGAAATATTGGAAACGAAATTTTGAAATCAATTATTATTATATTTGAAGTTTTATTTAAATTAGAGAAAAACATGCATTTTTAAAAATTGCATTTAGTCTAGAAAAATGTTCATCTTGTCCCAAATATTAGGTAGGGATGGTGAAAATTGTTTCGCGAGTTTAATTCATATTAGTATTCAATCTTGTTTCGTTTGTATCTTGAGTTTCGTAACTCCGTTTGAGTTGATTCTTTTTGCATATCGTAGCTAATCATATGTACCTGCTGTTAAGATCTAATCCACATGAAAATAATGCTATTAGATTTTATTTTCTGTTTAGTTTAGCCGTTTCCTTGTTTCAAGTTTTATTTGGATCTTTTCTTGATTTCTCTTTGTTTCGTTTGATTGATTGCTTATGTATGCTACTATTTTTCTATGCTAGATTACCCAGTGCGAAGCATGTTACTCTGAATCCTAGACCTTGCGGATCGTCAAAGAAGGCAAAGTTACTTTGATCATACTCTTCTATATCCAGCTTTTACTATGCATTAGTTATGCCCTCAAATATTTGCATGAGTAGGATTTGGAACATGTAGTTTGGTTGTAGTACTTGAGGTAGGAACCTAATATCTTTTGATCACCCCGGGAATATACGTTATGCACAATTATTGCTTAGCCATGCTCGTAGACGGGGATTGGATTGTGATACACATGGAAGTTGTGAGAGTTAATAATTTTGGACAACATTAAGGTGGCAAATTTAATACATATTTGGGTGGATTGGTTGGGGCACCTAGAGAATCCAGTGTTAGTCCGTTTGGGGAATCCTGGAGTACCTGTGTGATTTTCCTCGGTTCGCCACATCATATGATATTTCATGCCTAGAAACTTCCGTGTGCAGCCACAAGCCATTATGGGCCTTGGCGTAGTTGAGTAAGTTGCGTGAGCTCTCGAAGAGGTGGGCTAGCAGATGTAGGGGATAGTAGGTGTACCGGTCTGCCTGGAGTAGAGAGTTAATGCTTCAGAAAGACTATGTCTCGATCATCCGATCATGGATGCGGTCGAGTCTTGTGTGGAAAAGTGCGCAACCTTTGCAGAGTGTATAAACTAATCATGGTTAGCCGTGTCCCCGGTTATGGATATTTTGAGTATCTAGAATTGGATATTATTATTGATATCATCACTCTTTAAATTAATTGAATTGGGTTTAATGATGATACTTGTTTAATTGGGATTTGAGTTGGAGGAACTTTCTCAAATATTGGTACAACTTGGGAGTAGTAAATAAAATTTATTCCTTTTTTGTTGGGAAAAACTAGCTTTATGCAAAATCTTAAACTTAGAGCCTCCACCAGCCAAATATTGCATGTAGATATAGTTCTTGCATTTATTGCTTTACAGGTAACTCTGCCAACATATTCAATGTGATGACCTACACGGCTACAATGTCTCATGTTGCAGACTTCTCAGACGCATTTACGAATAAGGTGCGATAGGTCGTTGTCATGCACTCAGCTATGCCGTTGGAGTTGATGGAATCATTTACCTTCGAAGCTTTCACAGTTATTTAGTTTAGATGGCCTTCAACCATATTATTTGTGTAATCATACTCTTTATGAGGACCTCGATATAATAAGTGTGTGATTGAACTCTGCTATAATTCCTCGAGTACTGTGTGTGTCAGCATTACCGATCCAGGGATGACACTTAAGCACAAAGACTTCGGTCCATTAGGATTGTGGTCGCTATAGGTAGATGGGTGAGGACTAGATCTACGCAGAGTGTCGCGACGGTGCATTGCCGCCTGGGTTATATGCAGCAAGCCATTAGCTGGTGGCAGGAAACCAATGAGGGAAGAGGCGTGGATTTTATAATTCACCCATGTGGAGCGTGGAAAGCATTCACTGGAGCGCGGGAAGACTAAGTGGAGCACACACACAACCCGTATACCGTATGCGGTGCCACGTGTTATTTATCACACACACGTGTTAACATAAGGAAACATATGTGTAACTTACTAATCATCGTACACGAGTACTTGCAGACGCATAGTGTGCGATACTCCTAGCCACCGTAAGCAACTAGTTTGCGTTTTTCAAAGTTTTTTGTACGAACAAAATCGCACATGAACTAACAATATTAATTGTCTGTGTTATAATTTCTCATCGCAAACACTTCATTCGAGTGGGCTGTTTGCTGCGTATCACACACATCTTGTTTACACGAATTGTTTGTGTTCTTTTGGTTCATCGCAAATAGTTCATCTATGTGAACTGTATGCCGCATATCACACACATCTTGTTAAGTTGAACCGTTTATATTCTCTTTCCTAATCTAAAACAGTTAAATCCGAAAGTGAACCGTATGCGTATATCACACACACCTTGATCTGGTGACCATTTCATTGCATTTCCTAATAGCACACAGTTCATCTGAGCGAATCAGACGCAGATATCGCATTTTACAATCGATATGGCTGCCCGTTTACATTGTTACGCCTCATCGCAAATAGTTCTTTCGGATCAACCATATGCCCCGCGATCGCACAACGTAACTAAAATCTAAACCATGTTTGATGTCTCCGCCATCACAAACATTTTGCATCTTTTTTGACGGTTTTTTTACATCCCCGTTTGCGATTAATGCATCGCATACAGTTTCGTCAAAGGGTCTCTGATCGTAGTGTCGCGTTAGCAGCATCTTGCAATAGTGATATCATTGAAAAGGGACAAATTAAAGTAGAAAATAGTGATACAAAATGGATGTATCGACATGTTCAGAGTTCTGATGGTGATGGTGCGGGGAGGGGGGGGACCATCGCAAACTCCTTTGCCGAGATTTACTACAGTTGCCAGTCCCAACCATCAACACCCCATTCACGAAGTTCATCTTGAATGAAACGGCCGAAAGGACATGTAGGATGGCCGCATTAAGAGGTAAAGCATAGGCCACTACCGCCTCTCCTGATCCTTCCATACCAAAGAGCCCCTGACCGTAAATGACATATCTAAACATCTCTACTATTAAAAGGGAGTTGGTGTTTGTACGTCATCAACTATGGTTTCGTCCCTCCTTTGGAATAATGTAAATCAAATTGGTTGTTTACTTTCCTTGTCTAGAAACCATTTTATGTATTAACTCAATTAAATCTTACCAAAATTATGTCCTGCATTTTAACTCAACCAAATCAAATAAAATCTTATCTCAAAACTTTTCTTACCTTTCCCTATGCATACCCAAATCAAATAACCCCTCCATTCATTTATATAAGATGTATTCATTTTTTGCAAAAGATCCACAATGTAAGGTGTATTTCTCTATTTCTCTCAATTTTTCATGCATACCCTTCCACCATACATTACATGCCTTAGATAAAAAGTAGTACATAGTTCCCAATAGGAAGGTAGTAAAAAAAATCCCTCTCCCCGATTGCATGCACTCACATTTCTCTCTCTTCCATCCCACCAATTGATTTTAATCCGGTGCAATGAAATTTAGTTCCCTTTTATTAGGCCACTCATTATTTAGTTTCCGCTAATTAAGCTGCTAACTACCTAATTAGTTAATAGCCTGCTTGGTTGGGGGGAAATTAAACTAGGGAATGGGAATTGAAAGGGCATGAGGCTAGAAATCCCTTGTATGGTTCGAGGGTATGGGAATTAAGAAGGGAAGGAAAAGGGGAGTTAAGAGGGCCAACTCCCACACATCTCTTCCCTGGTACCCCCTGGTAATTTAGCCGAGACTGAGAATTGACATAAGAAAAAAATATTCATCTATTCTTTGTGCACGTCAAGTGATCCAAGATAGTGGAAAAGCTCGTGAAAACCTTGGCAAATACGAGAGAAAACCCTCGCTGAATAAACCACCAACGGCTGCATAATTTTTCTATATGAATCCATGCCTAGCTGCCTTCTTATCCGCATCTACAGAGGCAATGTGGTGATGCCAGACGATCCAAATCTTGAATAATAATCAAGTTATATAGATGTGCAAACGCAAGTCTAAGAAATGCATTGTGCGTGAGTGGCATGCATATGCTTAAACATGTCCGAGCCAGCGGCATATTTAATTAGGCCAGCTAATGCTTTTTCCATGTCAAAACTACGCACCATCCTCCGCCGGGCACCAAACAATGGATTGCGATAAAAGTCTATTTCCCACGCCTAAATCCCTACCAAACTCCCATCATTAATTCACATTCCTCTTCCCTAAGATTAGCAAACACGCTGTAAGGGTATTTTCATCCAAAATTCTCCTCAATTCTTTGTCATCACCGCGTCGGAAAAAATACACCTTATATAAAGGAATAGAGGGAGTAAAATCTTATCAAAACCTCAACTAAATCAAAAATTTACTTAACTTTCAACACATACTCAAATTAAATTAAGTATATACCTAATATTAAAGGACGAAATATTTCATAGTACTCCATAAGTCATGGGTCAATCGATAATACGACGTGGTTCGGATCAATCGATCTGAACTGGGCACGTGATCTATGGTTTGATCCTTCCCCTGGTCAATCGTTAGTGATCGTTCAGATAGATCGATTTGATATGGGCCACTCGATATATTTTATAGAAAAGTCTCATTTTTTCCATCACAAACAGCTTCCCGTCGCCGTCCCCCACGTAAAGTTTTCATATGTCATCCTCACCCAGCACGTTACACCTTTCCCTCATCAGCGATCTGACCCAAATTTTTTCTCAAATCGACTTAGATCGCCCTAATTTTGTTAGGATAGGAAACCATCACCCGATTTTGGCAGCAATCACAATTGACACTCTACGCGATCTCCCCACGCAAGGAACCCTTCGCCCTCTTCCTCTTACCTCCCTATCCTTCCAATTCAAGTTTCTAGGGCTCTGACATCGCCAACCCCGCTCAGCTCTCGCTACCGCTACTTATGATGCCTGGTGAGCCGGAGAAGGATGTGGAGAGGGTGGTCATGGTCACAAAATAGGAGGCGAAGAAGTTGGGGATCATGAGCGTCTTTCTGGGTTCATCTGCCGTCCTCCTGCGCCAACGACTGTCACGAAATCAAGACAGTAGTGTACGTGTATTAATCTGAAGATATTGGCTTCCCTTTGCATCATCTTTCGATTTTCCTGTTGACAAGGATGGTCACCCGCCCCTAGATGCCCAGGACTCCGCCACCGGCCCATCAAGTCAGAGGTCACGTTCGAGGTCAGCACATCTATCGCTCGTTCATTCTTGCCGGCAACAATAGTCTGGGTTTGTGCCAGCGTCTAGTAGCTCGACGACGACTTCGTGTTTTGCAGTTTTGATTTACAGTTGCAGAGTGGTGGAGTTTGACCATCTACCCTCTGTGTTGAGCAGGGATCCCTCACCTGGCTAGACCTCTTCAATTAACAAGATCAGCCATAAGGTTCGTCTTGAGGACATGAAGTGCATGGTCTTTGCTGGCACCACCTTGTCAATGGCGACATCTATGTCGTCTGTTGAGATGGGAACAAGCATGACGACTGAAAGTCTGATACAGGCAAGATCAATTCGCATATCCAGGAGGTATTGCAGTAGGAGGATGACACATTGATTGAAAAGAAGCTCAATGAGTTATGTGAGGCGCCCATAACTGGGACGACACAAGGAAGGTGACTCAGAAGAATGCACTTGTGATAAAGTTACAGGGTGTTCGATACATTAACTTGGACAACGGTGATTTGCTCTAATAAGACATGAACTTTGACCACCAACTAGAAGTCAGCGGTGATGTTTGTGGCAGTTGGGAGGTAGCTCATACAGTAATGAACTTCAAGGTTCATGGAATCACGTATGATTCAAATGATGGGAAGGTATAATGACAGGCAAACTTTGAACATGGATGGTAACCTTCAGATGACTGAAGATAGCTGCACTATTCAATGATGCAAGTATGCACACTCTGAACATCAGTATGTTGCTACTGGGATGCCCACAGAGGCTGCATTCAAGGGACTGTTTGTCAATACATATATGTAATATGTTGCTTCTACTTGGCAGTTCTATACTCTTATTAGTTTATATTTATTTTTTCCCATTGCAACCCTCGGGTGTTTCCTCCAAAACCAGTGAAAAATAATGGCTGTTTGTTTTTCTACTCCTTCCAGTACTACTTTAGATTATTTTAGACTATCTTCTTCGGCAGTGCTTCATATTCAAAGAATATGGTATATTGTTTCACAAAAGGTTCAACATATAAATTGATCTTTGATTTCTAGAGATAGCTTATCGCATGCTCCATTTGATTCAGAGTATTGATTAGTTCTTCCAATTCTTCGATTCTGTAGGAAGTAGGTTGATTTGCCCTGGTTTTTGCAGGGGACGTGGTGGCTGATCAGGGTACCCAGTTATCAAACAAGCATTCCAAGATACTCAAGACGTGGAAGTTCACCTCCAAGCTCGACCACCAGGTTATTTTGGTTCATGTTCTATGCTTTCATTGGATCATAGGTGATGAGCGTCCAGAGGGTATCTGATGCTGATTCAAGGTAAACTCTCATTTGTTTTTTTTCGTTGTCTTTTGATGAACATGTCAAATATGCAGATGGACGTGATGAAGCCATGAATTGCCAAATGGTCATTTAGCTTCTTGGATTCGATAATGAAGTGCTTATCGACTTTATATACAACCTGCTCAATGTGAAGGTGAAGTTCTTGAAGAGACATTTCTTATCAAATCGATCTTATGGTCTCTTTGAACCATGCGTTCATGATACATACAAAACACATATGAGTTTCTTATTTAAAGAAAAAACGAATGGATTTCTTGTTTCAGATAATTAAACACCAAACTGCGTACACCATCCACGCAAAGTATCTCTGCATATATTAATCACGTTGGGAAAGATCGTGCTCCTCTGCATCCCTGCCCGTCCATGGTGAGGTCCGCCCTTCTACCATCCTCAGCGTGGCGGCAACACTCCCTCCACCAAATAAATGCTTGTGAGAGAACTTTTACTGACAATTATATGTCCCGATAACATATACTCAACCACTACACTGTTGCTACGTAAAAAATGCAAGGTGAAATTTCGACTCCTGCCATTTTTATAAGGTAGGTGTGTGTGATTTATTCCTTCTTCTATTGTAATGCATGGACATATTTGCTAGTCTTATTTAATTATAGAATATAGTGAGTAAACGTATATGTCAAGCACGATTAGGCCCCGTTTGGAATTGATGTAATCTTCTACATCTGTATTTATTTTACGGGTGTAAATTACCGGTCGTAGCTGATTTTTCGCCAGGAAACAAAACGACCCGGCGAGGCGTGTATTCTAAACCAGCCGTATACGAGAGAAAACGCTAATCCAAGCGGGACCTTAATGTTGAACGAGTCCGTGTTGCAATGTGCGGACATTTAGCTCGTCTTATATGATGGCGGTTTGATGCGCTTGTGGCAGTCCACGGTCAGATCAGGCAAAACGGGGTGGTGTCCTTGAAGTGGCCGGGCGGTGGCAAGCGAAGCAGGTCGTACCATAACCGGCAGGGCCCTCCTCCGAGCTAGGAGGAGGAAGGGCCCCAGAGACCGAACTCACATCGTGAGGTCCGTGCTTCCTCGATGGACCAGATGGACGGCGGTGGCGCCGGCAGGCGGGTGAAGGTGGTGGGGAAGGTAGAGAGGCTCGACGGGCAGTCGCTGACCTACTCCGAGTTCGTCGACCGCTTCATGAAGCCGAACCTCCCCGTCGTCCTCACGGGCCTCACCTCCTCCTGGCCATCCTGCGAGGACTGGACGTTTGCCGGCCCCGACGACCGCCGCCGCCCCAACCTCCCTTTTTTCGCGCAAAACTTCTCCTCTCCTCGCGTTCAGGCACCCACCAGCTGACCTTCCCCTCCTGTGCGAGTCCTCGTTTCACTAGCCAGATGAATCATTTTAGATTTATCATCGTTGTTGATTTCGCAGGTTGCCGACTGTTCCGCCAGGGAGTACACGGACCACAAGCGCCTAGAGATGTCCATGCAGGAATTCGTGGACCATTGGGTTAGGAATTCGAATACTGTTTCAAGCAGCGGTCATTGTGAAGCTTCCTCGCTTTACCTGAAGGATTGGCATTTTGTTAAAGTATGTCCTGATTCCAGAGTATACTCTGCTCTCTACGCTTATTTGCTATTGAATTTATGGTACCCTCGTTAATGACTGATACCTATAAAGTCAGTAACGCTAAGTTATTATATGAATTTCTTCACTTCTTGTTCAAACATCTTATGATAATAGTGTATTGTTGCTATGACTATCCAAAATCAATAACATCAAAGCCATGGTGGGATTGATGCTGCAATAGCTGTGCAAAAATATTAGCGGTGTGACAAACTAGAATTTGTGTTGCTATTTGTTTGAGTTGCCAGTGATTAGCAGTCATCTCCAGCATAACTCATTAACACTTGTTCGGATTTAAAATCGCCATTTTGCTGCCACATTTTATGTGCTGAACTGCAACACTGTTTTCAATACCAATTGTCTACTGATTTGGTAGTTGTTTAGATTAGATTGCATTATTGCAATGCCTTTTTTTGGATGGTATGTGCATATGTCTGCTCATAAGATTGAGATCCAGCTCTCTGCTATCTCAAACATTTGAATTCATCCTACCCTTTTCTTTCTTGAAGCTGACATTTCATCTTCTGCTCTATGTGGTTATATTGCATCTTGTCTTGATCTTCCAGGAGTACCCTGATTATGTCGCATACACCACACCACCGTTCTTCGTCGATGATTGGCTCAACATGTATCTTGACAGTCATCCCATGCATAGAGATTCTGACATTGCCAACCACAAAAATGAAGTAAACTGTGCTGACTATCGATTTGTTTACATTGGGGCAAAAGGTAACTTCTATTTTTTAAATCCTGTTCTATTCCGTGCTTTACGAAATTGGGATTCTGTGCTTCTGTAAGCTATCCTATGTTACAGGTGAATGTATCATCACTCATAATTATAACTGTGATTTGATGTTTAGGAACTTGGACCCCTCTTCACGCTGATGTTTTTAGGTCATACAGCTGGTCAGCAAATGTGTGTGGGAGAAAACTATGGCTCTTTCTGGCACCATCGCAGAGTCATCTTATATTTGATAGGTAATTTTAACCTGGGCACTCCTTATGCATTATATTCTATGGGGCTAATCCGACATGGAATTAGCATCAGACATGAACAGAACACATAACCTCCATGAGATTTCGAGCTGCCAATAAGAGGAAAACTGATTCACTGCATACTCCTGTACCCTGTTCCTCATTAGCTGATTTACTCGGAAGTTAGAAATACTACGGACTCCAATTTTTTTTCTGTGTTCTGTGATGCTACATAGTGCAATGATGGCAACCCACTCTTTACTTGGTTGAGTTATCTCTGATCAGCAATATTATGAATTACGAATTTGTTGGCCCTCTATACAAAGGTAATGGTGTATTATATGCTTGTTTGTTTTTCATGCAACTTATGCCTACTCTTATGGTTTATCATATATTTGTTTTTCGCCAAAAGAAACTTAAATTAAAACAAGGGTAATTTATTTTGCAAATAACATGGGTTTGTTTAGACCTTGTACATTCAATTAATAGTCACAACTTCCGGTCGGAGTTTAACAGCCTCAGCTGGGTCATTCCAGATGGATGTTAAGTTCTAAAGCGTATGACCTTATTTCTGTTTCAAGGATTTCATGGCATCTGTTGTCTAACTTGTTTTAAGAATGAATTGATTTTGGGTATTTGTGTTGGCGTAATTTTTCAGTACAGTTCTTGGTAATTGATTTCTGTATGCCAATTGAGGTTACCTTGGCATTTGATGACATTTTGTCAACTCTGGGCTGTCTATTTGTTCTAGTCGTAATACTTTGCATTGTTACTCAATCAGTAATTTGTAGGAACCTACGATCATCGGTTTATGACATAAATGAAGATGTTTCTGAAAAGCAGTTTCCTGAATTCAATAAGGTACCCCCTCCGACCCCCTGTGCGTCTTGGTAGTAACCACGGCGTGTACTCATGTTATTAAGCTTCTTTTGTAGGCTGAATGGATAGAGTGTATTCAAGAGCAGAATGAAATCATTTTTGTGCCCAGTGGGTGGTATCACCAAGTCTATAATCTGGTAAATGTTTCCATCTTCACCGAGTGTTTATGCATTTGTTATTTAATATGTAAGGTCCAGTGTTACTAACTTGCTAACTTGCTATGTTATACAAGTTGATATATATCCTTATTGGATTACTTCTGTATGGCAAATGAGAACAACCTTAAGAATATGAGTGCGAGAAGTAGAAATCCTGATCATTGGATCAGATCGGGTTGCTAAGATTTGGACACTAAAAGCAGTTGACACATCCTTGGGTTATTGGGTAGTTATGCTTAATTCTACATTTACTCTCACACCTTTCAGTCATCCAGTGTAAGCAATCTGTCTTGGTATTATGGTATATATCATCACATTTGTCCAAGAATAGTGGATTGCCCCCGCGTCGTCTCCTGGCGACACTGGAGGCCATCCATCGCGTTGCCACAGCCGTCCTCCCGGCGCCCCTCCTGTCTTGCCGCCGCTTGAGGCCCTGCTGGCGAAGCCGGGCCGGTCCGAGGACGGTGGTGGCGGGGCGTTCTCCTGGCTCGCCTACTTTCTCCCGGCATGGGGCCTGTAGGGCCATGGCGGCTGGGTTCCTTGGCTGGATTCTATGGGAGACTGTGGAGCTGGTGAAGGCGTGCTTCGGCGGGCGGCTGGCATGGGTCGGCGGCGGTGGGGCGGCCTTAATTCATGGTGGGATGGCTGGTGGTTGGCGTGCACGAGGCAGCGACTGATCTGAAGCGGCAATGTTCTCGGGCGGCGCAGCGCGAGGCAACATGATCAGGGAGCAATTTTGTCTGACATCCTCCGCCGAGATCTGATGCTCCCGAGACTGCTGGCCCAAAGGCGGCTAGGCTACGGCGGTGGAGGTCCGTGGTGTCGATCTTGCGGCTAGCAGCAGCTGCGCTTCGCGTGGGCAATGTTGTTCTGCCATTCGTGCTCCGGCTTCGACCACATCGGCCTCTGGACCGACGGGCCTGGGTAGGGCTCTCTCCGGTGAGGTGGTAGTTAGCGATGATGTCTTCCGCTGTTAGAGTTGGTCCTTGGTGACTACTATGACCTGCGGCGGCGGACTCGTTGCGGATTGTGATGCCCATCGAAAGGTATTCATGAGGGTTCATCTCTCCAAACCCGGTGGCTGACCTCAGTAAGGAGATGCAAACTATAGATGACGACTTGGCGCAGAGGGATGGTTGTGCGGCAGCGGCGCAGCCGCTGGAACCGCAGAAAAGTGGTGGCGACAACACATAAGTGACGTCAATGGAGGTGCTACGCAAGCACTCGGTATCGAGTTCCGGGGCGAACGCCTAGGTCTCTGTGATGGATATACCTGGCAATGACGATGTTTTATGTCGTTACCTTGTTGAAGGCATTGCTCGGATAAGCTTGGATTGGTTCTTCAGGGTGAAAACCTAGATCTGACCTTTGGTGGTTGGATCTAGTGACGACGGCGCTTCAGTGTCGCTCCCTTGAAGGCGTTACTGTTGAAGAATCTTGTCGTCCATGTGGTGTCATGAGATGGTTGGTGCGGATATGGCAATTTCTGTAGTTTGCCGATCGCGGATCGGATTGCTTTAGGTTTTCTTTTTTCCTCGCAATGCATAGCTTTCGTCTTATATGACTTTGCTATTTGTCGGGGTGTTTTTTTTATGTGCGTGCGTTCGTGTTGGCTATGAGCATCCTACCTATGCAGAGGCCGGGTGTGTGCTCAATATGTTCTGTGTCCTTTTGATGCTCCATTTTGAGCAAATAAAATTGACCCTTTATTGAAAAAAAATATCATCACATTTTGATCCACTTGGGAATTTTCGATTCTGCTACTTTAGACGTGGTTTCTACCAGATACGCCCTGCGTAGCTGGAACGAGGGCAAGGTCAGGAGGAGGGCAAGGTCGAGCCCGAAGACCATAAGTCGGCCGGGACGAGGAAGACGGTGCACCAGAAGTAGATGGCACGTTAGTAGATTCATCCATAACACATCGATGACGGGTATAATGAAAAGGAAAAGTGGGATGAGAAGGAACCACTGGAGGTGATGGAGATGGAGAAGACATCGGTGATGAAGGTGGAGTGTCATGCAATAAGGAAGGAGAAGAAACGATAGGAGAAGATGGTGTCGGATCTGCAATAGTGGGACGAGAAGGAGTAGGAATATGAGGCACAGAGGGAGGTGTATCAGCAAACGTGAGAAAAGAGATATCCTCTACTGAAAAGGTCGAAGAGGATGGTCGTGGGTAGAATGGACGAGACTCATCAAGAGTCACATCCCTAGAAATACGCATCCGTCGATCGACAGGATCCCAACACCGATAACCCTCCCTTATGTTCATCATCAGAGCCGTAAAAACACACTCGACAGATCAGGCGCTTAGTTTGCGCGTTCTCGGGCAAGGAGAACATAACAAACACAACCAAACATCCGAAGAGCAGAATAATCAGGAGAATGATCAGAAAGACGCTCTAGAGGAATACCTCCCTGTAGAGTAGATGAGGGTTGAATGTTTATGAGATATGTGGCAGTGGAGACAGCCTCAACCGAGAAATGAGGCGGAAGAGAGGCGGCAATCATCATTGCACGAGCTGTCTCAAGAAGGTGACGATGCTTGCGCTCAGCCACGCCATTCTGAGCGTGAGCACCGGGACAAGAGAACTGAGTAAGAGTACCCTGCTCAGCAAGAAAACCACGTAACATTTTGGAGATATACTCGCCAGCAGAATTAGCACGAAACACGCGAATAGGTGTAGAGAACTGTGTGGACCATGGCGGCAAAACGCTTATAAATAGAGAGAACCTCGCTACGAGAAGACATGAAGTAAAGCCAAGTGTAGCGAGAGAAATCATCTATAAAAATAATATAGTAGCGATGGCCCCCTTTGGAAGAGAAGGGAGCCGGACCCCACACATCTGAATGTACTAAATCAAAAGGGCGCTGAGACACTGACTCGCTAGTAGGATAAGGTAACTAAACTTGTTTACCAAGCCTACAACCCTAACACTGTAAGGAGACATCTCCTGAGATAGGCCCTAGAAGACCACGACGAACTAAAGACGATAGTCGAGAACCACAAAGGTGACCAAGTCGATGATGCCACTGCTGGAAGGAGCTGGTAGCTGAAGCGACGAAGGCAGATGGATTGTCGAGTGTGGTGGTAGCGGAAGGAACATTAAGCCAGTCCAACTCCCAAAGCCCCTGAGAATCATGGCGGCGCGGGCCAGCCCCAACCAGAGCCTTCGTGTGGCGATCCTGGATAGTGCAAGAATCAACGTCAAGAATGACGCGACAACCAGAATCAGTAAGCTGGCCTGCAGAAAATAGGTTCATAGTAAGGCGAGGCACATGAGAAACATCTGGAACATAAAAGGAAGAAGTGGCAAGAGTGCCTCGACTCGCAACAGGAAGAGGACTACCATCAGCTGTAAGAACATTAATAGGAAAATCGAGAGATCTACAGAAGGACAAGATAAAAGAATCGGAGGACATATGAAATGAAGCTCCAGAATCCAGAACCCATGGGGATGTACTGTGTAGACAGTGGTCGCTCAGCACTAGAAGTACCAGAGCCTGCGGTACCCGTCGAAGAACCTGAAGCAGCAAGTAGACGCTTGAGCTTCACAATATCTTGCTCAGTCAAGGAGACAGTAGAGGGCGTCGAGGAAGAAGCACGAGTCCCAGAAGAAGAATTGCGCTCCCTATTACGCATATCACGCTTCTTCTTGAAGCAGTCAGACTCGGGTTGACCATCCCTGTTGCAGTAGTCACAATGAGTACGAGGACGAGAGCGGCCTTCACGAGAGTGGGCCTCACTACCCGGAGGAGTGGGCAGTAGCGGGGGAGCACTGGAGCGAGAAGACACTGGAGGAGTAGCAGCTCGAGCAGCGAGCACAGAGGGAACCTGAAGCAAACCAACACCACTGTTATGGCGCTGCTAGAAGGAGGGTGCGAGAGGGCCGGTTGGGGGCCTTTCTGCCCACGGCCGGGCAAGAGGGAAGGGATTTCCTTCTTAATTCTTGCTTGATTAGATTGATACATCTCCTCTCTTTATATAGAGAGGTTTACTTGACTCCCAAGCAAGGCTTACTTGACCCCTAAGCAAGCAATCCTTATCTCTAATTAACCCTAAGACTAACGGACCCATTAGGCCCATTACGTACTCTAACAACCACGGAGGTGAGGCTCCTCAGCATGAAGCTCAGAAAGCACCTCAGAAATAGGAACACGACCACGAGCAAACAACTGAGCACGTCGAGGGTCAAACTCCCCACGGAGCCGTGAGAAGAACTCATAGACGCGCTGAAACTCCAAGTCTGACCTCATAGTCTGGCAACAAGGGCAAGTGCCACAAACAGTAGTGCGAAGGGAGTCAAGCTGGCGCCAGATAGCAGAACTCTTGAGTGTAGAACTCATCAATAGTGTTGTCTCCCTGCTGAAGAGCATGCTCCTGACGGACCACAAACAAGTAGAGAGCATCACCAGAGGGCTGATAGCGCTGACGAAGATGAGTCCACATCTCAAAGACAGTACCAAGGCCTATAAACTCAGAAGCAAACTGAGGCAAAACACTGGAAGTGAGAGCAGTCGCAGCATGAGCATCATCATCACACCATTGAGTGTAAGCAGCCAGATCGTCACAAAAAGAGCATTTGAATAATCCAAGACCTCCTGGTCATAAGCGGCATCTGCATCATCAGCAGCAACCCTGGCTGCAGCCCTATCAGCATCAGAAGCATCTGCGTCAAGGGCTGGTGGCGCCGGTGGTGGGGTAGGAGCCACAGGAGGCACTGGGCGCGGAGGACATGGGACCTCACTGGAAAGAACACCCCGGAGACGAATGCCACGCATGTGAATGCGCATAAAGGCAACAAACTCAGCATAGTTAGCCCCATCAAATATCACCGGGCAGCGCCGGGATGGCAACATAGCCAGATGACGCCAGAGACATGGTGCTCCTTTTCTGTCTTGAGAATAGCAAAGGTCACCCAAGACTCAACTTGCCAAAATGAGAGCGGCCAGAACTAGCAGCAGATCCAACAGACCAAAACAGTCCAACAATTTGCTTCTGATGTCTTTGGCAAAGCAGACCAAAACACTGGAGACCAACAATTTTTTTTTTTACTCAACCTCCAATCCAACAGACCACGCCCGAAACAGGGCCAGTGTCAACAGCAGCAGAGGCCAAAACGTGTCCCGAGATGCCACGCACAGGATAACACACGAAGCGGCCTCGACACGAATCGAGGCGGCGGTTGACTGGTGTTCACGGACGGACGGGCGGAAGAGGCAGATGCGAGCCTGCAGGGGTCGCCGGCGGCACTGAAGAACCAGCACGCGAAAATCGGGCGTGTCCGACGGGCGAGAGATGGAGCGGAGCCGGCGGCGGCCGGAGGAGCAGCGCCGGATAGGCAGCGGGCGGCGGCCTGATCACCGGCGACGGCGGAGGGCCTTCTCGGGGGCGGCCTGGCAGGAAGGAAGGGCCGGCGCCCTGGGCGGGGTGATACCCGCGATCTCCCTGGTACTCCTGATCTTCCCTTGACCCTTGATCCCTTCTTCTCTCCCTTCGATCTGGTTGTGGAGTGGTGAAGAGAGGTGGCTAGATGTGGTAGCGTGAGGAGAAGTGGTGGTGCTGGGGCTGGATCGGGCAGGCTGGCGTGGCAAAACAGCAGCAGCGGACAGCCACGGGGAAGAAGCAGTGGATGCCGGCAGGGAAGAAGACAGCGACTGCCAAGAGTACCGGCGGACGCGAGATGGGATCGGATGAAGCACGAGTTGTGCGTGCGGAAAAAACCTAAAGCTCTAATACCATGTTGGAAATATGCAACTTATATTATTAGGAGGCCAATGCCAACATATATACACATACTCCCTCCGTCACGGTTTAGAAGGCGCGCTTGGAAATTCTCCGGGACCTAGGTGGTTATCTATTGGTTGTGAGATAGGCTAAAAAATAGCATTCACACTACGCATGCATATAGAAATAGTATATCGGAGTACTAATTAGCTACTAGAAATAAATGCGATGCGCCCTAAACCTTGTCTATTGTGGAAACGCACGCAAATTTAACTGTGCCTTCTAAACTGTGACGGAGGGAGTACATGAGAATGCCAAAAGGCTTCAAGAGGATGCCAAAAGACTAGAATGTAAAAGGCCAAAAGACATCACTTAATATAACTCTAACAGTTTCTACCAGATACGCCCTGCATAGCTGGAACTGGTGCAGTTATTCCTTGTTATAACTTTTGATATTCTTAACTTGTACCAATAGAGCTTCAATCATATGAATCTGTCCCATGTGACATTAAAAATGGTGAAACTAGTGACCGTTGACATCATGAACGACCATATGCTCTTATTAACTAATTTATTGACATCATGTTAGGAGCACGTATCAGTAACATTGGTGTAGCTTGCTCTGGGTGACCTTTAATATATCAATGCAGTGACTCGTATTATTCTTACACCTCCTCTGTTTTACATTTTATTGCTTTCTAATCAACATTTGTGCACTGCAAGCTGCTTATTTCTTTTGCTCCTCCCCCATTTACTGCAGGAGGATACTATATCTATCAACCATAATTGGTTCAATGCCTACAACCTTCATTGGGTGGTGAGTAGACGTGTATATGTCAAGTTTATTTCACAAACTAACATAATTCTTGCTAAAGAGTACAAATTCACAGTGGAACTTGCTTCATGAAGACCACAAAGTTGCAAAAGAGTATATTGAAGACATCCGCGATATATGTGATAATTTTGAGGCGCTTTGTCAACGCAACTTGGCAGCAAATACAGGTAAGATTCTAATGTGTGGATTAATCACCTGAACAATCAAATGGCGTGTTTACCTTCTCTGCTAACATGCTGTTGTTTTTCTTTTTTCAGGCATGAACTTCTATGATTTCTTCATTTTTATCACACGGTTTGTTTTGGCCAATGTAATTGAGCTTTACCATGTCCAAGAGCCTGAGGATGCTAAAGTCAATTCACCAGAAGCCACTCACCATTATGTGTGTAACCTTATGCAAATTCGGGAAGTTGCATCTAAAATGATTTCTGCAGAGGCTTTTAGTATTGAGAATCTTTGTGTTATCTCTGAAGGAAATCGGAGTGCTATGTCAGATGTTACAAAAATATTAAAAGACGATGGCTTCAGAAGGCTATGGATGACATTGTCCGAGGCGTATGAATGCATTCGCAGGGGGCAAAGAATTTTGTACAAAGTGAGGTATTTAAATCAGAAAGGCTGTTTGTCGGTGACCTGTTCGAAATCTGATTGTAATGTTGTTGATCGCATTACTTATTTTATGCGGGAAATTCGTGGACCTGAGGATCTGGTGAGGTTAATTGATACTGCTCTACCCGAGAGATGATTGTAAGCGCATAATGCGTGCGTAAACTTCCATGTATTTATCACGACTGTTGGATTTTCATAACCAGAAGGACTATGCGGGGACTACATAACCAGCCCATTTTGGAAGGACTACGCGGGGCTCCATGGCATCCCCATTGGTTATCTTTATGGTTTGCCAAAAAAAAGGACTTTATAGTTCTTAGAGCATCTTCAACAGGTGACGTATCTTGGTCACACAAAAGTAGTTTTACATCACCCAATAGTGTATTATACATCACCTCGAGCATTTTTGCTTCAACCGATGATGTAAATTGCACACGATCATTGCATACATTTTGTGATAAAGGATGTTTTATTACTTAAAAGGTTTAAGCATTACACCTGGCCTCTGCATAATTGAGATGCACACAACCATAATCAATATCAAGTTCCAAAAAATTGAAAAAGGCAGAATACAAGTAATCATGTGGACACTGTATAACGTAGCCGTAGGAAGGCCAATTCAAAGATCATGCTGCCATCCATTGGATAAAAATATCCTTCGTTGTACCCTCCAAGCATGTACACACCTTCGTAAACAGGTCTCAATACTCCACAGTTGCTCTCTTGATGGTTTTGGTAATTCATGTCAACAAACATATTGTTGGACTAATATTTTCATCTAGTGTATTTCAGAAAAGTTAAACATTGGCATGGCAAGGATAGGTGATTGTGGACCCCTAAAAATGCTAAGGACATGGATTGGCAAAAGCTTCAATCCACTACATTTTTGGTTAAGTGATCCAAGATCACATTGAGTTCATAGAAAAGCCAATACTATTAAAAGGAGATGAGGTTTTGATCATGACTTAGTTGCTCAAGTGCTTGAAGATATTGCTTCAAAACCCTCAACCATTTTCTCCAAATCCTATTTGTCCAAACCCTAAAAGTCCAACTCGGTCCCACCGAATCTTATACACCTGGACCCACCGAGTTGATCCTAGACAGAGCCACAGCCAAACCCTAACAAAATGGTTCTACCAAGATGACGTTCGGTCCCACCGAAATGAGGTGACCAAGTTTCAGTAACCCATTCACACCTTTTCGGAATTACCGAGTTGGTTTGATCGGAACTACCGAAATGAGGTCTCGCTTAGGTCATCACACATCGGTTTCATCGAGTTGTTCCATTTGGTCTCACCGACACACCCAACGTTCGAATCTTTTACACAGGTTGGTCTCATTGAGATTTTCGTTTCGGTGTCACCGAGTTAAGTCAAAAGGTTATAACGCTTGGACTCTTGGTGAAGGCTATTTATACCCCTCCACCCCCACTCACTCAAAGAGGGAGCCATCAGAACGAAACTACACTTCCACCATTCATTTTCTGAGAGAAAACCACCTACTCATGTGTTGAGATCAAGGCATTGAATCCAACCATTTGAACCTTGATTTCTAGCCTCCCCAGAGTTGCTTTCCATTCTAACCCTTCTCCTACCCAAGCCAAATCTTTGAGAGAGTGATTGAGTGTTGAGGAGACTATCATTTGAAGCACACGAGCAAGGAGTTCATCATCAACAACACCCTCTATTACCTTTTGGAGAGTGTTGTCTCCATATTTGGTTAGGTGTCACTTACGAGCCTCCAGGATCATGTGGAGTTGAACCAAGGAGTTTGTAAGGGCAAGGAGACCGCCTACTTCGGAAGATCTACCTTGAGTGAGACTAGTCCTTCATGGACATAAGCCATGGTGGAATAGACGAGATTGATTCTTCATTGACCCTTCGTGGGTGGAGCCCTTTGCGGACTCGCGCAGCCATTATCCTCCATGGGTTGAAGTCTCCATCAACATGGACGTACGATAGCACCACCTATCGGAACAATGCCAAAAACCAATGTGTCTTCATTGCGTTTGATCTTCCCATCTCTACCCCTTTAATTTCCGCACATTTGCATGTTGCATTATTTCCGTTGCTCTGCCTCTAGATACGCATGTGTAGAGAGTGTTGGTCGTATCTTAACTACTGTCAAAATCTGCCTAAACTTCAAGAAAACTAAAAACTGCACCTTTGGTTTGTTAAGTGTCTATTCACCCCCTCTAGACCTACCTTCTCGATCCTAGATATGGTATCAGAGCTTTTGTCCCTATTGCCTTGGTTTAATCACCATTGGAGGAAGATGGATGTGTCTACGTTGGGGAGTCTTAGGTGTAGAGTGCATATTCTTGATGGAGAGTACTATAATTCTTGGACGAATGGAATGCTTGATATCTTTATGAATTTAACTTGAGCAAGTATATTCATAGCCCTTATGTGCCTCCTATTGATCCCTTGCACCCCAATCATGAAGAAGAAATTGACATGCTTCGTAATCTTAGAACCATCAATTTTATCATTCGAGGATTACCTAAAATCATGCTTGTCTGTATGCAAAACTTTGAGTGTGCCTATACTTTGCGGATGGACTTGGAAATGCGCTATCCCAGTTACTCAATAAAGAACCTTGATGATATCCTTCATAAAACTATTGCTTTTCATAAGATGAAGCCGAGTAATCCTAAATTTGATGATTGTCTAACCTTATGCGTGCTAAAGGTGATGTTAGAACCATTAGCAATATCATAATAGAAGCCATTAGAATTCATAATCTTGAACATTGTCATAATCATGGAACTAATGAATCCATTGCCCTATTTGATGATCATATACATGTTGATGATGACAACGTTGAACATGGCTATTATGATGAGGATGAAGAGTTTGACATCGAATATGAGAAGACTATGAGAAATCTTAGTATCATGGCAAATCTTCGAGATTACATGGCCAGAGGAAAGCAATGGATTCTTGATAGTGGATGCACCGATCACATGACGGGAGATAGAGACATGCTTTGTGAGCTTGCTAAGAATGATGGTCCACGCAAGTATGTGACTTTTGGAGACAACTCCAAGGGTAAGGTACTTGGCCTTGGTAAGGTGGCCATATCCAATGATAGCTCCATTCAAAATGTTATGCTTGTTGAATCTCTTGGATACAATCTTCTTTCGATATATAGACTAGCCGACTTTGGTTAAAATGTTCTATTTACCGAAGTAGGTTGCCAAGTGTTTCGTCAAGATAATTATAATATGGCCTTTACCGCCATCCGTAGAGGTGATCTATACATTGTTGACTTCACTAAGAGATCCCTACCTCGTACATGTCTTATTGAAAAATCTTCTAAACGTTGATTATGGCATATACGGCTAGGACACTTTGGCATGTGAAATCTTGATAAACTTGTTGAAGGAGATCAAATTCTTGGTGTTAAAGGTGTTATCTTTGACAAGGATAGACTTTGTAGTGCTTGCCAAGCAGGAAAACAACTTGCAGGAAGTCATCCCGTGAAGAACATCATGACCACAAGGAGACCACTTGAGCTACTTCATATGGATCTCTTTGGTCCCAATGCTTACATGAGTCTTGGTGGTAACCCTTTCGGCTAGGTCATAGTTGATGATTTTTCTAGATTTACGTGAGTGTTTTTCCTCAATGAAAAATCACAGGTACAAAAGATCTTCAAGAACTTCACTAGGAAGGCCCAAAATCAATTCGAGGTGAATATCAAGAAGGTTCGGAGCGATAACAGAACGAAGTTCAAGAATGCCAATGTGGATACTTTTGTTGACGAAGAAGGTATCTCACATGAGTTCTCGACTACGTACACACCTCAACAAAATGGAGTTGTTGATAGGAAAAATCATACCCTTATCGAGATGGCAAGAACGATGCTAGATGAATACAAGACGCCAAAACACTTTTGAGCGAAAGTGGTTGAGACGACTTGTCATGCTACAATTCAACTTTATCTTCACAAGGTTCTTGGTAAAACGACATACGAGCTACTCACCGGTAACAAGCCACTTGTTGGATAGTTTCGAGTTTTTTGCTCAAAGTGTTACATTCTTGATAAGTATAGTTGTTCAAAATATGCTCCTAAATCCCATGAAGTTTTCTACTCGGTTACGGATCAAACTCACCCGAAAAGTTGAAGAGACAGTACATGTGAACTTTGACGAATCTAATGGCTCACAAGTCGAGCAATTACAAATTTGTAACATCCCAAAATTTTGAATTTTGGAATGTTAATTATTTAAATAAGTTTAGTTATAACTTGGGTACGATGCTTGCTCTTAGTTAATTTGACTAGGATTTAAAATTTTGGAGTTTTTTGAATGTTGAAATGAGAGGTAATAAAAGGAATTTCCCAACTATTCATTTCAGATTTCATTTGTATTTTATTATTTGAAACAAATCCAACTCAAAAATGAAAGATAAAGGAGAGAAGGTAATATGACTCCTTCAATATAAAAGGGGTTGGGAAATGTTTTAAATTTATTTTGATATGTTTTTTGAATTTAAAAATATTTTTAGAAACATAAGGTTTATAAAAATATTATATGTATTTTATTTTAGTTTTTGAGCTGGAAAAATGTTCACTATTTTCTCTATTAGTATATATAGTTTTTAGAAACTTCTTTTTTAAAGTAATATGCTATAAATACCCTATTACTTTTGAAAAATTGCAAACGATAATTACATACATTTTTTAATAAAGGATGTGATGAGGCACAGACTAGCGAGACGCTAAATCGGTGTCGACGGCCCGATCTTTCACGACGATACAAGATGAGCACTTCTTTCCCAGTGTTCCTCCTCGCAACCTCCAATAACAATCTCTACCGATGGATCAATGATGGGAGGCTCCGTTCCGCTCCCTCTCGCTCCGCTCCCTCTCGCCTGACCCAGCCACCCACCAGCCCCGCCGCCGTTGAATCCCCGACGGCAGCCCTCTTCCACAGCCCTCCTCCTCCCAGCCAACCACCCCCGGCCATGGCGTCCGCAAGCGCTGACCCTGTCGAGCCCCAAGAGACCCTCTCCGGCTACCGCGTGTCCTCTGGCATCCGCTGGTCGGACTCGGAGAGTGAGTCCTCGCTGCGCTCGTACAACGATGTCGCGGGCGCTCTGCCGGCCCCCTCCACGCCGCTGGCGCCCCCACCCCGTGGGCCACAGGCCCTGCTCGGGCGCACGCCTCGACCCGCCTTGGTCCTTGCTCAGAGGTACACCGCGTATCCGGCGGAGTCCAGGTCGACGCCGATGGATATCAGCAACCGCGGCGCAGGCATCGGCAGCGCCACCCGCGCCAGGTCGAAGAGCCTAGCCCGCCCCCGCTGTGCCGGCGCAGCCCCTCCTCGGAGGAGGTCGCGGGACTCTGCTTCCGTTGCCTCGACCACCGCCATCGGGTGCGGGACTACACCAACGACATCAGGTGCCGACGCTGCCTCGTCTCCGGCCATGACTTCGCGCTCTGCGGCGACGCTTCGTCGCCAGACCTCGCCCTTAATCGGCGCGCCCGGACCGGCCGCTCGAGCGTGCTCGATCCTGCCACCCCGCCATCGCCCCCTGCCGCTGCAGCCCAAAGAAGTCGCCACGCCGGCGACGCGCGTGCAGGAGCCAGTCCGTGTGATCATGGTGCACTTTGTCGAGATGGAAGAGGCCGAGGCGGTCTTGAGCCGCGCCATGGTTGCATGCATCACCGGCTACAGGCCGCGCGTGTCCGCCATTGAGGTCTTCGACGTGCTGCTTGACACCTTCGACCTCGCCGATGGCGACTTCATCGTCCATGCCCACCACCCCGAGGACTTCTTAATCCTATTCAGCTCCCACGCAACCAAGCGTCGGCTGGACGGCCATCACTTCATCAACTCGCCACGCTTCTCCCTCTCCCTCAGGCCCTGGAGCAAGCTGGCTCACGCCGGGTCCGACGAGTTCGAGTTTTGCGTCGAGCTGGAGCTTCGTGGCATCCAGGCCCAGGCTTGGCACCTTTCCACCGCCGAGCACATCCTGGGAGTGAGCTGCTGGATTGAGCGTCTCCACCCCAACACACGCTCCAGGGCGGACCTGGCCACGTTCCGGCTGGCAGGGCGCACACATTGTCCAGACAACATTCACCGCAACGCCATTTTGGAGACTGTTGAGCAGATCCCCGCCCGCCTGAGTTCCGACGCACCGATCATCAAGACGCTCACATACCCTGTCGCCATCGCGCTGGCGTGCGTCGTACCGACCGGCACATCGCCCCTCGGTGCCCAAACTGGTGCTGGACAAGGTGGAGCGGGCACGTGCGATGATGCCGGCCGTGACCGCGCCCCCGGCCCAGGCAGGGCGCATCGTCGTGGCCGTAAGAGCCGGCGTACGGATGCACCACCTGCAGGACGTGCGGATGGCATGGCCATGGATTCTACCCTCTGGGGCACCGGCAACCGCGCTGCCCGCGCGGATGGTTTGACCATGGCTCCATCCTGGCCAACCCCCGCCGCGATGGATGCACCGCCACCCGTACAGCAGGCTCGCCGCAGCATGGCCCCGTGGCCGGGTCAGCATGGGCCCACCAACCCCCATCACGCTGCCAGAAAAGGAAGGGGAAGAGGAAAGCAAAAGAGGGCTTTGCCGGTGGACCAGGAGCGCAGCAACGCAGACAAAGCAGAACCCAACAGGGCGATGACGAATGTGGCAGCCGGTGGCCCATCCTTGACCGTGGGAGCTTTGGTGCAGGAGCCAGCTGGCGACCCGTCATTGGTGGCAGCCACCCCAGAAGCATCTCCAGATTCAAATCAGGCCGAGCTCACCGCAACCGCGGCGGATCGCGAAAACCCCACGCCCGAGGCGGATCGCGAGAGCCCCGTGCACAGCCCCACGCCTGGCTCGCCTGATCCGATGCGTTGCAGCGACCGGTCTGGCCTGAGCATGGTGCCAGACTCCCAGCCAGTGGGACCAGCTATCCTGTCGGGGCAAAGTGTTGCCACGCTGACGCCAACATCTGCTGCGGGGCCAGACAAACCAGACCAACTCCACGCATGAGATGAGGAGGACAGGGGAGGACAACCCACCGCTGGCGATAGCCCCACCACCAGACAGGCCGAACCCCAACCCCGGTGAGAATACTGCAAAGGCCTGCGGCCCAGCCCATGATCAATCCGCCCATGATGACAAGGCCGTCTGTGGATACGCCAGCCCCCACTAGCGTACAGAAAGACCAGCACAACTCTGCATCAGGGCGGTTCGCCTCCCCGCCGATCACGCTACGTCGATCCTGAGGCCGCGCAGCTCCGCCGCGCACTTGGACTCTGGGCGAGTTCCTGGCCGCCGCCACGAAGCACATCACCGCAGCCCTGCCTACCCCGGGGAGAAGACCACAGCGCCCGCTCAACTTCACTCCGCGGCGAGGCCGCTCGGCCTCGACAGCGGCCTCCCCACCGGCGGCTCCGCCCACTGCTGAAAGAAGATCGCAAGTTCAGATCTTGCGCACCCTAGGGATAGTCGGGACAAGCCAGAAGATCACACCGGCTGAGATGAAGGCGTATGATGATCTGTTTGCAGCACCCATCCCACTCTCGGTGCTCACAGCCATCGCCGCTTTGGTTGACCGCGACATACCTACGCGCATGGCCACTCCAGCAACTGTCCCGACAAGCAATGCTGCGGTACGCGCGCAATGAGCCATACGCACAAGCCCCCTTGTCGACCTGGTGTGCATGGATCACAACCTTAGACTTGTTGTTTGGAATGTGCGTGGCCTTAATGCGCGCGCCCGACGCACGGTGATCCGCTCGTTGATTGTAACCACATCCGCCTCCATTGTTTGCCTCCAAGAAACAAAAAAGGCGTTGATTTGCTTGTCGGTTGTTCTGGACACCCTGGGCTCTGAATTTGACGACTACACATACCTCCCAACGCAAGGCACGCGGGGCGGCATCCTGCTTGCATGGAATTGCAACACCGTGACCATCAGGGATCCCTTGCTCACCATGAATGCTGTCACAACCAAGGTGACCACGGCCACAGGTGCGGCCTGGTGGCTGTCGGTCGTCTATGGCCCCCAGGAGGATGCGGACAAGATTGCATTCATGCAAGAACTGAGAGACGTGCGACCTGGTGTGTGGAGACTTCAACTTAATCCTCCGTGACGAGGACAAGAGTAGGGGCAATCTGAACCGCCGCATGATGGGCCGGTTCCGCCGCCTCACCAATGACCTCATGCTGAAAGAGGTATACCTCAATGGACGGCGCTTCACGTGGTCGAATGAACAATCGCCACCCACCTTGGTGCACTTGGACCGCATACTCTGCACCTCGGATTGGGAAGGCGCGCACGCAGACTGCCACTTGCATTGCCTTGCGTCCGTCGTGTCAGACCACAGCCCACTCTTGCTCGACTGCTCACCTACGCACATGGCGAGACGACGCTTCCATTTTGAAGACTACTGGATGCGCTTACCTGGGTTCCACGACATGGTGGCCACAGCATGGGGATCGATCCATGTCCCGGATCCTTTCCGTCGCTTGATGTTGCGCTTACAGGCAACTGCGCGCATGCTCACGAGCTGGAGTGCCAAGACCACCGGCTGCATACGGGACAAGATGACGATCTCCCACGAGCTCATCTCACGATTCGACAAGGCCCAAGAGGATCGCCTGCTATCACCCCTGGAGGACTGGCTACGCAAGCAGATCAAGATCGCATACCTCGGACTGGCCTCCCTTGAGCGCACCATAGCCAGACAGCGTGCCCGCATCACCATGCTCAAAGAGGGCGACGCCAACACGGCCTTCTTCCACAGACAATGCTCATACCGTCGACAGAAGAATCACATCCACGCCCTTACCGTCAACGGCCAGGTTATCACCAGCCAAGAGGAGATGGCGCAAGCAGCATTCGCCCACTTCGACGAGCTCCTTGGCTGGCCTGCCGCACGCGACTGCTCACTGGACCTCGAGCACCTCATTGAGCCTTGCGACCTGGCAGGCCTCGACGAGCCGTTCAACCCCGAGGAAATATGGAACGCCATCAAGCTCCTGCCGGCTCGCAAAGCTCCCGGGCCGAACGGGTTTACTGCTGAGTTCGTCAGGGCCTGTTGGAGCACCATCCGGCAAGATTTCCTAGACATCTTCCAACAGCTATTTGAGTTGCGAAGCCGAGGTTTCTACAAGCTCAACCAGGCACTACTAACCCTGATCCCCAAGCGTGCCGATGCCAACGAACTACGCGACTACCGCCCGATTTGTTTGATACATCTCGTGGCCAAAATATTCGCGAAGGTGATATCCCTCTGACTTGCACCCAGACTTGGCAGCTTGGTCAGTCCAAACCAAAATGCGTTCATCCCAGCAAGAAGCCTCCACAACAACTTTGTTCTGGTCAAGCAATCTCTCAAACTGCTGCATCAGCTCAAGGCCCCGCAGATTATGCTCAAATTGGACCTCACACGGGCCTTTGATTCCTTATCATGGCCATTCCTCTTTGAGGTTCTTGGTCTGTATGGATTCGGGCCTCGATTCAGGGAGTGGATAGCAATCCTCCTCACAACGTCCAGCACCCGCGTCATGGTCAACGGCGAACCCGGCCCACCAATCTGGCTACGATGCGGTCTGCGCCAGGGTGACCCCGTGTCCCCGCAGCTCATTGTGCTCACAGTCGACACCCTCAGCCGCCTCATGCGACGCGCCCACGACTACAGAATACTACAGCCGCTGCACCCCCGACGAGCTTTCCGGCGATCTCACTATACGCCGATGATGTGATGATATTCTGCCATGCCACCCAGGACGACATGGCAGCCATCAAGGGCATCTTAGTCCGCTTTGGCCAAGCAAGTGGACTCCGGGTGAATTATGCAAAGAGCTGAACTACCATCCTCCATGGCGAACCCACGATGGCCGAGATGATCACCCAACTTGGATGCCCGGTGGTTGAGCTGCCCATCACCTACCTTGGCATACCGTTAACACTCCGCTGACCCTCTACTGCACAGTTACAGCCCCTCGTCGACTCGGTGGCCGCCCGGCTCCCGACATGGAAAGCTTGGCTCATGAACAAAGCCGGAAGGCTCGCACTAGTCAAGTCAGTGCTAAGTGCTATCCCAGTCCACCAGCTGCTCGCCTTTGCCCCGCCCAAGAAGACACTAAAGCAGCTAGAGAAAATCCAGCGGGGTTTTTTGTGGGCCGGCCGCGTCGTCGCCAACAAAGGAAACTGTCATGTCAATTGGCCCCGCGCCTGCCGCCCCGTGGAATATGGTGGCCTTGGGACCCGAGACCTGGAGCGCGCAGGCCTTGCACTACGGCTGCGATGGATGTGGCTCGCCCGCACGGACACTGACTGCGCATGGCAAGGCCTTGATCTCCAGTTCTCCAAGGAGGAGTATGTACTATTCTTCGCATCCACTACTATGATGCTCGGCGATGGCCGGACAACACTCTTCTGGGACGACCGATGGATCAGCGGCCAATCCGTCTGTGAGGTTGCCCCCCTGCTATACCAATGCATACCCAAGCAGCAACAACGCGAACAGTGGCTGATGGACTCAACAGGAACACTTGGGCCCGAGACATTCAAGGAACCATCGGGATACACGAGATTGGCCAGTACCTGATGCTATGGCAGGCGATACATCACTTCACTCTATCGGAAGAACCTGACCGGCTGCTTTGGAGATGGACAACAAGCGCTACATATTTGGCCCAATCTTGCTATGCAGCCACCTTCCAGGGATCTACACGCTCCCACTCGTGGAAGCTGATTTGGAAGAGTTGGGCGTCACTCTGCATCAAATTCTTCCACTGGCTTGCCTACCAGGACCGATGTTGGACGGCGTCAAGACTTGCCAGCCGCGGCCTGCAGCACCACCCTAGGTGCCTCCTCTGCAATCAAGCCCCGGAGACCATCCAACACTTGCTACTGGCATGCCTGTTTGCTAAGCAGATTTGGCACCTCATCCTGGACTGGACGCACATCCCTGCCCAAACGCCGGCCAATGACACCACCTTGATGGACTGGTGGCTGCGGGCGAAGACGCAAACCCCTCCAACGCTGCACAAGGCTCTGCAATCGATCACACTGCTCGTTCCCTGGATGATCTGGAAACAGAGGAACGAGTGCGTCTTCGACAATGCAAGACCCTCGATAAATGTGCTAGTTGATAGGATTGAAGACGAGGCCAAATGTTGGGCACAAGCTGGGGCACAGGGGCTGCGAGTAGTCTTGCCCGCCTCCTGGGATGTCCACTGATCGGAGGAGCTAGGACCCTGTAAATATAACCTCCTAGGAGGCATGTACTCTCCAACCTTTTCAATGCAATGAAACGCAAAATCACTTTGCGTTTTCTCGAGAAAAAAAAATCTCTACCCGTGCATGGTCAGTACACGAACAAAAATAATGATCCCATTGGATTAGCACGTAGGTGTTGATGTGATGATCAACCCTTCGTCGCTAATAGATTCCCTCAAAGGAAAATCACAGAAAATAATCAAGATTGGATGGCCCCAAACATGGACGTTTCTGACTTTTTTTATAACTCACAAAAAAATCAAAACTGATCTCCCATACACGGCCATAGCCTGGCATTTAAATAGCTAACTCACGTCCGTGCCAACAACAAAATAAAATAACTAACATAAATATCTTGCTAAACAAGTCGTGCAAGACTTGAGAGTGGCGTTGGTGCGGACGGGCTCGCGCGATCTCGATAAGTGGACCAACGATGTGTCGACGCGTAGCGGTCTGCACTCGACTGTACTGTATTCATACACGGCCAGTACGGTTGCAGATCCGTCCGATTTAACAGCGCGGTAACGCCAACGATGGTGATGTTCCATTGGAACCTAACAATCGAATCGGTACATAACATACCCCGTCATCCACATCCGCCACGCATACGCCATCCATCCAATCGGTTAATGGGGACTACCCTGCGGGCCCTAGATTAGGTGGGCGTTGTTGAGAAATAATGCAACTCTATCTTCTCCGTTACGCCGCCTCCGACAACGACGAGCCCGTGGGCACAGAAATGGCGACCGCCGAAGATGGCAGAATGGATTTCTTATCAGATCCGGTGGACAGGTGAATTCTTCCGCTTTGATTTCCTATTCTCCGTGGTATTTTGCTGCATTTACATAGGTTCCCATGTTGATTTGTTGGTTTATTTTACTTAGATTTCCTCTACCGGATCTCGCCGGAGCAGAGCCCTTGTTAGTGTACGACGCATACAAATCAGTTGTGTGCGCGTCGGCTGAGTCTAGCATTGGTGATGCTGGAGACGCTCCGACGAGTTCCCAAATAGAGTTGAACAGCACCTGCGATGGCACTGGCCATTTAGCGGCGGCCGCTGAGCGATCTGCAGACAAGACCAAGACTAAACCACCGGGGTGGACGAGGAGGTAACTGACTCTGGCAAATGCTCATATGTCGCCTAATGTACAAATTACCTATCCGCGCTAAGTAAGTTGCAATATGTTTGAATAACCAGCTATGCAACTGAATTTCAGACACTTTCAATAGCAAGTTGATCATGAATCTGAATTGCGGTGTTGTAACCGATGCAGAATTCGTGTCGGACGTTCCCCAACTGAACAGCCACCTTGTGCATCCAGGATGAGTGCACTTGAGGCAACACTGTGAAGCTATGCTGAAAAAGGACAGACACTGTGATAGTTCCTGTTATGGGCAGCAACTTCGATTCACTCGGAGAAGCCTATGATTTCTACAATCTATATACCTGGGAGATTGGATTTGGAGTGAGGTATGGGAAGAGCAGGCTAAATGTGGAACGAACAAAATGTATGCAAGAGATCGTTTGTGGCTGCTCTGTAAGTACTGTTTTCATCCCAGTTGTCACACCCTGCATTTTGTAACATTTCTTATGCATTATTAAAGCATGAAAAATTTGGACCAACAAAAACTTTTGCATTATTTGGCTTTAATTTTTGGAGTTGGATTTCTCTGTGTGGTTTTTCAAGTGCTCTTTAAAGTCAACTACTCCACCTTCTATACTTCATCTCCTTGCCCCAAACTCTTGACCAATGATCATGCCATGTGTATAGAGAAACATAGTATTTTCTTACAAAAATAATTTGGCCAAATAGTATTTTCAAAAATTAGTTTTCCAAAAACCCCTAAATTGAGGTTTGTACTGCAAGTACTTGATTTGGGGTATGAAAAATATTTCAAACAGTATATTTGAGACCTATTAGATATAGGACTCCCATAAACCACAAAAATATAATTTTAAAAGTTATTTTACTATTTTATTTAAAAGCTTTTTCTTAAGGCCAGAAATGGTCTTTAATAGGGAAAAATTATTTTATTGTTTCAAAAATATTTGACAAAAATTAGGGAAACTCAGTGGACATATATTTTCCATATATAAGAGTTTCAACACATGGTCATGTTAAAAATATTGGTCAAACCCCTCAAAAACCCTTTCTGGATATTTCAAGCTTTTGAAATATTTACAAAGACAATATTCTCCAAAAATTCCAAGAAAATTCTAGCATGTCACATATGACATTTTGGATGATCTTGGTAAGTATCATGTCATGGAGAATAGTATAACCCCATGAAATCCCCTCAAAATCATTTCTGTCCATTCTGAAGTTTGAGCAACTTTACATTGCCAAACATATCCAAATGCTCTCAAATCTTGTTAACATGCTCAAATGGTCTAATCATTCATCTAGACCAAATGGCACAAGTTGGAGAACAAGTTAACTTGATCATAGTGCCCCAAATCCATTCCTGTTCATTTCTAGGGTTTATAAAAGTTGCATTGGCAACTTTGCCCAAATAAGCTCAAAATGGGTCTAAGGCCCTAATTATATGTGTCATTTCACCTTGTGGAGTATCATGGCATTTGGAGTTCATTTGCTTAACCAAACAAGCATCAAACACCTTCTGCCACTTACCAAAATTCCATTTTTGACCACTTCCACTAATCTCCATGAGCCCTTCTTTTTACCACAACCCCTCCTAGTTCCCCCTATCACCTGGATGCTTTCCTGCCCGAGGAAGAAATGATGAAGAGAGGGGGAACCCCATTTTTCTTCTCTGGACAGCAGATTCCCCCTCTCTCTCAGCCTCCTCTCCCCTCAGCTTTCCAGAGCATCCAAGGCTCTCTCCAGCTTTTACCCATGCCCTCTCCAGCTGCCAGACACAAGTGGACGCGCGCGGACACGGGACAACCGCGGATGCCTGCCAGAGTCGCGCTCTGGAGCGCCTGCCAGGGCACCCGACCGTTGACGCCGCGTCCCCCGACCACCTCGAGCCTTCCCTCGCGCGCCAGTCGATGCCCCTCAACGTCCGCTCCACGCCAGCAGGCTGCCCACTTGCTCCCGCACACTCCTCTCTCTCCTGCAGCTCGTGCCAGAGCGCCGCTCCGCTCGGCCAATGCGCGCGCCGCTCCTGTGGCCCGCCCGCAGCTCGTCCCTCTCCTCCTCTATCTCCTTAGCACCCTAGACCACCCCCACGAACACCCCCGAGCCCTCCGTTCCCTCTCTAACAGCCACCCGAGCCGATCCCGCGGGCACCCGTAGGCCACGCCTACGGTGGACCTGGGCCAGCCTATATAAGGCGACCCCGAGCCCCTCTCTCACTCCCTGTCGGTCCCACACACTCCATATCGACCTCCCGCCCCCCATTCATCTCCAGAGCCGCCCGAGCTCGAGATCGAGCTCGAGCTCCACCGCCTCGGCTCGTCGGCGTTCGTGCGGTATAGGCCTCCTCCGCCCCCGTTTTCTCTCGATCTGGAACCGCGCGGCCACGCTGACCCTTTCCCCTCTCTTCCCCATTCTTTTTGCAGCCAGGAACGGCCGGAACCATCGACGCTCGAAGCTCTTCCGCCCGTGCCTCCTCGTCGCCGACGAACCAGGCCGCTCCGGTGACGTCCACCACCTCCACCAGAACGGCGACACGACGCTGAGTCCATCCGTGCCCTCGCCCGACCTCGCCGTGCCCTGCATCGTCGCCGGTGAGCTCGCCAGCCATCTGGACTCGGGGTTAGGGATGACAGGCGGGCCCCGCCTGTCAGCCTCTCCCCTCCATCGCTCCTCTCTCTCTCTCGCTGATGCAGGCCCCGCCTGTCGGTGTAAACTCAAGGCGCGCACACGCACCAACGTCTTTGGGCCTCCTCTCGGCTGGGCCTCTGCAGCTGCATTGTTTCGCCCAAAGCAGTACAGAGCCCTTTTTTTTTCTTTTCTCACACCTTCCAAAAATCCCACAGGATAAAATATATGTCCAAATAAAATAATTTCAGTTCCTAAATTCTTGTAAAAATCCCACCTATTTAATGGTGCAACTTTCATTCAAATCCAACAAACTTTTCTTCACTGTAAATATTTAGCATTTAAATATACCTTTGTAAACCCATTTCTCCTATTCTGCTACTCCAAATCCAAAACCAGAAATTTTCCCCTTCTTAGTTTTCACCCTAGTATTTATCAAAAATGAGTTGACATTTTTTCTGAGCACTTTGGTTTTTCTGTTTTATTATTGCCTTATTTTTCTCGTTATTATTTTTGCGACGATAGATTGCGTTGCTGACGAAGGAGTTGGACCAGAAGACTTTGAAGACCCAGAAGACTTTGTTGAGCCACGCAAGCAACCCTTTGACCATGTCTATGAAACCCTTTTATGCATTGTCATATAGCACTTTTATTGTTTGCATCGGAGATATGATACTGTGATAACCACATGGGGCGGTTTGCCACCATTACTTCCTCGTTGATACTTGCATTATGCATGACCCTACCTTCTTATGAGGGTTATGACGGTGGGAATAGATAGGATGCTAAAGTAGTGCTACGCAAAAAGGGACAGGAATATGCATGATGATGGAGACAAAGTATTTTCAAAAGACTTTTTTGAAAACCCCGTCGGGTGCCACTCATGCCCGAGCGAGATGATGAGATGGGTAACCACCTGATGACGAAGTGGTGTACCGAGGCAAGTGTGTGTGTTGTTTTCGAAAACGGATTAGATTTAAGATTTGATGACTGTCCCAACCTTACATGCGCAACCACTCTACCCTTATATGGAAAGGGCATTATTGATTACCTAGGTCGATACTAGCTTTGAGCCCGCATTACTAGTGACGGGGGAGAGTTGGTGCTCTCTCTCGGGACGGGGTCATGCCAGGTAGGGCGGCCATGACTGTTTTCACAGGGAACCGGATACACCGTTGTGTCCCCTCTCGGATGTTACGATCTCGAGTGAGTCTCGCAAGATGTACATCGTGAGGATACGGAACAACGAGTGGACTCCTTGTTAGTGTCGTCTAGGGAAAGGTAGTGATCGGGTGCTTACCCCGGGTACTTGAGGTATCGCGGGTCGTGGATGACACGGAAGTTCCCCGGATCTTGTGGGTAAAGTGTGCAACCTCTGCAGAGTGTAAAACTATTTGAATAGCTGTGTCCATGGTCAAGGACGGTTGGGCGGCGCTGCTTAAACTATGTCCAGAGTTTTACAACCGTGTGTGTGTGAGTTGATAAAACTACTTGGGTCAAGTCAAAGGACTTGACATGATTGAGTTGGGTTGGTGCCCACTCTATTTATGTTGATAACTGTAACCTGTCCTCATGGTTACTTAAATTGTCTTGATGCATGTCTTACAAGTTGTTGAACATGTCATTGCACTCAAAACTAGCTTTCTGCAAAAATTTACCTATATCATGCATTGATGTATCTTGAACCAAAACATGGGTTGCTTGCGAGTACATTCAAAGTACTCATTGGCTTGCCACTGGTTATTTAATTGACCAGGCATGGAAGAACCGGAGTTCGAAGAAGAGTTCTTTGGAGACGAACATGCGAACTAGGACGCTTCCTCGATGAATGCATGTAGGGTTAAGGCGGATGGCATGGGTTCTACTTATCGATTTAAGATTTCCGCCGCTTGTGTTTCATTTGATGTTCAGCCCTTAAGGCTTTATCAATGTAAGACTTGACCGTAATGGTCATAATTTGTGTAAGACGGTATGTATGGATGTAAGGCTCTTGTTATTCAGCTTTTGTGTGTTCAAGGAGCATTGATCTCGGGATCATTGTACACGCAGCATTCGGTGATCTCGACTTATGAGTCGGGGTCCCCACAGAGTCGGGTACCAGAGGCATCCCGACCAGTAGGAAGCCTTTGTTAGCATGGACGTTAGTTAGAGTGAGACTATCCACGAAATTACCAGATACCTATGTTTTTACGAAAGTATCCCAAACATAGGTCACATTCCCTCTATCGACCCTTCCCTTCCACTTTTGTAGATGGCCGTCGTGCGAGGACTTCGACCACCGGATTTCCGTGCTTCTTGAGGATAGCCTCAGAAGTGCCAGTTCACTCGAGCCCCACCTTCTCCTACCACGAGCAATCGGATCAACAAAGACTAAGAAGGAGTATCATGTGGAGGTAGTCGTGAGGGTGAACGACTCCCAACGAGTTGGTTCTTTAAGGGACCCCAGATGGCAACCCCGCTTCTCGCCGTGGAGATCGCTGCTCTCAAGGCATTGACTCGCTTTTGAGATCTTCGCGCGGAGATGGCAAGTGAGCCACCACTCGTTACTGCCTTTATCATAAGGAGGGTGATGACGAGAGCAACGACCAGCCCCACCCATGGACGAAGGACTTTCCTCCGCTTCGGACTTACTTCACTTTGTGTGCCGACACTGGCACAACACTTGGCCTCGAGTCGGTGGAGCTTGGAAGGAACTCCACGAGACCAAGGAACTCCTCCGCCTGGCTCGCATTTAAGGCGGATAGGATCAAGAAGGATGGTGCACCCCTCGACAGCCGTTGTAGCCTATCGAGGCGGCGACCACAGATCACGAATGCCAAGGGGTCATCTCAGCCACGCCGTATGACGGCGAAAGACTACCGCAACCTCTTCACGGTGCCCCCGGCAAAGCAGCGCCGTGTTCAGCTCCTCCACTCCCCCACTCCCTCAAGTGACGAAGAGACTAAGACAGATGAAGATGAGGAGGAAGACCCAGAGGAGCCGAAATACCCGACCGAGCATTCCACCACTTAGACACCGTTCAGGACTAGGATAGGCCAGTCCGTAACCCAATGGTAGGATAGGTTGTGTACCCCTATGCGAAGTCGAGTCCTTGTAATGGTTCATATGAAACCATGTTGTGTTGTGTTTGCTTTCAACGTGTTTTGATGGAAGTTGTACTTTCCCTTTCGGGGCATTGTAAACAACTACATCACCCATTTGGTTTTAATGCATGAGTTGGCCCTTCCGGCCTCGGCTTAACTTAAAATTGTATCACCCCCACCCCCTTACTAGGCATCCCATCTATATTGCTTTCCCTCATTTTATTTTCCCAATCATGAGACCTTGACCGCTCCAACAGATGCTGTTGTAACACGTCTCGGTGCCTCTACCCAAGAAGAAGAAGCCGGAGGTTCTGCTGAAGCAGGAGTCAGCCAGGACCAAGCCCGAGGACAGACTCCACCACCACTACCTCCTCCAAACATGGACATGGCTCAGCTTCTCCAAGCCTTCCGAGAGGAACGCCAAGCCAACACTGCAGCCCTCCAAATGATTGCTCAAGCTGTCAATCGCCAGCCGGCGGGACACGACAATGGACGTTCCACGTTGGTGGAGTAAAAGAAGCATGCACCACCCACCTTCATCGAGACTGCTGAACCCCTGGATGCAGACGACTGGGTCCGCACCATTGAGGATCTGCTGGCACTAGTCGGATGCACTAAGGATCGTGAGAAGGTGGCATATGCCGCCCACTGTCTCGGGGGAACTGCCAGAGCTTGGTGGGATGGATTCAAGGCCATGCATGCTGAGCAAAACATCACTTGGAATAACTTCAAGGCAGAATTCCGCAAGGCCCACATTCCTTCTGGAATCATGGCCATCAAGAAGCGTGAGTTCCGAGCCCTGAAGCAAGGAAGTAGCACTATCAAGGAGTACATGCAGAAGTTCAGTGTTCTCTCAAGGTATGCCCTCGAGGATGTCAAGACCGATCTTTGCCAAAAGGAGCGCTTCATGGAAGGCCTTAACCGACTAGAGTACTCCTTGTTGTGTGTGACCGCCCGACCTTTCCTCATCGGTGAACAAGGCACTCATGCTTGAGGACAAGCGACGTGCTTTGGATGACACCCATAAGCGCAAGATGATCGGCAAGGGTAGCTCCAAAAACTGAAGCCTCACCTGTGGCAGCCAACCCGGTCAAGCCAACCTATCGCAGACCAAGAGCTCCCGCACCCGCACCAACTATCCACCTCAGCGGTATGCCAACCCCTGCCAGCTTCGACAACCCCAATAACAATGCCAAGAAGAACAAAGAACCCCAACCAAGTCACTTGCTTTGGATGTGGTCACCAGCCATTACTCCAAGAATTGCCCCAACAAGAAGCCCGACGCCTCCCCCAATGCGCAGAACCGGGACAAGGCCGTGGAATGCCACCAAGGAACCAAGCTCCCGCAACCTGCCCAACTACGGCAAGGGTCGTGTGAATCATGTCATCGCAGAAGAAGCCGGAAGACCCGACGTCGTCTGGGTACGTTCCTTGTCAATTCAGCACCTGCAACTGTCTTGTTTGATTCTGGAGCCACGCATTCATTTGTCACCCAAAAGTTTGCATTAAAGAGTGGCATGGCCCCTACACCCCTGAATAACCCTATGGTGGTACAAACCCCCGGAGCATAGATGAGAGCCAAGATAGGATGTAAAGGAGTCGGGATTGTCATTAATGGGGTAGACTTCCTAGCATACCTTATCATCTTAAGATCGCAAGGCTTGGATGTGATCTTAGGAATGGATTGGCTCATCAAGCACCAAGGCTTGTTAGATTGTGCCAACCGGACTGTCACTGTGACCAATGACCAAGGAGTCGACGTTAAATTTGCCTCCAACCCCTCCTCTGCTCAAGCCAACCAAGTCAACTGTCTGACTGAAGTTGGATTGGAGCAAGTGCCGGTAGTATGCGAATACCCCGATGTCTTTCCTAATGAGCTACCGGGAATGCCTCCTGACTGAGACATTGAATTCATCATCGAGCTCATACCCGGAACGGGACCCATCTATAAGAAGCCTTATAGAATGGGATCAGAAGAGTTAGCAAAATTGAAGAAGCAACTGGAAGAGCAGTTGAGGAACGGATTTATCCGCCCTAGTGCCTCCCCTTGGGGATCACCTGTTCTGTTTGTGGCAAAGAAGGACGGTACCATCCGCTTGTGCATTGACTACCGCTCCCTCAATGAAGTTACAATCAAGAACAAGTATCCACTTCCCAAGATTGAAGATCTGTTTGATCAACTCAATGGGGCCAAGGTGTTCTCCAAGATCGACCTCGGATCTGGGTACTACCAATGAAAATCAAACCCCAAGATATTCAAGACGACATTTGTAACCAGATATGGCTCAGATGAGTGCACGGTCATGTCCTTTGATCGACCAATGCCCCACTTACTTCATGTATCTCATGAATAAGGTCTTCATGGAATATTTGGACAAGTTTGTTGTTGTCTTCATTGATGACATTCTTGTCTTCTCGAAGACGGAAGAAGAGCACGAGCGACACTTGAGGATGGTCCTAGACAAGCTTCGAGAGCACCAACTGTATGCCAAGTTCAGCAAGTGTGAATTTTGGCTGCGTGAAGTTGGATTCTTGGGTCATGTTTTAACTGAAGAAGGATTGTCAGTCGATCCCGCTAAGATTGAAGCCGTGACTGAATGGCAATCCCCAAGCAATGTGAAGGAAGTCGAAGCTTCCTCGACTCGCGGATATTACCGCAAGTTCGTCAAGGATTCTCAAGCATTGCCCACCCATGACTCAGATCTTGAAGAAGGACAAGAAGTTTGAATGGACGCCAAGTGCGAAGAGAGCTTCCAGAGTGAAGAAGAGTCGACCATCGCCGCAGCTTCTCGCCACACCGATATACACAAGGAGTTTGTGATATATTGTGATGCGTCAAGAACCGGATTGGGAGGTGTTCTGATGCAAGAAGGCAGAGTCGTAGCTTACCTTTCAAGGCAACTACGGCCTCATGAAGAGAACTATGCTACTCATGATCTTGAGGTTAGCAAAGATGGTTCATGCCACAAGACATGGCGACATTACCTCTTAGGGAAGCGATGTGAGATATACACGGATCACAAAAGTCTCAAGTATATTTTCACTCAAAAGGAATTGAACATGAGGCAAAGAAGATGGCTAGAGTTGATCAAAGATTATGACCTCGGTGTTCAATACCACCACAGGAAGGCTAATGTGGTAGCAGATGCATTAAGCGAAAAGGCCTGCTCCTTGAATGCTATGCTTAAGGACAAGCTACCCGCCTTTGTATGAAGAACTTGAAAGCTTCGGGTTGAACCGGTTGCACCAGATTCTTGGCCAACCTCGAAGTTAGGCCTACCTTGATGGATGATATTAAGGAAGCTCGGAAGGGACACAAAATTATTGAAGGCATCAAGAGGAAGATCAAGGCGAGCAAGGCCCGAGATTCTCGAGAGGATGAGAAAGGAATTGTGTGGTTTGGGAATCGCATTTGCGTGCCCAACAAGGTTGAGCTCAAGAATCTGATCTTGCAAGAAGCTCATGACACCCCATATTCCATCCACCCTAGAGGAACCAAGATGTATCAAGACCTGAAGGAAAGATTTTGGTGGCACGGGATGAAAAGGGAGATTGCCACCTATGTTGCAAAGTGTGATGTATGCCAAAGAGTCAAGGCTGAATATCAGTGACCTGCTGGATTGCTCCAACCACTCAAGGTTCCCGAGTGGAAATGGGATAAAGTCGGGATGGATTTCATCACTGGACTACCTAGGTCAAACAAGGGACATGACTCCATCTGGGTCATAGTCGATCATTTGACCAAAGTAGCCCATTTCATTCCTGTTAAGACTACCCATGATGGCAACCAGCTAGCAACTCTATACATCAACAGGGTCGTAAGCCTTCATGGTGTTCCCAAGGAGATTGTGTCAGATCGAGGAACCCAGTTTACCTCAAGGTTCTGGAAGAAGTGCCAAGAGGCCATGGGGACCAAGTTGTCCTTCAGCACTGCTTTCCACCCACAGACCGGAGGTCAGACAGAACGAGTGAATCAGATACTCGAAGACATGCTCCGAGCCTGTGTATTAGCATATGGAGCTAGGTGGGAAGATTGCCTCCCTTTCGCCGACTTCTCTTACAACAACAGTTATCAGTCAAGCCTTCAGATGGCACCATTTGAGGTGTTATACGGACGGAAGTGCCGCACACCCCTCAATTGGTCAGAGACCGGAAAAGGACTAGTATTTGGGCCCGATATCCTCCGTGAAGCAGAAGAGCAAGTCCAGCTTGTCAGAGAGCGTTTGAAGACTGCCAAGTCAAGGCAGAAGAGTTATGCTGACTCACGTCGTAGAGACATAATCTTCCAAGTTGGAGACCATGTCTATCTCCGGGTCACACCTCTCAAGGGAACCCAACGCTTCCATGTCAAAGGAAAGCTCGCCCCAAGATACATCGGCCCCTTCAAGATCACTGAACGACGAGGAGAAGTGGCTTACCAGTTGGAACTTCCACCTGAACTATCTGATGTGCACAACGTGTTCCACGTGTCACAACTCCTAAGTGTCTCCAAGTTCCGCATAAGCCCGATCTTTACAAGGACGTCTATCACAAAGCCATTGACCTTCAGCCTGATTTGACTTACCGCGAGAGGCCCATCTGCATTCTGGATGAGGCTGAGCGACACACCCGAAGCCGCACCATCAAGTACTTCAAGGTCCAATGGAGCAACCACACTGAAGTAGAAGCAACTTGGGAACGTGAAGACTACCTTAGATCCGAGTTTCCGTATCTCTTTAAAGCCTAGTTTAGGAATCTCGGGGACGAGATTCTTGTAAGGGGGGTAGGTCTGTCACACCCTGCATTATGTAACATTTCTTATGCATTATTAAAGCATGAAAAATTTGGACCAACAAAAACTTTTGCATTATTTGGCTTTAATTTTTGGAGTTGGATTTCTCTGTGTGGTTTTTCAAGTGCTCTTTAAAGTCAATTACTCCACCTTCTATACTTCATCTCCTTGCCCCAAACTCTTGCCCAATGATCATGCCATGTGTATAGAGAAACATAGTATTTTCTTACAAAAATAATCTGGCCAAATAGTATTTTCAAAATTAGTTTTCCAAAACCCTAAATTGAGGTTTGTACTGCAAGTACTTGATTTGGGGTATGAAAATATTTCAAACAGATATTTGAGACCAATTAGATATAGGACTCCCATAAACCACAAAAATATAATTTTAAAAGTTATTTTACTATTTATATAAAAGCTTTTTCTTAAGGCCAGAAATGGTCTTTAATAGGGAAAAATTATTTTATTGTTTCAAAAATATTTGACAAAAATTAGGGAAACTCAGTGGACATATATTTTCCATATATAAGAGTTTCAATACATGGTCATGTTCAAAATATTGGTCAAACCCCTCAAAAACCCTTTCTGGATATTTCAAGCTTTTGAAATATTTACAAAGACAATATTGTCCAAAAATTCCAAGAAAATTCTAGCATGTCACATATGACATTTTGGATGATCTTGGTAAGTATCATGTCATGGAGAATAGTATAACCCCATGAAATCCCCTCAAAATCATTTCTGTCCATTCTGAAGTTTGAGCAACTTTACATTGCCAAACATATCCAAATGCTCTCAAATCTTGTTAACATGCTCAAGTGGTCTAATCATTCATCTAGACCAAATGGCACAAGTTGGAGAACAAGTTAACTTGATCATAGTGCCCCAAATCCATTCCTGTTCATTTCTAGGGTTTACAAAAGTTGCATTGGAAACTTTGCCCAAATAAGCTCAAAATGGGTGTAAGGCCCTAATTATATGTGTCATTTCACCCTGTGGAGTATCATGGCATTTGGAGTTCATTTGCTTAACCAAACAAGCATCAAACACCTTCTGCCACTTTACCAAAATTCCATTTTTGACCACTTCCACTAATCTCCATGAGCCCTTCTTTTTACCACAACCCCTCCTAGTTCCCCCTATCACCTGGATGCTTTCCTGCCCGAGGAAGAAATGATGCAGAGAGGGGGAACCCCATTTTTCTTCTCCGGACAGCAGATCCCCCCCCCCTCTCTCAGCCTCTTTCTCTCCCCTCAGCTTTCCAGAGCATCCAAGGCTCTCTCCAGCTTTTGCCCATGCCCTCTCCAGCTGCCAGACACAAGTGGACGCGCGCGGACGCGGGAAAACCACGGATGCCGGCCAAAGTCGCGCTCTGGAGCGCCTGGCAGGGCACCCGACCATTGACGCCGCATCCCCCGACAACCTCGAGCCTCCCCCCGCGCGCTAGTCGATGCCCCTCGACGTCCGCTCCACGCCAGCAGGCTGCCCACTTGCTCCCGCATCCTCCTCTCTCTCTCCTCAGCCAGGCCAGAAGGCCATCCGCTGGCCAATGCAGCGCGTTCCTGTGGGCCCGCCCACAGCTCGTCCCTCTCCTCCTCTCTCTCCTTAGCACCCTAGACCACCCCCACGAACACCCCCGAGCCCTCCGTTCCCTCTCTAACGGCCACCCGAGCTGATCCCGCGGGCACCCGTAGGCCACGCCTACGGTGGACCTCGGCCAGCCTATATAAGGCGACCCCGAGCCCCTCTCACACTCCTTGTCGCTCCCCCACACTCCTAATCGACCTCCCCCACCCCCATCCATCTCCAGAGCCGCCCGAGCTCGAGATCGAGCTCGAGCTCCGCCACCTCGGCTCGTCGGCGTTCGCGCGGTACATGCCTCCTCCGCCCCCGTTTTCTCTCGATCTGGAACCGCGCGGCCACGCTGACCCTTTCCCCTCTCTTCCCCACTCCTTTTGCAGCCGGGAACGGCCGGAACCATCGACGCCCGAAGCTCCTCCGCCGTGCCTCCTCGTCGCCGACGAACCAGGCTGCTCCGGTGACGTCCACCACCTCCACCAGAACGGCGACACGACGCTGAGTCCATCCGTGCCCTCGCCCGACCTCGCCATGCCCTGCATCATCGCCGGTGAGCTCGCCAGCCATCTGGACTCGGGATTAGGGATGACAGGCGGGCCCCGCCTGTCAGCCTCTCCCCTCCATCGCTCCTCTCTCTCTCGCTGACGCCTGGGCCCCGCTCGTCAGGTTTAAACCTGACGCGCGTGCGTGCACCAGCCCATTGGCCTCCTCTCTGGTTGGGCTCTGCTGTGCATGGCTGTTTCCGCCCAAAGCAGCCTGAGCCCTTTTCTTTTTTTTTCTCTCACCCTTCCAAAAATCCCACATGATAAAATATATGTCCAAATAAAATAATTCCAGTTCCTAAATTCTTGTAAAAATCCCACCTATTTAATGGTGCAACTTTCATTCAAATCCAACAAACTTTTCTTCACTGTAAATATTTAAATGTGATTTTTAGCATTTAAATATACCTTTGAAAACGCATTTCTCCTATTCTGCTACTCCAAATCCAAAACCAGAAATTTTCCCCTTCTTAGTTTTCACCCTAGTATTTATCAAAAATGAGTTGACATTTTTTCTGAGCACTTTGGTTTTTCTGTTTTATTATTGCCTTATTTTTCTCGTTATTATTTTTATGATTTATAGATTGCGTTCTTGTCGACGAAGGAGTTGGACCAGAAGACTTTGAAGACCCAGAAGACTTTGTTGAGCCAGGCAAGCAACCCTTTGACCATGTCTATGAAACCCTTTTTATGCATTGTCATATAGCACTTTTATTGTTTGCATCGGAGATATGATACTGTGATAACCACATGGGGCGGTTTGCCACCATTACTTCCTCGTTGATACTTGCATTATGCATGACCCTACCTTATTATGAGAGTTATGACGGTGGGAGTAGATAGGATGCTAAAGTAGTGCTACGCAAAAAGGGATGGGAATATGCATGATGATGGAGACAAAGTATTTTCAAAAGACTTTTTCGAAAACCCCGTCGGGTGCCACTCATGCCCGAGGGAGATGATGAGATGGGTAACCACTTGATGACGAAGTGGTGTACCGAGGCAAGTGTGTGTGTTGTTTTCGAAAACGGATTAGATTTAAGATTTGATGACTGTCCCAACCTTACATGCGCAACCACTCTACCCTTATATGGGAAAGGGCATTATTGATTACCTAGGTCGATACTAGCTTTGAGCCCGCATTACTAGTGACGGGGGAGAGTTGGTGCTCTCTCTCGGACGGGTCGTGCTGTAGGGCGGCCATGACTGTTTTCACAGGCACCGGATACACCGTTGTGTCCCTCTCGGATGTTACGATCTCGAGTGAGTCTCGCAAGATGTACATCGTGAGGATACGGAACAACGAGTGGACTCCTTGTTAGTGTCGTCTAGGGAAAGGTAGTGATCGGGTGCTTACCCCGGGTACTTGAGGTATCGCGGGTCGTGGATGACACGGAAGTTCCCCGGATCTTGTGGGTAAAGTGTGCAACCTCTGCAGAGTGTAAAACTATTCGAATAGCTGTGTCCATGGTCAAGGACGGTTGGGCGGTGCTGCTTAAACTATGTCCAGAGTTTTACAACCGTGTGTGTGTGAGTTGATAAAACTACTTGGGTCAAGTCAAAGGACTTGACATGATTGAGTTGGGTTGGTGCCCACTATATTTATGTTGATAACTGTAACCTGTCCTCATGGTTACTTAAATTCTCTTGATGCATGTCTTACAAGTTGTTGAACATGTCATTGCACTCAAAACTAGCTTTCTGCAAAAATTTACCTATATCATGCATTGATGTATCTTGAACCAAAACATGGGTTGCTTAAGTAGTACATTCAAAGTACTCATTGGCTTGCCATCGGTTATTTAATTGACTGTGCATGGAAGAACCGGAGTTCAAGAAGAGTTCTTTGGAGACGAACATGCGAACTAGGACGCTTCCCAATGTAATGCATGTAGGGTTAAGGCGATGGCATGGGTTCTACTTATCGACGAAGATTTTCGCTGCTTGTGTTTCATTTGATGTTCAGCCCTTAAGGCTTTATCAATGTAAGACTTGACCGTAATGGTCATAATTTGTGTAAGACGGTATGTATGGACGTAAGACTCTTGTTATTCAGCTTCTGTGTGTTCAGTGAGCATTGCTCTCTGGGATCACTATACACGTGCATTCGGTGATCTCGACTTATGAGTCGGGGTCCCCACACCAGTGGCCCGTAGGTCTCAGACATCTACTGGAGTATAGCCACAGATTAACTCAACTGGGACTTTTTGTGGCTGTTTTTCAGGGGATCCCGAAGAAGAGTAACATACGGACTTGCCACTGCAGATGTCCAGCGATGATCAGATTGCTTCGATCAAGCGACAATGGGCGGTACATTAATGAGTACCGGGCAGATCACAACCATGCTCTTACAGAAAAATATGGTGAGAAGGTATACTGGTCTTCCCACAAGCATATTGATATATACACACGTGACATTATTAAACAACTCCGTGAAAATAATATTAGCATTGGCAAAGTGTATAATATTATTGGTAGCTTTTTTGGTTCGATGACCAATGTACCATTCAGCAAGAAAGCATTGCGAGGTCTATGTGGTAAAATAAGTAGAGAGCAAGCGGGCAATGATGTTAAGAAGACTGTTGATGTTTTTGCTGAATTGGGAGCAAAGGATTCTGGTTTGTACTACAGAGTACAACCTGATCAAGATAGCAGGATAAGGAATTTGTTATGGTCAACAGGAGCCAACCGAGCACAATACCACTATTTTGGAGATGCAATTACATTTGATACAACATACTGCACAAACATGTATGACATGCCTTTTGGTTTATTTGTCGGAGTCAACAATCACTTCCAGAGCATCATTTTTGGAGGTGTGCTGGTCAGAGATGAAACAGAGGAGAGTTTTGAGTGGGTATTCACTGAATTCATCCGCATGATGGGTGGGAAGCATCCACAGACAATACTTACTGGTAAGGTGTGCTGGAGGGTGGGAGCCTCCAAAAACAAATAATGTAAACAGCTGTCACAATTTGATACTGTACTAACCAGTGATTGTGACTATCTGTGCATGTGTAGATTAGTGCAAAGCAATGGAATTAGCTATAAATAAGGTGATGCTAGAAACTACTCACCGATGGTGCAAATGGCATGTGCTCAAGCGAGCGAAAGAATATCTTGGGCCACATTACACGAAGCGCAGCAATTTCAGGTCAGAATTTCACAAAATATACATCACATGCTCACAGTTGATGGATTCAAGAGTGCATGGCAGCAACTAATAGAGAGATATGGTTTACAAAACCACCATTACCTCACCCAAATATATGAAACAAGGGAAAAAATGGGCAAAACCATATTTTCATGGCAAATTTTGTGCAAAGATGACAAGCACGCAACGCAGTGAAAGCGCAAACCATATGTTGAAAACATACGTTCCAGCTAGTTGTCCAATGCATCTCTTTGTTCGGCAGTACATGAGACTTCTTTTTGATAGAGAGGCAAACGAGAACTATGAAGAGAGACGAACCAAGATAGTAAGTATACAAACGAAAAAAGATATGCATATGTTTAAATATTTGTGTTGTGTGCTATTCATCATAAGTGTTGCATCTTGTATGCTCACATGTGCAGGTAGCCCCGGTGATCAAATGGAACACACCGCTCGAGGTGCATGCCAGCAAGATCTACACGCGAGCAATATTCGAAAAGTTTGGAGAGGTCATATATGAATCAGGACAATACAAGGTGGACAAGATTATTAAAGGTAAAACATATATGGCCAGACGATACCATCCAGAGAAACATGAGAAGTGGTGCAGGATACTATACAAAGTGGAAGTTATTGACGAAGGGACAGAAATCATATGCGAGTGTGGCAACTTTGAACACACTGGACTCCTATGCTGCCATGCTGTCAAGGTATTATCCCATTTCATCCCATCATGCTGATATAAAAAAGTTGATTCATCAATACATGAGTAAGGTTGCTTTTCACAGGTACTTGACTTCATTGGCATAGACCGTATACCTTTGAAACACATTGTGAAGCGCTGGACGAAGAATGCAAGAGACGTGCTGCCAGCCCACTTATCATATCTCCAGAGGGACAACATTTCCGTAAATTCAGTAACATTCATGCATGCAAACCTATACACATGCACTTGAAGTAGTGAGGTTGGGAGATACCAATCCAGAAGCATATGAGTGCGTAATGGAGATGCTCAAGATAACAATGGACAAAGCGACACCGATCGCAGGTGTTCGGGATGGTTTAGGACTGGAAGACCGGAATCAGCAACTCACTACTAAAGGGAAAGAAATTGTACCATCAATAGAACGCCGAAGTGGCACCGCAAGTGATGCAGAAGGAAGTGCAATTGGGGATTTAGTAGGATTGAAAGCTCCAGAGCGAAAAAGAAAGGCTGGGCGGCCAACCACAAGCAGAGACAAACCTCCATATGATGACCGAGGCAGTAGAAGCAACAAGTTCAAACGGCAAGCAGCTGCAGGGATGCTGAAAAATGTGGCACAAGCAAACGAACACGCTTCTGCAGTATATGCCGAGCTCCAGGACACAAGAGCACAACTTGTCCACAACGAGGAGATCTCCCACCAAAAGAAAGAAAAGAGGCAAAATGCTCAAATTGTGGCATCGGTGGGCACATGAGAAACACATGCAACAACCCAAAACTTTTCCTGCATGTCGCGGGGAAGACTACTATGGCAGCAAACTGAGAAATGTCAATTAGTACTAAATAAAGTCTCACTCATCTGTGCGTCCGACCTGAGACTTATTGTTATGTTTCTGTCATTCCCTAGGTTATGTCTTAAGTTTTTTGAACGTTCTGTGCAATGCAATTGCTGTAATATGCGTAATTTGTTTTGAGATTATGAGGTGTGGAGAGATCCACGTTTCTAAGTTTATATTTGCTATCCCAAACGGTTTGCATTCATTGTCCATCGAAACAGATGCAGGGCAGGTGGCAAGACACGCCTGCTGTATAGCATGGGCGGGAATCATCCAAGTTTGATTTTCAAACTACATGGGCGGGCTGCCTGCAATGGCCTCTATTTAAGTACGATCTGATTGACCTCTTCCTGTCCAAGTGAATGTACTGCTCCCTCCTTCCAGTCTTCCATTGTGCTCCTCCTGCTACCTGAGAGAGGGAAACACAACCACCAGAGTTGATAGCCATAGATGTCTGCAAGGCCTTCTAGCGTATGCTCTGTCACACATGTTTCTTCCAGTTCTCCTTATGATGCGATTATAGCTGTAGACCAGCGCGCGCATCCCGTGTGCGGAGATGCAGAGAATGAAGGTTTCAGCCACGAAGCATTTTTTATTGAGGTACGTCAAATGGCAAATCAACTTTGGCATATTATTCATTTATCTCCCCTTCCGACCTTCTCATCCAAAAAACATCACAGCCCTGTCCGAATGTTGTCAAAAAATGAAGATCTGACGCTTCCGACACATACATGCATGATTCGGTTTATGGCAGGGATGATGGAGTGACGATGGCAACTGCAAACACCCAAGATGAGTCTGAAGTGCAATCCCGTCTTGCAGTTGTGGAGGAGGTGGCCACGTATGATCCAGAAGAGCAGATCTACGCCAACGTTGAAAACAGCTCTAAAACGGAGAGCTACTGCGAGTCAACCACCAACTTCAAGCCTGCAAGCGCGAAGAACGCCGGCGATGAGAGCGAGCAATCGAAACAGTCGGCAAGTGCTTAATGATAAATCTAGGGATGCTATTACTTGGGATTAATGCGAATGATGAAAATCAAAGATCTGGAGTGTGTGCTAGATCTAGGACTAGTAGAGTATGTTGCATGGCAAAAATCGTGACCCTGTGTGTACCGTAGTTGTATAAATGTTTGTGTGCTTTCCATCTAGATTTGGGGTTGAAGCTAATATGGCATAATTAATTAATAGTTAGTTTACTTTGGGGGATGAGAATAACACGTGATTGTTGAGGGAAAAAAAAGCTCACACCCCCTTACGCCGTCTACATCCTCACGTGAGCACACGACCCGGGAAAACAAAAATTGGACATATAAAACTATGGTATGAAGCTGCGACAACGCTGACCACCACATTGGCTGCAAACAGTTTGGTGGCTTAGAGCAACTCCAATGGGGCAGCACATTTTGTCCACGGCCGCCCGTTGGTCGGCGCGGAAAGAAAAGGCGGCCCAACGCGCTGACCCAAACAGACACGAGTCCATTATTCGTCTGCTGGCGACCAATTTCCGGCCCATTTTTGAGCCCGATTTGCGTTGGTGCAGACACGCGACGGACACACGCGCGGTCAACTACTCCTGTCGCCAGGCCCACTGGTCTGTGGCACATTGGCCTCCCTCCGCCCGGCTAACAAGCAACCCTCACCGCCCCACCTCGTCACCACCGCCGCCGCCCATTTTTGCGGCGACTTTCCCTGAAGCCGCCAGCCACCACATCCACCCAGCAACCCCGACCCTGTTTCTCTGGAGCAAACTACTTCCAGCCGCCGCTTCCCCCACCGCACCGCCGGCCGCGACCACGAGGCTGCCTCGCCGGACGCCGTCGCACTCGTCGGACGCCGGCCAGACGGCTAGCTGGTCTATGGGCGCCGTGTCTCCCCTCGCCGGCTGTCTCCTTCTTCAACGCCTGCAAGTTGTTCGACAGTTTGCCAAGGTAGGACAATGGATTCCGCCGACGAGTTCTTATTCCACAATTTCATTTGCGACTCCGACGATTTGTCGTTCGATGACTAGGAGGAGATATTGGCTGCTATGTTGGTCCATCACCACCTCAACAACCAGCGGTCGTTGTCAACGGCGATGAGAATTTTTTTATTTGGACTATAACCTATACTATTTATTTGGGCGGACTATTTTGTATGTTAAATTTTCATTTCACTATATGTTGAACGCAATGCAAAATTGGGCGCCCAGCCGGCCACGCATGCAAATATGGGTCGGCTTGTTGGGCGCTGCCGACCCATATGAAAAACAGAGCGGACGCCGGGTGGGCGGCCGACCCAAACGGACAAAAAAGCGGACGAAATCGCCGTCCATTTGGGACGGCCCGTTGAACTTGCACTTAGCATTTCATTAAACTCTAACCTCCGGTGTTAGAGCATGTCTAGTAGAACCCCTAGACCCTCAAACCCTCAAAGCAGTTTGAGGGTCGAAAACTGGCATTTTTTGGCACTTTTACGGGCTGAAAAACAGAGGCAAAGATTAGAACCCTCAAACCCTCAAATTTTAAGGGTCTGAGGGTTCTAGTCTTCCCCAACCTCGACCCTCAAACCCTCAAACTGTCACATATCACAATTAACCTCAAACAAACAAACTACCAAATGAAGATCATTGATGCATGGTTTTAATAGTTTTACATCACACAATCATCATCCTCGGCCTTCTCATTGGCACCACCAAAAAGTTGCAACTCGGCGCCAACTCCTAGACCACCTCCATGCCTCAAGCACCTCCGGCGTCGTCGCCACCACCATAGGCGTCGGTGGTGGAGTCCTCCACACCGCCGTCCGCCAACACCACCATAGGCGTCGGTGGTGGTGTCACTTGACGAGTAGAAGATGCACCACGGAATATCCTCTTCCTCTCCGCGATGTCCTCCTTGTACTCCTTCCACCACCTCAATTGGTCTTCATCCATGTCTTTTTTGGACATCATCATGTGCTCCTTCTCTTCCACCATGAGCTCCTTCCATGCCTTTGCTTCTTTGATCTTGAGCATCCTCTCCTCCAAGTCGGCCTTGCAGGCTCTTTCTTCACGCCTTGCTTCCACTTGTGCAAGCTTCACCTCTCTCTTCTTCTCGGTGATAAGGAGCTTTATTTCCAATGTCTTCGTTGTCAATATCTCCCTTGACTTCATCATATGCTCAATCTTCTCCCTCATGCTTGCCGCCTCTTCTTCCATCTTTTTCCTTAGCGTGGCCTTCTTGGTGCCCTCGGGCTTGTAGACGTTCCTATCCTTGTCCTCATCACTATCATCCATGCTATGCATTGCCGACTTCTTGGGTGCGGCCTCTTGATCCCTCAACTTCCACTTGTCAAAGTCTTTAAGATGTTTCCATACATGCTTGAATGGAAATGATTTTCCCTTGGAACCGGCCATTTGGATGTACCTTTGGTCGGCAATGGTCTCCTACAAAACCAACAAAAGCATAGTAAACACACATAGTAAACAATAGCATAGACATGGAAAAAGATGTGCACTCACATAGTCACTCTCCACGCCCACTAGGAGGTGAATCAATCACTTGTGTCATTGCCGACTCCAACGAGCACATGCCGGCTTCATCAACTCCCACCGCCTTGAAGTGACCGGAATGTACGAGCGGCGAACCCACGGTCTTCGGCTTGAGCTTGCAATAGGTGTCTTCTATCCGTTGCCAATAGCGTTTACGATTTGATCGGTACCGATGCTCGCATCCATGCCCACAAAGAGCCAAGCACGAACCAAGAGGATGTCCTCGGCCTCGGCAGTAGTTAGTGGCGCGCATGATGGGCGGCGGCGGCGGCGGCGTCAAACGCCTCCCCTCCTATCTCGGTCACCTCGTCCTCTCCCTCTTCCTCCTCTTCCTCTTCCTCCAAATCATCGTCCTCAAAGTCGAAAGGCTTGAGAGAAGGAGCCCCGATGTCCACCACCGCGTCATTGAGAAGCCCCATGAACGAGCCCGTCGGTGTGGCCATTTCATCGAAAGCACGCCATGCGCGGCGGGCGGTGGTCGTCGATTTGGGGCTTGGGCGCGAGCTTCTTCCTCGACATGACCTTCTTCACGGCCGACACCGCCTAACGCCTTCTTGGCGGCCTTGGGTCAAGACCGCCGTCTTCCGACGGAGCTTAGCGGCGGCGGCTCGGTGGCGGCAGACGGATGGGCGCGCGGCGACGGCGGCGGGCTGCGGCGACTGGCGATGGCGGGGGCGACGTCGTCCTCGACCGCCGCCGCTTCTTTGCCGAGGTGGGTGGCCGCCACCACCGAGGCCACGGTGGCTTCGGCTCACGGCCGGGGCCGCCTCCACTGACGGCCTGAGGCGGAGCGGCGGGGAGGAGGTGGGCGGGGAGGAGCAGAGAGAGCCTGTCCATGGCGGCATGGAGGAGGAGGAGGGAGGCGGCGGCGGCGGGGTTTCAGCGTGGCGCATGAAGAGAAGCGATTGGGCTCCGCGTGGTCTACGGGTTGGAGGGTTGGGCTCCTCCAACCCCTACTTCTACAGTTGGGAGGCCGATCCGGCTCCGGCCTGCAAATTTTTTTCAGGTTCGAGGGTCTAAGGGTTCTAGTATTTGGCTTTTGGACCCTCAAACCTGTAAAAAAGCGGTTAAATTTGAGGGTTTGAGGGTCTAGAGGCTCTATTAGAATGCTCTTACTTTGGCCACCCTGGGACGGAGAAGTCTATGCACGCGTCCATGCAGCCGCCGACCGGTGCACTGCACACAACCCATGTTGGGCGCGTCGGACGAGAGAAAGCAGGCACCAGTTCTGCTACAGTACTCGGAGGGGAACTCTCCAAAAGCGAGCTGCATTATTGTATCTGACCAACCCACAACTGGAGTTGTGCTGCCTTCGATTCCAATGCGTGTCGAGCCCACTCGACTCTTCTCAGGCAAGTCTCGCCACGTGCCCACCTTTCCCCTTTTTACCCCTGGCTCCAGCCCGCGCCGGCGTTGAAAGTCGTCGAACCCGGTGTGAAAACGCAGCGACTAGGCCGCTGATCATGGGCCCATCAAATCTATGCCGGGGTACACCCACGCGTGCAGTCGCTGTCCCAGGCCTCCCCTGCCTTATCTACTGCCCTGAACAGGGTTCGTCCTGTTCCACCCCACCTCCTGCTCCGTCGTACCCAAAGCGCTCCCCGGCGCTCCTCCACGCTCCGCTTTCCTCAACGGGAACAAAGACAGCCTCCGCCGCCGCCGTCTGACTCGGAAAAGTCTCCTATCCGTGCAGTGGACGAGGTAGGCCTCTGCTTGCGCATTCTTTTGCTCGGTCTCTCGTCCATTCACGATCTTGCATCCAAATCGAAATGCATCTGGCCTTCGTTTCTAAATCAGATGTGTTGCGTCTTGTCTGAATGCAGCAGCTAGCTCGTCCACGCGATGGATCCTGGTGAAGATGGAACCACCTCGGAAGCAGATCCAGACGAGCCAGCTCAAGATGACGCCAAGCCGGCAAGGAAGAAGGGCAGCGGCCCGCATAAGCCGACTGGACTAGAAGGATCCGATCCGGATGCTATTCCTGCGGTCCGATGCGGCTTCTCCACAGCTCAAATCAGCACCCTCTCGCTGTTGCTGTACCGCAGGTGAAAAAAAATAGGTTTAGCATCCCTCCTAACCATACGCGGCTCGGGTGGAGGTGACAACAAAATGTACTGGACTTTGCTCATGCGCATCGACCCCGAAAAGAGAACCCTCGAGTTTCCAGATGGACAGATTAGGGAACTAGATGAAGCTGTGGTAGAGTTTATTACTGGGATTAAATCAGGGACCACACCCACCCCGTAGGAGTAGACCCACTTGATGTTAAAAAAGACCGTCTGCACATTGAAAAACTACTAGGCTTAACTCGGGAGACTAAGGCGAAAATCAAGATTTCCAAGGTGCTTTCGGTGATTAGAAGCATAGATCCGCGGTCCACAAATAAGAAAGACCTAGATGCACTCAACGTCGCGTACACGCTGCTTGTGTGCGCGACAATGATTGCACCGCAATCAAACAGCTCATCATTCCCAGACGAGGTTCTGCGGTGCGTGGCCGATCCAGCTAAGATCGGGACATTCAACTGGGGGAAATACATTATTGACAAGATCATGCAAATCGCAAGAAGAGTGTAGAATCAGAACAGAGATAAAAATGGAGTTTGCCCCATGGGAGGATTCCAGCTCGTGCTTCAGGTATATATTCGATCTACATGCGTGCATGGCTACTACAAAAAGCGTTTTGTCTCTTTTCATCTTTCCTGTTATGATGACTGCAAAGCTGATGGTCTGTTTCTTGTCGTGATTCATGTAGGCGTTCTTCGCGGAATGGATGGATTTCAAGGTCGTCAACCTGACACCAAACCTTTGGCCACGCATATCTGCATATTCAACAGAAGTCCTAAAAGAAGTGTTTGTTCTTGCAAGGGATCCCAAACAGAGATTCAAGGTAAGTGATCCCCCGATTTCTTGTTTGCCACTCTTGCAATCATGCACACTGGGAAATCATTCTTACACTGGGGACTGGTACTAATCAATTTCTTGTTAATTAAAAAAATGTACAGACAAAAGCTGAAGGCTCACTGACAGAGACTAGATGGTATATCCATCCATTCCTACTGCATGCCAACATGATTTCCCTTAAAACAGTTGAAACTACTGCTTAGCTGTACATTAGCTCTGAACTCTGCAATCGGGTCAAGAATGCTGTTGTACACTTCGCCAGAAATGTCGCACTCCTAGGACAAATCTTGTCAGTAGAACAACAAGCTCGATGCAGCGAACTTATCAATCATATCTGTGCCAACCTAGAGACAAACGCTTCTGAGATGTACGATAAGTTCATGAAGAAACTTGATGAAGCAGAGAAGGCTCGCCTAAACACACGTAATGTGCATCTAAGTCCAAGTCCTCTACGACTGACAACCTCGGCACTTCTTGTTACCCAGAGTAAGTTCTCATCGAAAAATCATCTTCAGTATATCAGATTGACATGAAGCATACTCAGATGATAAGATTGCCATCCTTTCTTTTTTCAGGTTCACCAGAACATCATGCTGTAGCATCATCAATCCAGCCCCATGGAGAAGCACTAGCAGAGTCCTGCAGAGGGAAACAAAACTGCACTGCTACTGAATCTGCTGTGCTTTCTACACCAAGATTTATAACACGTGAGTCTTGCTTCCTTTGTTGCAATTCTAACATCTATGAGCCCGTTACTGTGCAACGTCTAAAATCCACCCTGCCTGTGTAATACAGCCTTCAGAGACAGCTCCCTGAAGACTCACCTCATGCAAAATCATGCGCAGAAACACTTCTCAGGCTTGCAGGTACAACCTCTACACATAGTCTTATTTTCCCTGCACTCTGTGCCAATTAGTGAACAGAAAACTTATTACCATTTTGCCAACAGTTCATGAGCAAATTTATGTTGAAAAGACTCCTAAAGCTGCCCTACCTGCACCTGGCATACCTGGAGCAACACAAAACATGATTATAGAAGATGCCTCCTGCCCGCTTGCACCACGTGCTCTTCATTTCAGTGACATCTCCACTAATAAAGATTCATCCTTGAGGCGTAAGCGAAACCAACATTTCATATGCACAAACAGAACAGTCAACAACTTTTACCGAATATATAGTTGCTAAACCTACCCCAACTCTTTTTTTTTATTTCAGGTGCACTCTTATCTCCAAACTGTCCATGGACACCTTACCATTTGCGGAGCCGAAAATATGTCACAGATGTCACGAAAAAACCAACGTGGGCCACAAAGCGCCAAAGGTCAAACATTGAACCGAGAGAGGGGTGTAAGAAAATCAAAAAATTGACTGATTGTCAACCAGTACACATTACAGAAGCTGCATTAGTCCCTCCCGAAAGTATGCAAGGTACCAAGCCTCAAGAAAATGGTGACAGAAAAAAAGTATCAGGTTCGCATTTCATGAGGCAGCTATATCATCATGCTTGCTCTGTTATCCTATGAGACTCTAGTTTTATGCTTCAAACTCTACTGCTTGCAGCTAAAGGGGATTCAAAGGTTACTAAAACCACAGAGCAGATAATTGCATACCAACGCCGTTATCGCAACCCACGGGGCAATTCTCCAAGGCTTGATGAGCAGCATTCAGGTAGCCTTTCCCCCTAAAAAAATCACTACATTTTGCTAGTCCGCTGCCATGTTACCTGATCCTCAAGCTGCAGTTAACCCAACCCCCACTAATCTTCGTAGCAGGCAATCGACATGGTCCTCCCGGGCATGCTTACGCCACACAGCCATCTTGCCATTTGGGATCCAGCCATTCTCCATTAACGACAGCTGCCATAGGAGCTGTAACAACAAGAGCAACTCCTTTTAATTCAGGTACACAATTACCTCTCTCTTTACACGCACTGGTAACGAAATGATACAATATCTAACTTGCAAATTCATGATTATTTACCTTTGTATCCAATTTGCAATTTGTGGCCTCCAGGAAATACACCGCTTTGGGATCCAAGTCCATGTATGGTGCACTCTGCCTCGGGCAATCATACTGACATCTTGTCAGAAGGTAACACTCGAAACCAAACTATACTTCACCATTGTGTCACGAAAGCAAAAAAAAAAAAAACTAATAGCACCTCTATTTTCTGACTGCCTACACAGTTGCTGGTTCTGCAAAAGTTTCTCCTGCTACTTTGGATGGCACAACTGCAGATGCTGCTGCCGCCAATACGGCTCTTGAACATACACTTCCCCAGGACGAAGGTTCTTCCTCACTGTTTCCCAGAAACCCTCCATTCCCTTCATCCACATACAGACCATCAAATTTTGTGTTGGAGAGTCACCTAAACTTGTATGCTTGTATGACTCTCTTGCATGCACGTGGAAAATATACATGTGGCAATTAACTCGTCTGCAGAGATGTGAGGGCAATATTAACACTGAGTGCATCTGTCTCTGTTGAAAAAACAAACCATGATAATGGATGCCTTCACTTCTCATCCCATCTTTCCAATCAACCACACGTGAATTGCTGATTTATCTTAATCCCCTTCATTACCCAATGAAAAAAAACATAAAACTAATATCTGAAATGCATCATTCACATCTGGATTTCCCAAAACCAAAACCTATTTCATGTACTCTGCAGGTTGATGATTTGTTTCATGCTTCTAAACTATACATATAACTGTGCATGTGCTACAGGGGCCAACACCCTAATTATCACCCATCTGCCACCAAAAGAGGTTGCCACTGCTGTTGTAGGCCCTTCTTTTCAAATCAAAAACCCAGCGGAAGGTACATTTCATTGTCTTCCTCACACGTCCAAACAACTAGATGACACCTTGAATTTTCCGTATTTCCATGCAGAAAACCTTTTCTGTATCATTTACCCGCAAACAGTCATGTGACAGATACTTACTTTCCATTGTGATGCAAATCAACATTCTGCCCGTGAAAAGAACATTTCCTACAACTTCAATACTGTATTGAAATTTCACTTTGTATGATAGAAATTGATGCAAGACACCTTTGTGCCGTAATTCTGATTTCATATGTGACATATTACCAAGCTCTGGACAAATTCAGTTCCCTGCATTCACTAAAACAAAGACCTTATGTTCTCGCAGTTCCAACAAGCAGATCCTTCTGTGGGCGCTGCAGCACAGGAAAAAGTTTGTCCTGCTGTCACAACTGGACATCAAATGCCTCCATGCCTCCTCATCAATGGTAATTTTGCTTCGCCCAAATCTTCCAATTGCTTTCTGCAACTTCAACTCTTAACATGTACTGGTTTCATACATATTCCCCAAAAGGGCATCCGATAACGATATACGGTTGTCACATATTGCAGCTGGCCCTAGCAACTGGCAAAACCGTCAAAATGTCTGAAAAGCATCGAAGCCAAAGATAGAGCGGGACATTCTGCTTCCAATATTTCATCCTATAATAATAGACCGTCCATCTTCTTCAAATGTAGACAAATGCTACAAAGAGATGACAGAATGCATCAAAACAGACCGTGAGAGGTGCTGCACTGATTCTTTTCATACCAACATCACATTTCATCAAACTATTTTCCAAAAAAATTCAGCATCAAAATTGAAAATCTTGCTTCCACATGTGCTTGCTTGAAAACTTGCTTGTCCTATAGACGATACGGAAAACAAAACCACTACAAGTTATAACTGTTCTGATGTTATCATCATCCTTATTGATTCGCCTTCTATCTGATATTTCTGATCACGTAGAAATGTTTGTAATATAATATGACTCACACTTTGCATTTGCCAATCAGGAAATGGATTTCTTTGAGGGCCCCTTACAACCTTGAGATGACTGGTCATGCTGTCTGCAGGAGTTATGCTCTAGGGAAAATGATGAAAAGCAACGGCATGTTGGTTGCTGTTTACGCTCTGACCACAAAGGACAACAAGCTATACCCAAATGGAATTCCTTGCTGGAGGGCTCTATTTGGCCCATATTTTGTGGTATGACTCATCAGAAATACTTCCCACATGCTGAACTACAATTCATAGAAATAGACTCATTTGTAATTTCTTCTGCTTCTTCCAGGATGAGTTCTTGACAAACCGCGACAACCCTAACCCAGACAGATTCTTCTGGATGTTCGATCCAAACAAGCTCCCCTACAAAATGGAAGAATGCCAGAAAGTAAGCACCACCTTAATTTGACATACTCAAAGCCTACAAATGTTATATCACAAACACCATGCATCGATCTGCAAGATGAGCACCCCATAATATCTTTTAACACTTTCCTTGTAAATTTTGCAGTTAATGATAATACTCGATGTCAACAATGGGTGGTGCGTCTATGAGGTTGACATAGCTGCTCGCACGCTCCATGTAATGGATCCAATGATGACCACATCAAACGAGGGGAGTATGGAGAGGAAACACCAGAAAAATGCTGAATACATGCTTCACTACCTGTGCAAGTGCCTCCGTGAATGGTATCCAAAATGGCATTTCTCTACATTTCAATGGACTTACAAGTACAACTACGGCATGCACCCCAGCTGCAGCAGGTATAACCCCACCCCACCCCCACCCTCCAATAAAACTACACAATAACTGTATACTTGTGTCAGATCTAATCTTGAAATAAATCTTCTCACGGAAGAGAGCGGCTTCTACGTGCTACACTACATTAAGGAGTTTGATGGAGTTCGGCTGAAAACCTTTCCCACACATGTACGCTGTGCCGTTTACAAAATTGGTTTTGGTTTTCAGTTCCATCTGTAGCATCCTTCATACTAACCCAAATGTGTCTCGTAGGAACTAATTGAAAATCTGCGAAAGGAGATGGCGTACGAAATTCTGGCAGTGAGGGGCAACATGGCAGACTTCCCCAATGAACTCTATGTTCGGATCTTCACCTAGGAGATTTCTTCACAAGGAAAAAAACTATATCATGCAATATGGATTGCATGACTAGGCCATATCCCCCAAAGACGAACCTATGGTTCAGATATCAGAAAGTAGTTTCACCGCTTCTATATCGCGTAAACTCTACTTCTGCTTATGTATCCTTCCCTCGTTTTAAGACTTATTTATGTAATAACGACTGAGACTATGGTTGCTACTAAGCCTAATTGGCCGCCCTATCATCATGTAATCGACTATTATGCTACTCTATGAATGGCCCTGTCGCCAGAACTATGTCGTAGCATTTCACCTCGCAAATTTCTGGGGCCTATTTAGAAGTACATTTAGCATTTGGTTTATTTTTTCCTAAACTACCATTACAAAGGAAAAAAACTAACATAATACATGGTAATAAAATTCTTGCACTCACCTCCACTGCAAATCTTCAATCTGTGGGCAAAAAACACTTTCAAGTGTACCAGTCCACTGTTCATACTAGTCTTCAATCTCTTGTAACCGATGGAGTTTTCCTACAAAATATGAGTGCTTTGGTGTCAGCATATCTACATACCCCACAAATTTCCTTGAAGAAAATGCTTTACAAGTGACTAGATGTGGGCAGGCCTACAAAAATTTGGCACCAAACAAACTTCAAAAACCTAATTGTGAATAATCAACGCGAACATGAAAAACACGAGACATACTAAAAATTAAACCGAAAGTTTTTTAACCATATTTGACAAGATACCCTAAAAATCAAAACAATCACTCTCGTCCGTCCACATAAAACTCCACTTCAAACGACAAAATCTACTCAATCATTGCCCTAAAAACAATCTGCAATCTAGTTAAAACAATTCTTGACATGATATCACATCGTATGGGATCACACGTGACATACTTCCACACAATTATTGACCTTCTCGTAACAAAATACATCGCCACTTAAAAATACTACGTGCAAGCTTGCAATATACCTATCTCAACTGATCACCCATTGCCACGTAAAAAAAGATATATCATCTGTCCGGTGTAGAAAAAAACATCCACTCAAACTAAGCAAGGTCTTGACATCAAAACAGATCAAACAGTGCACACAGACTAATACACCATACATAGCATACGTCCACACAACCAAATGGTCCTCAATTTCATCATACATCCACTAACTCGAAAAACTACATGCTGACATGCAAGATAATTTAGATCATCACACCAGCACTGCAGTTTAGATAAAACACCCCCCAATAGCAAAGCAAACTCCACTGTTGCCAAATTAGATGAGTCACCCCTGGTCTCCCTCCAGAGCAGCCCGCAAGACATGGTCAGCCAAGAAATTCCCCTGCTCATCCTGCAGACGAAATACCCAGGTTTATGTGGACGTATGCTAAACCCTAAACCCTAAACCCTAAACCTAAACCTAAACCCTAAAATACCTCGAACACAGCTGTTTGTCGGAAAATAGCCAGGTTTTTCTGCATAATTTTCATTTATCTATACCACAGCAATAAAAGAAACAACTCTGAGAATCCAAATAAGAGCATCAACTAATATTACAGCATGCATTTCAATTTGACAAAATCCAAACTGTCTGACCTTTGTCAATGGCCACATCATCTTTTCCCCGTTGTACTGCCTAATCGCATGGAGCATGCACATTCTAGACTCATCCCTAAATATAATGGTCGAACAACAGCACACCTTCAACTTCCGTCTAATCTTGATAATAAGAAATGTACTGAAGATGGTTTACCTTGTGAAAACTTCACGTGTTATCCTCGGGAACTTGCGTTTCCATCTATCAGATGTACAATGCCATTTCGCCCAGTACTTATTGAGACAACTGAACAGTGCTTCATGAATCTGTGACACAGCCTCCTCGTGTGTCGCGTGCCGCTTCTCTGCTCCCACCACTTGGGAGCACAATGGATCCAAAATATGAATCTCTTTCCTGATCATGTCCCACATATATGCAGCCCATCCATGGTCAAGAATTACTGGGGTGTAGAACTACAAATAGCAAACCAACTATAAGAACTTAAGGCATTTGCCTTCTACAAACAACAATAATGGCATCAACTTACCGTCTGGCATGCTGTGGTGTCATGATGCGCCTCTGAAAGTTGCAACTGCACAACCTTCATATGTACGACCTTTTCCCCAGCAAGAGCATGAGTCTAATTCATGGACGGGACATGCGACAACAAAAAAAAAAAACCCTCATGACTACCACCGAACAGTGTCATAAGATGTGACAAAAACGATTCTTTTTTAAAAAAATGCATAACATATACTAACCAAGAAGTCGGGTTAAAGTACTTCCCTCCATAGGAGATGCTTGTTCACATATTGGGCTGCAACATCAAGCTGATTAGACCTGCTGACTGCAATGACAGCTACCTCATGATCAAGTGGATGCTCCCCCAAAATTTGCTGCTTAACACATACTGCATTTACTCGCAGCATCCGCGGATATTTGTGCTCCAACCATATACTGAACAACGCATAAGCATCAGCCACCTACTGACAAAAGATCTTCCATCATTACATTATAAAAAAGCATAATTGAAATACCTGTCCAGGTCACCATCATTGTCTCTGGTAATCCATTTGCTGAACCTATTCACCAAAGGCATAGGCGCAGGCTCCGGCAGACCCCCACTTACCCATGGGTTGCGTGCAAAACTTGCAGACATCGCATACTTCCTTCTCGGCAACGTAGTTTCCATTTTCCCAAAATATACAATGTTCGGCTCTTCTTCAGCAGTATCATACAGACATCGAACCGTGTCAACAATCACTTGGGCATACACACCAATCCTATCTAATGTTATGTTCCTCTCCCCCATAACTTGGTGCTCGACAACTGGATTATCATACACAGGAGGCACATCTTGGTGCTCTGATGACCCCGGCTTCGGATCTGTCACACACAAAATCAACAAGCTACATACAAAATGTCCGCTCCAGATTCATATATGAACTGCAAAACGCGGAAAACAATGCTCACCTCTCTCTCTCTCTCTCTCTCTCTCATTACCAACCCGCAACCTCTTCACATTTTTCTGCTGACAACCCTTGGAGCCGCTACCACCTACAACCCCCAAAAAATTGCCATCAACATGTCTGCAAACTAGTATGCGCAACCTGCTAATAACACATCTACAATACCTTCATCATCGGACATCTCTAGACGACGAGCAACCATATGTATCACGCCTGGCTCAGAACCCTTCACAGCTGCAGTAGTAGAAAGGCAACCCCAACTCAGAAAGTGAAACTACTTTCTTACAAATCTTAAACCACTTGATCCTGCTAGTTCTCACTGAACTATGTTTCAATTCAGTACAAATAAACATAATTTACCTTCGTCTGACTCAAGAGACCCATCAAGTGTGATGCACTTTGACCTGCCATGCTTTTGACAGCATCTACATCGCTCCCGAACCAGTGAAATGATTCTGTCAGCAAAACATAGCATGTCGGACTGCATCCTACTCTGCATCAACGACATGCTCAGCGTGCACTTTGCATTTTGCTGCTTCAGCATCAAACTCAGCTCTTCGAGAACCTGCAAATTATACAATGCTTGCATTAGATTAGGCAGTCCATCAAAATAATGCCTAAGATACTCGATCAAGCATCGCCTCCCACTCAACATCACCGAGATAAAACCATACAGGACCACGACTAGAGCCACCACCACAATCAAAATCGACAACATTTTCAACGAAAATCTAAAACATACCGGATCACCCTGGCACGTCTGACGCAGATGGTTTGCGAAATCCCTCAGACCAAATGAATGGTACGCCGACCTAGCATCACCCAACGAGACTGGTGGCGCCATTGATCCACGTACGTACAAATCAGGAGTCGACTGCTCCACTCTGTTTGGCACACCTGAGCTTGATTGTTTTCCTGAAGCTGACAACATATCTCCTCCAATGCATCCTTCACTCCTCAGCTCTGGCTGCGAATAGCATACTAGGTCCGCAGGACGCACCTGGTCGAAATTTTTGAAAAACCCAAACAAAAACATAAACATAAATCACACAATCAAAAAAAGTAACACCATACGAAAGAAACCTGCCCCATAAACATGTAAACATACCCCTGCTGGGACATAACTCATCTTCCCATGTTTCATGCCATACGCCATCATGATCATCTGACCAAGTATTTTCTGCTGAAACCGCTGCACACGGGGCAATACAGAGTGTGGCATGTTGAACATCCCAAGCTCAATGTTGTCCAGCAAGAATATCTGTCCATGCATTTAGCGTAAAGATACAATTAAAAATCAAGAACATATGATGCATCTAGGTATGCTATCGTGTGACAAATAAAGAAATGATTGCGTGAACTCTGCGCACCTGGAAGAAAACATGGCATCCAAACAAGTGAACCGTTCCTGCTTTGCTTTCAAAATCACTCTGCACCTTCAGAACCGCTGACATCAGCTTCTGGATAGCATACTCACACCAGTTGAATTGGGATATCAATTCAGGATTAGCCAAAGCACCCCAGAAATCAATCGTCATCGAATCATGCTTTGTGCACGGTGCTACCAAATAGCCCATCACAAATATTACAAATGCAATTTGAAAACAATCCCTCTCTATCTTGCTCGAGTCTTCAGATATTCTCTGTTTACAAAGCTTTCAACCACTTTCAAGTTCCCAGCTACTTAACCCTCCATCCCAATCATCCGCTTGATGAAATGGATTGCCTCATCCGCAATCTGTGTGTCCCTACCACACACATCTCGGTTCCCACACGGTATACCAAACACCTTGTGGAAATCTTCGGCTGTAAAACCTATCTTCTTGTCTTCGTCAATTTCAATTACACGCCGCCGAGCATTTACCTTCCTCATGACCCAAGCACTCATTTTCAGATCCAGCTTCGCATGCATTGGGAGCTTCAGAATTCCACCGAATCCAATTTCAGATACAAGCCATCTTTTGTACTCATCGAATTTTGCAACTGTCTCCACAACGCGTGTAACTAACAGCCGAGAAGTAATAACCGGCTGACCTTCTGGCGAATGGCTCCGCCCCTTGCTCTCCGACAAGCTCACCTCGAACTCCTGCTCACACTCCACTCCATCAGACAACCCCTGGTTCTCGTCTTCTTGATCCATCTATATTATTGCAGCAGAATCACACTTTTGAACCCCTCCTCGCATGCAAAGTAAGAACATAAACCCCATCCACACCCACCACCGCCACCAGGAACAACAACCTCCCACCGCCCCCTCCCCCCAACTCCCCCACACGCACAGCAAAAGGAACAAAAACTTGCAAAGTTCTAAAAACTAACCAGCGTATACACGCACGGTGACGACACTAGAAACTGCACCGGAGTAGATCCGAGCCTTCCACCGCCGCCGGCGCCAACTCCTCGCCGACGACCTCCAGATCTGGTCGCCTTGCTTTGGACTTGCAGCTCCGCCTGTGCCTCCTGCAAATGGATAACCCTTGAAATGTGGTTAGAACAGACATACAAGGGCTCGGCTCAACCCAGGGGCCACCGGATAAACAGGCCGGCCCACGATATGCACGGGCTTGGGCTTTTCCACTTAAAACCTACTGGAAGGCTTCAGACCAGCCACGTTTCAGGCATGCACGCCAGCTCTGCAAAAACGCGTCCTCCCTTCACCCATAAATTGTCGCCCCTTGAACTTGGTCACCCGTGATGTAATCAGACCGCTAAATTATATAACAAATAAGTGTAAAAAGCTACTGAAGAGATATATTTTATCGCACATAAACATGGAACCGCAACGAAAGTTACTTCATTCATAATATTTGGATGCCCCGTTACAACATATGCATGACTTTTTCACCACCAAAAGTGTCACCACCAAATCCATCGGTTGCGCTACATGGTTACAGGGGCTGTAACACCCCGGATCCGATGCGCCAGGTGTCCGCCAGTTATTCGCCGTCGTTGCCTTGTCATGTGCTTGCGTGTTGCTCTTTGCCATGTCATCATTTGCATTTTATCATGTCATCATGTGCATTTCATTTTGCATACATGTTCGTCTCATGCATCCGAGCCTTTTCCCCGTTGTCCGTTTTGCAATCCGGCGCTCCTACGTCATCCGGCGTCCCCTTCTTCTCTCCTGTTGTGAGCGGGTATTAAACTTTCTCGGAATGGCCCGAGGTTTGCCAAGCGGCCTTGGTATAGCACCGGTAGACCGCCTGTCAAGTTTCGTGCCATTTGGAGGTCGTTTGATACTCCAATGGTTAACCGGGTAACCGTAAAGCCTTCTTTTGTTTCAGCCCAACACCCCTTCCAAAGTGGCCCAAAGCCCAGCAAACTCCCCTCCATGCTCTCGGTCGTTCGATC